>JALGBA010000400.1:192500-855000 GCA_023970755.1 Azemiops feae | reverse complement strand
CAATCATCATAGCAACTCTTGGTGACATATAATAGCACTGACATTCCTTTACTTATGAACAGCGGCTGAACGAAAAGTGTGTTTTGTTCACAAGTACAAAGAAGCATAGATCTCCCTCTTGCACTTAATTCCACACATTCATACTCACTACAATACATACTATTCACAGTCACTACAAACTAAACAGGCAAAAGAGTGCATGCAGATCAGCAAATAGAATGTGAGTGGAGGTTGGGAGAATGCAGGAAAGGATTAGTTTACAGCATGCCTTCTCCCAAGTTCTGAAACCTTCTAGATTGGAACTGCAGATAGGTTTGTTCATATCAGCCAAAGTTCACAACTCATAAGTTCATCAAGTAGAGTAATGGCTGCATAATGAACTAAAATATAAACAAGACCAAATAGAGATTAATAAACACCAATACAAGTGTCAAGAACTGACATCAGGGAAGCTACACATCCAATTGCACAACATGGATACATTAGTCAATTACAGTAACATCAAGCAATACTCAAAGGGGGTGCACAAATCACCTTGTTTCAGGGTTTGCTGAACGACATGAGGGAGAATTGTTGTTCCAGAGGACCAGAGTAGCCATCATAAAGGCTGATGACCTGCACTGTGGCATTGTCAGAATAGAATAGAATAGAATAGAATAGAATAGAATAGAATAGAATAGAATAGAATAGAATAGAATAGAATAGAATAGAATAGAATAGAATAGAATAGAATAGAATAGAATAGAATAGAATAGAATAGAATAATTATTTATTGGCCAAGTGTGATTGGACACACAAGGAATTTGTCTCCTTAATGGATAATAATGGACCCGCAACATGCTGGCTCACTCAGGACTTACCAAACAGAAACAATTAGTGAAAGGCAATCCCAGAAGCATCCAGGATTTGTCAGGATCAACTCTGCTGAGTTTTCACTGTTATTTAATTCCTGAACGTGGGACTGTTTTCTGAGACAAAACATTTCTAGCTGTGACAGCTTTGAACTCAAATAATGATCCCAGAGCTTTTATGATTATGGTTCACTTCATCAGATACATGCAAGCTAATAGAATCCTGGGTTGTATAAACAGAGGCATAGAATCAAGATCACGCGAAGTAGTACTGCTTTATAAAACCCTAGTAAGACCATACCTGAAATACTGCAACCAATTTTGATCACCATACTACAAAAAAGATGTTGAGACCTTGGAAAAAGTTCAGAGAAGAGCAACTAAAATGATCAAAGGCCTGGAGACTAAAACATATGAAGAACGGCTGCAGAACTTGGGTTTGGCTAGTCTAAAGAAAAGAAGAAACAGGGGTGACATGATAGCAGTATTCCAGTATTTGAGGGACTGCCACAAAGAAGAGGGCGTCAAGCTATTCTCCAAAGCACCAGACGGCAGGACAAGAAACAATGGTTGAAAACTAATCAAAGAGAGAAGCAACCTGAAATTAAGGAGAAACTTCCTGACAGTGAAGACAATTAACCAGTGGAAGAGCTTGCCTTCAGAAATCATGGGCACTCCATCACTGGAGATTTTTAAGAAGAGACTAGACAGTCACTTGTCTGAAATGGTATAGGTTCTCCTCTTGAGCAGGAGGCTGGACTAGAAGACCTCCAAGGTCCCTTCCAGCTTCTATTCTATTCTATTCTATTCTATTCTATTCTATTCTATTCTATTCTATTCTATTCTATTCTATTCTATTCTATTCTATTCACAAGAGAGGTGGGCTTCTACCTGAGGCTGTACATTGATTGCAAACCACAAACTCAAAGCTGAATAGGGTAAGTTTCCTATCTCAAGTCTGATATAGGGGAAAAACAAAAAAAGAGAAAGGAAGTAGTGGAGGAGTAGAAAGAAAGATGCAATATTTATTGTCTTCATTGCACAGATCTGGATTTTATGGTCAGCTGGGCAAAGCTCCAAGGCACAAGATTGGCCAAGCCATCAATATGTGTCATTTCTTTAGCTAAACCTGTCCCAAGCTTTAAAAAAAAACAGATTAATGTTTGTTCTTTTAGAGTCTGCCTCCTTCCCAGTGTGTGGATAGCTGCCGTGAAGGATTTGTCAAGATAATTAGGGAAGGCGAGCCGATTTGTTGCTACGACTGTGTTTCCTGTATGGAAGGGACCATCTCTACTCAAGAAGGTGGGTGGCCCTGGAGATATTGATTTAAAAAACTCCCTGAAAAACTCCCTGAAAAGTTTTCCATTTTCCTAAACTTGAATCCTCTCTTGCTTGGCTTCTTCTTAATTGCCAAATTAAATTGCTGCCCGCCAATGGAATTAGCTGCCACATGAAGTGCTGAGCTCATGATAGACACAGGAAAATCTTCTTTCAGAGGTGCTATAGTGCAGCAGTCCCCAACCCTTTTGGGTCTATGGATCAGCAGTGGTGGTGGAGGCAGTTGAGGGGATGGTTGCATGTATGCAACCTAATCCCACACGTGCAAATAAACCTTTGCACACTTTGACACAGACATAGGATAACTTTGTCACTTTAAATGTATACTAATCAGCATACATTAAAATGAAATTTTGTTGCATACAGCTCTCAAAGAGTCATCACCACCTCCAATATACGCTACATAAAAATGACCAAAAGTTTTTTTCATATACCCACATACCCATATATATTCTATGACACAGAGAAACAACACAGTCTAGTTTGGATGTATACAGGTACGTGGCAAGAAAAACTAATCTTGCGAGTTTACCAGACAGATGGCATAGAGAGCAAAGCTGTTACAGAATCTGGTAGTCCTTCTAGAAATACTTCGAACCTCCTCCCAGAGGGGAGCAACAGAAACAGATCATAAAGTGGATCTAACAAACTTGCCCTCCATTTGCGCAGACTGTTTCCCAACAGGCTGTGGACCAGCAGCAGGCTGTGGACAAGGGGTTGGGGACCCCTGCTCTAGTGAATCTTATAATATAGTATTAGGTGGCTTCTAAGGTACCTCTCAACTTTATGATTTCAGAAGCAGCATTTGTTGAGCAGGGTGGCAAAAAAGTATTAGAAAAAGGCTGCCCTCCCCCCTCCCAAATTCTCTGGACTATAAGAAGGATGTCAGTTAAAACATAGGCCCCAAAGGTGCTTTTTCATGAGGCAACTGGGCTTTCTTTATTTTTTTCTTTGTTTTTCTTTGAAGACATTTCATTTCTCATCCAAAAAGCTTCTTCAGCTCTAAATGGACAGTGGGGAATGGAAGGATTTATACTCCTTGCAGACTGCTGGTCATTTGCATCCTTTTAGAGAGTCTTTGAGGCCACCTGGAGGTTTATCTGTATCATGAGGGTCACATGAGTAATAAAAATGGGTATGGAGCAGGGGTGTCAAACTGCCGGCCCATGGGCCGGATGCATCATAGCAAAACTGCGCCCACCCCATTGCTGGCAATGGCAAAAAAGTCACGATACGTCACGCCACGCCACATGACGTTGTGAGTTTGACACCCCTGGTATGGAGTCTTCTTGGAAATATTAAAAGGACCACACCTGTACTACTCAGGTGACACTGATGATACAGATAAACCTCCAGGTGGCCTCAATGACTCTCTAAAAGAATGCAAATGGCCAGCTGTCTGCAAGGAGTATAAATCCTTCCATTCTCCACTATCCAGTTGGAGCTGAAGAAGTTTCTTGGATGAGAAGTGAAACATCTTCAAAGAAAAACAAGAAAGTCCAGTTGCCTCCTGCAAAAGCACTTTTGGGATAACTGGATGACTGAGAATCTCCACTGACATTTAAAACACAGGCAGACTTTCAAGATTCTGCTATCTCAGAGTTATTATTGAGATCTGGTCATCTTCATAAGGCTGCAATTCTATGATTCTAAGCATCACATAAGGACTTGGAGGATAAATGGAGTGAGAACTTTAGGAGGCAGTAGATGGAGCTCAATTTGGCATCACCCGAACATCCTTTAAATAGTGCATACATCCTTTACATTGAAGATTCCTCCAAATATTGGGGAGGGGGTTGGAGGAAATATTACAGGTGCATCACATACTTAATATATGTCACAAATGAAGGCAAATATATGTATCCCAGGATAATATTGCAGGATCCAATCTGGGTTGGTCACGAAGACTAGAGGTTTAATGTTCTGAGCTTTCAGATTCGTGCTGGACCCCATCCTCAGGGAACTTTTCTCTACCAGAATGTGGTAACCTTAATATATGTCCTCTACTTTATGGTCCTGGACATCCTTTAGTATGAGGTTACTAGAGCTTTGTAATATGTGATACATGCAGCATTAGAAGTACTATAAATCTAATGGAATTATCTGGAAAGAAAGCATTTGAAAAACATTGTAGAAGAAGAACTGACAAAATTTGCTTTTATATCTCCTAAAAGTCTTCCCTTTAAATGAAGAAAGTTAAAAGAATATCAAAGGCATCAAGGAGAATCCATCAATGTACTTGTTGATAATGGGGGAATAAAATACCCATGAGAACTAGTCTGCAACAGTGGGCTAGTCACTGGGCTAGAAAGCATGAGTTCTAATTAAGCCAGAACAAGAGAAGAGTCATCTGCATCTAAAGTGACCTGGATATGGCAGTTAAATTTACATAAACTCCATTATATATAAATATTTTCATCAATTTATATCACTGCTCAGTTCTGGCCTTTTCTGAAGTCCATTTACTGCAGGCCATTCTTAGCTGTTCTCACTCTTTCATTTCAAAAGGTATATTTTATTTATTTAGCGTAGGGCATTGTTAAATTAGCCAGATGACTACAGTGTTAATGCGAGTAGTAGTTTGGTTGCCTAAGATTGCTAGCCTTGTTTGGCTCATGTAGTTTCCAAGGTGTGCCTTAGGGGGCTAGCTCTGCACCACAAAGAAAGATGAGTGACTTTCCTGCAATGTCATTGGGGCCCTCTCCCTCTATCAAAGCCACCTTGCGAATGTGTGTCGCAATCAAGAAAGTCCAGTGCCAGCAGGAGTCTAACCATCTGCACAAAGTTCTGGCTTCTCTCCCCACTGAAGTGGTACCTATTTATCTACTTGCATATAACATGTTTTTGAACTGCTTGGTGGGCAGAAGTTGAGGCGAATGACAAGAGCTCACCCTGCCCCACAATGCTAGGATTCAAACCTCTGGAGCAAAGACCATCCCCAATGTTATTAAGCCACTAAGCCAACATACCCCTAAAAGGCATCCTTCAGATGATGTAAAAGAATTAGAAATAAGATGAAATAAAAGAAAGGTTGCCTTGATTCTTTGTAGATGCTGAGCATTGTACCAGATGTCCAGAAGACCAATATCCAAACCAAAATCAAGATGAGTGCATTCCAAAGATTATTACCTTCCTCTCCTATAATGAACCTCTGGGAATCCTCCTGGCTTTCTTTGCTCTTTTGCTATCCTTCACCACACTCTTTATCTTAGGAATCTTCACCAAATTTCTAGAAACTCCCATAGTCAGGGCCAACAACCGGAACCTCTCCTATATCCTCCTCATTTCTCTCCTGGGTTCCTTCTTGACCTCCTTCCTTTTCATTGGCCGTCCAAAAAGAGCCACTTGTCTTCTCCGACAGACAACCTTCAGCATCATCTTCTCAGTGGCTGTTTCATCTCTCTTGGCCAAAACAGTCACAGTGGTCTTGGCCTTCTTGGCCACAAAACCAGGGAATGGAGTGAGGAGATGGCTGGGAAAGACTTTAACCTACTCCATCGTCTTTGCCTGTTCTGGTGTCCAAGTGATCATCTGCATTCTTTGGCTGGGAATCTCTCATCCATTCCCTGATTCTGACATGAACTCCCAGCCTGGAGAGATTATTCTACAATGCAATGATGGAAAGATCACCATATTTTACACTGCCTTTGGCTACATGGGCTTCCTGGCTACCATCTGCTTCACAGTAGCTTTCCTGGCCAGGAATCTGCCTGGAGCCTTCAATGAAGCCAAGCTAATCACCTTCAGCATGCTTATCTTCAGCAGTGTTTGGGTGTCCTTTGTGCCTGCATATTTGAGTACCAAAGGGAAGTACATGGTAGCTGTGCAGGTCTTCTCCATCTTGGTATCTAGTGTTGGCCTGCTGGGCTGCATCTTCATCCCTAAGTGTTACATTATTGTCCTGAGGCCTGATCTCAATATGAAGGAGAAGCTAACAATGAAAAGTAAAATAGAAACATGACTTCTTCTGAGCTCAATTTTCACACAAGATTTTTAATCATAAATGTTCATTCCTTAAGGGAATGTTCTCTGTCCCTGCCCAGTTTTATGCAAAACACCTGATATGTTCACACAGAACATACATTTGTCTTTATTTGATACCTCTTGTGGTGGGTCTTATTTCGTTGGCAGCCTCACAAAATATCATGTTCACCTGCCAAATAAAAACAATTCACTTATAAGGGGATTTATACATTCTGTCTCTGTTTGTGATGTAATTGGGCTGCCATTTGATGTAAAAAAATTACAAATGTGATTTTTTTTTGTAGCTGTTTCCCGAAATGATATTGACTAAGACCAACTGCCAATATTTGACTATTTAATATGGCTCCAAAAATGAAACAAAAGATAGCATTCCATTTCTTTTCCATGTCAGGATATAAATTGGACTACCCCTTGTTATTAAATATGACTTTCCCTCTTCTGTTTACTGTTGAGTATGTAGAATTTGGTGGGTTGTGTTTGCCAAGAGAGACAATTCAGTCATTCATATTTTTTTTATGGAACAGCCTGTAGAAAGTCAGCTCCCATCCACCCTCCTAGAGAAGGAAATATTTTGGGGTATATTAAAAAAGACAGAATATTATATTTACCCAAAGGAATAATGGAGAAAAATCTTAGGTAGAAAGTAAGCAGGCCTGCTCTGTAGAAATGCAGATTTGATAATCTTATTCATAAGCCAAATGCCTTCGGCCACAGCCCCAGAGAAGTTTTGAGCTGATGGGATTAGAAAAACAAAGACTCCAAAGACAGGAACATGACCTTTAGGACATAATAGGATTAACCCACCACCAAAAGGGCACACTCAAGCTTAGATCAAAGTACATTGCACAGGAATAGGAACAACTCCAAACACAAAACCCCAAGAAGGTATAAAAACCCAGCTCCATTTTGTCAGCCATCTCAGAAATATGCTGTGTCACTGAAGTTTCTGGCAACTAAATAAACAAGAACCTTCTTTCCAAACAGCCTCTATTTTATTTACTCCCAGCTTGGACTGGACCTGATGATTTTTCTTTCAACAAGCTCAATTGCATTTGAAGAACCTGAAGTCAAAAAGTGAATGCAAATATAGTGAGCAAAACATCTCTTCTCAAGCATTTTGCTGGGCTTTGGGAAAGATAAAAGAAAAGAAATAATCAAATCAGTTGGAAATTTTTTGGCTGTTCTCCACCTTTCTTTGTATCCATATAAAAAGCAGTGGCTCTTCTCAGTGGAGGATTACCCTTAGCTAACTGGACACTTATAATCACATCCACTATAACTCATAAGCAACTAAATCCATATTGTTAGGTGACCATTCACACATATGTTTAAAGCCTCTCTTGATACTGGGTTGTATAGAGGCATTTTACTAGAGAAATTTGGGTTTCTCTTCTTCTCTTGCCTCAGTCTTTGACCCATTTTCAATGTTTGGAGCCACGTCTGTGAATTCTCTCTTTGTGCACCTGCCTATGGAGTCATCCAGAGTTCAGAGAGATGATGGTTCTCTTCCCTGCAATTATCAAAATCATAGTGATTTATTTCCTGTCTTGTAATCCCAAGAGACATTTCTGCAAACTTTCAGAAAATTTAACACAAAGAGGTCAAAGACACTTTTTGACATCAGTGTCAGACTCCAAAAGCAAAATTGGAAGGTGTGGTACATCAGAAATGTTATATGCATAAATACATCTGAAGAGAAAGAGTGAGCCTGGGGAGGCTGTTAGGACAGGCAAGGGCTGTGTTTATTTTAGCCCTCTTCAGAAGTGAAGAATTGTGTGGATTCTGTTTGAATTTTTAAAAACCTCTGACGCTTCTGTCTTGGAAGCCGGCTTGGTTTCTTCTACCTTTCTTCTCATTCATTGAAAGAAGCCATTACAATGCAGGAGGCTGGCTCAGGCTACCAAGACAAGCTGCTGCTTTTTCTACTTCTGCTGCTATTGTGTCCCCCAATAGTCCATGGGAAGCTGGAAGCCAAATGCTTCCTAACTTTGGGGCAAAATGAAATAGACCCACAAAATCATGTCAGGCCTGGAGAGCTTTTCACCACTGGCATAGTCTCTGCAACCAAGGCTCGGTTTCTATCATTAACCTTCAACACAGTTCCTTTGACTCGGATTTCCCTGTAAGTCAGTCTTTCTGCATTGAACTACAGTAGTTCCATTTCTGATAGTTTCCTAGAATTACAGCCTTTGTTTCTGGAGAAAGAGAAGTTCCCTGAGGATGGGATCCAACAGAAGTCTAAAAGCTTGGAAGATTGAGCAGGGGGTTGGACTAGAAGACTCCAAGGTCCTTTCCAACTCTGTTATTCTATTCTATTCTATTCTATTCTATTCTATTCTATTCTATTCTATTCTATTCTATTCTATTCTATTCTATTCTATTCTATTCTATTCTATTCTATTCTATTCTATTCTAAACCTCCTTTGCAACAGTCAAGTGCAGTGACCAGGTAGAGATTGAATGTGCAAATTAAACAATCATTTTGTTTTAGATAATCTAAGTAGAGCTAGACCACACATAAAAAGGCATAAGATGAGACATATCTTTTACCTGGTCCCTCCACAAAATGCAAAGGTTTCCTCAAGCTGATGACTTTGACTACTCCAGATAACATAGACCAAAGAATGCAAGAATTACACATTTTCTCCCTATGTGATAGATTAGAGAAGCCCACAATATTGTCTCCGTAACAAAATTATCTGATAGCCTGAAGGACTGCAGGATAGGGTGACTGGTCAATTGGTTTATTCATTCGTTCGTTCATTCGTTCATTTATTCATTCATTCATTCTGTAGATGTCTACTGTATGAGTCCCATTCATGCCAGGTGCTTCACCTTCCCAACCTTTGAGAGACATTTTTGTATCTCATGCCCTCCCAAATGAGGATCTGGTGGAAAAGCCAGATTGAAGCATGTTATGAAATAGTTCTCTAGGAGAAGTCATGAATTACTTTAGTTTAATAGCAATAGCACTTAGATTTATATACTGCTTCACAGTGCTTTACAGCCCTCTCTAAGTGGTTTACAGAGTCAGCATATTGCCCTCAACATTCTGGGTCCTCATTTTACTGACCTCAGAAGGATGAAAGGCTGAGTCAACCTTAAGCCGGTCAGAATCAAACTGCTGAACTGCTGGCAGTCGGCAGTCAGCAGAATTAGCCTGCAGTGCTGCATTTTAACCACTGCACCACCAGGGCTCTTTAATGAAAAGAAGGACTGGGGGTAACATGATAGCAGTGTTCCAATATCTCAGGGGTTGCCACAAAGAAGAAGGAGTCAGAAAGCTATTCTCCAAAGCACCTGAAGGCAAGACAAGAAGCAATGGATGGAAAGTAATCAAGGAGAGAAGCAACTTAGAACTAAGGAGAAATTTCCTGATAGTTTGAACAATTGAACAGTGGAACGACTTGCCTCCAAAAGTTGTGAATGCTCCATCACTGGAGGTTTTTAAGAAGAGATTGGACAGCCATTTGTCTGAAATGGTATAGAGTTTCCTGCTTGAGCAGGGGGTTGGAGTAGAAGACCTCCAAGGTCCCTTCCAACTGTTATTTTGTTATTCTATCACTCTTTTAAAAAAGCTAATTATGTTCTATAGTGTCAACAATTCTGATATTATTTGAATAATATGCAAAACTCTGGGTGTAATATTTTAATTATGAGATTGGTATGATTACCTTGAGTCAGTTTAACATTTTTGAGTGGTAAAATAAAGACAGCATTTGTTCTGGAGAATAATTTTAAAACATTATTTATTTCACTGTCCACGTTTGACGGTTTGACAAACAGTTAAAACAGTTTTAGTTTTGCTTGTGTGTATGAAGAAGGGATGCTTTTTCACGAGGCAATTTTTCTCTTTGGAGACATTTCGCTTCTCGTCGAAGAAGCTTCTTCAGCTCTGATTGGATGGTGGGAATGGAAGGATTTGTATTCCTTGCAGACAACTGGTCAATTGCATTCTTTTAGAATGTTGTTGAGGCCACCTGGAGGTTTGTCTGTGTCATTGGGGTCACCTGAGTGGTGTGGAGCCTTCTTGGAACTGTTGAAAGAGCTGAAGAAGCTTCTTGGATGAAAAGCGAAATGTCTTCAAAGAGAAAAAAGAAAGTCCAGCTGCCTCATGAAAAAGCACCTTTGGGACAACCATGACCTGGATGACTAAGAATCTCCATAGATGTGAAGAAGGGTTTTTTTTAAGTGTCCTTGAGTTGAGTTGAATTGAAATGTATGAGACATCAGGCAATGTTTCCTACATTTATTAGGAGAATGGAAACAAGCCACCCAAATAAGTAATAAAATTGTAAAGCAGAAACAAAAGAAAATCCCTGCTAATAATATTTTCTTTTCCTGTAAGCTGGGGCATGTTTGAAATATATTGTAAGCTAATATATGTTAACATTTTACTATTTTATAGTACTATAGCACAAATACTGTTTTACTATTTTTTAAGAAACTACAGAGAGCTGGAAGAATAATTTAATTAAATGGTTGTTGTAATTCAGGCATAGAAACTTTTGTTCTTAACTGAATTAGAAGTATAGTAGTGAATTATTTTAAATAAAGCACAGTTTTCACTGAATTTATCATATATTTAAATTTGTAGGAACTCATCCACAAAATACTGGAAAATGCTTTCCTATCTTTTTGCTCTTCAGGAGATCAACCAGGATCCTCATCTCCTGCCTAATTTGACAATGGGTTATAATATCTATGAAGGTTATTTCAACGCACGAATGATTGCCGATGCTTTACTGGACCTGCTTTCAGCTGGGGAGGCCAATGTCCCCAATTACAGCTGTGGAAGGCAAAAAACCCCATTGGTAGTTCTTGAAGGGGCAGAAACTGATATCTCCATCCAGATCTCAACCTTTCTGGATGCCTACAAAATCCCACAGGTGTGTCTTTTCTGGGAAGACAAGTGTTAGTCATGCGACTTTCAATCAGAGCTAAAAGAACATATCAAATGGCATTTGATAATGAAAGTGATAGACTTTAAGGGTGAACGTTCAGCTACAGATTATAGAACATAGAATAATAGAGTTGGAAGGGATCTTGGAAGTCTTTTAGTCCAACCCCTGTTCAAGCAGAAGACCCTATACCATGAGGGTGAAGGTTCATTCTCTGAGCATGTGGGTTGGTTTCCTAACATCTCGTTACCAGGCTAGGTAACATCTTCAGCGGAGTTTAGGCAATGTCAGTGTTCTTCTGTGTCATGGTTCCAATAGATGAAACTAATTAAAAGAACTCCAAGGCAAGAATTTCTTCCTCAAAGAACATTTTATTTAGGAATCAAAGTATCGGCACTTACATAGTTGAACCCAAAACTGAAAGTTCCCTCCCCTGATACAAAGTTACAAGTTGCATTTCCCACCCCAAATCAAGCTGTCACACATCAGGTGTGGGTGTATCGGGTGAGGGTGTTGTGATGGGTCAGGTGTGAATCATCAGTGAGGGGGGAGGTTTGCATGGGTTGGTTGAGGGCCGGTGCTGTCCCTGGTTGGCTGTGCAGTTGATTTGGATTCTGAGGGGTTCATAGGCTGTTTGTAGATCGATGTGTCTGTTGATTGAGTTGCTTGTGGAGTGCCAGGCTTCGATGAACTCACAAGCATGGCGAGTGGTAGCATGGCCAATGATGTGCGTTTTGCTCCAATCAAACTGGCAAGAACACTGACATCCCCTAAACCAGGGCTTTTCAACCAGTGGTACGGGTACCACCTGTGGTACATTGGCACCTGGCAGGTGGTACGCGACCATCCTAGGAAAGTGGTAGTGGGGGAGGGGAATGAGCTGAACTGGTGGCAGCACTGCACAAGCCTGAGCAAGAGATGGCTGGAGCTGCAGGGCTGTCAGGGCTCAGTGGAAGCACCAGGATCAGCACCAGGCTCCAGCTGGAGCTCGGCGCTGATCCTGGCGTTTCTGCTGAGCCCAGAAGAAGCGCCGATCAACTGGAATGTTGCAGCATCTCCAGGGTCTTGTGATTTACATTCAGATGCTTGGCAACTGATTCATATTTATGATGGTCACAGTGTCCCAGGGTCATGTGAAGTGACCAAAACCTGCTGCAACCACCCAGCAGATGGGGGGAATAAAAACCAAACAGCCCCCCCACCCCTGCTGCCAATCCTCAACAGAAATGCTCACAACAATGAAAACCTGGGACAGGAGGAAGAGCGCCGCCAGGTGGGCAGGCAGGTGTCTTGCTCGGCTGTGGCTTGGGGGGCACTTTTTTCAGTGCCATTGTAACTTCGAACAGTCACTAAGCGAACTGTTGTAAGTCGAGGACTACCTGTACTTTATCACTTTTTTCCTTTTAGGGGGGGTCATCAAGTTTTTGACACCTTGCTAGGCGACTGGTGGTACTCGGATGTTGCCATATCCTAAAAGTGGTACAATGGGTGAAAAGGTTGAAAAGCCCTGCCCTAAACTTCTAGTCTGGTAATGAAACATTGTGGGTAATGAAACCCACAAGCTCGGAGAATGAACCTTCACCCTCATCCTACACATGAGCTACAGATATTTGCCAATATTGCAAACCCTATACCATTTCAGATAAATGGCTGTCCAATCTCTTTTTAAAAGCCTCCAGAGATGGAGCACCCACAACCTCTGAAAGCAAGCTATGCTTTTTCTCCCGTCATGATCCAAATCCAGACTGAGTCACCCTCGTGTGCCCCAAGAAATACATTTATATATCACAAAATAAAATTCCCACTTGGTACAGATTTAATAAAACCCAAATGGAACTGAAACATTATTTGAGGTGTGTTACAGTGCCATTCCTTCGAGAGGCACTTAGGAGATTGGGCTTCAGTAAATGGCATCTGCAACTATAGAGAGGGCAGATTTCTCAAGATCCCATATAATATCTCCTCCCCCCACCCTCTTGCTCCAAGGAAATTATAGAAAATAGGATTTCCTGCTTGAGCAGGGGGCTGTAGTAGAAGACCTCTAAGATCCCTTCCAATTTTGTTATTCTGTTACTTGCTGTTATAACATTGTTAATTTTCACTGATTTTTTTGGTTTATTTTAATGTCTTGTATTAATGTTTGACCACTTTTTTGAAGGTTTTAGGACCACTGATATAAGCAATAAATTGACTGATTGATTGATTGATTGATTGATTGATTGATTGACCCTAGTGGTTCTTTGTGATAGCAAAGTGCTGGATTCAAAGAGCAGTGAGAAGAGGAGCAATGTATAAGCTAAAGCAGCAGAGACATCCCCACCAAAGGGTCTTCACTGCAAGAGGCAGTCCTTTCTCTTCATATGGATAAGCATCTTCATATTGAGTCTTCATGGATCCCAAATTATAATCTACTTATTTTCTCTCCTTCTCAGATCAGTTACACATTTGCTTCACACATTCTGAGTGACAAGGCTCAGTTTCCTTTTTTCTATCCAATGGTCCCCATTGAAGGAGTCCAGTATCCAGGAATTATCAAACTTCTCCTCCATTTCAAGTGGACGCTGGTTGGTTTGGTGGCTCCAGACACTAGCAATGGCCAGAGATTCATGAATATATTGATTTCTATGCTGACAAAGAAAGGCATTTGTGCTGTTATATCACAAAGGTTCACAGTGATTGCCAGTGAGTTCAGAATAAAATTTAGTCAATACAACAAGTGGAAACAAGTCAATGTCTTTGTTTATCATGCGGAGACGAATTCTTTCCTAGAAGGCATAGCAGTGATAGAAAAAGTGCTCACTGCCTTTAAGAAACCCATTGTAGGAAAAATTTGGATCACAACAGCCCGCTGGGACTTCACTTTAGGTTTGAAGGTTTCTATCTCTTCTTTCCACAACATCCATGCCATTTTTTCCTTTCTCATGAAAACAAAGAAAGTGGCAAACTATGATGGATTTAAGCTCTTGTATTCTTTCATGGATCAATTTCTAAAGGAAAGCTTCAAATGTTCATATGCCAAGGCTGCATCCTCTGTGAAAATCTGGAGGCGATGCAGAGAGAGAGAAGACCTGGAGTCTCTGCCCCAAGAGAAGACAGAACAGATCCTGGCTCTAGATAGTTATTTCATTTATAACATGATCTGGGCTGTGGCACGGGCCTTGAGTTCAGCCAATTTATCCCAATCTAGGAGGGCAGTGAGAAAAGTTGGCAAGTGGTTGGAGGTCCAAAGTCTGAAGCCTTGGCAGGTATTTCTTCTCCATGATATACACAACTTCTATGCAACTATTTTGGAAAAAAAAATGTATTCTGTAATGAATCTGTAATGAGAATATGTTGCCTTCACCACCAGGCCATCTGTAAGGACCTACCCCAGCTGATCCCTCAGGAAACAAGACTCTTGAATCCATTGACTTGAATCAAGTTTGAATTCTAGAATAGAATAGAATAGAATAGAATAGAATAGAATAGAATAGAATAGAATAGAATAGAATAGAATAGAATAGAATAGAATAGAATAGAATAGAATAGAATAGAATAGAATAGAATAGAATAGAGCAAAGTAGAGCAAAGTAGAGCAAAGTAGAGCAAAGTAGGTCATTTAGTCCAACCCCCTTGCCCAAGTAGGAGACCCTATACCATTTCTGACGGATGGCAGTCCAATCTCATCTTGAAAGCTTCCAATGATGAAGCTTCTGCAACTTCTGAAGGCAATCTGTTCCATTGGTTGATTGTTCTCACTGTCAGAAAAATTCTCCTTATTTCTAGGTTGAATCTCTCCTTGATCAGTTTCCATCCATTATTCCTTATCTGACCTTCAGGTGCTTTGGAGAATAGGTTGACTCCCTCCTCTTTCTGACAGCCCCTCAAATATTGGAAGACTGCTATCATGTATCCCTTGGTCCTTCTCTTCACTAGACTAGCCATGCCCAGTTTCTTTAATCCTTCTTCATATGTTTTAGCCTCCAATCCCCTAATCATCTTTGTTGCCCTTTTTTCCATTTTTTCTAGTCTCAACATCTTTTTAAAGTGTGGTGACCAAAACTGGTTGCAGTAAAAGAACTTTTACTGAGAGAAAGTGGTTGCAGAAAAGTCAGGTGGAATCTGAAGGTCCTGCGCAGAGCACAAAGCAATTCTTTCATTTTCCCCAAGTCCCAACCCCCCGACCAGTCCCCTGGCAGCCAATGTGATGCTGCAAAGATGTTTTGAGAATGCTGAGGTGCTAGGTAGATAACAGGTCACTCTGAGGGCACGACGGCTTTGGAACCTGGCAAAAACCAGCTGGGAAGGAGTCTGTCCCATCTCCAAAGACAATTCCTCTCCCTAATTCCCAAGCATTACAGCAAAGTGAAAGCATCCCAAAAATGCCAACATCCCTCTGCCAACAGAATGGCAAGCCACAACTGTGAACCTGACACCCTCTTTGTTCTTCATTTCATAGAACAACATCTGCTTCTTGACAATTACATTGCATCTCTCCCTCCTTTCTGAGTTTTCTCTTTGCACACAATCACACAGCTATGTCCTCTCCTCTTCAGAGCTCGCCCCACTGATGGAATATAAATGTCTGCTAGGGAGTAGAAGCTTTCTGGCTCTACCACCTGCTAAATCTCAAGTTTTGCTCCAATGGTCCAGAGCCTGTCTCCATCCTTGGCTGCAATCAATTCTCTTACTCTAAGATTGATTAGACACAATCCATGTGGAAGGGCCTGAACAAGCATCAGCACAATTCCAACTTCTCTAAGTAGAGTCAGTCTCGTTTGTTCTTGAAAGAAAGATTCTCAGGGGTGAAAGAGACTGGCAGAATAGCAGAGTTGAAAGGGACCTTGGAGGTCTTCAATCCCCAGCTCAAGCAGGAGACCCTATACCAGGGATCCCCAACCCCTGGGCCACAGCCAGTACCGGGTCATGGCCTGTTCAGAACTGGGCCATGGAAGTGGTAGGCAAGTGTGTGAGCATCTATGATAATTTAATAGATTATTCAGTTCAGTGAAGTTCAGAAAGTGGCAAAGAAAATGGCAGAGGGTTCTCCAGGATTTACACATTATGTTTTCTGTGATATACATTTTTTCCCTCAGCTGCAGTATCATCATATGAAAAAGATCAGGTCCACATATGAAAGTCCAATTAAACTGATGTATTGCTAAACAGCCTATGCACAGGAATCTTCTAGATGAATGGTTAGCACCTGCTTGGAGTTAGATAAGGGTCCATGGATTGGACTTAGTCCACTTGGGGCTACGTAGGGATTCTAGTGTTATCCCTCTCTTAACTCCGACCAAAGGATCTGCCAGGATGTCTCTTACAAGCATCCAATTCATCTTCTATATATGGAGACATTCTCTCTTCTCCCCAAACTACAATAACCTAGAAGAGGAGACTCATCAGTGCAAGTGATGTTCAACTTCCTTCAAAAAGCACAGAAGTGCAAACTGAAGCAGTGAAAGATGGCTACAGGACAGATGGAAGAAATTTTGACTTACTTTCTAAACCTTGTTTTCTCTTTTCCATCCCAGCTTCACTCCTTCCTCCAGAACCCTCAGTTTTATAATAATTCCATGGAAGGCGTATACCTGGATGAGAAAGGAGACCTGGCAGCTAACTTAGACATCACAACCTCTGTAATTTCTGCCAATAAAACCATAACTGGAATGACATTGGGTCATCTAGAAAGACACAAATTCACAATCGACCGAAATATTACTGCACGGATGGAAATGCTGAGCAAAGTGAGTATTGGTTTTATTTCATACTTTTTTTTTTTTTTTTTTTAACAAAATAATTTTTATTGAATACAAAAAAAAAAAAGATTAAAAAACATTGAACATAGTGTATCATCTTTGACATACATCTTTGTCTAAACATTCCTTATTATACACATACTTTATACATTTCAGATATTCTTCCTCTATTTACATCCCTTCTAATGACCTTCCTTCTTTTTTTTCCTTCCATTTGTAAAATTTATTCCAGCTTAAATAGTATTCTGTTTCCTCCTGATTTTTTAATTCTTTCGTCAACTTATCCAATTCTGCGCAATACAAAATTTTCCTTATTAACGCATCTCCACTAGGCACTTCATTTGTTTTCCAATTTTGGGCAAACAAAATTCTTGCCGCCGTTATTACATGAATAATTAAGTATATATCATCTTTGTTTATATTTTTTTCTAATATGCCAAGTAGTAGCATCTCTGGTTTATATTGAGTTTTTTGACCCGTCATTTCTGTTATCCAATTCCAAACCCTCTGCCAATAAACCTGTACCTCTTTGCAAGCCCACCAAACATGGAAAAAAGTACCCTTTTCCCTTTTACACTTCCAACAAAGTGGTGAGTAGCCACTATACATTTTTGCGAGCCTGGCCGGTGGCAGGTGCCATCTAAAGAGCATCTTATAGAGATTTTCCTTGTAATTTGATGCCAATGTAATTTTGCAATTACGTTCCCAGATTTGCTGCCATTGGTCCATGTTTATAGCGTGCCCCAAATCTATTGCCCAGGTAACCATTGTTTCTTTAACTTGTTCTTCAAATAATTTATATTCTAACATATATTTATATATTTTTTTGATTTGTTTTTTCTCCGGGCCTAATAATATTTTATCAAGCCCCGTATCTTGTCTATTAATTCCCCATTCTTTCTTGTCTTTCACGTATCTTGCTTGTATCTGAAGGTAAGACCACCATTCCAAAGCAATCCCCTGTTGTCTCAACTCTTGCCTTTGCTTTAGATATCCTTCCTCTGACAGGATATCTTTGTATATGATAACCCTATCTTGCCTATAAAGGTTGGGGTATATAACTGCTTCTAATGGTGAGAACCAGCCTGGGAGTTTTGTATAGTGTTGGCATTTAACTATATTCCAGCTTTTTATTAGTTCTTGCCGGACTTTATGCCTCAGGAAATATTGATGGTTCCTACTTTTATCTGTCCATAGGTGGGCATGCCAGCCCTGCTGGAGATCGTGCCCCTCTAATAGTAAACATCTTTTATTTTCCAATGTTATCCAATCCCTGATCCACGTCAGGGCCGCCGCTTGGTAGTATAACTCCCAATCCGGGAAGCCTAATCCCCCTCTTTCTTTAGCATCCTGTAGAGACTTTTGCTTTATCCTCGCCTTCCTTCCTTGCCATACAAAATCTAAAGTTAACTTATTCAACTCTTGAAAGAATTTTTTATCTAATTGGATTGGAATATTTTGGAATAGAAAGATAATTTTGGGTAAAATATTCATTTTCACCGCTGAGATTCTTCCTAGAAGTGAAAGATGTAGATTTCTCCAGCGGTCTAGGTCAACTTTTATACATTTGATGAATTTTCCATAGTTATCCTCTCTAATTGATGAGCAACGTGCTGACATAACAATGCCCAAATATTTTATTTTAGTAACTACTTGTATTCCTAATTTTTCCCCAAGATTTTCTTTTTGCGTGTTAGTCATATTTTTTGCTATGATCTTTGTTTTATTTCTATTTATTTTCAAGCCTGCCACCTCTCCATATTCCTCCATATTTTATTTCATACTTTTTAATGCCTTTAGTAATATAGTGGCTCTCGATTTCGGAAGGGGAAATCAAATGTCAGTCAATTTTGTCTCATTAGTTCTTGAAGGTAAATAATATATTGTTTGACACTGATATATTATTCACTGCAGTTGTTAAGTGAATCATGTGGTCGTTAAGCAAATCCAGCTTTCCTCATTGACTTTGCATGTCAGTAGACAACTGGGAAAGTCATAAATGATATTCACAGAAGCCCGGGATGTGGCAAACATCATAAATGCATGCTTCTTGCCAAGTGCCCAAATTTTGATTGTTTGACCTTGGGGATCATGCAATAATTTCAAGCATGAGGACCGATCGCAAATCATTTGTTTCAGTCCCATTGTAACCTCGAACTATTGCTAAGTAAATAGTTGTAAGTCGAGGGCTACCTGTATTCCATCCAATCTTGATTTGAATAATGTAACATTAATAACAGAATAACAGAGTAACAGAGTTGGAAGGGACCTTGGAGGTCTTCTAGTCCAACCCCCTGCTCAGGCAGGAAACCCTATACCATTTTACACAAATGGTTTTCCAATTTCTTTTTTAAAACTTCCAATGTTAGAGAATTCACAACTTGTGGAGGCAAGTTGTTCCACTGGTTAATTGTTCTAACCATCAGGAAATTTCTCCTTAGTTCTAGGTTGCTTCTCTCTTAGATTAATTTCCATCCATTGCTTCTTGTCCTGCCCTCAGGTGCTTTGGAGAATAGCTTGACTGAGATATTGGAACACTGCTATCATGTCACCCCTCGTCCTTCTTTCCATTAAATTAGACATACCCAATTCTAGCAACCGTTCTTTATATGTTTTAGCCTCCAGTCCCCTGATCATCTTTGTTGCTCTTCTCTGTACTCTTTCTAGAGTCTCAACATCTTTTTTATATCATTGTGACCAAAGCTGGATGCAGTATTCCAAGTGTGGCCTTACCAAGGCATTATAAAATGGTATTAAAATTTAGCGTGATCCTGAGTTCTTCTCTGGATATTCTTCTCTCTCTGTTTAGCCATTGCCTCCTTCCAGGTGTGTAGAAAGCTGTCATCCTGGATTTGTGAAGGTAGCTCGGAAAGGAGAACCCATTTGCTGCTACAACTGTTTTCCATGTGCAGAAGGAACCATCTCAACCAAGGAAGGTGTGTGACACTAGAGAAAACAGGCACATCTTGGGGAAAGTCATCCACCAACATTCTCCAGGGAAAGGCTATACAACAGCAATTCTAATCTTGGTCCCTTGATGGGACAATGAGGGCCTGGCATTATGAGAGAGGAGACATTCTTCCTTTCACCTTTATTTAGTCAGTTTCTCTGAATAGTGAAAAGTTAGAAGAGGAGGATTAAGTCTTCTCTGCTACTCCATCAACTAAATAGGAGAGCAGCAGCTGATGGAGTAAGAGTGTTAGAGCAGAGTCTGTTAGCCTTTGCTTGCTTTCACTCTTATTACAATGCCATTTACCTTCTGCAGTGTGGAAGTAGACATTTCCTCCTATATCACCTCAAGTGCTGTGGTTGGTTTGGGCTGAACCTTGATATAGGTTAGCTTCAGTAAGTCATTGGTTACTTTGCAAAAAAGGAACACCCCCCTCAACTTGAGGCAATAATTGCCTTCATCTCTAAGAACTTCTAAGCCCTTCTTTTACTCATTATTAGAAGAGACAAGATAGCTCAGTGGCTTAAAGATACTGGAGATGGTCTTTGTTCCAGTGGTTCATGTCCTAGCACCACATGGTGGAGTAAGTTCCCGTCACTTGTCTCAGCTTGTGCCCACCTAGCAGTTCAAAAGCATGCTACATGCGAATAGATAAATAGGTACCACTTTGGTGGGAAACATGGCAGTATTTTTCATGTGGATGGTCAGATCCCTACTGGTGTTAGACCTGTCCAGATGTGATGCCTGACTATGAGGTGACATTGCTGATGAGAGAAGGAAGTCACCTTCAACATCCAACTCGAGAATCCAAATAAAGCTCCAGATTAATTCTGTTTCTGAAAATCTATGATTTATTGAATACACTGCATAGTTATGTCGAAGCAAAACTAACTCTGAGGTTCCCACACCCTTCATAAACTTAAACAATAGTTTTCCCAGCCAAACCCCCAATATCTTGTGTAATCCACATCAACAAGTCCACTTTGTTATGGGAACTGTCTGCTTCAAATCCACACCTGTTCTGGTGCCTTTGACAAGGCTTCAGGCTCCCACAGTATGTAGCTGAATCAAAGAAGTTTCATTTCTCCATCTATCCACTTGAGAGTAACAACTCCCCCCCCCCCCTTTATCTAAAGGCAAGTTGAAATGCAGTGGCACGTAGCTGCCAAAGTTTCATGCTTGATGGCCATTTGTTTTTTGGTGCCGAGCTGCTCTGCCTCCTATGGTGCACCCTGGATAATGCATGAGCACAAACTAAACGGACTAGCACTCTTCAGCTGCCAAATAACTACTTTGTAATGATACTGTAGTCTCCTGCCTAATTATACTATTGCCATATGCTAAATAAATAAATAAACCCATTAGTTTGAAATAGTGTGGTGGCTAAGAGCTGAGCCTAGTATATAGCTGGCTCCTGGTTCCTGCAGAAATATTTTCCTCAATTACTTTTTTCTCCCCTATTTTAAAATAAAATTTTGAAATAAAATGTGATAAAAACCCTTAACAAGCTGCTGGGGGGGGGGGGACAAAATTGAAAGCTGACAGGTTTAAAACCAGCAACCTCTTACAAACCAGGCAAATTTCTTAGCACACATGCCCTCTTTACACTAATGAGATTGGGAAAATCAGACCTTGAATCGCATTTGGAAGCTGATCAAATATTTCTTTGCTTTAACACATGTCCACCATACATGATAATAAGTACCTGGTTTATGATTACATTTCCAACATTTATCTGACATATTTTTAAACATTTTTACTAATCTTGCTGGTGGCAAGTGCCATCTATAAAACATTTTATATAAGTTTTCTTTATAAGAGGTTGACATTGTCAACTTATAACTTCTTTTCCACAGGCTTTGCCATTTCTCTAAATCTATATTATATCCAAAATTCTTTGCCCATGTTATCATTGTTTCTTTTACTTGTTCATCTTTCATTTTTTTAATTTAATAGAAAATTATACATTGCCTTAATTAGTTTTTCATCAGAGGTTAATAATATCTGATCAAACAGAGTCTGCTCTTTATAAAATCCATACAATTTAACATCTTTATCATATCTCACTTGCATCTGTAAATGTGACCACCATTATAAATCAATACCCTGATATTTCATCTCTTGTCTAGATTTTAATTTCCCTTCAGAGTTTAGAATATCTTTATATATCCATATTTTCTCAAGGCTAATTAGATTTGGGTGTACAAATGCTTCCATTGTTAAATATATTTTACATTTTATTTTTTTCCCGTGTTAGCAGTAATGCATTTCTAATATAGTGGTTTTGAAAATATTTATGAATTTTATTTTCCCATACCATAAAAAAAGCATGCCAACCAGGTTGTAAGCCATGTCCCTCTAGATACAAAAAACTTTTTTGTCTTAGGGTTATCCGTTTTTTTATCCATGTTAACACCAATGCTTGATAATATAAAACCCAATCTGGCAAACCAAAACCTCCATTTCCCTTAGCTTCTTGTAACATTTTCAATTTAATTCTAGCTTTCTTTCCTTGCCAATTAAGGAATTCAGATCTTCAAAAAAAAATTCTCTAGTTTTATAGGTATCGTTTGAAATAAGAAAAGTATTTTTGGTAGTATATTCATTTTCACTGTAGCAATTCTCCCTAGCATCAACAATTGCATTTTTTTCAATTTTTCCAAGGCAAGTTTTATTTGATTTAGTAATTTTATATAGTTACCTTCTTTTATCGTTGAACATCTTGCTGTCAAATATATTCTAAAATATTTAACCTTTTTAACTATTTGTAAATCTATTTTTTCTGACAACTGTTTTTTTTTTGTTTATCTGTAAGATTTTTAACTATCACTTTAGTTTTTTCTCTATTTATCTTCAATCCTGCTGTTTCTCCAAATTGTTCTATCTTTTCCAATAATTTAGGAATCATCTCTAAAGGTTCCTCTAAGATGAATACCAAATCATCTACAAATGCTTGCAATTTGTACCTTTCACCTTTTATCTCCAGTCCTTTAATTTCTGGGCCCAGTGCTCTTCAACATCTTCATCAACGATTTGGACAAGGGGATAGATGGGGAACTCATTAAATTTGCGGATGACACCAAGCTGGCAGGAATAGCCAACACTCCAGAAGACAGGCTTAAAATACAGGAGGACCTGGACAGACTTGAACACTGGGCACTATCTAACAAAATGAAATTCAATGGTGAAAAATTAAGCTTCTACATTTAGGCAAGAAAAACCAAATGTACAGGTATAGTATAGGGGGTACCTTGCTCAATAGTAGTAACTGTGAGAGGGATCTCAGAGTCCTAGTGGACAATCACTTAAATATGAGCCAGCAGTGTGCTGCAGCTGCCAAAAAAGCCAACACAGTGTTAGGCTGCATTAACAGAGGGATAGAATCAAGATCACGTGAAGTATTAATACCACTTTACAATGCCTTGGTAAGGCCACACTTGGAATACTGCATCCAGTTTTGGTCACCACGATGTAAAAAAGATGTTGAGACTCTAGAAAGAGTGCAGAGAAGGGCAACAAAGATGATTAGGGGACTGGAGGCTAAAACATATAAGGAACGGTTGCTGGAATTGGGTATGTCTAGTTTAATGAAAAGAAGGACTAGGGGTGACATGATAGCAGTATTCCAATATCTCAGGGGTTGCCACAAAGAAGAGGGAGTCAAGCTATTCTCCAAGGCGCCTGAGGGCAGGACAAGAAGCAATGGATGGAAACTAGTCAAGGAGAGAAGCAACCTGGGGGAGAAACTTCCTGACAGTTAGAACAATTAACCAGTGGAGCAACCTGCCTCCAGAAGCGGTGAATGCTCCAACACTGGAAGTTTTTAAGAAGAGACTGGACAGCCATTTGTCCGAAATGGTATAGGGTTTGCTGCCTGAGCAGGGGGTTGGACTCGATGACCTCCAAGGTCCTCCAGGTCCCTTCCAACTTTATTATTATTATTATTATTATTATTATTATTATTATTATTATTATTATTATTATTATTATTATTATTATTATTATTATTATTATTATTATTATTATTATTATTATTATTATTATTATTATTATTATTATTTCTATTTAAAACTTCCAAGGTTAAAATAAATAGCAGTGGGGATAATGGACATCCTTGTCTTGTGCCTTTTTTATATCAAAATTCTCTGTATATCAAAATTCTCTCCATTTACAATCACTTTTGCTGTTTGTTTATAATATATTGTCTTGATCATATTTATAAACCTTAGTCCAAAATACATTATTTTTAGTTGTTGGATCATAAATTGCCAAGAAACATCAAATAAATCATTTTAGAATCTATTGTCTCTTTAACATATACAGCTACTCCTCTTTTTTTGTTGTGCTGATGCGTAGTAGAGTTTCCCAATTTTTGAACATTCCAAAAGTTTGTAATATTGTTTTTTTATGTGTGTCTCTTGTAGACAGATTATATCTATATTTAATTTCTGCAATTTAAAAAAAATTCTTTTCCTTTTTGATGGGGAGTTCAATCCATTTATGTTCACTGAAAAAATTCCATTTTCCTTCTCCATTTTGTTTACTTATATTTAAGTCTTGTCGATCTCGTGGTTCTCTGCTCTCTTGCCATTTCCTCACTCTCTTGGTCTGTCTTCTCTTTCTCTTCTTCAATTTGTTTAGTTATTTCCTCTGTTGCTTGTTCTATCTGTTTCTGGACTTCTCTATCCTCTTGTTGATATTATGTTCTTTCTTTAAGAAATGCTCTATTTCTTTCATAGAAGTCTTCTGCCTTCCAAATTGAGTCCAATTGATATCTTGTGTTGTTCCAGTTAATTAAAATCTCTTCTGGCATTAACCATCTAAAGTTTACACCTTTTGCAATTAGCTTTGTCGTCAGAAAATAGTATTGTTTTCAGGTGTCCCTTATTCTCTTAGGAATCTGCTTCAACACCACAGTTTCCCTATTTCTATATTATAGTGGATCATCCCTGATTCTTTTCAGTATCTCATCTCTCATTGTTTTCTTTACACATCTTAAATGAACTTCTCTAGGCACTTTGTGTCTTCTCGCATAGCTTGAATTCATTCTAAATATCTCAATCTCCAGTTGCATCTCAACTCTGTCTATTTTCAGGGCCTCAACCAATAAGTTAATAATCACTTCTGTTGTATCTTCCTCCTTATCTTCAGGTATATTCTGGAATTTTAGATAGTGTACAGCTTTCTCCATTTCCAAGGCTGTGACCGCTTCTTTTAAGCTTTGATTTGCTTGTTCTAGCCCAGTGATGGCGAACCTTTTAGAGACCGAGTGCCCAAATTGCAACCCAAAGCCCACTTATTTATCACCGGGTGCCAGGCGGGCGTGGCCCACTGGGTGGGCATGGCTGTGATGGTCATGGCAGACTGGGTAGGTGTGGCCAAGGTGGGTGTGATCACCTTGATGTTGCTCGTGGGGAGGGATGCATGTGGGGGCCAGGCAGGGTTGGGGGAGATCCAGGGGGTCTCTGGCAGGTGGGGCGGTGGGCAGGAGGCTCGTCCTGTGGGATGAGGCGAGGCAAGGCAGGGCGGGGGTGCCATTGTCGCAGGGCAAGGTGAGGCAGAGGCCGGGGTGGCTGCTGCCTGACACCATCAGCCCCCACACACAAAGGCCAGCGAGCGCATGGGTGCTGGGATGCATCCAGCCACGTGGGACCTCGGTGAGTTAGTGGGCGGCTGGTTGAAGAGGGACAGTTGCCATCTCCGGGGCATGGTGTGCATGCCCACAGAGAGGGCTCTGAGTGCCGCCTCTGACACGCGTGCCATAGGTTCGCCACCACTGTTCTAGCCTTTCATTTTCTTCCATTATTCTCTCCATTTTTTAATCAGTTTCTTCTGATTTATCTTCCATTTTCTGAATTCTTTGTTCATTTTTAGCAATTTGTTGATGAGCATCAAACTTTATATCAAGCATTTGCTCATTTAGCTTATCTAAATTGTTTTTGTCTCTTCATGATTCTTTATTGTTTCTTGAATTAATTGTAATGTGACTTGCATTTCTTTTTGAAAATTGTTTGTTTTTTCTCATTGTAATATTGTTTCAATGGATCCCTGACTTGCTGGGCTAGATTCCCGAAGGAGGGTGCAGAGGAAGATTTTTTTTGTAATTTTGGTAAGATTTGGTGCACTCATTTTTCAATTAATCAGATTTTGTAAATCCACAGAAAAAAAAGAGAAAGAGGAAAAAAACCCATCTGCTTTAGGCTATAATCCAGCCATAAAAAAAAGCCAACTGCTTTAGGCCAATCCAAATATTCCAGTCAATTCAAAAGTACAAAAGGCCCTCTATCTCCAAGTAGTTTCTTTAATAGTTGTATCCAGAGTGAGGAGATATGATTACCACCAAACCTTTTTAGCATAAAATCATACAAAGTCCTTTTTGTTTACAACAGATGTTAATCCAAGGTCAGCAGTTTCTCTAGTTCTTTTTATATTGTTGTAGTGCCTTCTTCCTACCACTACATGTCCTCGTTTAACTGTAAGTCTAAAAGTTTAAAAAACTTTTCAAAATGCTTTCTCACGGAAAATAAACAGGGAAATTTTCCCAAATCATAAAAGTTAGCAAAGTTTTCTTTATATCGATCCCAATTTCATTTTCTATATATATTTTTTGTATTCCTTAATTTTGTTCCCCCATTTAAGATTTTTAGCTGCTTTTGACTCCCATCTTCCAAATCTTCCTGGGATCTTTTGCTTTTGGAAATTGTCCAATCCAGGGATTTATATTTGTAAATCCATAGGGAAAAGAAATAAAAAGCAGTCTCACCCAGATCTCAACACATTGCTGAAAATCAGCTGTTTAGTGGCATGCCGCGTTCTTCGCTTCTTTTCCGGCTGTCTATGACCTGGGCTGTCTGCACAGTTGCTGGCAGCCCTTCTCCCGTCTGTTTGAAGGGGTTCCTTAGTCCGATTGGGCTGACTGCCATCAGCTCCAAGCTCACAAGGCTTCCCTTCCTCCTCGTTGCCTCTCCAAGGCAACTTTCCAATCCCTTGGAAAGGAGCGAAATCAGACTAGGAAACAGGAGCCCCGGTTTCTTTTGTCCGGGCCATCATAACACTAAACCAGAAGTTTGCCTCTTTGTTTTCATCTTGCCATTAGAGTAAGTGGAGGGCATGATGCTTTCAACTGGGTGAGTTAGAGAGATGAAACCTTTCCAGTTCTTTGGAAGTTTGCTGAGAGAAGGCTGCCTGGAAATCTTTTAAGGACATTCTAGCAGATGTGAAGAAGATAACAGACCGTTCTCATAACAAAGAGAATGTGTTCACATGAGCTACGTGGACATCTGGGGGTTAGGCTGGGAATGTCATTGTTATATGCTATGGTTAGATGCCTTGGGATTTTAGAGTTAGTTTCTCTTTGCCTATATCAGTGATGGCAAACCTTTTAGAGACCGAGTGCCCAAACCCAAAACCCACGTATTTATTGCAAAGTGCCAGGCCGCATCAGCATTGTGGTGCCCTTGGGGGGGCAGGGAGGCACCTCTGAGTGCCACCTCAAGCACGCAAACACCAGGGGCACAAAAATGGGCCACTGTGCTGCAAGGTGCAAAAACAGCCGCTGCCGCACCGCGGGGTGCATATACAAGGCGCTGCACCACATAAGAACGGGGCAGGGCTAGTGAGTATCACGCAGGCAGTAGCCCCACCCCATTTGCAGCGCATGTGTTCTCATGGCCCCATGCATTCATGCACACATGTAAAATGCTTCCCCTCCCTTTTCTTCCAGTCCACTAATCAACAATGGTTGGTGACCTCTGCTCTACCACCTCTACTCGAGCTTGCTAGTCGGCCGCTTCGCCTCCTTTGTGCTGGGCAGGGCTCCTGCTCCGGGCAGCGGGGGCAGCCTGATGGACCTGCTGCTGCTGGTGGTGGCACATGTGCCAACAGAGAGGGCTCTAAGTGCCGCCTCTGGCACGCGTGCCATAGGTTTGCCACCACTGGCCTATATCATGCCATGTATTCAATAAACCAGTAAGTTTTTCAGCAATGAAAGTAATCAAATATTTGGATATTTGAGCTGGAGATTGACACAGGCAATAAAAATGCCCATTGCATTCTGATTTATGTGAATTTTGATGGTCTTTAAAGGCAGCCCCATGTAGCATATATTACATTAGTCCAACTACAGTATGAGGCCACAAAGACATGAATTACTCCTGCAAAGTCATCTCAGTCCAAATAGGGCCACAACTGAATTCACCAACAGAAGAACGTGATAGCCTGTAGTCACGAAATGTAGGTCACAAGGCCCTTATCTTAAATTGAGATCACTCCTCAGGACAAGGCTCTTTCCAAAAAGCTCTTTCCACTTCAGAAGAGAAAGGTTCCTTCTAAGGGTATGGAGAAGAGAGGAAGTACATCTCAGTTCCCTTCACTTTCCAGAATCATTGGCCATCACCATCAACTTTTCTTTTGGACAGATGGCTCAATGGTTAGAATGCAGTATTGCAGTACTGCTGACTGCCGATTACCAGCAGTTAGGCAGTTCAAATCTCACTGGCTCAAGGTTGACTCAGCCTTCCATCCTTCCAAGGTTGTTAAAATAAGGATCAAGATTATTGGGGGCAAAATGCTGACTCTGTAAACCACTTAGAGAGGGATGTAAAGCACTGTGAAGTGGTATATGTCTAAGTGCTATTGCTATTGCTATTCTTTTGCTTCCCTAATAGAGATATTTTTAAGGTCTTCCTCCCCATACATTAATTCATATTATCACTTCTGTCTTTCCAGTCTCTCAACATCACCTCTCACCCGAACAATGCATTTCATATAACAATCTTTATTTTCTTTCTTTATGTTATTGATGTTCCTTATAGATGCAGAAGCTTGCACCAAATGTCCAGAAGGTCAGCATCCAAACATAAACCAAGATTGCTGTATCCCCAAGGTTATAACCTTCTTATCCTATAAAGACCCTTTGGGAATTGTCCTAGCAACCACTGCCCTCTTCTTGTCATTAATCACGGGCTTTGTTTTGGGAATCTTCATTAAATTCTTAGAAACTCCAATTGTCAAAGCCAACAACCGGGACCTTTCCTACATCCTCTTGATCTTACTGCTGCTTTCCTTCTTGACCCCCTTCCTGTTCATTGGTCAGCCAACCAAACCAACCTGCCTCTTGCAACAAATAGTCTTCAGCATCATTTTCTCAACTGCCATCTGTTCTGTCCTAGCAAAGACAATCACAGTAGTGGTGGCATTTTTGGCCACAAAACCAGGGAATAAACTGAACAAATGGCTGGGAAAGAGTTTGGGCAACTCCATAATTCTTTGTTGTTCCAGTGTCCAAGTTTTCATTTGCATCAGCTGGCTTGGCACTTCTGCCCCATTCCCTGACTCTAGCCTGCATTCTCAACCTGGAGAGATCATCCTGCAATGTAATGTAGGCTCTGCTGCCATGTTTTATGTTGCTCTCAGCTACATGGGATTCTTGGCTGCTGTGTGCTTCATGGTGGCTTTCCTGGCCAGGAACCTCCCAGCGGCCTTCAATGAAGCCAAGCTGATCATCTTCAGCATGCTGGTCTTCTGCAGCGTTTGGGTCTCCTTCCTGCCCACCTACCTTAGCACCAAAGGGAAGTACATGGTGGCTGTGCAGGTCTTCTCCATCTTGGCCTCCAGTGCTGGTTTATTGGGCTGCATCTTCATCCCCAAGTGCTACATTATCATTCTGAAGCCACATCTGAATACAAAAGAACATTTGATGTTAAAATAAAACAATAATTGTTATGAATTACTTCCTAACAATGTCATTTGATAAATCCAAGAGAAATATAACCTTGTTTGACTAAAGGTAAAAAAAATAATGGGTTTCTCCGTGTATTTTTCCAGCTGAGTGCTTAGAATTACTGTGTGTCTCTACATCTCAATAAATACATTTCTTTAATTTAGGGGTCACTCATCATTCAGAATTGTCACTTTTGGCACTATCTTTAATAAAAGCCTCATTAATTGAAGAAATACCATGTTTCCCCGGAAATAAGACCCACCCAGAAAATAAGCCCTAGCTTGATTTTTTTAGCGTGCTCCTAATAAAAGCCCTACCCCCAAAATAAGCCCAGGGGTGGGCATGGCCAGCACAAGAGGTGACAAGTGCAGGTGGGCTGACAGTGTCCGGCAGCAGCAGCAACCCCTGCAGTGCAGGTAAGTCCAAGCATGGAGGCAGAGGCACAGGGGAAGGCAGGCAATCAAGATGTGCTGCATGGCTGCCAGGCTTGTGGGAGGTTTGCACGAGCCAGGTGGCCACATAGCATGTCCAGATCGCCTGCCTCCCTTCATGCCTCTGCTTCCTCCTGCTGCCAGTGCCACCGCATGAGCCTCCCATGAGTCTCCCGCAAGTAGTCCATCTCCATTTAAAAGACAAAGGCCACTCTTTCAAAGACAGCAAAGTCCACATTCTGGACAGAGAGGACCGCTGGTTTGAAAGAGGGGTCAAAGAGGCCATCTCTGTCAAAATTGAATAGCCCTCTCTCAGCAGAGGGGGAGGGATATGACATCATCTATCTCCAGTCTACAGCACAGTCCTTTCATCAGTTCTAAGAAGGCTCCACACCCATTTGCACTACTCAGGTGACCCTGACAACACAGATAAGCTTCCAGATAGCATTAACTACTCACTAAAAGAATGAAAATGATTAGCTCTCAGCAAGGAGTATAAATTCTTCCATTCCCCACCATCCTGTCAGAGCTGAAGAAGCTTCTTGGATGAGAAGCAAAACATCTTCAAGAAAAACAAGAAAGTCCAGTTGCCTTGTGAAAAAAACACCTTTGGGACAACAATGACCTAGATGACTGAAATCTCCATAGACATTTAACTTACAACAGTTCGCTTAGTGACCATTTGAAGTTACAATGACACTAAAAAAATGACATGACCATTTTTCACACTTATAACCATGACAGGATCTACATGGCCATGTGGTCAAAATTCATACGCTAGGCAACTGACTCATATTTATGATGGTTGCAATGTCCTGAGGTCATGGGATCCTCTTTTGTGTCCCTCTGACAAGCAAAGTCAATAGGGAAGCCAGATTCACTTAATAACTGTGTTGCTAACTTAACAACTGCAGTGATTCAATTAAAAATTGCAGCAAGAAAGGTCATAAAATGGGACAAAACTGACTTAACAAATGTCTTAGTTAGCAACAGAAATGTTGGGTTCAATTGTGGTCGTAAGCTGAGGACTACGTGTACTCTTGAATCTTTCTTTTTCAATTGTACACTGCTGTACAGAAGAACATAGACGGAATATAAATTTACTTTGTTTTGAGACTATTCATATTCATGGCCATGCTAAAAGTTTGGGACCAAATTCTACAGTGTCCCTCAGTGCCTATTTTCCAAGTTTGAAGCTACCTCTGTGAGTTCTACCTTTGGGCACCTACCTGCTGAATAATTCAAAGTTTCTGGAGGGGATTTTCCACCCCTCACAATTATCCTGATCATTGAGATTTATTTGTTGTCCTTCTATTAAATATCAAGAGACCTTTCTAGAATTATTGAGCAGATTGGTCAACAAGCACATCGAAAACATGTTTTGATGTCAAAGCCAGGCATAAGAGTAATCGTGCATTACACCTTCTCATTAGAAAGGTTGGTTGATAAGTGGTTATGGAGAAACAGAGATCATGGGGAGATTTTTAAGGCAGGCAGGAGCTGCGTTTACTCCCCTCCCTTACAGATGTGAAGCTTGTCTGGCTCCTGAATTAGGAAGGCCAGTGAAGATTATATTTTGGAAGAGAGTTTTTATTTCTTCTACCTGCTCTCCTCTATAGTTGAGAAGAAGTTTACAATGCACTACAGTGAATCAGGCCAGGAAGTCATGTTGCTTCTACTTCTCCTTGTGCTGCTTTTATGGCCTCAGGGAGCTTCTCAGCACCGCAAAGCCAAATGCCTCTTGACTCTGGAGCAAGAAGAAGTTTATTCACAGAATTATTACAAGCCAGGAGATTTTCTCATTAGTGGGATAATCTCTGCAACCCAGGCTAGGTTTCTACCATTTAGCTTCAACAAAACTCCTTCTATTCAATTATTCTTGTAAGTCAGTTCCAGCCCTCTGAAATTAACCAGCTATTGTCCACTTGATTTGCTACTTTTTCTCTTTTTCTGTTCTAATTTATCTTGGGATCCAGATGGTCAAAGTAGAGATCTTTGCTATCCTTTCAACGTGCAGAACAAACATTCCCTTTCTTCACTTCCTTTAAGCAGAGCTACATGATGCCTATGGAGTATGGGGTGGTCCTTCTTTACTCCTCTCTGGCCCTTGAAGGAAAGAAGAAAGCCATTGTCAAACTGATATTGACTTCTGAAAATGACATGGTTGCAAATTCTTAGAAGTACTCTATTTTCTCCCTGAAGTGGTGATGGGAGAACATTCACAATTTCTTTTCTACACTAAGATTAACTATTGAGATGAAAGTCCCAAAGGTGCTTTTCAAAAGGCAACAGAATAACAGAATACAGAATATCAGAGTTGGAAAGGATCTTCTAGCCTTCTAGGTCTTCTAGTCCAGGGCTTTTCAACCTGTGGTACGCGTACCACTTGTAGTACATTAACAAGTGGCAGGTGGTACGCAGCCCTGCCTAGCCAAATGTAGTGGGGGAGGGAAAGAGCCAGCACAGGCAAGGACTTACAGTGAGAGAGTCCTCTGGAGCTGCAGAGGCATGGAGGAGAGAAGGAGGGAGGGAGGGAGATGGAGAGTGGAAGGATTCTTATGTGCTTTTGTGACTTTGAAGTTCTGGGATTTGTGCAATGTGGGCTTTGTGTTCTTAAGGAGTGTTTGGCAATTTCTATTTGGCTGATGTCTCCTGTTAGCTTCTATTGCTCTGCTATTGTTAGCTGTAAGTTTTACTGCAAGGGATTTTGAAGTATTTTTCTCCTGAATGGATTTTGCCTATAGCATTCATTTACTTATGAATGGAGCCATTTGGGGAGGCTGCCTTAGCCGGCAGCCAATACTTACTACATTTTTTTTCTTCCTTACTTTCCTTTCTAGCCAGTAGCTAATTCTTAAAGGGAAATGTGCCTTTTTAAGCTAGTTCACTCAGCAGTTTGTCTTTTCTGTTTCTGGAGGCTGTTCCTTGTTGATGAATATATAGAAGAGAAAAAATATGGGGTTTTTTTTCAAATTCTTCCTTCAGAAGGAGGTGGGCATGAGAAAGAGGGAGGCAGGGAAGGAGGGAGGGAGGGAAGTCCTGCCTTAGCACTTGGCCAAAAGCAGCCCTGCCATTGACTTTACTTGTCAAAAGGTTGCAAAAGGGGATCACATGACCCTGGGACACTGTGACCATCATAAATATGAATCAGTTGCCAAGCATCCAAATATAAATCACATGACCCTGGGCACGCTGCAATGGTCATAAGTGTGAAAATGGTCATAAGTCATTTCAGTGCAATTGCAACTTTGAACAGGGTTTTTTTTTTGGTCATCAAGTTTTTGACACCTTGCTAGGTGGTACTCAAATATTGCCATATCCTAAAAGTGGTACAATCGGTGAAAAGGTTGAAAAGCCCTGTTCTAGTCCAACCCCCTGCTCAGGCAGGAAACCCTATACCATTTCAGACAAATGGTTGTCCACTCTCTTCTTAAAAACTTCCAGTTTTGGAGCATTCCTAACTTCTGGAAGCAAGTCATTCCACTGATTAATTGTTCTCACTGTCAGGAAATTTCTTCTTAGTTCCAGGTTGCTTCTCTCCTTGATTAGTTTCCATCCATTGCTTCTGGTGCTTTGGAAAATAGGTTGAGCCCCTCTTCTTTGTGGCAACCACTTAGATATCAGAACACTTTTATCATGTTGCTGAAGGAGCAACGGAAGAAGCTTCTTGGATGAGAAGTGAAATGTTTTCAAGGGAAAACCAAAAAATGAAAGTCCAGTTGCCTTTTGAAAAGCACCTTTGGGACAACTGTGACCTGGATGACTGAGAATCTCCATAGATATTAAGATGAAAGAATCACAGTTAAGAATGTACTTATTCACTGATTTGGCAAATGTTTATGATTCCCAGATATGAATTTATGCCAAGTATTTAATGCTCCCAAGTTCAATAAAAATGAAAATATTCTAAAATAGTGATCTAATACACGGATCCTGATGATCACAATGGTGTGCTTGGGTTATGTTTACATCTAGTAAATTAGACTGTAGAATTTATCTCCTAAATCACCCTTTCAAGTTTTATCATTCTATACTAATATTAAAGAATAGGTAAAATTTCCAAATATTAAAAGCTAAGATGGCTAAGATGATTTTATACTAAAAGGGTCAGAAAGAGAGAATATCTATTAAACTAGATTGAATTCTTGGTCCAACTCCAAAGATATATATAAAATCAGAATAAGCAAAGGTCTATAACAATTAGATTTTTTAGACATAACATGAATTAAATATGTTAAGTATTGCATTTAAATATGTGAGATATCTCAGGATATCAGCCACCCTTATTAGGAGAGATTAAACAATCCATTCTAAAATGCTACAAAATATCATCAACCCATTCATAAAATTGATTTTCTGATCTTGTTATAAACTGAGATAGTACTTTTGAAACAGGATTTGAAAATTTTAGTACTAAAATGTATTAATTTTATTATATTAATATTTTAGGAATGTTTTAACTCTCACGTAAGAATACTGGGTGAAGTAGAATATTGAATAGTATTTCAGTAAAATGTTCTTTTGATTCATTTTCTAATATATTTATACATGCAGGGGACAATACACAAAATACTGGAAAATCCTTCTTTTATGCTGTCCACCACTTCCACCAGGATTCTAGGAATCTCTTACCTAACCTCACTCTGAGTTACAATATCTATGAACACTATTTCAGTGAGTAAATTACTTTGGATGCTCTTCTGGATCTGCTTTCAGATGGAGAGGCCAATGTTCCCAACTACAGATGTGGAACGCAGAAAAACACTCTCACTGTTTTTGAAGGGGCCAACGCTGACATCTCCATCCTCATTTCAAACATGTTGGGCACTTATAAAATCCCACAGGTATTTCTTTACCGAGAAGACAATATTTAACCATAGAAATTTAAATCCAAGAGCAGAGTTTTGAAGATGAAGGATCAAGATTCCCAAAGGGACAAAAGAGTTTTACACTTAGGTAAGAAAAAACAACTGTATAGGTACAGACTAGGTGAAACGTGGCTTACTGCCAGTAACTGTGAGAGGGATCTGGCAGTCCTAGTGCACAATCACTTAAATATGAGCCAACAGCTTGCCTTCAGAAATCATGAGTGCTCCATCACTGGAGGTTTTTAAGAAGAGACTGGACAGTCACTTGTCTGATACGGTATAGGTTCTTCTGCTTGAGCAGGGGGCTGGTCTAGAAGACCTCCAAGGTCCCTTCCAGCTCTATCCTAGTCTAACAGCATGTGGCAGCAGCCAAAAAAGCCAATGCAATGCTAGGCTACATTAATAGAGAGAGAGAATCAAGTGAAGTATTAGTACCACTTTACAAAGCCTTAATATGGCCACACTTGGAATATTGCATCCAGTTTTGGTCACCGCAATATAAAAAAGAAACTGTGGAAAGAGTGCAGAGAAGAGCAAAAAAAACCTGAAGGCTAAAACATATGAAGAACAGTTACATGAATTGGATATGCCTTGTCTAGTGAAAAGAACTAGGGGAGACATGATAGCGCTATTCTAATATTTGAGGGGCTCCTACAAAGACAAGGCATTCAAATTAGTTTCCAAAGCCCCAAAAGGCAAAACAAGAAACAGTGGTTAAAAACTAACCAAGGAAAAAAGCAACCTAGAACTAAGAAGAAATTTCCTAATGATGAGAGCAATTAACCAACGGAATAACTTGCCTTCAAAACTTGTGGGTACGCCATCATTGAGACTTTCAAAAAGAGACAGGACAATCATTGAGTTACTTGGCAATAAATTCACGGATTTTCTGGAGGAATATTTAAACTAAACAATGGGGACAGTGAGTTAATTGATATAGAACATGCCTGTCCCTGGCAATCTAAAAATTATAGGGTTATCAGTGCATGTAACATAGATGTGTGTGTGGACAAGAATATCAACCTTGTTGTCAAGCAAAATCAAGCTTTAAATAGTGAGTGCCACACAAAGTGCACTAACCAAACAGGTGATAAGAAAATAGGGGAACTCAGGCACCACACAGGTTATGTAGAAAGTAAACACGGGGTCAGTCATAAAGGACTCAAATGTCTATACACCAATGCACAGAGTATGAACAGTAAACAGGGTGAACTAGAAATTCATGTAAATGAAGGCAGATATGATATTGTTGCCATTATGGAAACATGGTGGGATGAAACCCACAAATGGAACACACAGCTAGAGGGATTTAAAGTATTTAAAAGAAACAGACCAAACAAAAGAGGAGGTGGAGTTGCTCTCTATATATGAAATAACTACATCTCTACAGAAATAGAGCACTACAATGATGAAAACTGTCTTGAATGCATTTGAGTCAATATAAAAGGGGGGAAATGACATTGCCATAGGTATATACTATAGGCCACCCAACCAAACAGAGGAAATAGATGAACTTTTTGCTAGTCAGTTAACTACGGTATGTAGGAAGCACATCACAATAGAAATGGGGGACTTTAATTACCCTGACATCAACTGGGAGACAAACTCTGCACCAAGTGGAAGATCAAACAAATTCCTGACAAACCTAGCAGACAACTTTGTCTCCCAAAAAGTAGAGAAGGGAACTAGGGGATTAGCCATATTGGATCTAATCCTCACTAACAGAGATGAAATAATAGAGGTGTTGAAGTCACAGGAACCTTGGGGGGAAGTGATCATGCAATATTGCAATTCAACATTCTGGAAGCACAAGCAATAGAACACAGTCAAACTAGAGTCTTGGACTTTAAGAGAGCTAATTTCAATAAACTTAGAGAGAGTGTTATGTATTGATGTAAATTACTTGGAATCAGTTATAAATAAGTAACTGCTGTGTCCGTTTAAACTCCAGACTGCCTGTCTGCAGAATTGTAAGTTTGTGTTTTGGGGCGGGAATAGCTGCTTTAATTCCATTGGCCGCCGTCTATCGACGGTCTGTATAAATAGAAGTTAAGCGGTTGTTAGGGTTGCTTCTGTGTTAACCAATAAACGTGTTGTTATTTTCACCTTTCGCCTCCTCAATGCCTCAAAGATCACAGAACATAACAGTGGCAATGAAGGTGGGATGTGCTGCTAAAAAGAAAGAGCTAAGTCACTAAAGGAGTAAGGCCAGGCATCAGTGCCCTGGTTGGAATTGTGTTCCCCCCCTTCTGCCTGCCAGTATGCAAACGCTGGAGGTAGCACCTTCCTAAGGGACCCATCCCTGGGAAACTCACAGAAGCCTTAGCAGCACAAGGCATTGAGAGGACAGTAACAGCTAACCATGGCCAAGGAAGGAAGGCTGTCATAGTTCGACATGTCGCACCCTGAGAGGTGGAGCTCGTACATTTCACGAGTCGAGAACTATCTAAGAGCGAACCAAGTTAGCGAAGATGGTTTAAAGGCTGCAATGCTACTTTGCGTGTGTGGCCAGGTGACGTTCGATATAGCCAAAAACTTGGTCGCTCCAGCTACACTAGAGTCAGTCGCCTACCTCGAGCTCAAGAAAAAGCTCAAGGAGCATTTCGAGCCTAAGCTCTCCATCATTGCATGGAGACATGCGTTCGAACAAAGAGAGCAGCAACCAGGAGAGAGCAGCAACCAGCTGCCGAATTTGTGGCCATGCTTCGACAGGCGTCCAGGCTCTGCAATTTCACAGACCTAGAAGAGAGGCTTAGAGACCATCTGGTATGCGGTTTGCGGAACAGGGACCTTCAGTAGAAGTTGTTTGCGAAGGAGACCTTGACGTTTCAGGATGCTCTGAAAGAGGTAATGGCAGAAGAAGCTGCTGGGGGAGCCGTCAAACCCTTACGGCCACACAAGAATATTCCCAGCTCAGCAACCGTCCACCAGGAGGATGCAGAAAGAGCCAACAACCCAGACGGGGACAAGGAGGTTGACCAGCTGCAGAAGCTACCAGAAAGAGGGTGGCAGTCATTTGAAAAGGCAGCGCCCTTCCCTAGCTGTGTGGGCTGTGGTGGCAGACATCGGCGCTCGGAGTGTAGATTCCGTATGGCAGTGTGCCGAGCATGTGGCAAACAAGGCCACATTGCCAGCGTCTGTAAAGGTCGCCAGAGAGACTCTCTACAAAAGAATTTCCCAGGAAAGGTACAGGGCCCCCAGGGCAAAACAGAGTTGGATTTTGCTCCAGCAGAAGGAGCATCCTTAGAACAGGAGCCCATCGCCCCCTTAAAGAAAAGCTTAGAACTTCCATGTTCCATGGAATTGGACACTGGGTCAGCCCTGTCCATAGTTTCTCAAAGAACATTTAACCACATCTGCAGTCATAGAGGCAAAAGAGTCAAACTCAAGCCATCCAATTTAGTGTTGACAGATTTTCAAAATTCCCGCGTAGCAGTTAAAGGGGAGGCTATGCTAACAGTACAGTTCAAAGAGTTTGAGGGTTCCCTCGACATTGTGGTAGTCAAAGGCCACCACACAAACCTCATTGGTTTAGACTGGTTTGATGCCCTGGGCATCCACGTGACTGGCATAAATAAAATCCAAGCAGCGGACCTGACGACTGTTTGCCAGGAATATGCTGATGTCTTCAGCCCTCGCCTAGGCAAGTACAAGGGAGCTCCAATCATCCTTCACCTTGATCCAACCATAACCCCAATCAGGATCAAGCCTCGCAGAGTGCCTTTTGCCCTCAAACCAAAAATCGATGCAGAGCTGGACAAGCTGGTGCAACAAGATAGCAGTTTGTGGGAAACTCCCATAGTCACACCACTTAAATCCAATAGTAAGGTGCACATATGCACGGATTATAAGTGCACTATAAATAAGGCACTTCAACAGCATGCATATCCGGTACCTGTAGTCAGCCGTATCTTGGCATCATTGCAGGGAGGTCGCGTATTTGCCAAATTGGATTTGGCACAGGCATACCAACAGCTGCCCGTGGACGATGCCACAGCAGAAGGTCAAACTATAGTAAACCACAGGGGAGCATTCAGGGTTCGTCGCCTGCAGTTTGGGGTCAGTGTGGCCCCAGGTCTTTTCCAGAGTGTGATGGAGCACATGCTAAAAAACATCCCAGGGGTGTGCCCTTATTTTGACGACATCCTCATAGCTGGGGAGTCAGTAGAAATATTGGCAGAATGACTCAAAGCCGTCCTTCAGCGTTTCCGCGAAGCGGGGCTGCAGCTTAAGAGGAACAAATGCCAAATAGTTGTGGACTCAACAGAGTTCCTTGGTTTTTGCATAGATGCTGCAGGCATTCACCCTGCTGAATCTAAGCTCCAAGCTATTTAGCAGGCCCCCAGACCAAAGTCAAAGGGGGGGCTACAGGCATTTTTGGGGTTAATTTCTACCATGCATTCCTGCCTCAAAAGGCAGCATTGGCAGAGCCCTTACACAGGCTCTTGGACAAGAAGGCCCCTTGGCAGTGGACGAGTGCCCACGAGAAAAGTTTCAAGGCAATCAAATCACTGCTGTCTTCGCACTCCGTGCTTGCACATTTTAATGAAAAGCTGCCTATCAGCATTGCATGTGATGCATCTCCATATGGAATAGGAGCCGTGTTGAGCCATTTAATGGCCGACGGGAGGCAAGCTCCCATAGCTTATTATTCAAGGCCACTGTCACCGGCGGAACACAACTACACCCAAATAGATAAAGAGGCACTGGCCATCATGGCCGGCATTAAAAAAATTCACGATTTCCTTTATGGTCGCCCGTTCACAGTCTTCACCGACCATAAGCCACTACTGGGTCTGTTCACGACAGACAAACAAACCCCTCAGATCCTATCTCCAAGAATGCTGAGATGGTCCATCTTTCTCGCCGCTTATAGTTACAGTCTAATTCACAAACTGGGCAGGGACATGGGCCACACTGACGTGCTCAGCAGACTGCCCCTGCCAAGCTCAGAGCCAGACCCTGCACCTGCTGCACGCATCCTGGCAATCCAGGATTTGCCAGAGTCTCCCCTTCATGCTGGGGATGTGGCTGCTGAGACAGCCTCTGACAAAAGGCTCAGCTGCGTTTTGAACTGGGTGCTCAGGGGGTGGCCAGAAGCTAATCTGGGGGCAGACTTTCACAGTTTCAGTAGAAGGAAGGATGAGCTGTCAGCTCACAAAGGCTGCATTCTTTGGGGAAGTCGGGTCATAGTTCCAAACTCCTTGAGGACTAGGGTCTTAGAATCTCTGCATGAGGGACATCCTGGAATAGTCAGGATGAAGGCACTCATGAGAAGCTACCTGTGGTGGCCAGGGTTGGATAAGGATATTGAGGTCCAAGTAGAAAGTTGCCATGTTTGCCAGCAATCCAGACCCGAAATGCCTCAAGTCCCAGTACATCGCTGAGAAACCACGCAAACCCCATGGTCCAGAATCCACATAGACTTTGTGGGACCTTTTCAGGGACAACTGTTCCTCATTGTTGTGGACAGTCACTCTAAGTGGTTAGAGGTCGCACCTGTCCCTACTATGACTACTGCCAGGACCATCCAGGAACTGTGCAGAATCTTTGCCACACACGGGTTACCTGACGTAATTGTTTCTGACAATGGAGCTCAATTTACTGCTGTGGAATTTCAGTCTTTTTTTAGGGCTAACATGATCAGGCACACCACATCAGCCCCCTTTCACCCGGCTTTGAATGGCCAAGCGGAACGCATGGTTTGAACGACCAAAGAGTCGCTAAAGAGAATCGTGACCGGCAATTGGCAGCATCGGCTGGCAGACTTTTTACTTTGCCAACGCATGACACCCTGCACTTCTATGGGCAGAAGCCCAGCAGAACTCAGATGGGGGCAGCGTTTAACCACCAAGTTGGACCATCTGCATCCTGACCGAGTTGCCTCGGACACAGCACAGCCAAACCCCCTCAGAACTTGCAAGTAGGCGACCGGGTTTGGGCATGAAATTATGGTCAAGGGGCACCGTGGGTGGTAGCTGTGGTTTGTAAGGTGTCAGGACCACTCTCTTACAAAGTGGTCCTGGAAGACGGTCAGGTGCTATGCCGGCACATCGACCAATTGCGCCAGAGGCTAGCAAACCAGTCGCTGGCTCACAACATGGTTGAGAGTCAACACCAGGAACAGCACAACAGCAGCCTTGCATCGGAGTCTCAAAGTGCTGCAAAGATGAAGTGAGGAAAGCTAAGGCTCAAAATAAACTCAAAATAAACTAAGGCTTATGACCAAAGTCAAAAATAACAAAAAAAGCTTCTTTCAACATGTAAAAAACAAGAAAAAAGTTAAGGAAATGATTGGTCCATTAGTGGGGGAAAGTGGCAAGAAGGTGACAAGCAACAGGGAGAAAGCAGAACTATTTAACTCGTTTTTTGCATCTGTCTTTACACAAACGGAAAAAACAGTCCAACCTATCAAAAACAGTACCATAAAAAATAGATTAGAAACACAAGTTAAGATAGGTAACTTGTTCAAATCACTAGGACCAGATGGATTACACCCCAAGGTTCTCAAGGAACTGGCAGATGTGATCTCAGAACCACTGAATTATATTTTTCAAAGATCCTGGAGCACTGGGGAACTACCAGAGGACTGGAAAAGAACTGCTGTGAGGACTTCCGGTTGTGACGTCATCGTGGAGCGGGTGAAGGAACAGATCTCTGTTCCTAAATCCCGGAAATTTCTTCGCTAAGAGCCCGGTAAGGGCTTTACCGATCCCGGAGAGACCGGTAAATTAAAGAGGAAGCTTCAGAGAAGCCGGGTGGAAAGCAAACACCCGAGCAGACAGGAGCAGCACTCTTAAAATTGGCGGAGAAGAAGCCGGTCTTTAAGGCTGGCCGGGAGCGATGGCGACAGCCTGAGAGGGAAGTGAAAAGTAGAACTGACAGCTTCGTACGGGAGACGAAGGAAACCCCTGAAGGAGGTGAGGAATACTTGATAGAAGGCGCGGAAAAAGCAAAGCGATAAGGAGAGAGATATAGCGGCAACTGAAATTGAATAGAGCGGAGAAGGGAGCCTTAGAGCAGAACGAGAGCAGCGAGAAGAAGCAGAGAGCCCACAGTAAAGCTTATAAAACGTGAAAGGCTGGAATTTAAAAGCTGTAAGAAGCAGAGATTGAAACTAGAGAAAGGACTGGAGACGGCCAGAGGCAACAAAGGGTGATTAAGAGACTTTGAAAAAATCAACATAAGGATTAAAAGTTGAAGTGAGACAACGGAGAAACTTAATACCAATTACTGGATCTTATTTTTGAAGAACAAATACCATTGAAATTTGAATCTTAACTGACATTTATCTGGACAAAGTGACTAGTGGTCGTTTTGGATTTATTGGATATACAGAAGAGGAAATAAGGTGACATTTGGTGGATCTGTGGACACATTAAACTGAGACAGAGAGAAAAAAGGCTGATGCAATATTGCAGCACCTGTTAACAAACAGGGATCATAGAGAGAGAGGTGATTATTTAAACAAGAGTGATAGTGAATGAAATTAAGAGTGGTGATAATATTTTGAGAATAGTATATGTATATGCATTGTGTGTAGTATTACAGAAATATACAAAAGAGGTGTTAAGAGTATTATAAATTATATTATATAATAGTGGGATAAGAAAAGGTATAACTCTATTTGTAATCTTATTTTTAAGGTGAACCCTTAACGTTATATAAAATTGATATATGCAAGTGTGGGAAAATATTATCCAAGTAATAAAAATGACAAGTACCACAGCAACAACTAAAATAAGTAAAAAAACAGCTATAAATCCCACACCTATAATGGCCTCTCCTATAGGTCAAAGAACCATAGGAACCATGTTGGGGAAAGAAAAAGAAAAAGTAGAATTGGCGATGAACCCACAGAGTATACAGACAATGTTACAAATGATGCAGGAAACAATGACGAAAACCCAAGAGGCAATAGCAAATAATCATGAAGAAACAAAAACTCACCACAAAGAAATCAAAAATGAAATTAAAAACATGAATGACAAGATAGAGAGTATACAACAAACAATGATGAAGAACGAACAAAGAATTCAAAAAGTTGAAACAAAAATAGATCAAGTTGATGGCAAAATAGAAAAGATGGATCAGATATCCAAACAAGCAAACAGAGAGCTGACCCAATCTATTACCTTCTTGGAAATGGAAAAAGCTGCGTTCTTCCTAAGATTTCAAAATATCGTAGAGGAAAAAGAAGAAGATTTGGGAGAGAAGATGGCGGAGATATTGGCCGAGATATTAGGAAAGGACAAACAGGACGCAAGAAGAGACATAGATGAAATTTATCGAGTATATACAAATTATGCACGTAGGCACAGACTGGCGAGAGAGGTACATATAAGGTTGACTAGAAGATCAATAAGGGATGAAATATATAAAAAAACAAGAGACAAACAGATAGTATATAAGGGTAAAGAAATAATTGTATTAAAGCAAATACCACGTAGAATACGAAATCAGAGACGAGAATACCAATTTCTAACAACCCAATTAACTAAATATAAAGTTATGTTTCGATGGTTAGTACCTGAAGGCATATTTGTAACATGGCAAGAAAAAAAATATAAGATAGACACACTCGAGAAAGCGCAGGATTTTTATGAATGTCACTTTGCGCAGGGAGAAGAACAAGAAAGTAGGGAAGAGCCAGAGAGTAAAAGTCAGGAGGAAGACCTAATAGAAGAATTTGAACGAGAAAGAGAAAAGCAAAAGAAACAAGAAAGAGAAAGGTTAGAAAGAGAAGGAGCAAAAGGAAGGGTAATAGAGACAAGAAGCACAAAAAACCAGATCAAGTAAAAAACGGGAGAGGCAATTAAGCTCTTTTCTGTAAACATTAATGGTTTAAACATACCAAGAAAAAGAGTACAAACGTTTAATAAATTAAGGAAATTGGATGCAGACGTGATATGTCTACAGGAAGTTCATATAAAAAAGGATTATAGAAAACTACTAGAGAATGTAAAATTAGGAACACTATACACAACACTAGCACAAAACAAGAAAGGAGGAATTGCTATATATGTTAAAGAAAAAATAAAATCAAAATTAATATATTCGGATGAAGAGGGGAGAATTTTAATGTTGGAAATAGAATTAGGGCAAAAACAAACTTTATTAACGGCAGTATATGCACCAAATAATAATCAATATGAATTTTTTAAAAAGGTACATAAGAAACTAGTGGATCTGGACTATGAAAATATTTGTATGATTGGGGATCTAAATGCAATAGTCGATGTTAAGAAAGACTATAAAAGTAGTAAAAAGAGCAAAAAGAAGAAAAATATATTACCAAAATCATTCTTTAACATGGTAACAGAACTCAACCTTCGGGATATATGGAGAGAGACACACAGATCAGACAAACAATACACATTTTATTCGTATCCGCATCAATCCTGGTCCAGGATCGATATGGCCTGGGTAACAACAGAAATACAGAACGGGATAGAGGAAATTGAAATAGGACTTAATGACTGGGCAGATCACAACCCAATAACAATAAAATGGAAAGGCCAGAAACAGAGAAAAAGATGGTCAATGAATCAAAGACTATGTAAAGACAAACAATATATACAGATGCTAGAAAAGGAACTGACATTATTTTTTCAGGTAAATAAAAAGGAAGAGACATCAACACAAAATTTGTGGGATACCACAAAAGCCTACATTCGAGGATTGACAATTGCATACAACTCTAAGAAAAATAAAGATAGGAGACTTCAACAAGAAAAACTGCAAGAAGAACTTAAAGAAACAGAAAGTGACCTACAGAAGGATCCACAAAACAAAAAGATAAAGGAAAAATGGAATATTATAAAACATAAGATTAATCTGACAACACAAAAAGAAATGGCACAGAAAATTAGGATGGCGAAACAAAATTACTTTGAAAACGTGAATAAAACCGGTCGATGGTTGGCCTATAAATTAAAAAAAGAAAAAGGTAAAAGAGCAATACATCAACTACAAGATGAAAGTGGAACAGTACAATATAGACTGGAAGAGAAAAAGAACATAATACAAAATTTCTTCTCAAAGCTATACTATCAGGAAGATATAGCAGATGATAAAGTTAAACAATATATAGAGGCAGCAAAAATGAGCAAAATCACAGAAGAACAAAAGGAAATGTTGAATAAACCAATAACCGCAATAGAACTAGAAACAGCATTGAAAAAACAAAAAAATAATAAATCACCAGGACCAGATGGAATTCCGGTTGAGTTCTATAAAAATATACAAGAGTCACTACAATGGATAATGTTGGAGATTTGTAATGAGGTGCTGGAGGAGGCGAAGATACCGCCATCTTGGACTGAAGCAATTATTACTCTCATCCCTAAGGAAGATTCAGACCTGCAACAAATTCAAAACTATAGGCCGATTTCTTTACTGAATACAGATTATAAGACATTTGCAACAATAATAGCAGAAAGGATTAAAAAAATCTTGAATAACTACATCCACCCAGACCAAAATGGATTTCTACCAGGACGACAGATAAAAAACAATATGAGGATAATAATGAACACCTTAGAATTTTATGAAGTCCACTCTGAAAGACAAGCTACACTGGTTTTCCTTGATGCCCAGAAGGCATTTGATAATTTGAACTGGAAATTTATTATAACACAACTGAACTACATGGAATTTGGGACAAAATTTGAAAAGATGGTTGAGAAAATATATACTAAACAAACAGCTAGGGTAATTATGAATGACGAAATGACAGAAAAAATTGAGATAACTAAAGGAGTAAGACAAGGGTGCCCACTCTCTCCTCTTCTATTTATTTTATCATTAGAAATACTCTTGACAAAAATCAGAGAGGACCAAGAAATAAAGGGTTTAAAAATTAAGAAGGAAGAATATAAGGTCCAAGCCTTCGCTGATGATTTGGTATTTATTTTGGAAGACCCATTAGAAACCGGCCCTAAATTAATTCAAAAAATAGAAGAATTTGGTGAGGTAGCCGGACTTAAGATTAATAAGAATAAATCCAAATTAATAACCAAAAATCTTACAAAGGCACAGGAAAGCGAATTGGAAGATAAAACAAAAATAAGTGTAACAAAAAAAATAAAATATTTAGGGATTTGGCTTACAGCGAAGTGCTCCTCAATTAAGGAGGATAATTATGATAAAATACTACACCAGATAAAAAAAGATTTAGAAAATTGGGAAAACCTACAAATTTCATTTTTAGGGAGGATTGCAACGATCAAAATGAATATATTGCCAAAAATATTATTCCTGTTCCAAGTTATTCCAATAAAACTAGGGAAAACATTCTTTCAAGAATTAAATAAATTGGTTACTAAATTTATATGGCAAAGGAAAAAACCTAGGATTAAATTAAAACTCTTGCAAGATACGAAAGATAAAGGGGGGTTGGCACTACCAGAGTGGGAAATATATTACCAAGCATCAAGCCTAACTTGGCTAAAAGAATGGATGAAATTGGAAAATACCAGAATTTTAACACTTGAAGGACACGACTTGCAAGCGGGGTGGCATGCATTTCTATGGGACGAAAAATATAAAGTACATAGATACTTTCGAAGACATATACTTAGGGATGCATTGCTACAGACTTGGGAAAAGATAAAACAAAAACATTACATAAGAATTCCAATGTGGTTATCCCCAACAGAAGCTCTGAAACACCCAAACCTACTAGACATAAATAAGATAATTAGATACAAGGAATTGGTAAATGAACAGGGAAATCTGAAAACAAAACAAGAATTGGAACATGATGTAGGCAGAGAGATTGATTGGTGGACATACACACAAATCCAATCTAAATATACAGAGGACAAAAAATTATACGAAATACAAAAAGAATCGCAAGAATTGGATAAAATTATACATGGAACAGAAATAAAATTAATTAGTAATATATATAAATATCTATTGAGATATAAAATGGAAGATGAGGTTGTCAAAGACACAATGATTAGATGGGCAAAAAATTTCGGATACAACATAGAATTGGCGAAATGGGAAAAAATATGGGAAACAAACATAAAATTGACTATGTCTGCGGCATTCAAGGAAAATCAGTTGAAGATGTTTTACAGATGGCATCTTCCACCAGCAAAGCTTGCTAAGATGTTCCAGAACAACTCACCGACATGCTGGAAATGTAAAAAGGTACATGGAACATATTACCATCTATGGTGGACATGCCCCGTTGCAAAAAAATACTGGACTAAAATAAGAAGATGGATGGTAGAAATAATAGATCAACCTATAGATTGGAAACCAGAGATCTTCCTGCTGGGTATCTTAAATAGAAAATACAGTAAAGAAATACGGTACTTAATCTTACATATAACAACGGCAGCAAGAATAATCTACGCACAGTTCTGGAAAAATGAGAATACACCACCAGAGGAAGAAGTGATAAGGAAAATCTTAGACTGTGCGGAGATGGACAAATTAACAAAAGAGATAAAAGAAAGGGAAGACACAGAGTACTATGTAATATGGAATAAGTGGTATGATTGGTTGGAGACTAGAAATAACAAATGAAAATAAATGCAGAAAGGTCAAGAAAGGGAAAATGTGTATATAATAATGTATAATAATGTATAGTAATAATATGTATTATTCTTAATATGAAATATAGTATGAATGAAGAAAATGGAAATAAGAAACAGTGGGACAACAAGGACAAATATTTTTTTTTTAAAAAAAGAAGAATAAAGGGGGAAAATGTAAATAATAGAAGATCACAGTTACGAAATTGCTGTTTAAAAAAAAAAAGAGTATACATTCTATGTTTATGTGTGTTATGTTTTGTTGTTTTAAAAAAATAAAAATATATTTAAAAAAAAAAAAAAAAAAAAAAAAGGAAAAGAACTGCTGTAGTTCCCATCTTCAAAGAAGGGGGAAAATGGATCCAGGAAACTACAGACCTATCAGCATGACCTCAATACCTGGGAAGATTCTGGAAAAGATAATCAACCAATGAATCAGCGAACACCTAGAGGCAAACAAAGTCATTACTAAAAGCCAACATGGGTTTGTCAAAAAAAGATCATGCCAGACAAATCTTATTGCATTCTTTGACCAACTGACAAAATTAGTGGACCAGAGGAATGCTGTGGATATAATTTACTTTGACTTCAGTAAGGCATTTGATAAAGTAGATCACAACCTACTACTTGATAAGATAGAAAAATGTGGGTTAGACAGCATCACCACCAGATGGATTTGTAGCTGGCTGACCAGCCGTACTCAGCATGTGGTCCTCAATAGAACTGCATCTACATGATGGGAAGTGTGTAGTGGGGTGCCCCAGGGCTCTGTTTTGGGCCCAGTGCTCTTCAACATCTTCATCAACGATTTAGACAAGGGGATAGATGGGGAACTCATCAAATTTGCAGACGACACCAAGCTGGCGGGAATAGCCAACACTCCAGAAGATAGGCTTAAGTTACAGGAGGATCTGGACAGACTTGAACACTGGGCACTATCTAACAAAATGAAATTTAATGGTGAAAAAAGTAAGGTTCTACATTTAGGCAAGAAAAACCAAATGTACAGGTATAGTATAGGTCATGGGTCGGCCAGCCGAAATATCCAACGAGCCGCACGGACCCGTTTCCCTAAAAAAAAAAAACCCTGGGAGCCGCACCCGCCCGCGCATGCACGCCCGCCCGCGCATGTGCGCGCACCCGTGCATGCCCGTTCGCACATGCGCATGCGTGCCCGTTCGCGCATGCACATGCGCACCCGTTCGTGCACGCGCACCCGTTCGCGCACGCGCACCCGCCTGCGGCGGAGGCTCCGGAGCCGCAGGTGATCCCTCAAAGAGCCGCATGCGGCTCCGGAGCCGCGGGTTGCCGACCCGTGGTATAGGTGGTACCTTGCTCAATAGTAGTAACTGTGAGAGCGATCTTGGAGTCCTAGTGGACAATCACTTAAATATGAGCCAGCAGTGTGCTTCAGCTGCCAAAAAAGCCAATACAGTGCTAGGCTGCATTAACAGAGGGATAGAATCAAGATCACGTGAAGTATTAATACCACTTTACAATGCCTTGGTAAGGCCACATTTGGAATACTGCATCCAGTTTCGGTCACCACCAGTGCTTTTTTGAAAAAGAAAAGGTGCCGGAACTCACACGTCATACAACCTGCCTTGCCTACCCTACAAGGTTCCATCCAAAAAAGGTGCCGGAACTCCATTCTGGGTGTTCTATGACAAAAAATGCCCTGGTCACCACGATGTAAAAAAGATGTTGAGACTCTAGAAAGAGTACAGAGAAGAGCAACAAAGATGATTAGGAGAATTGGGTATGTCTAGTTTAATGAAGAGAAAGACGAGGGGGGACATGATAGCAGTGTTCCAATATCTCAGGGGCTGCCACAAAGAAGAGGAGGGAGTCAAGCTATTCTCCAAAGGGCCTGAAGGCAGGAAACTAATCAAGGAAAGAAGCAACCTAGAACTAAGGAGAAACTTCCTGACAGTTAGAACAATTAACCAGTGGAACAACCTGCCTCCAGAGGTGGTGAATGCTCCAACACTGGAAGTTTTTAAGAAGAGAGTGGACAGCCATTTGTCTGAAATGATATAGGGTTTCCTGCCTGAGCAGGGGGGTTGGACTAGATGACTTCCAAGGTCCCTTCCAACATCATCATCATCATCATCATCATCATCATGATCGTCATCGTCATTATTGTTGTTGTTGTTGTTGTTGTTGTTGTTGTTGTTGTTATTATTATTATTATTATTATTATTCATTAGACATAAACCTCAGTCAATTGAACATTCAAATTGGCTGGCGCTGATGGTTGACACGGGTTGCTACCAGCATCCTAGGTGTCAACCAAGTACCTCCTTAAAATATAAGATGTTCCAAATAGAGCAGTTTTTTGTAACATTGCTGAAGTTATTGCAGGAAGCTCCAGTTTCTTGATGTATTTTGCAAGGTTTTTGGACATAGTTCCCAGTGCCCCGATGACAATGGGTATCACTGTTACACGTTCCATGCATAATTGCGCAGTTTCGATGGCCAGGTCGCGATATTTTGTAATTTTTTCCAGTTCTTTTTCTGTGACTCTGGCATCTCCTGGTACAGTGATATCAATCAGTTGTACACTTCGGTTCTCTACAACTGCAATGTTGTGTTCCATATGGCGATCTGTCTGTATTCGAAAGTCCCACAAGATCTTCACCCTCTCATTCTCAACAACTTTTTCCACCCTATGTTCCCACGACTTTTCGGACATAGGCAAGTCGTATTTTTTACACAATGCCCAGTGGATTAATTTAGCAACTCGGTCATGTCTAGTTTTGTAATCAGTTTGCGCAATTTTACTGCACTCACAGATTAGATGTGAAACAGTTTCAACTTTGTCATTGCAAAGTCGGCAATTTGGATTGTCAGTGGATTATTGTATCTTCGTTTTCATGGCATTAGTTTGTAGTGCTTGTTCTTGAGCAGCCAGTATTAAGCCTTCCATTTCTTTCTTGATGGTTCCCATCTTAAACCATGCCCATGTCAAGTTGTTATCACATTTTCCTTCAATGTTGTTGTTGTTGTTGTTGTTGTTGTTGTTGTTGTTGTTGTTGTTGTTGTTGTTGTTGTTGTTATTATTATTATTATTATTATTATTATTATTATTATTATTATTATTATTTATCTGAAATAATATAGGTCTCCTGCTTAAGCAGGGAGTTGTGCTAAAAAACCTCCAAGGACCCCTTTAACTCTATTATTCTATGTTCTGCTATGATCCCAATCCAGATATGAGGACTCTTCCGACACATTGGAACAGCAAAATGCTGCACTTAGTGAGCAAGTGGAAAGAAAATCAATACCTGAGCAGAGCGGTGAAGTCACCACCAAAGGATCTTTATTTCAGAAGTGTTCAGTGGGAAGAGAATTGCTATTTGGGGGCTGTGTGAGTCACATAATAAATTTGTCTTCCTTTTTCAGATCAGTTACAGTTTTGTTTCCCCGATTCTGAGGGACAAAACTCAGTTTCCTTTCTTCTACCCAATGCTCCCTGCTGAAGGAGTCCAGTATCCAGGGATGGTTGAGCTGCTCCTCCATTTCAGATGGACCTTGGTTGGCCTGATGGCTCCAGAGACCAACCAGGGAGAGAGATTCATGAGGACAATGACTTCCATGCTGGTCACAAAGGGCATTTGTCCAGTCTTATCTCAAGTGTTTTCCGTAAAAATCACAAACTTGGTGATGAAGTCGGAACCATTTGCCAAGTGGAGACAAGTGAATGTCTTTCTCTATGGTGCAGAGATTAGTTCATTCCAGATAGGAATATTCATTATGCACGGAATGCTTAAACATCTTAAGGAACCCACCACGGGAAAACTCTGGATCATAGCAGTCTACTGGGATCTCACTTGGGATTTCATGGAAAGTAGTATCTCTACCTTCCAAAACATTTGTGGCTTTTTTTCCTTTCTTGTGCAGACAAATAAAATGGTGGCCTTTGACGCTTTTAAGCAATTTCACTCCTCCATGAAACATTTTGTAGAGAAATCTTTTATGTGTTCCTCCATTAAGGATGTCTTGTCTGTGAAAGTCTGGAGACAGTGCACGGAAAGAGAAGAACTGGAGCTTCTACCCAAAGAAGAGATCCAACAAATCCTGTCTCTCGACAGCTCTTTCACTTACAACATAATTTGGGCTGTGGGGCTGGCCTTACATTCAGCCTATCTCTCCAGATCCAAGGGGCCAATGAGAAAGAGTGATGAGAACCTGGGAGCTCAAAGGCTGAAGGCCTGGCAGGTATTTTGGTGCACAACTCAGTTCTAAACCATAAGGAGGGTGGGTTCTGCATCCAGGTTACCAAAAATGTTTTCTTTTTGTCTGGAGTAAACCAAAGGCCGAAAAGTGCAGGAGAAAAGTCAAGACTGGTTCAATGTCTATGGAAATTCTCAATCATCCTTGTTTTTTATTTTTATTTTTATTTTTATTATTATTATTGTTGTTATTGTTATTGTTATTGTTAGCATTTGGTGTTGTTTCATTAGCCAGGAGACCAATATTGGAAGTTTTTAAGACAACCTGAGCAGGGGGTTGGACTAGAAGATCTCCAAGGTCTCTTCAACTTCTATTCTATTCTATTCTATTCTATTCTATTCTATTCTATTCTATTCTATTCTATTCTATTCTATTCTATTCTATTCTAAATAAATTTCTCTTCGTTTTTCAGATCAGTTACAGTTTTGTTTCCCCGATTCTGAGGGACAAAACTCAGTTTCCTTTCTTCTACCCGATGCTCCCTGCTGAAGGAGTCCAGTATCCAGGGATGGTCGAGCTGCTCCTCCATTTCAGATGGACCTTGGTTGGCCTGATGGCTCCAGACACTGACCAGGGAGAGAGATTCATGAGGACAATGACTTCCATGCTGGTCAAGAAGGGCATTTGTCCAGTTTTATCTCAAGTGTTTTCCGTAAAAATCACAAACTTGGTGATGAAGTCGGAACCATTTGCCAAGTGGAGACACGTGAATGTCTTTCTCTACGGTGCAGAGATTAGTTCATTCCAGATAGGAATATTCATTATGCACGGAATGCTTAAACATCTTAAGGAACCCACCACAGGAAAACTCTGGATCATAGCAGTCTACTGGGATCTCACTTGGGATTTCATGGAAAGTAGTATCTCTACCTTCCAAAACATTTGTGGCTTTTTTTCCTTTCTTGTGCAGACAAATAAAATGGTGGCCTTTGATGCTTTTAAGCAATTTCACTCCTCCATGAAACATTTTGTAGCGAAATCCTTTACATGTTCCTCCATCAAGGATGTCTTGTCTGTGAAAGTCTGGAGACAGTGCAGGGAAAGAGAAGAACTGGAGCTTCTACCCAAAGAAGAGATCCAACAAATCCTGTCTCTCGACAGCTCTTTCACTTACAACATAATCCTTTTTTGAAGATGGGATCTATATCAGCTCTTTTCCAGTCCTCTGGTAGTTCCCCAGTGCTCCAGGATCTTTGAAAAATATAGTTCAGTGGTTCTGAGATCACATCTGCCAGTTCTTCCTCTGTTGTTCCTTGATCTATAAATTGGTCAGTCAAAGTTTGAGAGTCAATTTTTAACTCTGGAGCATCATCTTTCATGTCCATTCTAAATTGTTCTTTCAGTTCCAAAATTTTTTCTAGTAAAAGTCCATAGTCAAGCTGTGGGTAAGATTCCATTTCAATAATAAAGTAGTCTTAGTTTTTTAGTGAAAGTTCAGCTTAGAAGGTAAATACAACAATAAAAATTCTGTAGTAGAAATACTTTGCATATATCTGATCTTAGTGTACTGATTTATCTCAAAGGTGCTTTTTCACAAGGCAACTGGACTTTCTTGTTTTTCTTTGAAGATGTTTTGCTTCTCATCCAAGAAGCTTCTTCAGCTCTGATTGGATGGTGGGGAATGGAAGGATTTATATTCCTTGCAGACAGCTGGTCATTTGTATTCTTTTAGAGAGTTGTTGAGGCCACCTGGAGGTTTATCGGTGTCGTCAGGATCACCTGAGTAGTGCAAATGGGTGTGGAGAGTCCTCATCAACTCTCTAAAAGAATGCAAATGACCAGATGTCTGCAAGGAGTATAAATCCTTCCATTCCCCACCATCCACTCAGAGTTGAAGAAGCTTCTTGGGTGAGAAGTGAAACGTCCAGTTGCCTTGTGAACAAGCATCTTTGGGATAACTATGACCTGGATGACTGAGAATCTCCATAGACAGGCTGATCTGCAGACTTTGCTGCATAGGAAATACATTATTTATTTCAGCATTCTGTATCTTCATTCTTAGGTTTAAACTCTCAACATTCATTCCTTACTAGTTTTACGCAAATTGTAGCTTCAATAAAAGGTGAAAAAACCAGCTTTAAGATGGACAATACTCTTCCTCTTTTCAGATTCAGAAAAATGTGCCCCTTGTCCAGAAGATCAGCATCCAAATATCAGTCAAGATCCTAAATTATAAAGACTATATAGGGGTCATCCTAATTTCCATTACCATATTCCTGTCTTTAACAACAGCCTTTGTCTTGGGAATCTTCATTAAATTCCTAGAGACTCCAATCATCAAAGCCAATAACAGAGACCTTTCCTACATCCTCCTGGTCTCCCTCCTGTTTTCTTTCTTCACTTCTTTCCTCTTCATTGGCCAGCCAAGGAGAGTAACCTGCCTTCTCCGACAGATAACCTTCAGCATCATCTTCTCAGCTGCCACGATCACGGTGGTGCTGGTTTTATTGGCCACAAAACCAGGGAATAAAGTTCAGAAATGGCTGGGGAAGAGCTTGGCTTCCTCCATCATCCTTTCTTGTTCTGCTGTCCAAATTATCATCTGCTCCATGTGGCTGGGATTTTCTCCCCCATTTCCTGACTTTGACTTGCACTCTCAGCCTGGAGAGATCATCCTGCAATGCAATGAAGGATCTATTGCCATGTTTTACTGTGCTCTTGGCTACATGGGCTTCCTGGCTGCCATCTGTTTCACGGTAGCTTTCCTGGTCAGGAATCTTCCTGGAACCTTCAACGAAGCCAAGTTGATCACCTTCAGCATGCTGGTCTTCTGCAGTGTCTGGGTCTCCTTTGTACCCACCTACCTGAGTACCAAAAAAGGAAAAAAAATGGATCCAGGAAATTACAGACCTATCAGCCTGACCTCAATACCTGGGAAGATTCTGGAAAAGATAATCAAACAACGAATCAGCGAACACCTAGAGGCAAACAAAATCACTACTAAAAGCCAACAGGGGTTTGTCAAAAACAGATCATGCCAGACAAACCTTATTGCATTCTTTGACCAAGTGACAAAATTAGTAGACCAGAGGAATGCTGTGGATATAATTTACTTGGACTTCAGTAAGGCATTTGATAAAGTAGATCACAACCTACTACTTGATAAGATAGAAAAATGTGGGTTAGACAGCATCACCACCAGATGGATTCATAGCTGGCTGACCAGCCGTACTCAGTATGTGGTCCTCAATGGAACCGCATCTACATGGAGGGAAGTGTGCAGTGGGGTGCCCCAGGGCTCTGTTCTGGGGCCAGTGCTCTTCAACATCTTCATCAACGATTTGGACAAGGGGATAGATGGGGAACTCATCAAATTTGCGGATGACACCAAGCTGGCAGGAATAGCCAACGCTCCAGAAGACAGGCTTAAGATACAGGAGGTCCTGGACAGACTTGAACACTGGGCGCTATCTAACAAAATGAAATTCAATGGTGAAAAAAGTAAGGTTCTACATTTAGGCAAGAAAAACCAAATGTACAGGTATAGTATAGGGGGTACCTTGCTCAATAGTAGTAACTGTGAGAGGGATCTCGGAGTCCTAGTGGACAATCACTTAAATATGAGCCAGCAGTGTGCTGCAGCTGCCAAAAAAGCCAACACAGTGCTGGGCTGCATTAACAGAGGGATAGAATCAAGATCACGTGAAGTATTAATACCACTTTACAATGCCTTGGTAAGACCACACTTGGAATACTGCATCCAGGTTTGGTCACCACGATGTAAAGAAGATGTTGAGACTCTAGAAAGAGTGCAGAGAAGGGCAACAAAGATGATTAGGGGACTGGAGGCTAAAACATATAAGGAACGGTTGCTGGAATTGGGTATGTCTAGTTTAATGGAAAAAAGGACTAGGGGTGACATGATAGCAGTGTTCCAATATCTCAGGGGTTGCCACAAAGAAGAGGGAGTCAAGCTATTCTCCAAGGCGCCTGAGGGCAGGACAAGAAGTAATGGATAGAAACTGATCAAGGAGGAGGCTTCCGGTTCCGGATCGCGGCACCAGCAGTCGTACGGAGAGATCTGTCTCTCCCACCGGCTGCTTTCCCTCCGCCGGTAGACCCTTAATCGGGTCGAAAGTCGCCCCGTAGAGGCGACCACCGTTAGAGGAGGCTCCTGCTCGACTGGGGAAGAGCGGCGGCTCTCCCCAGTTCGAGCTTTCTCCTTAGGGCCGCCGGAGGAAAAGAACGTCCTACAAAATGGACGATCACTTCGTCGCACCAGCTGAAAGCCAGAAGAACATCTAAGCGAAAGAACCCCCGTGGAGAATCCGGGTGAGACCTTTCCTACCCCCTTTTTTTTCCCTAACTACTTTCCTGTTAAAAGCTTTCTTTGAACTATTTCCCTGTCGTGAGGAAGCAGCGTTTGGGCAATGGGGAAAAACAGCTTTGGAAAAAAAAATATATAAATAAAAACCAGTCAATTTTGATGGACTATTTAAATTTTGGAATACTGAGGGGACCTGAAAACATTTTATTCTTGACTATTATTGTTACAACTACGCATTTATTATTTTGAGCTCTTTCTTCATCTTTTTCAACACGAAAAATAAAAAATCTATTATTTGGAAAGGAAAAAGAAAAAAGAAAAGATTTTATGGTTTGCTGAGGACATCATGTGTCGAAAAGTGGTACTGCAATTATATTTCTTTATGGCTGGGAATGGCTATGACCTTCAAAGGGTGATAACCACAAGATAACGGATGCAGCTGGCCTATTGAAAATTGAAGGTGAATACTTGCCTGATTCTTATGAAGTAGAGCCTTCTTTAAAGATTAAAAAGCCTTATTACTATCGATATGGAATTTAATACACAGCTGGACTATGATCTTATATTGGAAAAAATTTTGGAAGCTGCAGAGGATGTGAGTTCCTATTTTCAATCCCTTTTCCCTACACTGAGAGAAACCGTGGAAACCACAAAACAAACTAATTTTATTCAACTTCAAACACAACCTATCGAGAAGTCTGATGACTATACAACAACTTTAACAGAGATGTCTGAAGCATTAATACCAACAGAGACTGACACTCAGATACAACTTATTGAAAATTGAGAAAAGGTGGATAAACAATTGGCAAATATAACATGGAATAAAACAGCTTTTACCATCCAAAGGCTATTAGAAGAAAGGAAAGAGAACTTTGACCAATTTGAAGCGTTAAAGAATATGGACCTTTTAATATTGTGGTTTGATTATGTAGGAACCTTACTATGGAAACCACTATGGCATAGAAAGAAGCCCAGAGTTAGATTTAAAAATGTATTTTAAAGTCTTATTTAATGGGATTAAAAAGGCTTTGATTTTTTGACTGACTTAACAACTAATGGAATACGTGAAATGTTAAAGAGGATACCCTTTGTAATATTACTTTGTTTTAGATATGATAAGCATTGGAGAAGTAAACTTTATCTACTGGTTTAAAAAGATTTTTATAGATATAGAGGCATTGATAGAATATATATTTAAATTAGATAGAAATTTATTTGTTGGCCTGATATTTTTATTTTAAGAGAATTATTTGGAAATAAAAGGAGAATAAGAGGGATGGGTGATAAGAGAAAAAAATGGTATCAATGAAGAAGATATGGGAATGTTGTTGCGAGAACAATATACCAGATATAATTATGTAAAAAAAAAAAAGGGCACCCGAAGTGTTAATAATATGTCTATTTAAAGCTAATTGAAATATAGTAATTGTAAGTTAGTAAAGCTTAAAAACAGGATCTGGACTTTTAGAATTGAAATGTAACTGATATTTGATAGGATCGTTTGAAACTTATATAGAATTTATTAATTTGAATATGTAAGATTAAATGAGGGAATTAGAGAGGGAAGTTTAAAAGATTTGATTTGAGTTATATATTTATGATTGTCCTTCTTTTTTTTTTTGGATGTTTAATATACCCACCTCCATGGTGGTTCCTAAGCACCTTAATGTAACCCCTGTACCCCTATAAAATCTAATAAAATATATTTTTTTAAAAAAAGAAACTGATCAAGGAGAGAAGCAACCTAGAACTAAGGAGAAACTTCCTGACAGTGAGAACAATTAACCAGTGGAACAACCTGCCTCCAGAAGCAGTAAATGCTCCAACACTGGAAGTTTTTAAAAAGAGACTGGACAGCCATTTGTCCGAAATGGTATAGGGTTTCCTGCCTGAGCAGGGGGTTGGACTCGATGACCTCCAAGGTCCCTTCCAACTTTATTATTATTATTATTATAAGTACATGGTGGCTGTGCAAGTCTTCTCTATCTTGGCCTCCAGTGCTGGTCTATTGGGCTGCATCTTCATCCCCAAGTGCTACATTATCATTCTGAAGCCAGATCTGAATACAAAAGAACATTTGAAGTTAAAATAAAGCAGTAATGTTATGAATTACTTCCTAACAATGTCATTTGATAAATCCAAGTGAAACATAACCTTATTTGACTAAAGGTAAATAAATAATGTGTTTCTCCGTGTATTTTTCCAGCTGAGTGTTTAGAATTAGTGTGTGTCTCTATATCTCAGTAAATATATTTCTTTAATTTAGGGGTCACTCATCATTCAGAATTGTCACTTTAGGCACTATCTTTAATAAAAGCCTAATTAATTGAAGAAATATACAATCAAGGTTTCTTCTAATTTCATAAAGAGCAATGATTTTCTCAAACCAAGAAACAGACTATTTATTGTTGCTTTTTTAAAGAAGGAGCCAAATTGCCCTTGGATTAACTGAGGCCAACTATGAGACCTCTCATGCCAAGCAACCCAAACTTTCTCTTGACTTTTGCTGAATTTTAAAAGGAAAAAAAAGGAATAAAATCAACAGGAGATGTGTTTGATGACCCCCAGTTTGTGAGCATTCAAAACAATTGGTTCAGGTAATCCTAAACTTACAACAGTTCACTTAGAGATCATTTGAAGTTACAACGACACTAAAAAAATAACATGCCACTTTTCACATTTATGACCGTTGCAGGATCCCCATGACCATGTGATCAAAATTCAAATGCTTGGCAACTGACTGATATTTATGATTGTTGTAGTGTCCTGAGGTCATGTGATACATTTTTACGTCCTTCTGACAAAGTCATAAAATGAGGCAAAACTCACTTAACAAATGTCTCACTTAGCAACAGAAATTTTGGGTTTGATTGTGGTCATAAGCCGAGGACTACCTGTACTCTTGAATCTTTCTTTTTCAACTGCATACTGCTGTACAGAAGAACATAGATGGAATATAAATTTACTTTGTTGTGAAATTATTCATATTTATGGCCATGCTAAAAGTTTGGGGCCAAATTCTCCAGTGTCCCTCAGTACCCATTTTCCAAGTTTCATAGTACCTCTGTGAGTTCTCCTTTTGGGCACCTACCTGCTGAATAATTCAAAGTTTCTAGAGGGGATTTTCCATTCCTCACAATTATCCTGATCATTGAGATATATTTGTTGTCCTTCTATTAAGTCTCAAGAGACCTTACTAGAATTATTGAGCAGATTGGTCAACAAGCACATCAAAAACATGTTTTGATGTCAAAGCCAGACACCAGAGTAATCCTGCATTATATCTTCTCAGTAGAAAGAGAGCATGAGGAGATTTTTAAGGCAGCATAGGCTGTGTTTACTCCCCTCCCTTTCAGATGTGAAGCTTGTCTGGCTCCTGAATTAGGAAGGCCAGTGAAGATTATATTTTGGAAGAGAGTTTTTATTTCTTCTACCTGCTCTTCTCTGTCTTTGAGAAGAAGTTTGCAATGCACCACAGTGAATCAGGCCAGGAAGTCATGTTGCTTCTACTTCTCCTTGTGCTGCTTTTGTGGCCTCAGGGAGCTTCTCAGCAGCGCAAAGCCAAATGCCTCTTGACTCTGGAGCAAGAAGAGGTTTATTCGCAGAATTATTACAAGCCAGGAGATTTTCTCATTAGTGGGATAATCTCTGCAACCCAGGCTAGGTTTCTACCATTTAGCTTCAACAAAACTCCTTCCATTCAATTATTCTTGTAAGTCAGTTCCAGCCCTCTGAAATTAACTACATATTGTCTGCTTGATCTGCTACTTTTGCTCTCTTTCTGTTCTAATTTATCTTGGGGATCTATTTTACGTCCTGCAGCTGATGAGGCTCCTCAGCACCTATCAAGTAAGATGGTCAAAGTAGAGATCTTTGCTATCCTTTCAACGTGCAGAACAAACATTCCCTTTCTTCACTTCTTTTAAGCAGAGCTACATTATGTGTATGGAGTATGGAGTGGTCCCTCCTTACTCCTCTCTGGCCCATGAAGGAAAGAAGAAAGCGTCCTTAAACTGATCTTGACTCCTGAAAATGACATGGTTGCAATTTCTTAGAAGTACTCTATTTTCTCCCTGAATTGGTATTGGGAGAAGCTTCACAATTCCTTTTCTATACCAAGGATTGCTGCAGAGATGAAAGTCCCAAAGGTGCTTTTCAAAAGGCAACAGAATAACAGAATATCAGAGTTGGAAGTGACCTTGGAGATCTTCTAGTCCATCCGCCTGTTCAGGCAACACCAAACAATAATGATAATGATTTATACCCTTCATCCACACAGCAATATTGATGGAAAGGAGCATAGGTGGGCATGGAATAGAATAGAATAGAATAGAATAGAATAGAATAGAATAGAATAGAATAGAATAGAATAGAATAGAATAGAATAGAATAGAATAGAATAGAACAGAACGGAACGGAACGGAACGGAACGGAACAGAACAGAACAGAACAGAACAGAACAGAACAGAACAGAACAGAACAGAACAGAATAGAATAGAATAGAATAGAATAGAATAGAATAGAATAGAATCAGAGTTGGAAGGGATCTTGGAGGTCTTCTAGTTCAACCCCCTGCTCAGGCAGGAAACCCTATACCATTTCAGACAAACAGTTGTCCAACCTCTTCTTAAAAACTTCCTGTATTGGAGCATGCATAACTTTTGGAGGCAAGTCATTCCACTAATTGATTTTTTAACTGTCAGGAAATTTCTTCTTAGTTCTAGGTAGCTTCTCTCCATTGATTAGTTTCTATCAATTGTTCCTTGTCTTGCTTTCAGCTGCTTTGGAGAATAGGTTGAGCCTTTTTTTTGTGGCAACCCATGAGATATGGGAACAGTGCTATCATGTCACTGAAGAAGTAACTGAAGATTCTTCTTGGATGGAAAGCAAAATGTTTTCAAGGAAAAAACAAAAAAGTCCAGGTGCCTTTTGGAAAGCACCTTTGGGACAACCGTGACCTGGATGACTGAGAATCTCCATAGATATTGAGATGAAAGAGTCGCAGTTAAGAATGTACTTATTCACTGATTTTGCAAATGTTTATGATTCCCATTGATCAATTTATGCCAAAGATTTAATGCTCCCAAGTTCAATAAAAATGAAAATATTCTAAAATATTGATCTAATGCAAGGATCCTGATGATCACAATGATGTGCTTGGCTTATGTTTACATCTAGGAAACTAGATTGTAGAATTGATCTCCTAAATGACCCTTTCAAGTTTTATCATTCTATACTTAATATTAAAGAATAGATAAAATTTCTAAATATTAAAAGCTGGGGAAGAGAGAATATCTATTAAACTAGATTGAATTCTTGGTCCAACTTCAAAGATATTTATAAAATCAGAATAAGCAAAATCCAATAATAATTACATTTGTTTAGACATAACATGAATTCAGTATGTTAAGCATTGCATTTAAATATGTGAGGTATCAACCACCCTTATTAGGAGAGATTAAACAATCCATTCTAAAATGCTATGAAATATCTTCAACCCGTTCATAAAATTGGATTTCTGTTCTTGTTATAAACTGAGATAGTACTTTTGAAATAGGATTTAAAAACTTTTAGTACTAAAATTTACTAATTTGACTAGTTTTCTACATTAATATTTTTAGGAATGTTTTTCTCACATAAAAACTCTTGAATACCACGTGAAGTTGAATATTGAATAGTATTTCAGTAAAATGTTCTTTTGATTCATTTTCTAATATATTTATATATACAGGGGACAATATACAAAATACTGGAAAATGCTCTCCTTCCTTTATGCTGTCCACCACTTCCACCAGGATTCTAGGAATCTCTTACCTAACCTCACTCTGGGTTACAATATCTATGAACACTATTTCAGTGAGCAAATTACTTTGGATGCTCTTCTGGATCTGCTTTCAGATGGAGGGGCCAATGTTCCCAACTACAGATGTGGAAGGCAGAAAAACATCCTCGCTGTTCTTGAAGGGGCCAACGCTGACATCTCCATCCTCATTTCAAACATGTTGGGCACCTATAAAATCCCACAGGTATTTCTTTACCAAGAAGACAATATTTAGCCATAGAAATTTAAATCGAAGAGTAGAGTTTTATCATGGAATTTGGAGATGACAGATCAAGATTCCTAAAGGGAGAAAAAAGTTTTACACTTAGGTAAGAAAAACCAACTGTATAGGTATAGACTAGGTTAAATCTGGATTACCGCCAGTAACTTTGAGAGGCATCTTGCAGTCCTAGTAGACAATCACTTAAATATGAGCCAACAGCTTGCCTTCAGAAATCATGGGCACTCCATCACTGGAGGTTTTTAAGAAGGGACTGGACAGTCACTTGTCTGATATGGTATAGGTTCTCCTGCTTGAGCAGGGGGCTGGACTAGAAGACCTCCAAGGTCCCTTCCAGCTCTATTCTATTCTAACAACATGTGGCAGCAGCCAAAAAGGCCAATGCAATCCTGATGTCAAGGTTCTGACTAATGGAGCACTTCAAAGAACTTCCAGGCATTGTTTATTCTGAAAAGTCTTTAATCATGAACACAATGTCGGCACATCATGGATGGATGCCAAGATCTGAATTTCCTTTTCTTTGCACATTACATTTCAAGCTATTCCCCTCCCCTATTTTGCAGTCATAATTCACATTCTCCAATTAGCCTGAAGGGCAAAGATTCACTTCCGTTCCTTATCCTGCGCTTTCCTATCTTTCTCCTCCCCCCCACCATCAACTGAAATTAACTCTAAAAATACCAGACAGTTCTGCATATCTTGTCAAAGCAATAATATTTTATATTAGCAGCGTTGACATCCGCCCCCCCTTACAAAAAGGACAGATCCTGTAATGTAAACAAAAGCACATACCAGGAAGAAAAAACTTCCTAGCTCATGCGCTATCGAGATTGCCCCAGTACAAAAGCGAACGTGAAGAGGTTAATGAGGCAATTATCTCCAATCCACAAACTGCCGCTCAGCTCATTAGTGAAGTTGAAACGGTTAAAGTACTGTGCCCACTTTACTTTTTTGGGGGACAATTTGCGGGGAGTTTTCAGTGCCTCTAGGTTTTTGTGATCTGTCCATACTTCAAATGGCACCTTGCTCCCTTCTAGATAGTGTCGCCAGTTTAACAGCCCCCATGTAATTGCGAAGGCCCATCTCCGTTCGCTTTCAGTAAATTTTTTAGAGGTGTAGGCGCAGGGTTGCAGGACTCCACTCTTGTTCTTTTGCAGTAATACAGCTCTGACTGCGACGTTGCTGGCGTCAGCTTGGATTACAAAGGGTTCCCCTGGGCAGGGGTGCTTTAGGACCAGTTCAGCAGCAAATAGTCTTTTTAAATTCTCAAAAGCTGTTTGACAGCCCATTGTCCATGCTAGTGGTTGGCCCGGTCATGGCTTCCCTCCTCCTTTGCCTGTTTTGAGTAGTTCTGTAAGGGGTAGGACAATCTCGGCAAAGGAGGGGATGAATTGACGATAGAAGTTGGCAAAACCTAGAAAGCTCTGGAGCTGTTTGCAAGTCTTTGGGGGCTGCCACTCGATTATAGCTTTCACCTTGGCTGGATCCATTTCAATGCCCTCATTGGAGATTCTGTAGCCAAGATAATCTAATCGGGTCTGGTGGAATTCACATTTCAACAATTTGGCATAAAGCTTGGCATTTAATAATTTCTTTAACACTTCTCTCACCAGTTTTATGTGATCAGTCATATTCGTGCTGTATATCAGGATGTCATCAAGATACACCAGAACCCCTTTGTACAAGTGATCATGTAGGACCTCATTAATCAACTGCATGAATACGGCTGGGGCCCCCTATAGTCCAAATGGCATGACTTTGAACTGATAGCTCCCCATAGGACAGTTGAAGGTAGTTTTCCACTCGTCTCCCTCCTTTATTCTCACTCAGTAATATGCCTCTCTCAGGTCTAATTTAGTGAACACATTTCCCTTAGCCAGATGGGTTAATAAGTCCTTTAGGAGGGGGAGGGGGTATTTGTTTTCCACACTCACAGCGTTGAGACCCTTATAGTCTACGCAGAGACGAAGAGACCCATCTTTTTTTTCTTTGAACAACACAGGGGCTCCCATGGTAGATTTGGCCCGTTCAATGAACCCCCTCGCTAGGTTTTTGTTTACATATCGCTGCATCTCCTCCATTTCAAGGGGGGACATAGCATACATTCTCGGTCGTGGGAGTTTGGCTCCTGGCACCAGTTCGATAGAGCAGTCATTGGGTCTGTGAGGGGGCAGGGCATCATATTCTTTTTCACTAAATGCCTCAGTTAGGTCCCGGTATTCATTGGGGATGAGTGGTTCGTCTGGTGGCAGTGAGGCAGCCATGTGCGCTCGCTCATTGGGTGGCCTAAAGTGTCCCGCAATGTCAGTTGAATCAGTGGGAGGCTTAGGCCCTATAGTTCTCATTCCTTTCTCCCGCCAGATAAATGGCTTCCATTTGTCCAACCAGGCTAATCTTAGGATCACAGCCTCAGTCATTTTTGGGGTCACCAGGAAGCGAATAAACTCCCAGTGTGCACCTATTTCTAGGTGTAAGGGCTCAGTTAATTGTGCGACTAAAGTCCCTCCCATCAGGGAGCCATCAGCTTGCTCGAACCTCACAGGTTTGGAGAGCTGTTTTGCCCGTATGCCCATTTTCATGGCAAATGGTAGGCTAATGATGCATCGGGTGTATCCAGAATCGATTAGCACATTTAAGTCTATTTGTGCCCCCGACTTAGGGATTATAAACTTGGCGGGCAGTGAAAAAGATGGGACTTATCGACTCACCATCAGGTCGTTCTCTCCTTCGTCGTCGCTGTCAAAGGAGGGTAGAGTAGGGGTGGGTTCACTTGGAGTCCTGGCATCCTCCTGCGTGGGAGGTGTGATCTGAGCAACAGGTTTTTGTGTGACCCGGTTGGATTTTTCTCTCGTTAGCCGCTGGGCAGTTTCCTTCTTGCCGCTGGTTCCGGTCTGCTCTGTAGTTGGGGGTAGGGGACTGGACAGTTTGCTGCTCGATGTCCCTCCTGTCCACACTGGAAACACTTAATTGACGGGCTTGCAGGTGGCTTGGGTTTCTCAGTCATCGCAGTAGTTGGAGGGTTTCATGGGGGTGATTGTTGTTCGGGTTGCTCTGGCTGCTGTTTGGATTCAGGTGGGGGAGGTTTCTTATAGCGGGCAAGCTGAACGTCTAGCTTCACCGCTGCCTGGTACCATTCTTGCAGCTGATCAGGTACTGCTCGATAGAAGCAGGCCTGAGAGAGGTGATCGTCTAATCCCTCAATGAAGTGATGGATTAGGGATTGCTCTGGCCACCCCTCTATTCGACCTGCTATCTTGCAAAACTCTCGCACGTACTCCAGGGCAGGCCTGCCAGCTTGTTTTATTTTGTGGATTTGGCCAAGAGATGGGTCCTCAAATCTTTCTCTCAGCCCTAGGAGGAAGAGGTGGGGGCTTGCTCATTGTATAAATTGTTCAGCCATTCGGATGCTTCTCCCTCTAGGCTGGACGCAATCACATCGACCATGGTCCCTGGGTCCGGTTAGAGATAGGTCCAGCAATTCAAGTGAGAGCATTGCTCTGAAAGGTGGTGCAATTATGGGCTGTTGGGGCCCCCACTGTGGCTGTTGCTGCTGACCCCATCCTGGCTGCTGATTGCCTGGCTTCTGCACCACCCCAAGCTGTTGCAAGGCCTCTATTAACTGTGGCAAGTTCAGAGGATTTATAGGCTGTTGGGGCCCCCACTGTGGCTGTTGCTGCTGGCCCCATCCTGGCTGCTGATTTATGCCCAGGGGTTGCACATTCGGGGGCTGGGGCCAATCTCCTTGCTGTGGTCATTCTCCCACCAGCTGCTGATCTCCTGGCTCCTGCATCGCCCCAAGCTGTTGCAAGGCCTCTATTAGCTGTGGTAAGCTCAGAGGCTGGCTACCCTCTGCCCGCTGGGAATGCCACACTCCCCATTGTTGCAGAGGCCTCAGACTGGAATTCCCTCTCTCTTCAGGGCTGGAGTCCCTGACAGGGGAAGAAAGGGTCTTGAAGGCTTTCTGATCTACAATGGAGGGGCTGTAGGCTTCTCTCTGCAGGAGTGGGTTTTTGCTTCTCACCTCTGGGTTTTGAACTCTTTCCAGTGACTCACCCAAAGCTTGAGTGGCAGGCGATCCATTATCTCTCTGCCATTCTGCTTTTGAAGTCTTTGAAAGTGGCAAAACTGTTTCGAAGACTCTGAAATCTCCGCTCGGATTCTCCCCATCTGAAGACCAAATCAGCTCTCCTAATTGCTTTGGCCTTGATCCCAACTGGGAGATCTGCCAGAGTTCCTTCTCCCCCGACTTACTGGCTGTCGCTCCCCCCCCCCCTGGGGAAGCTGCTGCTGCCGGGGTGTTGGCTTCAGGCAATCTTTCTTCTTTCATAATGAGATCTTCCCCGAATCTTCGTCAGCTTATCCCTTTTGTTTAGGAACAGCGATTGGGGCCCGGGACCCCTAAATGGTTTGAAAAGTTGTTAGATCTTGGCATGGTGTCAAGGTTCTGGCTAATGGAACACTTCAAAGAACTTCCAGGCATTGTTTATTCTGAAAAGTCTTTAATCATGAACACAATGTTGGCACATCATGGATGGATGCCAAGAACTGAATTTCCTTTTCTTTGCACATTACATTTCAAGTATTCCCCTCCCCTATATTGCAGTCATAATTCACATTCTCCAATTAGCCTGAAGGGCAAAGATTCACTTCCGTTCCTTATCCCACACTTTCCTATCTTTCTCCTCCCCCCACCCACCATCAACTGAAATTAATTCTAAAAATACCAGACAGTTCTGCATATCTTGTCAAAGCAATAATATCCTATATTAGCAGCATTGACACCTAGGCTATATTAATAGAGGGATAGAATCAAATGAAGTATTAGTATCAATTTACAAAGCCTTAATACGGCCACACTTGGAATACTGCATCCAGTTTTGGTCACCAGAATATTAAAAAGAAGATGAAACTTGGATATTGATAGTCTAGTGAAAAGGTCTAGGGGAGACATGATAGAGCTATTCTAATATTTGAGGGGCTCCTGCAAAGATTACAAAGTTCAAACTATTTTCCAAAGCATAAAAAGGCAAAACAAGAAATAGTAGTTAAAAACTAACCAAGGAGAGAAGCAACCTAGAATTAAGAAGAAATTCCTAATGATGAGAGCAATTAACCAATGGAATAACTTGCATTCAGAAGTTGTGGGTGTGCCATTGTTGAGACTTTCAAAAAGAGACTGGACAATTGTTTATCTGAAATAATATAATATCTGCTGCTCAAGCAGGGAGTTGGGCTAAAAGACCTCCAAGATCCCTTTCAACTCTATTATTCTATGTTCTGCTATGATCCCAATCCAGATATGAGGACTCTTCTGACACTTTAAAACAGCAAAATGCTGCACTTAGGGAGCAAGTGGAAAGAAAAGCAATAACTGAGCAGAGAAGTAAAGTCAGCACCAAAAGATCTTTATTTCAGAAGTGTTCAGTTGAGAGGGAATTGTTATTTGGTCACTGTATGGGTCACATAATGTATGTCTAGTTTAATGAAGAGAAGGACGAGGCATGACATTATAACATGTTCCAATATTTCAAGGGTTGCCACAAATAAGAGGGAGTCAAGCCATTCTCCAAAGCATCTGAAGGATAAGAAGCAATGGATGGAAACTAATCAAGGAGAGAAGCAACCTAGAACTAAGGGGAAATTTCCTGACAATTAGAACACTTAATCAGTGGAACAACGTGCCTCCAGACATTGTGAATGCTCCAATATTGGAAGTTTTTAAGACAACCTGAGCAGGGGGTTGGACTAGAAGATCTCCAAGGTCTCTTCAACTTCTATTCTATTCTATTCTATTCTATTCTATTCTATTCTATTCTATTCTATTCTATTCTATTCTATTCTATTCTATTCTATTCTAAATAAATTTCTCTTCGTTTTTCAGATCAGTTACAGTTTTGTTTCCCCGATTCTGAGGGACAAAACTCAGTTTCCTTTCTTCTACCCGATGCTCCCTGCTGAAGGAGTCCAGTATCCAGGGATGGTCGAGCTGCTCCTCCATTTCAGATGGACCTTGGTTGGCCTGATGGCTCCAGACACTGACCAGGGAGAGAGATTCATGAGGACAATGACTTCCATGCTGGTCAAGAAGGGCATTTGTCCAGTTTTATCTCAAGTGTTTTCCATAAAAATCACAAACTTGGTGATGAAGTCGGAACCATTTGCCAAGTGGAGACAAGTGAATGTCTTTCTCTACGGTGCAGAGATTAGTTCATTCCAGATAGGAATATTCATTATGCACGGAATGCTTAAACATCTTAAGGAACCCACCACGGGAAAACTCTGGATCATAGCAGCCTGCTGGGATCTCACTTGGGATTTCATGGAAAGTAGTATCTCTACCTTCCAAAACATTTGGGGCTTTTTTTCCTTTCTTGTGCAGACAAATAAGATGGTGGCCTTTGATGCTTTTAAGCAATTTCACTCCTCCATGAAACATTTTGTAGAGAAATCCTTTATGTGTTCCTCCATCAAGGATGTCTTGTCTGTGAAAGTCTGGAGACAGTGCAGGGAAAGAGAAGAACTGGAGCTTCTACCCAAAGAAGAGATCCAACAAATCCTGTCTCTCGACAGCTCTTTCACTTACAACATAATCTGGGCTGTGGGGCTGGCCTTACATTCAGCCTATTTCTCCAGATCCAAAAGGCCAATGAGAAAGAGTGATGAGAACCTGGGAGCTCAAAGGCTGAAGGCCTGGCAGGTATTTTGGTGCACAACTCATTTCCAAACTGTAAGGAGGATGGGTTCTGCATCCAGGTTACCAAAAATGGTTTCTTTTTGTCTGGAGTAAACCAAAGGCTGAAAAGTGCAGGAGAAAAGTCAGGACTGATTCAATGTCTATGGAAATTCTCAATCATCCTGGTTTAATATTATTATTATTAGCATATGGTGTTGTTACAGTAGCCAGGAGACCACAATGCTATTGTAGTTTGGCTTGCCAAGGTACCAGCCCTGTTATAGGAAATGCTTGCCTGATTCCCAACTTCACACCAGAGAGAAAGACAAGCAGCTCTTCCTGCAGCATCACCCAAGACCTCCTCCCTTCCTTGTGCTACCTCACAAGTGGGCGCCACAAACAGGAAAGTTCAGAGCCATCAGGAATCTGACTGCCTGCACAGAGCACCAGCTTGTCTCCCCACTGAAGTGGTACCTATTCACCTACTTGCATAGAACATCCTTTTGAACTGCAAGGTGGGCAGAAGCTGAGGCAAGCAATGGGAGATGATCCTAACACACAGTGCCTGGGCTTGAACTGTTGGAGCTGATATCATTTCCAGCATCATTAAGACACTGTATTCCCAACAACATTTGTAAAAAATACAGGAACCACTGGGTAAGCGGATTACATGAACTTGGAAAACTACTCGGCAAAAGAAGAAGACCAGAGACAGATACAAGAGATTTGACTTACCCTACCAGATGGAATATTATGTGAATAAACATTTGTTTGAATATGGCTAAAAGAATAGAGAATTTTGAACATAAAGGGGACTTATAACAAGAAGGATAAGAGATTTAAGTAATATAGTAGGGAGGGAAATGAACGATCCGGACTGAAACACTTTTCAGTAATAGGGACAACTAAGCTGAGTTGGGCTGCTAAACTTTCATACGAACGTCAGTCCATATTGGAGATGAAGAAATTCAGCGTGAAAGGAACTGTTCGGGAGAGCCTACATGGCCTCAGATTACTACGGAGGAGAAAATCAAGGATGGAGATGCTGGCGGTTGACACGGAGGGTGAGAGATCAGTTGCAAGGTCTGGAGGAGCGGGGAGGCAGAAAGAAGGTTGCTGAAGGTGGAAACAGCATCGTGCTCAGTGTTTTGAGCAGCAAAGGCAGCGTTTCGGGCCGCAGGGGCAGAGTGGAGGAGCAGCCATTGCAGCTGGGAAGTTTCCCTCCATTGCTGACCAAAAAAGGAGGAGGTATGAGGAAACGTGGCAAACACGGAGGCCTAACATCTAGGCTAAAAGCTAGACCATACAGAGTGTCTCTTCCATCTATTTTGTTTGCAAATGCTCGCTCCTTAGAACCAAAAATGGATTACTTGAGGCTGGATTTAACAACAAACCAGGAGGTGAGAAATTGCTGTGTCATTATTGCAACAGAAACTTGGTTAAAGCCCTCTGTCCCAGATAGTGCTGTTAGCTTGATGGGATTTTCAACATTTCGGCTGGACAGGAGTTTTACTCTTAGTGGCAAATCCTGGGGAGGGGGTGTCTGTTTTTATATAAATGACAGATGGTGTAATAATGCCAAGGTGGTTTCAAGTCTGTGCTCCCCAGATGTGGAGCTTCTGACCATCAAATGCAGACCCTTCTATCTGCCTAGAGAATTCTCTGTTACCATGATCACAGCTGTGTATATCCCTCCTGATGCAAACAGAGAAGAGGCCCTGAAGGTTCTCTGTCATACCATCAGTGACTTACAAACTACTCACCCAAAGGGAGACTTTAACCAAGTGGATTTGAAAGCTACCCTGCCACATTTCCTTCAATATGTGGACTTTGCAACCAGAGGGGACAATACACAGGATCTTGCTTATTCCAACATCAAGAAGGCTTTCAAAGCTATCCCCCGCCCTCACCTGGGCTCTTCTGACCATCTCTCAGTGCTGCTTATTCCAGCATGTAAACCTTTATTAGTCAGAGTGAAACCTACAGTAAAGCAGGTGAGGGTTTGGACAGAGGGAGCGATAGAAGCATTACAAGACTGCTTTGAGTGCACAGATTGGGGCATGTTTAAGGAAGCAGCTACCAATAACCAACATACAAATGTTGAGGATATGCCACCACGGTGTCTGCATATATCCAAACGTGCATAGAATATGTCTGTGTCCTGAAAAGCATTGTTGTGAGGGTGAATGAAAAAACGTGGCTGACTTATGAGGTCCGCAAGATGCTGAAAGCATGGAATGTGGCTTTCAAATCTGGTGACATGCTGGCACTTAGAACAGCCAGAGCAAATCTGCAAAATGCCATAAAAAGGTGCAAAGCAAGCTCATTGCCAGAAAATCCAGAACTTTTTTTAGGACCCAACAAACACCAGGCGAATGTGGCAAGGGATCCAAGCCATTACGGATTATAAGATGGCTCCATCGAGATGCAAGGACGATACCGACTTCCTAAACAAACTGAATGCATTTTTGGTAGATTTGAGGCCTCAAATAGCACTCCTGCTAGGAAAGCTGTGCACCATCCTGATGAGCAAGCTTTGAGGTCACCTCGGTCCAGAAAACACTGCAGACAGTTAACATTTGGAAAGCAGCAGGCCCAGATAACATCCCTGGACGTGTCCTCAGGGAATGTGCAGAGGAGCTGGCTTGTGTTCTCACAGATATTTTCAACCTCTCATTGCAGCAGTCAGTGGTCCCATCGTGTTTTAAGACGGCCATCATCTTGCCAGTGCCAAAAAAGTCCACAATTACAGGCCTCAATGATTACTATCCGGTTGCACTGACATCCACCATTATAAAATGCTTTGAGAAACTGATAAAGGACATTATTGTATCTAGCCTCCCACCAGCATTTGACCCACTTCAGTTTGCCTACCGACCAAATCACTCTACGGAGGATGCTATTTCTTCCGTTCTCCATCTGAGCTTGAAGCACTTAGAGGAAAGAAATACTCACGTGCGTTTGTTGTTTGTCAAATTCAGTTTGACATTTAACACAATCATTCCCCAGCATCTAGTAGACAAACTGGGCCTTTTAGGCTTAAACACTCCTTTGTGCAACTGGATTCTTGATTTTCTTACCAACAGGCCCCAATATGTACGAGTTGGAACAAATACCTCTAATACCATTTTCTTGAGCACAGGTTCTCCTCAGGGCTGCGTCTTAAGTTCGCTGCTGTTCACCCTGTTGACCCATGACTGTTGTGCTAGGTTTGCCACCAACCATATTGTGAAGTTCGCAGATGATACAACAGTAGTGGGCCTTATTCGGAATGACAAGGTGGAAGCTTACCGCAAAGAGATTGAGGGGTTGGTGAACTGGTGTAAGGAAAACAGCCTAGTTTTAAATACCAGAAAAACCAAAGAGATCATTGTTGATTTCAGAAAAGGCAGGTACAGCCACACTTCTCTGTGCATTAATGATTCACCTGTGGAGATGGTTACCAGCATCAAATTCCTGCGTGTGCAGCTAATGAGTAGGCTGGCTTGGTCGCTCAACAGTGAGAAACTGGTGAAGTGGGCACAGCAGCGCCTGCATTTTCTGCGTCACATGAGAAAAGCACATCTTCCTTCCCCTGTCCTGACTACTTTCTGCAGGGGAACGATCGAGAGCATCCTGTCATACAGCATCACAGTCTGGTTTGGAAGCATCACTGTTTCAGACAGGAAGGCGGTGCAGAAAGTGGTGAGGATGGCTGAAAAGATCATTGGCAGCTCCCTCCCTCCCATCCAGGACATAGCACAGAAGCATTCCTTGAGCAGAGTCTGTAAGATCATCTGGGACACTACACATCCTCTTCACGACCTGTTACCTTCTGGGAGGAGGCTTCGTGGTATCCGTAGCAGAACATCCAGATTCAGCCATAATTTCATTCCATACAGCATTAACCTTGAGAACTCTCAAGCTTCCTCCTTCCATTATATATTCAAGATGGACAGTATTTAATATTTATTTGCTACATATATGTAGGGATGTCGGTCTATATATATGTTGTACATAGTATGTTTAGGTGTGTGTCATGTATGTGTTTCACTTTGAGAGCGGGCAACTAAATTTCATTATTGATGTGTGCCGTTGTGCCCACAGTAAAAAAATGACAATAAAGGTTATCTTATCTTATCTTATCTAGTATGTTCTATAATATATGAAATGTAAAAATAGCAGGTTGATGTAACTTTTATTAATATAGTGAAATATAAACTGATTAAAGTATGTTATATTTAGATACTATAAGATTGATAAAAAAGTATAGTATTTTAATAATACATGACATACAATATTGGGATGATGTACTTAAATGGGAAAATTTGGACAGTTAGATGACTAACATATGAAGAAATTATGACTGATAAGGATTTGATTGAATATAAGGGAAATTAAGCATAAACAAAAATTATGAAAATAGGATGCATGCTGAACTAATGAGATGATGGTTATAAGAATAATATAAGCTGAAAAAATGTTATACAGAGATTATTATTATTTGTATAAATATAAAAAATGCCTATATCTAATCATTTATATATTGAAAATATTAAGAATTATATTTTGGTTAAGGTTGAAGGAGAATATAAATGGGAGAAGGGAAGATCAAAGAAAGATATCATTAATTAATATATTAATTATAGAATTATCAAATTTAATCATTATTGATTGTTAATTAATTATTATTGTTCTTTTTTCTTGTTAAAATATAAACCAAAACAACACACTGTACACCAGGCACTGGAGAATGTTATAGTTAAAAACCAATAAAATATTTATATAAAAAAGAGATACTGAATACCATGCCTCTGGATCATCCTGTAGGGGTTCTGTAATGGGAATTAGAAAAAGAAACAAATTGTGTAGCCTTGCCTACCTATTGCTATCTCGCTTCTGTAATCAGTGTTTGCATCAGGAAAAAATTTCATGCAAGCGTGGGAAACATGCACACGGATGTGCTGTACTGAAGGAGGGAATAAGTGAGTGTACAGGAATGATTGATGTCTTCCTTACATTATAATAACTCTGTTGTCTGATTTTCATTGGCTAACAAAGTTTATAAAGCAATGCTACTAACTTTCTACGGGGTGGCACTTCTGAACGCAACTGCTGCCAGTGTTCAGACTGTGTTCCCACCCAGGACTTATTTCGATCGAAAATAAAGTGCTGTACCTTTAAGAAGCCTCTGCTTGAGTTTTCATAATTAAATTTTTATGATTTCTCAAGCTTGGCCAAGGGCCAGTGACCTTACAATCCAATCTTTGTCCCAAAGATGCTTTTCAAAGGGCACTGAAGAACTGAAGAAGCTTCTTGGATGAGAAGCAAAACATTTTCAAGGAAAAGACCAAGGAAATCCAGTTGCCTTTTGAAAAGCACCTTTGGGACAATCATGACTGGGTCTACCTGAAGCTTCTTCAGTAGCTTCACCACTAATGGAGAGAAGATAATACAAGAAGAGGGCAATGCCTTCTTTGCTGATAGAATATTTCAACCCTAAGGCCAGAAAATTGCTAGTCCTTAGATTCTGGTCTGGAAAAAACAGGGGAAAAAGAGGGAGTCAAGGTTAAGACTAAGATCAGAAAGAAAGGAGAAGAAATGGCTGGGCTGGGTCACCAGGATTAGCTGTTGTCTTTCTTCCTAACCTGAACAAAAGACTGGAAACACAAATGCTACATGGATGTTGAAAGTCCCATTTGCACAGTTTACTCTGTATGTATTTAAGCAATAAGTTAGTAGCTGTTGTGGTTCAGCTATGTACAGTTTCTGTCCTGAAGGAGTAAATAAATCTAGAACCTGGGCTTTGTGTAGAGAACTATTCAGTTCACCCTCAGGGTAAACCAGAAGGTTTTATCATAGAACGTCTGGTTTCCTTTCCAAATATTCTCCTTTTCTCTTCCTTTCCAGTTTCATGCATTCCTTCAAAAACCCCAGTTGTATAATCATTCCATTGATGGGGTATATTTTGATGAGAATGGAGACCTGGCTGTTGACTTGGACATTGTGAACTGGATGGTTTACGCCAACAAGTCTGTCACCAGGATGAAATCTGGGCATCTAGAAAGACAGGGAATCCAGGGTTCCAAACTGGTGATTTATGAGAACAATATTGCACAGATGGAAAAGCTGAACAAGGTGAGGAAACCTCTTTATTTCATTCTTTCTGTAACTCTCATAATGGGATAATAGTGGCTTTGAAGGACCTTTTTCTTAGCTCAGGTGTTTTTTTTAAATATATTTTATTGGTTTTTTACAATATCAGTCTTTAGCGCGTAGTAAACAATGTGTTGTCTGGGTTCACATATTTAAAACAAGCATAATTAATTTCTATAATTCTATAATCAATATATTAATTAATGATATATTTCCTTGATCTTCTCTTCTTCTAGTAGTATTCTCCTTTGTCAACATTAAGCTAATATAATTGTTAATACTTTTGATACATACAAGGTTGAATATAAACATTTTTTTGTATTTGTACAAATAATAACATCTTTTCTGATCAGCTTATATTTCAATTGTATCTGTAAAAGTCATCTTATTAAGTCACTATGTGTTTTCAAGATTCTTATTTAAGTTTGTTTTCCCTTCAATATTCAAACATTCTTATCAGTCATAATTTTCTCAAAATTAATTACCTTTAAATATCCAAACTTTTCATTTACATACACCATCCCAATATTTTTACATTTTATATCTTTTTAAAGGTACTGTACTAGTTATATATCTTATCCCTCTTACTGTAGGACCCCTTTATATCCAAAATTTATCTGTTCTTTTAACCAATATTCAAACAAGTATATATATATATATTTGTTTTCTGAGGTTTTCACGGGTGTTTGTATGTAGGTCTTTGGTAATTCGGGTTTTCTCCTGCGTAAAATTGGAAGAGTCTTGGCAACGTTTCGACGAAATCACATTCGTCATCTTCAGGCTGGCATCTTCGGCTTCGTGCTTCTAGGAGCAATGGGTGATCGCAGCTGTTTCTTCCTTTTAACTGCCAGTGGGGGTATGAACTGATTGGGTGGGAGCTTGGCTGTGTTCTGATTGGGTGGAGGTGTTTTCTGATTGGTTAGGGGCTTGGCTGTGCTCTGATTGGATGGGGGGTTGGCTGTGCTCTGATTGGATGGGGGTGTGTTCTGTTTGGGTGGAGGCTTTGTTGTGCTTGGATTAGTCTGAGTTGCAGGGGGATTTGAGATGGAGAGCTGCGTTGCTGTTCTTTGGCTTCGCGTTCGTGGTCGTGCCATATCTTCAAGATGGGTGTCAGTTTGCTTCATGTATGGATTGGAGGGGTTTAAAATGGCTAATGATGCAGCTGTGGTCTGGTTTCTGGTTTGTAGTCGTACCTCATCATCAGTGTGGGTTTGGGTTTGCTTTTTGCGTGGATGTGTGGTGGTGACATCCTGTGTGGTTTTCGTGAGTGTGGGTCTAGTGTCATTCTTTTTGTTAGGGACTCGTTTGTCAATAAGGGTGGGTTTCCAAATGGCTGGTAGGCGGGAGGTATCATCTCGTTTATTCATGCTGTGTGGGCATTTTTCTATCTCGATGGCTTCTCTGATTATTCTGTTGTTAAAGTGTTCAGTTTTGGCGATAGTTCTGGTCTTTTTAAAGTCAATTTTATGTCCTGTGGCTTTAAGGTGTTGGACCAGGGAAGGCGTTGGTTCCTCTTTTCTGACTGAGTTCTTGTGTTCTTCAATGCGTGCACTTATTCTTCTGTTGGTTTGTCCGATGTATGTGGTGGGGCAGGCGGTGCATGGGATTTCATATACTCCTTGATTTTCTAACTCAATTTTGTCTTTGGGGTTTCTTAGGATGGTGGATATTTTTCGGTTTGTGCAGAATGCTGTCTTGATGTTGTGTTTGTGGAGGATCTTGCTGATTCTGTCTGTGGTGCCTTTTATGTATGGGAGGAGGGCTTTGCCGTTCTCTTGTTCTCTGTCTTGGATTTTAGTGGGGGTTTCTTTTTGGATTAGGTTGGTAATCTTATTTCTTTGGAATCCGTTGGATGTTAGTACGTTAGTGAGAGTGTGTAGTTCAGTTTTTAGGTGTTGTTCGTCAGCTAAGCGTTTGGTTCTCGAGATGAGTGTCTTGGCTACAGAGTTGATCTGTGCTGGGTGGTGGTGTGAGAGTGCGTGCAGATAGCGGTTTGTGTGTGTTTTCTTCTGGTAGATGGTTTGTCCTAGGGAGCCATTGGATTTCTTGTAGACTAAGACATCCAGGAAGGGAAGTTGGTTGTTAGCTTCTGTTTCCATGGTGAACTGTATTTTGGGGTGTAGGCTGTTGAGGTGTGTGAGGATGTTGTCTAGTTTTTCTTTCCCATGTGGCCAGATTACGTATCTGAGCAAGAGTTTGGGTTTGTGATCAGATTTTTCTAGAGCTTGGGTTTCAAAGTGTTCCATGTAGAGGTTTGCAATGACAGGTGAGAGGGGTGATCCCATGGGTGCTCCTTCTATTTGTTTGTATTTTTGTCCGTTGTAGATGAAGTATGTGTTGGATAGGCAATGGTTGGTCAGATCTAGGATGTGCTTGGGGGGGTTATATTTGTTTTGGATAGCTGTCAAGGCTTCTTTGATTGGCACTTGGGTGAAGAGGGAAATGACATCAAAGCTCACGAGTAGGTCGCTGGGCTGTAAGTTTTGTTTCTTTATGATCTCTATGAATTGGAATGAGTTTTTTACTTGTGAGGTGATGGATTCTGCATAGGGCTGTAGTTGTTTGGCGAGAAATTTGGGTAGGTTTTGTAGAGGTGAGCCTATGGAGCTGACTATGGGTCTAAGTGGGGTTCCTTCTTTGTGTATCTTGGGGAGACCATAGAGCTTAGGGCATCTGGATGATTTTTCTCTGGGAATGATTCTTTGCTGGATCTCTTCGCTGATGGGGGAGGCTTTTATTTTGGATCTGGTGGTTTTTTCCAGGTAGGTGGTGGGATCTGTGTTTAGGGGTTTGTATGTGGAGTCTTGGAGTAGGTTGGTTAATTTGGTTTGGTAGTCAGATGTGTTCATAACCACCATGGCGTTGCCCTTGTCTGCTGGTAGGATTATTATGCTGGTGTCTTCTTTCAGGTTAAGTAGTGCTGTCTGTTCCTCTTTGTGTAAGTTGCTTTTGGGTGGCTTGCTGGTGCAGAGGATGTTGGTGATTTCGAGTCTGATTCTGTTAGCGTCGTCGGGGTTGATTTTGGTCAGGCTGGTTTCAACTCCGCATATAATGGTTTCAGTGGGGATGTGTTTGGGAGCGACTGCAAAGTTGAATCCTTTGGAAAGGACATTGGTTTCGGCTTTGGTGAGGATCCTATCTGAGATGTTATGCACTGTTTGTTTCATGTGTGGCTGTGAGGGAGGAGGGGTTTGTTTCTGGCGTTCTTGTAGTCTTCGGAATTTGTTGGTGTGTGTTTCTGTCTTGAGGGTGGTCTGTGTTTCGGCTCTCCAGACGGCGAGTTGTTTGGATTTGTCCCAAAGTGCGGGGTGGATCTTGTTGCTGAGTTTGAGGTGAAGTGTGAGGAGATCTTTGTTGATTCGGTCTAGGAGGAATCTTTTTGTGTGAAGTTCATTACTGATTAGGGCCAATTCTGTTCTTTTCAGGATGCGTTTGGTGGCTGCAGAGTTGGAGTGGAATTTCAATTGGAAGCATGTGGGGATTAAATTGTTAGTACGTTAGTGAGAGTGTGTAGTTTGGTTTTTAGGTGTTGTTCGTCAGCTAAGCGTTTTGTTCTCGAGATGAGTGTCTTGGCTACGGAGATGATCTGTGCTGGGTGGTGGTATGAGAGTGTGTGCAGATAGCGGTTTGTGTGTGTTTTCTTCTGGTAGATGGTTTGTCCTAGGGAGCCATTGGATTTCTTGTAGACTAAGACATCCAGGAAGGGAAGTTGGTTGTTAGCTTCTGTTTCCATGGTGAACTGTATTTTGGAGTGTAGGCTTTTGAGGTGTGTGAGGAAGTTGTCTAGTTTTTCTTTCCCATGTGGCCAGATTATGAACGTGTCGTCTACGTATCTGAGCCAGAGTTTGGGTTTGTGATCAGATTTTTCTAGAGCTTGGGTTTCAAAGTGTTCCATGTAAAGGTTTGCAATGACAGGTGAGAGGGGTGGAAAGGAACTAGAAAGAAACTAAGATGGTGGCTGAACAAAGCTATATTGAAAGAAAAGGAATTTCTGCAATTAGCAACGAAAGAAATGGAATTTTTTTTTAAATAAATAAGAAAGAAGAAACTTCCATTCAAAATGTATGGGATACAGCGAAAGCTTATTTTAGGGGTGTGGCTATAACCTATGTGGCCAAAAAGAATAAAGAAAAGAAACAAACACAACTTAGATTGAAAGAACAACTTAGTAACTTGGAACTGGAGCTATGAAATGATCCACAAAAGAAAGAATTGAAGACACAAATGGAATTAATAAAACACAAATTAAATTTATTGGAAATGGACATAAGGGCACAACAGATTAAACGATGTAAACAGAATTTCTTTGAAAATGCCAATAAACCCGGAAGATGGCTGGCATATAAATTGAAAAAAGAAAGAGAAAAAAGACTGATAAGTAAACTACAAGATTCAAAAGGCCAATTGTACTGCCACAATGATGCAATTAAAAAAATTACTACAGCTTATTATGAGACACTTTATAAAACTGAGGTGGTTTCGAATGAGACAATACAGGAATATTTAAAAGAAGCGGATCTTCCAAAGGTACCAGAGAATATGCAATACATATTAAATGAGAACGTAACAATGATGGAGATTACAGAGGCGATAAAAAAACAAAAGAAGGATAAAACTCCGGGGCCTGATGGTCTCCCTGCAGAATTTTATATAGCTTTACAAGACATTGTCAGTCCGATTTTGAAAGACCTTTGTAATGAAGCTTTTTCAGAGACAAAAATACCAAATTCATGGAAAGAAGCCAACATTTCTCTTATACCTAAAGAAGACACTGATTGTACACAAATTAAAAATTATAGACCAATATCCTTATTAAACGTGGATTATAAAATATTTACTACAATAATGGCAGAAAGAATGAAGACATTTTTGACTGAATTCGTCCATTCAGACCAAAATGGCTTTTTACCAAAAAGGCAGATAAAGAATAATTTAAGGATTATTTTAAATGTGTTGGAGTATTATGAAAACCATCCAGGGAAACAGTTGGCGCTTATATTTCTTGACGCGCAAAAAGCTTTTGATAATCTTAATTGGCAATTTTTGTTTCAACAGTTGAAGGAGATGGACTTTGGCGGAAATTTTATAAATGCAATTCAAGCAATTTATAATAAACAATCAGCAAGGATACTTATAAATGGAGATTACACAGACAGCTTTGAAATCAAAAAAGGCACAAGACAGGGATATCCATTGTCCCCTTTGTTATTCATTTTTACATTGGAAGTGTTGGCTAGAAATATAAGGCAAGATATTGAGATTAAAGGATTGGAGATAAAAGATCAAAAATATAAACTACAGGCTTTTGCGGATGATTTAGTTTTTATTTTGGAGGAACCATTAGAGACAGCTGTTAAACTCTTGTGGAAAATAGAGAAATTTGGAGAAGTGGCGGGGTTGAAGATAAACAGGGAAAAGACTAAAGTATTAACGAAGAATTTAACAGATAAACAAAAAACTCAATTTGCTAAAAAGACAAACCTTCAAATAGCTAAAAAAGTTAAATATTTAGGTATCTATTTAACTTCAAAATATACAACAATAAAAGAAGACAATTACGAGAGATTACTAAAACAAATAAAAGTGGACTTGGAGAAGTGGAAAAATCTTCAATTATCATTACTAGGAAGGATAGCGACTGTTAAGATGAACATTTTACCTAAGCTAATTTTTCTTTTTCAAACAGTTCCTGTCAAGTTAAATCAAAAATTCTTCGATGAATTGAATGCTACAATAATCAGATTTATATGGCAAGGCAAAAAAGCTAGAATTAAAATTAAATTATTACAAGATTCTAAAGACAGAGGGGGCTTTGGACTCCCGGATTGGAGACTTTACTATCAGGCAGCTATTTTGCTTTGGCTTAAAGAATGGATTACATTGAGAAACAAAAGACTTCTTTATTTAGAGGGGCATGATTTGCAATTAGGTTGGCATGCATTTTTGTGGTATGAGAAAAATAAAGTACATAAATATTTTCAAAATCATGCTATAAGGAATGTATTTTTTTCAGAGTGGGAAAAAATTAAACATAAAATCTATATGAAAATACCTGAGTGGATTTTGACAATGGAAGCCTTTTCCTATCCAAATTTAATTAATTATGATAAACTCGTTAGCTATAAAGATATTTTGGACAAAGACGGGAAACTTAAAGACAGACAAATTCTTCAACAACAGGGTATTGACTTAACATGGTGGTCTTACTTGCAAATTCAGACAAGATATGAAAAAGATATAAAGTCTACAGGATTTTATAAAGAACTGACACCGTTAGATAAAATATTGTTAAAAACTGATGAACATTTGATTAAAAAACTCTATAAATTTCTGCTAAGCTGGAAGATGGAAGAAGAGCAACTAAAAGAAACAATGATAGTATGGGCTAAGAACTTTGGATACTCTATAGACTTAGAAGATTGGCAAAAATTATGGGATTGAAATATTAAACTTACTAAAGCGGCTGCATATAAGGAGAATTAATATAAAATGTTTTATAGATGGCATATGACACCAGTTAGACTAGAGAAAATGTTTAAAAACGTATCAAATATTTGTTGGAAATGTAAACAAAAACCAGGAACTTATTATCATATCTGGTGGATATGCCCTAAAGCAAAGATATATTGGCTTAAAATTCACAGATGGTTAGAAAAGATGACTAAGATACAGATAGAATTCAAACCGGAATTGTTTTTATTAGGAATATTAAGATCTAACTACGGAAAAGAGAATGAATATTTAATTTTACATATATTAACAGCCGCGAGAATAGCATTTGCCCAATTTTGGAAAAATGAAAAGATACCACCTGACCAGATTATTATTATGAAAATATTGGAATGTGCAGAAATGGATAGATTAACTTTAGAAATTAAAGAGAAAGAAGATACAATTTTCTTTAAAACATGGGAAAATTTTTATCAATGGTTAACAATAAGATAGAATGAAAAAAGATGATGAAATTAAATAAGATAAATGATGTACTTTTTCTTGAATATTATTTTTTAACTTTTTGGTTAGATGTTTACACTTAACTATAATTAATTATAATTAATAAGCGTTATATCGATAGTTATATGTAACTATATTTACTTAGTAATACATCACTAATAGTATACTGATTATTGTTACTTATAGAATGAATGATATGTATTGGGTTAAGTTTTTACCATTAATAGTGATAAATTTATTAATATAGCTTTTTAGTATTATGTTAATTATGCATACTTAATATGTATACCCGGACGACAGTCTGCTTGCTAAAGCGTTGATTTATTGTTGGGGGTAACCCCATTATTGTATCTACCCTTACCCTTGTTTTAATCCTTGTTTTTTTTTAACCCTATGTTATACCTTTACCTATCCTTCCCTTTCTATCCCGATAAAAATAATAAAACATATTTTAAAAAAAAAAAAAGATGACAAATGTGATTTCATCGAAATGTCGCCAAGACACCCAATCAGAACACAGCCAAGCTCCCACCCAATCAGTTCATACCCCCACTGGCAGTTAAAAGGAAGAAACAGCTGCGATCACACATTGCTCCTAGAAGCACGAAGCCGAAGACGCCAACCTGAAGATGACGAATGGGACTTCATCGAAACGTCGGCAAGACACTATATATATATATATATATATATATATATATGTATATAGGCCTTTGGTAATTCGGGTTTTCTCCCGCGTAAAATTGGAAGTGTCTTGGAGAATAATGTGCAGCAGCCCCTCAAATACTGGAATACTGCTATCATGTCTCCCCTATTTCTTCTTTTCTTTATGTTTAATCATATAGTACTCCATCTGGTAAATCGAATCAAATCTCTTAAATCTAGCTCTAGCCTTCTTTTTTTGCCAGGTAGTTTTCCGAGTCAATATGTTTTGCTTGCCAGGAGATTCTTCCTGTATTTTTGTGAGTGTTGTTGGGAATGGGAAAGACAAGTTAAGTAGGATGTACGTTTTTTGTCTCCCAAACTCTAATGATTCTTCTGGCAGCTCTGTAATCCATTTTGTTAGATCCTCTTTCTTATCCTCAAGTTTGTTTTGAAGTCCTGAAAGATAAATTATCTTTTCCATTTTCATTGTTGTGGCACAATCTTGCAGATTTTCTTTTGTTTGTATTAAGCTGTAGTTCTCTTCATTTGTAGCTTCCCAATTTGGGTCGCTTTCCTCTGGTTTATGTTCTGTTGTCTCCTTTGTTTGTTTATTCTTTATTGTCATTTTCTGAGAGTTTTTGTATTGTAAGTTTAGGTTGAAGATGTGCTCATTTATGTCATCAGTTGTTTTTAATGTCATCATGGTTTGAAACAATTGTCATTTGAATCTGTTGCAGCATTGCATACATTTCCTCCTGGAAAGTATATATCTTGTCTTGTAGTGTTGTTCCTGCAGATCTCTGATGTTCCAGGTTGGAGCCTTCAGAAGGGAATATTATGTGTGGTTTCCTGTCACTTTTAGATAAGTATGAAACATCCATTTTCTCTCCCCCCCCTCCAGATAGTCTTTCACTGGTACCATAGTCTCTATGATTAACCTTGTCAAACCAGCCAATCTAAAAATCCAAACAACCAAATCTTACATATTTCTTATCTTTATATGTGGTTTTTGTAATCCAATGTGTTTCCAATTATCAAAACACCAATGAAAGAATGTTTTATAACAGTTCTTCTATTCAGGGGTCTTACAATTATCAACCAGCCAAAATTGCAGTCCAGAATGTTTACCCACCTAAGAGCTTTCCAGTAAATTCCCCCCTAGATTAGCCAAAAGTCAAGGTTTCTCTTTCTCTGCAAACAATTCTTAAGCTTAGAAATTACAGCTCAGTAATTTATAATCCCAGAATGTCAACAGTTTTTAAAACAAATGTGATTCTCATTTTGTAGTAGATGGTCCAGTGTATTTTCTTTCCTCTGTTCTCAGCTGTTCTTTATTTGGCTAAAAGTCACTGAGGTTCAAAAGAACAGGTTTTTCTCTATTTCTGGGCATCTTGCCAATTTCTGAGTCAATGCAGCTGTAGTTTTATGCTCTAATCCTCCACTAGATGTCAGTAGTTAACAGTTTTCATAATTTTCAGATTTATCCAGACTATAGTGTTATTAACTTCATTTCAATATATTTCTGTCCCCCATAAACATTAATTCGCCGCTTCCGTCTATGGAAGGGTGGGGGTGTAGTCTCCTCCTCTCTCACTTTCAGAGGATTTTTTGCTTCTTGGGGATCTTTTCCAGGAAATCAGTTACAAGATAGGAGAGAGAAGATTGATATTCTCATCCAGTTCCAAGCACGCTGTTCACAGTTGTTCTGGTTAGTGCTTTTGGACTTCAGCTGCCAGTAGCTTGGGCTAGTCAGCGAGGTGTGGCTAGCCTTTCTCTTGTGGGGTTAGAGGGCTTCCCTTGGATCAAATGGATCAACCGACATCATTCCGTAATCAGCGGGGAGGCTCTTTCTTTGTCACCTCTCCGGGTTGACTTTCGACCCATTTAGGGTCCCCTGGCAGGGTGAAACCAGTTGCGGGGTGCGGAGCTCCACAATCCCTTGGGTGCATCGCTATGACCCAAGAATGGAAGCCTTCTTAGCTCAGGTGTTAATTGCCTTGATGGTATTTCCTCCACTGAGTTTGGACTAAGATCTTCTTCGCTCTATTCACTTCTAACCTGTTTCTTTACTTCAATGTGTCAACTTAATGTCCTGTTCTAGAAGAAGTTGGTATCTAAACTAATCTAACTTTCAAACCTATGTCTATTCTCATCATTAGATGAGATGATAAACTGGCAAGTAGCCTGCAGCTTATTCATTTTGATGAGATGGTCCATCCTTTCCTATTTTTTCTCAAAACGAGTTCATATTCTTTTTTTATATATATACAGTATTTTTATTGAGTTTTATAAGGTTAGGGAAGGCATAGGGTCAATGTAGGTATTGGGGTTCAGGGTAAGATTCAGGGTTGGGGTTGGGATAGGGGTAGGTACAACAATGGGGTTATCCCCATTAACATTTCCAAGCTTTGGCAAGCAGACTATTGTCTGGGTACATATATTCAATAGCAGTAATTAGTGTAATAGTAAATAACTATAGTAAATAAGAGAAACAATAATCATAAAGAGTATCAATTAATCAATACATATCATTCATCTTATTAAATATCACAATCATTTCTCGCTAGTTCGTTTTGCTAACCATTGGTAGAAATTTTCCCATGTTTTAAAATAGACTGAGTCTTCTTTCTCTTTAATCTCTAAGGTTAATCTGTCCATTTCTGCACATTCTAAAATTTTCCTAATTATGATCTCTTCAGGTGATATATTTTCATTTTTCCAATATTGGGCAAATGCTATTCTCGCTGCTGTCAATATGTGTAATATTAAATACTCATTCTCTTTCCCATATTTGGCTCCTAATATTCCTAACAAAAACAATTCTGGTTTAAATTCTATCTGTATTTTAGTCATCTTTTCCAACCATGTATGGATCTTAAACCAAAACATTTTCGCACTAGGACATACCCACCAGATATGATAGTAGGTACCTGGCTTTTGTTTACATTTCCAACAATTATTCAAAACATTTTTAAACATTTTCGTTAGTCTTACTGGTGTCATGTGCCATCTATAAAACATTTTATACAAGTTTTCTTTATATGAAGCTGCTTTAGTCAGTTTAATGTTTCTATCCCATAACGTTTGCCAATCTTCTAAGTCTATAGAATATCCAAAGTTTTTTGTCCATACTATCATTGTTTCTTTTACTTGTTCTTCTTCCATCTTCCAGTTTAGAAGAAATCTATAAAGTTTCTTAATCAAGTTTTCATCTGTTTTTAAAAGTATTTGGTCAAATTCTATCTGTTCTTTATAAAATCCCATTGTCTTTACATCTTTCTCATATCTTGTTTAAATTTGCAAATAAGGCCACCATGCTAAGTCGATACCTTGTTGTTGTAAGTCTTGCCTATCTTTCAGTTTTCCGTCCTTGTCCAAAATGTCTTTCTAAGTAACGACTTTGTCGTAGTTAATTAAATTTGGGTAAGCAAAGACTTCCATTGTTGAAAGCCACTCTGGTATTTTAATATATATATTTTTCTTTGATTCTCTCCTATTCTACAAACAGTACATTCCTTATAGCAGTGGTGGCGAACCTATGGCACGTGTGCCAGAGGCGGCACTCAGAGCCCTCTCTGTGGGCACGTGTGCCGTGCCCCGGAGATGGTGAGGGACTGGCCCCCGCTACCCTGGTCCCGCCCACCCAGTCTGCTGTGACCACCGCGGCCACGCCCACCCGGCACCCGGTGATAAATAAGTGGGTTTTGTGTTGCTGTTTGGGCACTGTGTCTTTAAAAGTTTCGCCATCACTGCCTTATATAATGGTTTTGGAAATATCTGTGTATTTTATTTTTCCCATACCACAGAAAGGCATGCCAACCCAATTATAGGTCATGCCCCTCTAGGTAGAGTAATCTTTTATTTCTCAGCATTATCCATTCTTTGAGCCATGGTAAAATGGCTGCTTGATAATATAGTCTCCAATCCGGGAATCCAAATCCTCCACTGTCTTTAGCTTTTGTAACATTTTCACTTTGATTCGTGCTTTTTTCCCTTGCCATATAAATCTCAATATTGTTGCATTTAAGTCATCAAAAAATGCCTTACCCAATTTTACAGGAATTGTTTGGAATAAAAAGAGTAGTTTCGGCAGGACACTCATTTTCACTGTGGCTATTCTTCCTAGCAATGACGGTTGAAGGTTTTCCCACTTTTCCAAGTCTAGTTTTATTTGTTTCAACAGTCTTTCATAATTATCTTCTTTTAGTGTTGTACATCTTGCTGTTAAGTAAATTCCTAAATATTTAACTTTTTTAACTATTTGCAAATTTGTCTTTTTTGTGAGTTGGGTTTTCTGTTTTGCTGTTAGGTTTTTCGTTAATACCTTAGTCTTTTCTCTATTTATTTTTAAACCAGCCACTTCTCCAAATTTTTCTATTTTCTCCAGCAGTTTAGTAGTTGTTTCTAGTGGCTCCTCCAAAATGAAAACCAAATCATCTGCAAAAGCTTGTAATTTATATTTTTGCTCTTTTATCTCCAGTCCTTTAATTTCCGTGTCCTGTCTAATATTTCTAGCCAGGACTTCCAATGTTAGTATGAATAGCAGAGGGGATAGTGGACATCCCTGTCTTGTACCTTTTTTAATGTCAAAGCTTTCTGTATAATCTCCATTTAAGATTATCCTGGCCGTTTGTTTATAGTAGATTGCTTGGATTGCATTTATAATTTTTTTGCCAAAGTCCATTTCCATCAGCTGCTGGAACATAAAATTTTTCTCCTTTTTGAGGGAGAGTTCAGTCCATTGATATTTATTGATAAAATTCCAATCTCCTCCATGTCTTCAGTTATATCTAGATCTCAATCTTCTAGGCGATCTTATCTGTCTCTGGTCTCTCGGTCTTGCTCCTCCCTCTGGGTAAGTCTTTTTAACTTCTTCCTCCTCTACTTGTTTAGGCGCTCCTGCAGTACCCGTTTCCTCTTGCTTCTTAGGTTCAGGGTCCCCTTTTTCCGAAAAAGCTTTGTGGTTGTCAAAAAATTCCACTGCTTTAAGCGGGGTGTCCAATCTGTATCTTTTCGAGTCCCAATAGATTAAGATCCCTTCTGGGACCAACCATCTAAAGTTCACTCCTTTGTAAAGCAATTTCCTGGTTAAAAACTGGTAATCTCTTCGAGCCTCTCTTATCCTTCTGGGAATTTGTTTAAGCACTGCTACTTCTTTTTCTTTGTATTTTAGCGGCTGATCTCTTACTTTTCTCAAAATCTCATCTCGTGTGGATCTTTTAAGAAATCTAACATGAACTTCCCTGGAGACTCTGTTTCTTCTGGCATAGCTTGAATTGATTCTAAAGACCTGGTCTAATTCTCCTTCCATTTGAGCCTTTCCCATTCCTAAAAGATCTGCGAGTAGCTCAGTTATCAGGTCTAAGAGGTTCTCATCCTTATCTTCTATTATGTATTGAAATCTTAAAAAGTATGATGCTCTTTCCATCTCTATCACCACCAGAGTGTCTTCCAGTTACGAATTTGTTTGGACCAATCTTTGATTCTTGTCTTTTAAGCATTCTAATTTCTGGTCGACTTCCACTGATTTGTCTTCTATTTTTGGGGTCCTTTGTTGATTATCTGTAATCGCCTGTTGGAAGCTTTCAATTTTTTGGTTCATTTTATCAAGATCATTTTTCAAATCTTCGTAGTTTTTAGTCGAGGACGCCGCCTGGGCTGCAATTGCCTGTAATATTGCCTGGGTATCCTTTTGTTGGGCATTCATTTTTTCTTGCTGTATCACTGTTGCGATTGATTTTTGATAGACTGGACTCGCAGAGGTCGAGGCAGGAGCAGAGGATCCTTTTCTCCCAAGTTTAGACAGGTTTGAAGTGCTCATATTTGGGTTGATATATTATGTTGTAATCCACCAGGTGGCCCAATGGCCAATTGTAATCCAATAAGCTTCTGTTGCTAGGAGGGAAAACCACAAAAGCAGTTGAAGGGGAAAAATAATACAAAAAAAGAAAGCTAAAAAATGGCAGCAAAGAAAAAGAAAAAAAAAGGAATAAAAACAATGATAGTAAAAAGGAGAGGAGAAAAACTCTCCCACTAAAAAAGAATAATCGAAAAAAGTTCAAAAGAGGAGAAAAAAGAAAAAAAGGAGATAGGAATAAAACAAAAAAACAAAGGACAAAAATATCCAATTTATAATCCACCAGGTTCTATTCAGAGAAAGGGAAGAAAAAGAAAAAAAATCCTTAATATTCAGTTCTTCTTGACAGAATATTTATAATCCAAGGAGGGAGATGGCTCAAAGTACCATATATCTTTAAAAAGTAGTCTGTGTTATACAGCCAAACCAAACCAGAGAAAAACCTCTTTTTTATTTTTTTCAACAAGCTTCAAGGTCTTAGATAAGCATGTCTGGGCATACAGCCAAGCTTCTAATCTGAATAAGCTCCAGACAAAGAGAAAGAAAAAAAGTTTTCAATGTAACCACCAGGTGATACAATGTATCCGTTCCCAGCACTTGAGTAGGAAAAAAAGGGGGGGAAATCAAGGGGGGGAAAAGTTTGTAGGATTTTAAAAATAACAAATAAAATTGCAGTGGCTTTCCAACATAAAACAAAGAAAAAAGGTGTCCATAAAAAGAGCCAGCTTCCCAAGTTTCTAATAAGTCTCAGACAGCTTTACTGAAAGTTTATTTTAAAGTTGCAAAGTAGCTTAAATTGCCACTTGTATACAGGGGGGGAGGAGAAGACTCCACCCCTCCCTAAAAGTAAAAGCTTTGCTCTCAGGCTGCAGACAAGCTATTTAGCAAAAAGCTCCACCTTCACCAAGAAAGAAGAGAGTGTTATCACCCGGCTCAGCTGCTTGCCGTCATTCTATGCTGTTTTCTTCGTCTCCGACGATCAGCTGTTAATGGCAGATCGCATGAATGGGGTCTACCTTTCTTCCGCCAGTTCCAGGGACTGCTTTGGCTCCAACGAGCCAGCTACCGCAGGCCCGTGGTCCCAAACATTTTGCCCTTTGGTGGCCACCTCTCCGGGGCGGCTTTCAGCCCGAATGGGCCCACCAGCAGATGAAAATCGGACCCGGGGAGCGGAGAGTCTTTCCCCGGGTCTATCTTCAGCGACGTCACCGGAAATCCTCAAAAACGAGTTCATATTCTGAATGTTCTTCCTTTCCCTCCTCAGCCTCTGCCTCCTTCCAGGTGTGTGGAAAGTTGTCGTCCTGGATTCAGGAAGATGGTTCAGGAAGGGAAGCCCATCTGCTGCTATGACTGTATTCCTTGTGCAGAAGGAACCATCTCCACCCAGGAAGGTGGGTGACATTGGAGGGGACCTCAGATAGGCAGGTGTTTTTAATATAATTTTAAAGATCTATTCTATTCTATTCTATTCTATTCTATTCTATTCTATTCTATTCTATTCTATTCTATTCTATTCTATTCTATTCTATTCTATTCTATTCTATTCTATTCTATTCTATTCTATTCCTAAACATTCCATGCCCACCTATGCTCCTTTGTACGTAGAGTCCATCAATATTGCTGTGTGGATCAAGGGCATAATTCATTGTCATTAATTTTTGCTCTTTTTATCCAGAGCTTTTACTTCTGTTTGTGTCCAGTCCACTATTACAGCTGTGCATTTAATAACTGAAATAGCCTAAGTGTTAATTGTATTGATGGTATTTCCTCCACTGAATTTGGACTTTAAGATCTTCTTCACTCTCTTGGTGTATTCATTTCTAACCCTTTTCTTGACTTCAGTGTGCTTGATGTTCTTAGCTTGAAGGATGCCCAGGCATTTGTAGTGATTGACTTCATCCAGACTCTTGATGTTATTTTCGTAGCGTATCTTGATTCCTTCAGATTTCACTATTTTTCCCCTGTTGATGGTGAGGATGGCACATTTGTCCAATTCAAATTCCATTGGAATATCTTGCCTGTATACACAGACAGTTTTGAACAGCAATTCTGCTCCAGATGCTGTTGTTCCATACAGCTTCGGATTGTCCATGTAAAAGAGGCGAGATAGGCCGGCAGATGTTTCTGATGTTTGATACCCATAGCCTGACTTGTTCACTATTGTTGGCAGAGGAACCAATGCAATGACAAAGAGTAATACCAATCAGTTTAACGTCAAAACCTGGGAAGATCCTAGAAAAAATAATTTAAAAAAACAGATCTGCGAACAACTAGAAGCAAACAAAGTTATAACTAGTAGCCAGCACAGGTTTGTTAAAAACAGATCATGCCAAACCAATCTTATTTCATTCTTCAACAAAGTGACTAAACTAATAGACCTGCAAAATACTGTGGACATAGTATACTTAGACTTCAGTAAGGCATTTGATAAAGTAGACCACAACCTACTCCTAGGTAAGCTAGAAAAAGGAGGAATAGACAACATCACCACCAAATGGATCTGTAGCTGGCTGGTAAACCGTACTCAACAAGTAGTCATCAATGGCACTACATCCACATGGAGAGAAGTAAGCAGTAGGGTACCACAAGGTTCCGTCTTAGGCCCAGTACTCTTCAATATCTTCATCAATGACTTAGATGAGGGAATTGAAGGAGAACTCATCAAATTTGCAGATGACACCAAACTGGCATGAGTAGCCAACACCCCAGAAGACAAAATCAGGATCCAAAAAGATCTTGACAAACTTGAACAATGGGCCCTATCCAACAAAATGAGTTTCAATGTGCAGAAAAGCAAACTTTTACATTTAGGCAGGAAAAACCAAAGGTACAAGTACAGATTGGGCAAGACCTGGCTTAAAAACAGTAACTGTGAGAGGGACCTTGGAGTCCTAGTGGACGATCACTTAACCATGAGCCAGCAGTGTGCAGCAGCAGCCAAAAAAGCTAATTCAATCCTGGGTTGTATAAACAGAGGCATAGAATCAAGATCAGGTGAGATATTAGTACCACTTTATAAAACCCTAGTAAGACCACACCTGGAATACTGCAGCTAATTTTGGTCACATATCACAAAAAAGATGTTGAGAGTTTAGAAAAAATTCAGAGAAGAGCAACTAAGATGATCAAAGGCCTGGAGACTAAAACATATGAAGAACGGCTGCAGGATTTCGGTTTGGCTAATCTAAAGAAAAGAAGAAATGGGGGAGACATGATAGCAATATTCCAGTATTTGAGTGGCTACCACAAAGAAGAGGGGGTCATGTTATTCACCAAAGCACCAGAGGGCAGGACAAGAAACAATGGTTGGAAACTGATCAAAGAGTGAAGCAACCTGGAATTAAGGAGAAACTTCCTAACAGTGAGGACAATTAACCAGTGGAATAGCTTGCCCCCAGAAATCGTGGGTGCTCCATCATTGGAGATTTTTAAAAAGAGGCTAGACATTCACTGGTCTGAGATGGTATGGGTTCTCCTGCTTGAGCAGGGGGCTGTACTAGAAGACCTCCAAGGTCCCTTCCATCTCTTCTCTTCTATTCTATTCTCTTCTATTCTATTCTATTCTATTCTATTCTATTCTATTCTATTCTATTCTATTCTATTCTATTCTATTCTATTCTATTCTATTCTATTCTATTATTATTCTATTATTCTATTCTATTCTATTCTATTCTATTCTATTCTATTCTATTCTATTCTATTCTATTCTATTCTATTCTATTCCTCTATTCTACTCTACTCTACCCTACCCTACCCTATCATATCCTATTCGTCATAGTAGGTCTCCTACTCAGCTACAACATCAGTTACCAATTTGAAACTTGTAAAAAGCAGATAATTGGCTTGTAGTTGCCCTGTGCTGCCCCTTTTTTGGATCTTTCATTATCAGGTAGGTTTTTCCAGATGTTGTTAAACTGCAAGGACAGCAAGTGAGTGCAGACCAGTCAGATGTTTCAATCAAAAACCTTACAGCTCATTTCACCCAGTGCTGAAAGGTTAATGAACTTCTTTGCCCTTTTCTTCACTATTTATGCTATTATTACAAATTTTTTCATTTCAGCTTTTTTAAAATTCTTATTTACTTTCTCATCCTCTACTTCCTTCTTACCCAATTTATTCCTATCTTCTTACTTTAACCAAGCTGTGTTCTTGTTGTATTTCTTTGGGTTGTCCCATAGTGTGCATAGAATTGCACTGTTGCTTCTTCATCAGGTGTTAACTGGTTCACTGCAGTCTCTCCATTGATGGATTGGTAGAAACCCGTAACTGAAATTGGAGATTTTAGTGTGCAATTCAAGTTTCATATCTGCTAATTTTCTTGGTTACAGCTATTATGTGCAGCTTTATTATTTCCAGTGCTTCCTTGATTTTCCTTGCTTCTAGATGGTTTTTCTTGACTGGTTTTTTTTAATCTTCTTCTTTTTCAGTTTCTTTTCTTTTACCTGTTCTACTTTGCATATATTTGATCTTAGTGTACTGATTTATCTCAAAGGTGCTTTTTCACAAGGCAACTGGACTTTCTTGTTTTTCTTTGAAGATGTTTTGCTTCTCATCCAAGAGGTTTCTTCAGCTCTGACTGGATGGTGGGGAATGGAAGGATTTATACTCCTTGCAAACAGCTGGTCATTTGCATTCTTTTAGAGAGTTGTTGAGGCCACCTGGAGGTTTATCTGTGTCATCAGGGTCACCTGAGTAGTGCAAATGGGTGTGGAGAGTCCTCAACAACTCTCTAAAAAATGCAAATGACCAGCTGTCTGCAAGGAGTATAAATCCTTCCATTCCCCACCATCCAGTCAGAGCTGAAGAAGCTTCTTCGGTGAGAAGTGAAATGTCCAGTTGCCTTGTGAAAAAACATCTTTGGGATAACTATGACCTGGATGACTGAGAATCTCCATAGACAGGCTGATCTGCAGACTTTGCTGCATAGGAAATACATTATCTATTCAGCATTCTGTATCTTAATTCTTACGTTTATCTCTCAACATTCATTCCTTACTAGTTTTACGCAAATTGTAGCTTCAATAAAAGGTGAAAGAACAGCTTTAAAATGGACAATATCTTCCTCTTTTCAGATTCAGAAAAATGCGCCCCTTGTCCAGAAGATCAGCATCCAAATATCAGTCAAGATCGCTGTATTCCTAAGATTAAAACCTTCCTAAATTATAAAGGCTATTTAGGGGTCATCCTAATTTCCATTACCATATTCCTGTCTTTAACAACAGCCTTTGTCTTGGGAATCTTCATTAAATTCCTAGAGACTCCAATCATCAAAGCCAATAACAGAGACCTTTCCTACATTCTCCTGGTCTCCCTCCTGTTTTCCTTCTTCACTTCTTTCCTCTTCATTGGCCAGCCAAGGAGAGTCACCTGCCTTCTCCGACAGATAACCTTCAGCATCATCTTCTCAGTTGCCATTTCTTCTGTCTTGGCCAAAACGATCACGGTGGTGCTGGTTTTCTTGGCCACAAAACCAGGGAATAAAGTTCAGAAATGGCTGGGGAAGAGCTTGGCTACCTCCATCATCCTTTCTTGTTCTGCTGTCCAAATTATCATCTGCTCCATGTGGCTGGGATTTTCTCCCCCATTTCCTGACTTTGACTTGCACTCTCAGCCTGGAGAGATCATCCTGCAATGTAATGAAGGATCTATTGCCATGTTTTACTGTGCTCTCGGCTACATGGGCTTCCTGGCTGCCATCTGTTTCACGGTAGCTTTCCTGGCCAGGAATCTTCCTGGAACCTTCAACGAAGCCAAGCTGATCACCTTCAGCATGCTGGTCTTCTGCAGCGTCTGGATCTCCTTTGTACCCACCTACCTGAGTACAAAAGGGAAGTACATGGTGGCTGTGCAAGTCTTCTCTATCTTGGCCTCCAGTGCTGGCCTCTTAGGCTGCATCTTCATCCCCAAGTGCTACATTATCATTCTGAAGCCAGATCTGAATACAAAAGAACATTTGAAGTTAAAATAAAGCAGTAATTGTTATGAATTACTTCCTAACAATGTCATTTGATAAATCCAAGTGAAACATAACCTTGTTTGACTAAAGGTAAATAAATAATGTGTTTCTCCATGTATTTTTCCAGCTGTGTGTCTCTACATCTCAGTAAATATATTTCTTTAATTTAGGGGTCACTCATCATTCAGAATTGTCACTTGAGGCACTATCTTTAATAAAAGCCTAATTAATTGAAGAAATATACAATCAAGGTTTCTTCTAATTTCATAAAGAGCAGTGATTTTCTCAAACCAAGAAACAGACTATTCATTGTTGCTTTTTTAAAGAAGGAGCCAAATTGCCCTTGGATTAACTGAGGCCAACTATGAGACCTCTCATGCCATGCAATCCAAACTTTCTCTTGACTTTTGCTGAATTTTAAAAGGAAAAAAAGGGAATAAAATCAACAGGAAATGTGTTTGATGACCCCCAGTTTGTGAGCATTCAAAACAATTGGTTCAGGTAATCCTAAACTTACAACACTTCACTTAGAGATCATTTGAAGTTACAACGACACTAAAAAAATAACATGCCACTTTTCACACTTATGACCGTTGCAGGATCCCCATGACCATGTGATCAAAATTCAAATGCTTGGCAACTGACTGATATTTATATGGTTGAAGTATCCTGAGGTCATGTGATACATTTTTGCGTCCTTCTGACAAGCAAAGTCATAAAATGAGACAAAGCTCACTTAACAAATGTCTCACTTAGCAACAGAAATTTTGAGTTTGATTGTAGTCATAAGCCAAGGACTACCTGTACTCTTGAATCTTTCTTTTTCAATTGCACACTGCTGTATAGAAGAACATAGATGTGAGGTAGATGGAAAACTACCAAAACAGAAGGCATAAACCACAAGTTACAGACATATCAAATTATTGCTAAATGTATGACCAATGTGCTAGATAAATTATGTTATGAAACATGTTCCAAGAGGTGGTAACCACAAGCAACAGATGGTGTAAGATAGCATCCGTAAATGAAGTAAGACGCCCAGTTACATGTACTTCTCTTATTGCTGTCATGGTCAAGTTGATATAAACTTCTTCTTTTGCTGTGTTAAAAGTAGATAAGAAGTCACCCCGTGGGCGAAGCGAGGGTGACAGAGTGTATAAAACCGACACCCTGGGCGTAACCCGGGGTTCAGAATTTGCCATGCTAATGCTCTGAACCTTTGCGCAAATAAACCTGTTTTCTCCAACCCTTCGTGGTCTTGTCTTCTGAATTCAAACCGTAAGTTTCTACTACAGATGGAATATAAATTTACTTTGTTGTAAAGCTATTCATATGCATGGCCATGCTAAAAGTTTGGGGCCAAATTCTCCAGTGTCCCTCAGTACCCATTTTCCAAGTTTCACAGTACCTCTGTGAGTTCTCCCTTTGGGCATCTACCTGCTGAATAATTCAAAGTTTCTAGATGGGATTTTCCATTCCTCACAATTATCCTGATCATTGAGATGTATTTGTTGTCCTTCTATTAAGTCTCAAGAGACTTTACTAGAATTATTGAGCAGATTGGTCAACAAGCACATCAAAAACATGTTTTGATGTCAAAGCCAGGCATCAGAGTAATCCTGCATTATATCTTCTCAGTAGAAATAGAGCATGAGGAGATTTTTAAGGCAGGCAGGGGCTGTGTTTACTCCCCTCCCTTTCAGACATGAAGCTTGTCTGGCTCCTGAATTAGGAAGGCCAGTGAAGATTGTATTTTGGAAGAGAGTTTTTATTTCTTCTACCTGCTCTTCTCTGTCTTTGAAAAGAAGTTTGCAATGCACTACAGTGAATCAGGCCAGGAAGTCATGTTGCTTCTACTTCTTGTGCTGCTTTTGTGGCCTCAGGGAGCTTCTCAGCAGCGCAAAGCCAAATGCCTCTTGACTCTGGAGCAAGAAGAGGTTTATTCGCAGAATTATTACAAGCCAGGAGATTTTCTCATTAGTGGGATAATCTCTGCAACCCAGGCTAGGTTTCTACCATTTAGCTTCAACAAAACTCCTTCCATTCAATTATTCTTGTAAGTCAGTTCCAGCCCTCTGAAATTAACCAGATTTTGTCTGCTTGATCTGCTACTTATGCTCTCTTTCTGTTCTAATTTATCTTGGAGATCTATTTTACGTCCTGCAGCTGATGAGGTTGCCCAGCACCTATCAAGTAAGATGGTCAAAGTAGAGATCTTTGCTATCCTTTCAACGTGCAGAACAAATATTCCCTTTCTTCACTTCCTTTAAGCAGAGCTACATTATGTGTATGCAGTATGGAGTGGTCCCTCCTTACTCCTCTTTGGCCCATGAAGGAAAGAAGAAAGCGTCCTCAAACTGATCTTGACTCCAGAAAATGACATGGTTGCAATTTCTTAGAAGTTTTTTCCCTGAATTGGTATTGGGAGAAACTTCACAATTCCTTTTCTACACCATGATTTGCTGCTGAGATGGAAGTCCCAAAGGTGCTTTTCAAAAGGCAACAAAATAACAGAATATAGAATATCAGAGTTGGAAGTGACCTTGGAGATCTTCTAGTCCATGCACCTGTTCAGGTAACACCAAACAATAATGACAATGACAATGATATATACCCTTCATCCACACAGCAATATTGATGGACTCTATGTACAAAAGAGCATAGGTGGGCATAGAATAGAATAGAATAGAATAGAATAGAATAGAATAGAATAGAATAGAATAGAATAGAATAGAATAGAATAGAATAGAATAGAATAGAATAGAATAGAATAGAATAGAATAGAATAGAATAGAATAGAATAGAATAGAATATCAGAGTTGGAACAGATCTTGGATGTCTTCTAGTTCAACCCCCTGCTCAGGCAGGAAACCCTATACCATTTCAGACAAACAGTTGTCCAACCTCTTCTTAAAAACTTCCTGTATTGGAGCATGCATAACTTTTGGAGGCAAGTCATTCTACTAATTAATTTTCTAACTGTCAGGAAATTTCTCCTTAGTTCTAGGTAGCTTCTCTCCATTGATTAGTTTCTATCAATTGTTCCTTGTCTTGCCTTCAGCTGCTTTGTCTTTTTTTTTTTGGCAACCCATGAGATATGGGAACACTGCTATCATGTTACTGAAGAAGCAACTGAAGATTCTTCTTGGATGGAAAGCAAAACATTTTCAAGGAAAAAACAAAAAAAGTCCAGTTGCCTTTTGGAAAGCACCTTTGGGACAACTGTGACCTGGATGACTGAGAATCTCCATAGATATTGAGATGAAAGAGTTGTGGTTAAGAATGTACTTATTCACTGATTTTGCAAATGTTTATGATTTCCATTGATGAATTTATGCCAAAGATTTAATGCTCCCAAGTTCAATAAAAATGAAAATATTCTAAAATATTGATCTAATGCAAGGATCCTGATGATCACAATGATGTGCTTGGCTTATGTTTACATTTAGGAAATTAGACTGTAGAATTGATCTCCTAAATGACCCTTTCAAGTTTTATCATTCTATACTTAATATTAAAGAATAGATAAAATTTCTAAATATTAAAAGCTGGGGAAGAGAGAATATCTATTAAACTAGATTGAATTCTTGGTCCAACTTCAAAGATATTTAAAAAATCAGAATAAGCAAAATCCAATAATAATTAGATTTGTTTAGACATAACATGAATTCAGTATGTTAAGCATTGCCTTTAAATATGTGAGGAATCAACCACCCTTATTAGGAGAGATTAAACAATCCATTCTAAAATGCTATGAAATATCATCAACCCATTCATAAAATTGACCTGTTCTTGTTATAAACTGAGATAGTACTTTTGAAATAGGATTTAAAAACTTTTAGTACTAAAATTTACTAATTTGACTAGTTTTCTATATTAATATTTTTAGGAATGTTTTAACTCTCACACAAGAACTCTTGATACCAGGTGAAGTTGAATATTGAATAGTATTTCAGTAAAATGTTCTTTTGATTCATTTTCTAATATATTTATATATATAGGGGACGATACACAAAATACTGGAAAATGCTCTCCTTCCTTTATGCTGTCCACCACTTCCACCAGGATTCTAGGAATCTCTTACATAACCTCACTCTGGGTTACAATATCTATGAATACTATTTCAGTGAGCAAATTACTTTGGATGCTCTTCTGGATCTGCTTTCAGATGAAAAGGCCAATGTTCCCAACTACAGATGTGGAAGGCAGAAAAACACCCTCGCTGTTCTTGAAGGGGCCAACGCTGACATCTCCATCCTCATTTCAAACATGTTGGGCACCTATAAAATCCCACAGGTATTTCTTTACCAAGAAGACAATATTTAGCCATATAAATTTAAATCCAAGAGTAGAGTTTTATCATGGAATTTGGAGATAACAGATCAAGATTCCTAAAGGGAGAAAAAAGTTTTACACTTAGGTAAGAAAAACCAACTGTATAGGTATAGACTAGGTGAAACGTGGCTTACTGCCAGTAATTGTGAGAGGGATCTGGCAGTCCTAGTGCACAATCACTTAAATATGAGCCAACAGCTTACCTTCAGAAATTGTGAGTGCTCCATCATTGGAGGTTTTTAAGAAGGGACTGGATAGTCACTTGTCTGATATGGTATAGGTTCTCCTGCTTGAGCAGGGGGCTGGTCTAGAAGACCTCCAAGGTCCCTTCCAACTCTATCCTGGTCTAACAGCATGTGGCAGCAGCCAAAAAAGCCAATGCAATGCTAGGCTACATTAATAGAGGGATAGAATCAAAGGAAATATTAGTGCCAATTTACAAAGCCTAATACAGCCACACTTGGAATACTGCATCCAGTTTTGGTCACCAGAATATTAAAAAGAAGCTGAAACTATGGAAAAAGTGCAGAGTAGAGCAACAAAAATGATTAAGGGGCTGGAGGCTAAAACGTATGCAGAACAGTTACAGGAATTGGATATGGCTAGTCTAGTGAAAAGGACTAGGGGAGACATGATAGAGCTCTTCTAATATTTGAGGGGCTCTTGCAAAAACTGCAAAGTTCAAACTATTTTCCAAAGAATAAAAAGGCAAAACAAGAAACAGTAGTTAAAAATTAACCAAGGATAGAAGCAACCTAGAATTAAGACAAAATTCCTAATGATGAGAGCAATTAACCAATGGAATAACCTGCATTCAGAAGTTGTGGGTGTGCCATCGTTGAGACTTTCAAAAAGAGACTGGACAATCGTTTACCTGAAATGATATAGGGTCTGCTGCTCAAGCAGAGAGTTGAGCTAAAAGACCTCCAAGATCCCTTTTAACTCTATTATTCTATGTTCTGCTATGATCCCAATCCAGATATGAGGACTCTTCTGACACTTTGGAACAGCAAAATGCTGCACTTAGGGAGCAAGTGGAAAGAAAAGCAATAACTGAGCAGAGAAATAATGTCAGCACCAAAAAATCTTTATTTCAGAAGTGTTCAGTTGACAGAGAATTATTATTTGGTCACTGTATGGGTCACATAATCTATCTATAGTTTAATGAAGAGAAGGACGAGGGATAACATGATAAAAGTGTTCCAATATCTCAAGGGTTGCCACAAATAAGAGGGAGTCAAGCCATTCTCCAAAGCATCTGAAGGACAAGAAGCAATGGATGGAAACTAATCAAGGAGAGAACCTAGAACTAAGGAGAAATTTCCTGACAATTAGAACACTTAATCAGTTGCCTCCAGATATTGTGAATGCTCCAACATTGGAAGTTTTTAAGAGCTTGGACAACCTGAGCAGGGGGTTGGACTAGAAGATCTCCAAGGTCTCTTCCAACTTCTATTCTGTTCTGTTCTGTTCTGTTCTATTATTTCTATTTCTATTCTAAATAAATCTCTCTTCATTTTTCAGATCAGTTACAGTTTTGTTTCCCCGATTCTGAGGGACAAAACTCATTTTCCATTCTTCTACCCGATGCTTCCTGCTGAAGGAGTCCAGTATCCAGGGATGGTCGAGCTGCTCCTCCATTTCAGATGGACCTTGGTTGGCCTGATGGCTCCAGACACTGACCAGGGAGAGAGGTTCATGAGGACAATGACTTCCATGCTGGTCAAGAAGGGCATTTGTCCAGTTTTATCTCAAGTGTTTTCTGTAAAAATCAAAAACTTGGTGATGAATTTGGAACTATTTGCCAAGTGGAGACAAGTGAATGTCTTTCTCTACAGTGCAGAGATTAGTTCATTCCAGATGGGCATATTCATTATGCATGTCATGCTTAAACATCTTAAGGAACCCACCACGGGAAAACTCTGGATCATAGCAGCCTGCTGGGATCTCACTTGGGATTTCATGGAAAGTAGTATCTCTACCTTCCAAAACATTTGGGGCTTTTTTTCCTTTCTTGTGCAGACAAATAAGATGGTGGCCTTTGATGCTTTTAAGCAATTTCACTCCTCCATGAAACATTTTGTAGAGAAATCCTTTATGTGTTCCTCCATCAAGGATGTCTTGTCTGTGAAAGTCTGGAGACAGTGCAGGGAAAGAGAAGAACTGGAGCTTCTACCCAAAGAAGAGATCCAACAAATCCTGTCTCTCGACAGCTCTTTCACTTACAACATAATCTGGGCTGTGGGGCTGGCCTTGCATTCAGCCTATTTCTCCAGATCCAAGGGGCCAATGAGAAAGAGTGATGAGAACCTGGGAGCTCAAAGGCTGAAGGCCTGGCAGGTATTTTGGTGCACAACTCAGTTCCAAACCATAAGGAGGGTAGGTTCTGCATCCAGGTTACCAAAAATGTTTTCTTTTTGTCTGGAGTAAACAAAAGGCTGAAAAGTGCAAGAGAAAAGTCAGGACTGGTTCAATGTCTATGGAAATTCTCAATCATCCAGGTTGAGAATTATTATTATTAGCATATGGTGTTGTTACAGTAGCCAGGAGACCACAATGCTATTGTAGTTTGGCTTGCCATGGTACCAGCCCTGTTATAGGAAATGCCTCATGCTTCCCAACCTTCACACCAGAGAGAAAGACAAGCAGCTCTTCCTGCAGCATCGCCCAAGCCCTCCTCCCTTCCTTGTGCTACCTCGCAAGTGGGCACCACAACTGGAAAAGTTCAGAGCCATCAGGAATCTGACTGCCTGCACAGAGCACCAGCTTGTCTCCCCACTAAGTGGTACCTATTCATCTACTTGCATAGAACATCCTTTTGAACTGCAAGGTGGGCAGAAGCTGAGGCGAGCAATGGGAGCTGATCCTGCCATGCAGTGCATGTAGTTGAACTGTTGGAGCTGAGATCATCTCCAGCATCATTAAGACACTGAACCCTCATGTCTCTGGTTCATACAAGTCTTGGTTGTTCCCCAAGATGCTTTTCAAAGGGCAGTGAAGAACTGAAGACTCTGGAAAAAGTGCAGAGAAGAGCAACAAAACAGATTAGGGGACTGGAGGCTAAAACATATAAAGAATGGTTGCTGGAATTGGGTATGTCTAGTTTAATGAAGAGAAGGACTAGGGTTTATATCAGTGGTGGGATTCAAATATGTGAACAACCGGTTCTCTGTGTGGATGCCACTTCCAGAACTCCATTCTGGGCCTGGGCAACAAAAAATTAGCTACCAGTTCTGCCAAAGTGGTGCGAACCGGCTGAATCCCACCACTGGGTTACATGATAGCAGTGTTGCAACATCTCAGGGGTTACCAAAAAGAAGAGGGAGTCAAAGTATTCTCCAAAGCATCTGAAGGCGGTACAAGAAGAAATGGATGAAAACTAAGCAGGGAGAAAAGCAACCTAGAATTAAGAAGAAATTTCCTGACAGTTAGAACAATTAACCAATGGAACAACTTGCCTCCAGAAGTTATGAATGCTCCAACACTGGAAGTTTTTTAAAAAGAGATTGGACAACCATTTGTCTGAAATGGTATAGAGTTTCCTGCCTGAGCAGGGGGTTGGACTGGAAGACCTCCAAGGTCCCTTCCAACTCTGTTATTCTATTCTATGCTTGGATATTTATTGGATATTTATTTTTATTTATTTTTATTTATTCTTGGATGAGAAGCAAAACATTTTCAAGGAATAAAAACCAAGAAAGTCCAGTTGCCTTTTGAAAAGCACCTTTGGGGCAATCACGCCTATGTCTATCTGAGGTTTCTTCAGTAGCTTCACCACTAATGGAGAGAAAATACAAGAAGGGGACAATGCCTTCTTTGCTGTTGGAATATTTCAGTCCTAAGGCCAGAATAAGGCAAGAATATTGCTAGTCCATAGATTGCAGTCTGGAAAAAACAGGGAGAAAAGAGGGAGTCAAGATTAAGACAAAGAGTCAGAAAGAAAGGAGAGAAAATGGTTGGGCTGGGTCACCAGGATGAGCTGCTGTCTTTCTTCCTAACCTGAACAAAAGAGTGGAAACACAAATGCTACTTGGATGTTGAAAGTCCCATTTGCACAGTTTCCTCTGTTTGTATGTATTTAAGCAGTAAGTTAGTAGCTGTTATGGTTCGACTATGTATAGTTTCTGTCCTGAAGGAGTAAATAAATCTAGAACATAGGCTTTGTGTAGAGAAATATTCAGTTCGCCCTCAGGGTAAACCAGGAGGTTTTATCATAGAATGTCTGGCTTCCTTTCCAAATATTCTCCTTTTCTCTTCCTTTCCAGTTTCATACTTTCCTTCAAAACCCCCAGTTGTATAATCATTCCATTGATGGGGTATATTTTGATGAGAATGGAGACCCGGCTGTTGACTTGGACATTGTGAACTGGATGGTTTACACCAACAAGTCTGTCACCAGGATGAAATCTGGGCATCTAGAAAGACAGGGAATCCAGGGTTCCAAACTGGTGATTTATGAGAACAATATTGCACAGATGGAAAAGCTGAACAAGGTGAGGAAACCTCTTTATTTCACTCTTTCTCTAATTCTCACAATGAAGTAATAGTGGCTTTGAAGGACTCCCAATTTCACATCAGAAATGTTGCCTTTTTCTTAACCCAGGTGTTAATGGCCTTGATGGTATTTCCTCCACTGAGTTTGGACTAAGATCTTCTTCGCTCTATTCACTTCTAACCTGCTTCTTGACTTCAGTGTGCTTAAATGTCAGCTTAATGTCCTTTTCTTGAAGAAGTTGGTATTTAAACTAATCTAACTCTCAAACGTATGTCTGTTCTCATCATTAGATGAGACAATAAACTGGCAAGTAGCCTGCAGCTTATTCACTTGGATGAGGTGGTCCATCCTTTCCTATTTTTTTCTCAAAATGAGTTCATTTTCTGGATGTTCTTCCTTTCCCTCCTCAGCCCCTGCCTCCTTCCAGGTGTGTGGAAAGTTGTTGTCCCGGATTCAGGAAGGTGGCTCAGGAAGAGAAGCCCATCTGCTGCTATGACTGTATTCCATGTGCAGAAGGAACCATCTCCACCCAGGAAGGTGGGTGATATCGGAGGGGACCTCAGATAGACAGATGTTTAAAAATATTAAAGATATCGGTGTAGGATGTAAATTGTTCCAAGTAAAGCTGCCTTTTGCAATAGACTGTTGGTGATTTTGTCAATGCCAATAATATTTAAGTGGTTTTCCAGATGTTTTGGGATTTCACCCAAGACACTGATTACTATTGGTACTGTCTTTGCTTTCATTTGTTTTACTTCTATTTGCAGATCTTTATATTTTGTGATTTCTCCTATTTTCCTTTACTGCATCATCTGCTATCCAGACTTTTTTATCTTTCTTATCAACAATTGTTAAGTCTGGTGTGTTATGTGGCCGATGGTTATCTGTTTGAATTCTAAATTCCCAGAGCACTTTATCTTCTTCATTTTCTGTTCCTTTTTCTATTTGTGGTTCCACCAGTTCTTGCTTGCAGGTAAATGTTATTTCTTGTAGAACTTCCAATTACCATTGTTGTTACTTTAGCAATAGCACTTAGACTTATATACTGCTGCATTGTGCTTTATAGCCCTCTCTAAGTGGTTTACAGAGACAGCCTATTACCCCCAACAATCTGGGTCCTCATTTTACTGACCTCAGAAGAATGGAAGGCTGAGTCAACCTTGAGCTGGTGAGACTCGAACTGCCAAACTACTGGCATTTGGCAGTCAGCAGAAGTAGCCTGCAGTACTTCATTCTAGCCACTGCGCCACCACTTTGTCTTGCCATTGCTTCTAGTCAATCTGGGTCAACTTGCAGCAGCTAACTAGATGGTTCACTGTTTCTTCAGCTTCTTTCTAGAGGCACCATTTGCTGTCTGTTTCTGCCTTCACAATTCTGGCTTTGAATGCATTTGTTTTTTTAAGGCTTGGTTTGTGCAACCAGAATTAGCCCCTTTGTCTCTTTCTTCAACTTTACTGCTCTTAACCATTACTAGATCTTGTTGTCTGGTTTACCTCCTAGTGTGTGTATGTGCTGCCCATGTAATATTTTGTCTTGCCATATCTCTTTTCTATTCTTCATTTTTTCTTTCCTGTAGGCCAGTTTGGTCTCGGGTATTTAGTAAGTCTTCATGGTATACTAGCTTCAGCTCATCTTCTTCATTATCTTGCAGATAATCTTCCAAATGCCTTTTTTTCTTCTTCAACCATCTAACATACGTAACATTCTATGCTCAGCTATGCTCCTTTGTACATAGAATCCATCAATATTGCTGTGTGGATAAAGGGCATAATTCATTGTCATTATTTTTCAGTCTTCCTATCCAGGGCTTTTAGTTCTGCTTGAGTCCGGTCCACTATTACACCTGTGGATCTAATAACTGGAATAGCCCAGGTGTTAATTGCCTTGATGGTATTTCCTCCACTGAGTTTGGACTTTAAGACCTTCTTCACTTTCTTGATGTAGTCATTTCTAACCTTTCTCTTGACTTCAGTGTGCTTGATGTTGTCAGTTTGAAGGATACCCAGGCATTTGTAGTGATCGACTTCATCCAGAATCTTCATGTTATTCCCATAGGGCATCTTGATTCCTTCAGTTTTCACTATTTCCCCCCTGTGGATGGTGAGGATGGCACATTTGTCCAATTCAAAACTCCACTGTAATATCTTGCCTGTACATACCAACAGTTTTGAGCAACAATTCTGCTCCAGATGCTGTTTTTCCATACAGCTTCAGATTGTTCATGTAAAAGAGGTGAGATAGCCTGGCAGATGTTTTTTGATGTTTGATACCCATGGCCTGACCTGTTCACTATTGTTGGCAGAGGAATCAATGCAATGACAAACAGTAATAGTCATAGTAGGTCTCCTTGAAGGATTCGTCTCTTGATCTTTCTCTTTCCTTCTAGTCTATCTCCATTAACCACCATTGTGCCATTGATCTTTGCACAAAGCTTCTTATGTTTCTACTCCTATTACTTCTAGGCACTTGATTACCCAATCATGTGTAGGTAGTTGAATGCCTTCTTATAATCAATCCAAGCTACAGTCAAGTTGGTTTTCCTTCTCTTGCAGTTTTCCAAAATCATCTTGTCAGTTTGGAGCAGATTGTTTGTTCCTCTGATGTTTGGGCAATTTCTATTCTGCTCAAGAGGAAAGAGCTTGTTTTCAATTACAGTACATGCTGTTGGATTGCATCAGCTACCACATCAGTTAACAATTTGAAACTTGTAGGTAAGCAGATAATTGCCCTATAGTTGGCTGATGGTGCCCCTTTTGCTGGATCTTTCATTATCAGGTAGGTTTTTTCAGATGTTGTTAAACTGCTTGGCAATAAGTGGAAAGCAGACCAGTCAGATATTTCAAGCAAAAACCATACAACTCATCTTCACCCACTGCTGAAAAATTAATGAACTTTGTCCTTTTCTTCACTATTTATGCTGTTATTACAAGTTACTTCATTTCAGCTTTTTTAATTCTTAATCACTTTCTCACCCTCTACTTCCTACTTATCCACTTTATTCATATCCATTTACTTTAACCAAGCTGCATTCTTGTTGTATTTCTTTGGGTTATCCCTTAGCTGCACCCAGAACTGCACTGTTTCTTTTTCATCAGGTGTTGACTGGTTCACTGCAGTCTCTCCATTGATGGATTGGTAGAAACTTTTGACTGAAATTGGAGATTTGACTTATAGTGTGCAATTCAAGCTTCATATCGGCTGATTTTCTTGGTTACAGCTGTTACAGTATGAGTAACTTTACTATTTCCAGTGCTTCCTTGATTTTCCTTACTTCTAGGTGATTTTTCTTTATCGGGTATGTTTTGCTCACTTATATCTGATCTTAGCATTCTGATCTTCCATTTGGGTTGTGCACCCTGCAGTTTGCTGCATAGGAAATACATTATCTATTTCAGCATTCTGCATCTTCATTCTTATGTTTATCTCTCAACATTCATTCCTTACTAATTTTATGCAAATCATAGCTTCAATAAAAGGTGAAAGAACCAGCTTTAAGATGGACAATACTCTTCCTCTTTTCAGATTCAGAAAAATGTGCCCCTTGTCCAGGAGATCAGCATCCAAATATCAGTCAAGATCGTTGTATTCCTAAGATTAAAACCTTCCTAAATTATAAAGACTATTTAGGGGTCATCCTAATTTTCATTGCCGTGTTCCTGTCTTTAACAACAGCCTTTGTCTTGGGAATCTTCATTAAATTCCTAGACACTCCAATCATCAAAGCCAACAACAGAGACCTTTCCTACATCCTCCTGGTCTCCCTCCTGCTTTCCTTCTTCACTTCCTTCCTCTTCATTGGCCAGCCAAGGAGAGTCACCTGCCTTCTCCGACAGATAACCTTCAGCATCATCTTCTCAGTTGCCATTTCTTCTGTCTTGGCCAAAACGATCACAGTGGTGCTGGTCTTCTTGGCCACAAAACCAGGGAATAAACTTCAGAAATGGCTGGGGAAAAGCTTGGCCAACTCCATCATCCTTTCTTGCTCTGTTATCCAGATAGTCATTTGCAGCAGCTGGCTTGGCACTTCTCCTCCATTTCCTGACTCTGATCTACATTCTCAGCCTGGAGAGATCATCCTGCAATGCAATGAAGGATCTATCACCATGTTTTACTGTGCTCTTGGCTACATGGGCTTCCTGGCTACCATCTGTTTCACGGTAGCTTTCCTGGCCAGGAATCTACCTGGGGCCTTCAATGAAGCCAAGCTCATCACCTTCAGCATGCTGGTCTTCTGCAGCGTCTGGGTCTCCTTTGTGCCCACCTACCTGAGTACCAAAGGGAAATACATGGTGGCTGTGCAGGTCACCTCCATCTTGGCTTCCAGTGCTGGCCTGTTGGGCTGCATCTTTTTCCCCAAATGCTACATTATTATTTTGAGGCCAGACCTCAATACTAAGGAACAACTAATCATGAAAGAGAAAAGAGAAAAGTGATTCTAATCAGTGCTTCTTGTATCATGTGTGCAGCAGAAGAACTCTTTCTCTTCCCCTAGTTCTTTCCCTTATCCCTATTCAATGGTTTGGACTGATTAAGAAATTTCTCAATTAAAAGAACTTGTTTGCTTTTCTTCCTATCTGAAAGACATCTAAAATTGTTTATTACTTTTGTTTTCCTAGCCATTACTGTGCATTTTACACAGCTCACTAAGAAGCTCTGTACCCCATGGACAACAAGAGCTCTGAGAAAATCCATGGTTCAGCAGTTTCTCCAGTAGGATCCAAATTGGATGCCCATAATTGTCTATGGAGATTCTCAATGGATTTTATTTTATTTATTTTATTTTGTTTTTTTTCTTGAAAACATTTTGCTTCTCATCCAAGAAGCTTCTTCAGTTCTGAAGAAATGGACAAGCTTCCTGGATGAGAAGCAAAATGTTTTCAAGAAAAAAAACAAAAGAAAATCCAGGTAACTTTTGAAAAGCACCTTTGGGACGATGGGCAGAATTATAGAAAGAAGTAGAGTCACGGGGCAAAAGTTAGAATTTTGCAAGACTGAAGGATGCCAGTCCAAGCTAATCTGAATCTCCACCTTGGGTAGACCAGCCCCAAAATGGCGCTAAGGAGGAATGTGATATATACCCTTCAGAATTGTGCTTAATCACTGGATCTGATTCATAGCTTAAACACTGAAGATACAAAAAAACTGATGGAATCTTACCCTTTTTATTTGCTCACTGAACTAAAACACTTTGTAAATTGTCCCAATTTGGTATGGAATCTGCAAGCATCTCAAGGTTGATGATTTTGGAGCAGTCAATAATGAATTTTGCTTTAGGTGAGTTTTTTTTCTTTAAGCGATAATAGAATTCTATGACGTGTATGTGCATTTCTCTGAAAATAACTAGTAAAAATACTATTAGCAAGCACTTAATATTTGGGTTTTGCTTGGTGTTTGGTTCTGAACTTTAATTTTCATACTCATTTTCTGCCTTTTCTTTTATTAGCCCCTTTTGAAAATATCAGAGATAGGATCAAAAGCATTTCTTTCTTTGGTATCTGTTACCCTGAAGAGTAAGAATTGGAAAAAGTCAGTCAGAATGTGAGATGAGTATGTTCTCTCCAGCAATAATGGCATCCTTCACAGGGGTCCATATTTAATCATAGTAATGCCAAAAAGTCCATTCTTTTGGACTTAATTAATGAGGTCACAGATATGTGTGTAAGAAGCAAAGAATACATCCAAGGCTGCATTAACGGAGGGATAGAATCAAAATCACCTATAATTTTAGTACCACTTTATAATGCCTTGGTAAGGCCACACTTGGAATACTGCATCCAGTTTTGGTCGCCACAATATAAAAAAGATTTTTAGACTCTAGAAAGAGTGCAGAGAAAGCAACAAAGATCTTGTTGGAGAATATATCCTAGAATGATGTTGGGTAAGACATGGGTAAATCCCCTGAATGGCAAAAAGGAAGGACAGAATTTTCCAATACATCACATCTCCTTCCCTGAAAATATATGCACATTGTGTCATCAATCTGCATTGAGGAAAAGAAATGTTCCTGAATTAAGGATCCCTGCCTAATTCCACATCTCTGCATCACTGAATTAAAACTGAACTCTAGACTGTAAGACCCTAGAAAGAGTACAGAGAAGAGCAACAAAGATGATAAGGGGACTGGAAGCTAAAACATATGAGGGACTGGAAGCTAAAACATATGCTGGAATTCGGTATGTCTGGTTTAATGAAAAAAAGGATTAGGGGTGACATGCTAGCAGTGTTCCAATCCTTAAAGGACTGCCATAAAGAAGAGGGGGTCAACCTGAAGCAGGACAAGAAACAATGGATGGAAACTAATCAAGGAGAGAAGCAACCTAGAACTAAGGAGAAATTTCCTGACAGTGAGAACAATTAATCAGTGGAACAACTTGCCTCCAGAAGTTATGAATGCTCTAACACTGGAAGTTTTTAAAAAGAGATTGGACAACCATTTGTCTGAAATGGTATAGGGTTTCCTGCCTGAGCAGGAGGTCCCTTCCAACTCAGTTATTCTGTTCTAACATACGCATTTTGTCACTTGCTCCCACTTGTCTCTATACCAAAAAAATGGGACTACATGGAAGTAAGATGAAGGATCATGTCTCTTTCACAAATCTCCAGAAAGCAAAGCCTAGTCTAGCTTTGAAGAAAGTCCTGCAGACTAAGGACACTGGTGATGTCTCGGTCCTGGCCATTCTGAAAGAGTTCCACCAGAAAAAGTTGTGCCAAACTTATCAGCCTCTCTCCTTGGATTTGTAGTAAGAGCTGCATCAGTAGTTCTCCAGTTGGTTCCAGCACATGGGTTCACACAAAGCTGAAGATTTCACAAAGGGCATGCTTCTCCTCATAATTATTAGAATGACTGTGTTTTCTTCATTGCCTTTAGGCCAAGGGATTCTTTTCCCCTCTGGAAACTGGCTTGAAATAAACAACAGGCTCAGCAGCAACATATAGTAATATTTACCAGCAGTAAAGTTAGTGCCTAAATACATCTTGTGCCCCTGAGAAGCTGGACTGAGCTTCACAGCCAGCAAACATTGTGTTCCTGTATTTCCAGTTCTATCACTGGAAAATCTTTGCTGCACTTCATATGCATTAGAAAACCCACTGAAATTCAACCCTATTTCAAAAGACTTTGTGCTTCTCCTATAATTCACCAGATCAGAAATGGTCTAGCTGCTTCTGCTTCTCATGCTGCTCTTCCTGTTCCCACAGGCTACCTGCAAGATACTCAGTGCCAAATGCCTCTTGAGTATGGGGAGGGATGCAGTAGACCCATTCAATCATTACAAGCCAGGACACCATCTCATTGGTGGACTCTTCTCTGAAACCAATCTTGCTGAAATTCAGCCATTTAGTTTCAACATGACTCCCTCTATAAAATTTTATGGGTAAGTAATCACATAGATGATGGAGCTACGTCGCAGTTTGTGCTTACATACTTCACCTTGGCACATTACTATTTTGTGCATAAATCAACCTGGTGTTGTGTGAAATTGGTTTTCTTTTTAAAACTCAATTATTTACTAAATAATTGCTCAATTGATCTTTTTGAAAGTGAGAATCTCATTGCACAATGACTCTATACTTTACTATTTCTATACGTTTCCTTTTTTGTGAGTTTGGTCTTCAGTTACAGCACTGTTTCTTTGTGGTTCTTCCTTTCTCCAAATCTTACATGGCTATGTTGCTTATCTCCTATCTTCTTTCCAGTTTTTGGTTTCCTCACTCAACTGATGTAGGAAAGTCCATAAAACTTTGATAGCTCAGCAATTTCTGAATTATATTTCTTCCCCACATTTAATGAAGCAAAATGGACAGAATTGCACAACGCACACACAAGCCCTTGATTGCTCAATTAACCCATTTTCTGGGGTTATCCAATAAATTCAGTTGCAAGTCCCAAAGGTGCTTTTTCAGGAGGGAACTGGACTTTCTTGTTTTTGTTTGAAGACATTTCGCTTTCCGTCCAAGAAGCTTCTTCAGCTCTGACTGGATGGTGGGGAATGGAAGGATTTTATATTTTTGCAGACTTCCATTCCCCACCATCCAGTCAGAGCTGAAGAAGATTCTTGGATGAGAAGCAAAACATCTTCAAAGGAAAAAAAAAGAAAGTTCAGTTGCCTCCTGAAAAAGCACCTTTAAGACAACCATGATCTGGATGACAGAGAATCTCCAATTTAATTTAACAGGTGTGATGCATACCACACAACACAACACAAACCAACCAAAACAAACATGAGGTAAGGTTCACCCTAACAAAGCTTCACAAATTGTCTGAATGCATTTGAGGTCTTTCACTCGTCAAATTAAGCCTCTCGTATGAACAAGCCAAATAAATTTCAAGATGGGCCAAAGCTAATTGGCAAAATCCTGGGTAGGAATTCATTTATTTTATTAAATATGAGCACCACCCAACTCCAAAACAGTTCTATATAAACAATATAAACCAAGACAAAACTAATAAAAACAGAATGCAAAATAAATAAACAAGATTGATAGAATAGATAAGCAAGATGGCATCCAATCACTTCATAAAATGCATAGACCAATATGCAAAAACAAGGGATACTGAGTACATAAGTATTCTCAGGAGATTCAAACCAAGTGAGCAAGATGGAAATGCAAAGAAACAGAGAAAAGATCACAACCTTTCATTTGAGGGAAAACAGAATGATGACACTATGTGTATATATTTTCAGGGAAGGAGATGTGATGTACTGGAAAATTCTATCCTTCCTTTTTGCCATTCAGGAGATCAACCAAGATTCCCACCTCTTACCCAACATCACTTTGGGATATGACCTCCAAGACAACTTTAGAAACAGACGAATGACTTTGGATGGTCTGTTGGACCTGCTGTCAACTGGAGAGGCCAATGTTCCCAACTACAGTTGTGGAAGGAAGAAAAACATGCTGGTTCTCCTAGAAGAAGATGATTCTGATATATCCATCCACATTGCTGCTATATTGGGCATATACAAAATAACACAGGTATGTGAAGGGAAGGGTGGTTCACAATATTCCTCATATGAGACTTTTATTCAGAAATGTCTACAAATGCCAGGTATTTGTGGACTCACATTCCTAAACTCAAACATACATAGAATAACAGAGTTGGAAGGGACCTTGGAGGTCTTCTGGTTGAACCATCTGCTCAAGCAGGTGACCCTATACCATTTCAGATAAATGGCTGTCTAGTCTCTTCTTAAAAGCCTCCAGTGATGAAGCACCCACAACTTCTGAAGGCAAGCTGTTCCACTGATTAATTGTTTTCACTATCAGGAAATTTCTCCTCAGTCCTAGGTTGCTTCTCTCCTTGGTTAGTTTCATCTGTGTTTAATTTCAGTCTGTTGTTTGATGTTAATTGATTGATGGTGTCAACATCCAGCTTGAATATCCAAATAAAAATCCAGGATCAATTCAATTCTGAAAAGCTTACTGTTTATCGAATACATAGCATGGTAATGGTGAAGTAAAACTAATTCTGAATTTCTAAAGCATCAGTTCACAGTATTAAACAATGATTTTCTCAGCTCAACCATGTAGACCATGTAAAAAAGTTATCTTGTTATGAGAACTGTTGACGTTCTTTTTCCCACCTGTTGATATGACCTTCAAAAGTTTCCAGACTCTCACAAGCCTCCGTGGAACTGCAGAAGTTTTGTTTCTCCAAATTAATCCATTCATAGTCAATACCTCCCCTGCCTCCTTACTCTAATGTCAAGTTGAAACAGAGAGGCACGTAGTTGCCCATGTTTAACTCTTGACAGATGGATTGATTGATGGATTAAGTTGTTTTTCTACTCCTAATGAGCACATATCTAGATTTTCTCCATGACAATCTATCCCTAACCTAATATTTTAGTCTTCGAACAATGCAATTAATGCTACAACTGAGACCATCCACCTTGCTACTGGTCGTTGTCTTCTTCTCTTTCCTTCCACCCACCTTTCCCAGCACTAGAGCCCTAAAGAGACTGGTGGGAAGAGGTGTAATGTCTAAGGGGAGACAGCTAAGAATCAGTGTTCATCAAGAGCAATCAACCAATGGAACAACTTGCCTTCAGAAGTTGTGGGTGCTCCATCACTGGAAGCATTCAAAAAGAGACTGGACAAATTAGTCCGAAATGGTATAGGATCTCCTCGAGCAAGGGATTGGACTAGAAGACCTCCAAGGTCCCTTCCAATTCTATTATTCTATGTTCTAAGAGAAATTTCCTTAAAACCAAGATCCCCACTTTCATAATAATATGAACCTAATTCTCAGGTTGCCCTAAAGGCTAAAACAGAACAGTGTCTTTATTGTATTCCAAAAAACAGTGCACTTCAGCCACTGAGTGAGCAAAGATACTGTAGTACTGCACAATTTTATTGTTTAATATAAGAGAAGGACTAGGAGTGACATGATAGCAGTGTTCCAATATCTCAGGGGTTGCCACAAAGAAGAGGGACTCAATCTATTTTCCAAAGCACCTGAGGGAAGGACAAGAGGCAATGGATGGAAACTAATTAAGGGGAGAAGACACCTAGAACTAAGGAGAAATTTCCTGACAGTTAGAACAATTAATCAGTGGAACAACCTGCCTCTAGAAGTTCTGAATGTTCCAGCACTGGAAGTTTTTAAGAAGAGACTGGACAACTATTTGTCTGAAATGGTATAGGGTTTCCTGCCTGAGCAGGGGGCTGGACTAGAAGATCTCCAAGGTCCCTTCCAACTCTGTTTCTATTCTATTCTATTCACAATTGATACTTGGTCAGATAAGAATTCAACAGAATTCAAGGAGGGCTGAACTTACTGTAGATTGCTTGTTGGCATGAAGGAACTCAAGACTGATGACATGGTTGACCCTCTCCCTTGGGCTCAGCCTGGTCATCTCCTATAGGAGGCTTGGATTTCCTCTCAATTTTAGCCCTTATAATGTCCATTGATGAGATGCTTTTTAAAAAGCTTCCAGTGTTGGAGCACCCACAACTTCTGAAGGCAAGGCATTCCACTGGTTTATTGTTCTCACTGTCAAGAAATTTCTCCTTGGTTCTAAGTTGCTTCTCTCCTTGATTAGTTTCCATCCATTGCTTCTTGTCTTGCCTTCTGTATTGTACTGTCTCATTGTGTCCATCAACTAAGTCTGGAATCATCCAGCCATTATCTGAGCTCTACTTCTACTTTTTCAGCACCGTATCATTAGGCGTCCTTCTTCTCTTTTCAATTTCAGATCAGCTACACTTTTACTTCACCATCCATAAGTGATAAAACTCAGTTTCCTTTTTTCTCCCAGACCATCCCCAAAGAAGGTGCCCAATATTTGGGCATTATAAAATTGCTCCAATACTTTCGGAGGACATTCACTGGGGTCTTTGCTGCAGCCACTGATAATGGAGAACATTTCATTAAGACTTTAACTCCTGTGCTGGCACAGAATGGCATTTGTGTTGTTTTTGCACAACCCACCTTACTGAACACCAAGAATTTCGACTATCTGATTTCTATTTTCCACAAATGGAGGCAAATCAATGTATTTGTCTACTATGCAGCATTTGCATCTTTCTTAGATGGAATAATTATTACTGATTATATATTTAAGCTTTGGAGAAAACCTGTTCTAGGGAAAGTTTGGATCACAACAGCTTTATGGGACCTCACTATGGAGATAGTATATAGTGATATCCCTTTCAGATATACCCGAAGTATTTTTTCTTTTCTTATCCAGACAAAGAAAAGGAGCAGATATGATGGTTTTAAATATTTCTACCGTCTTATGTGGCAGCTCACTCATAAACATTTTCATTGTTCATATGCCAAGTCAGCCTTGTGTGTGAAAGGCCAGACAAGGTGTTCAGAGAAAGAGAACTTGGAGACTGCACCTCAAGAAAAGATTGAAAGGATCTTCTCTCTAGACAATTCCTTAACTTACAATGCCATCTGGACAGTGGCACATGCCTTAAATGCGGCCTATTCCTCCCAATCCCCAAGGACAATAATGGAGAGAAAAGATAAGTTGGAAGTTCAAAAGCTTCAGCCATGGCAGGTATTTCCTTCCCCATCTCATACAAAAGAGTGAAATATATGTGTTGAACCTGACTGGTTTAGCTCCAAAGGTATTTCTTCCAAAAGGCAAGTGGACTTTCTTGGGGTTTCTTTCCCTTGGAAAATATTTCACTTCTCATCCAAGAAGATTCTTCAGTTCTGAAGGAGCTTTTTGGATGAGAAGCTAAACATTTTCCATCTAGTTGGTTTTTGGAAAAAGCACCTTTGGGACAACTATGACCTGGATTTTTGATTTATGATGGGAAAAAAATGAAATTTTGATTTTGGTCTATTGATTAGATAGATTTGTTGTTATAGAAATGGCTAATTATATACTAATGTGTAAAAGCAAAAAATTAAGGCTGGAGTGTTTTTTATATTGAACTGTGCTAAAAAGAGTCGGAAATCAATGCCTTTTCTTTCTTTTTTCCCTTGCACCTCAGGTTTTCTTTTTCCCCTCTCTTTTTCCTTCCCCTAATTTCTTATTTCTATTTTTCTTTGTAGTTTATATATTAAATAAATTTAAACCATTAGATAAATAAGAAAAATATTTTGCGTCTCATCCAAGAAGCTTCTTTGGTTCTGAAGGAGCTTTTTGGATGAGAAGCTAAACATTTTCCATCTAGTTGGCTTTTGGAAAAAGCACCTTTGGGACAACCATGACCTGGATGATTGAGAATCTCTGTACACAGATTTAGTAATTCCAAAATTTCCTGATTGTTAGAAAAATTAATCAGTGGAACAACTTGCCTCCAGAAGTTGTGAATGCTCATACACTGGAAGTTTTTGAAAGAGATTGGACAACTATTTGTCTCAAATGGTAGAGGGTTTCCTGCCTGAGCAGGGGGTTGGACTAGAAGACCTCCAAGGTCCCTTCCAACTCTATTATTCTATTCTATTCTATTCTGTTCTTTCTGTTCTGTTCTGTTCTGTTCTAATCTAGTCTAAAATTATTTCTCTCCAAATAATATATACATTGTAGCAATAATATTTCATGAATTCTTTCCTTTAATAAAATCCCTTGGTTTCATTCCTCTTTCCCTGTTTAGGTTGGTCTCTGACTGTGCCAAGTGGTGATTTAGTCTTGGCTCTTCTGTTTCTGGGCATGGAGGTTTTCTTTTCAATCACAGTTTCTGGAGGCAGGTTGTTCCACTGATTAATTGTTCTAATTGTCAGGAAATTTCTCCTTAGTTCTAGGCTGCTTCTCTTCTTGATTAGTTTCCATCCATTGGTTCTTGTCCTGCCTTCAGTTGCTTAGGAGAATAGCTTGATTCTCTCTTCCTTATGGCAGCCCCTGAGCTATTGGAATACTGCTATCATGTCACTCCTAGTCCTTCACTTCATTAAACTAGACATACCCATTTCCTGCAACCATTATTCGTATGTCTTAGCCTCCAGTCCCCAGATTTTCTTTGTTGCCTTTCTCTGCACTCTTTCCAGAGTCTCAACATCTTTTTTTTTAATCATGACAACCAAAACTGAATGCAATATTCCAAGTGTGGTCTTACCAAAGCATTATAAATTGGTACTTCACTTTAAGAACTACCTTAAAAAGGTACTTCACTTTAAGAAGTAACACTTCAAGAAAAAGATCTCCTATCTCTTTGGTTTCATCTAACAGCTCAGTGAGAGTCTTCTCTCTTCTCAAACTAAGTATCAGACTGATTCTTTGTGTTCTTTTCATTCATTCCTAGCAAAATGGACAAGGTCTTTTTATTTATTTATTCCAATTTCTAAACTGCCCATCTCCCTCAAAAAGGGGCTCTCTACAGCAGGGCTTTTCAACCTGTGGTACGCGTACCACTTGTAGTACATTAACAAGTGGCAGGTGGTACGCAGCCCTGCCTAGCCAAGTGTAGTGGGGGAGGGAAAGAGCCAGCGCAGGCAAGGACTTACAGTGAGAGAGTCCTCTGAAGCTGCAGTGGCTGGGGAGAGACAAAGGGCCAAGGCTCAGTTCTGGCTCACCCTCCCCCATGAGAAAGAGAGAGGATATGGAGAGTGGAAGGATTCTTATGTGCTTTTGTGACTTTGAAGTTCTGGGATTTGTGCAATGTGGGCTTTGTGTTCTTAAGGAGTGTTTGGCAATTTCTATTTGGCTGATGGCTGATGTCTCATGTTAGCTTCTATTGCTCTGCTATTGTTAGCTGTAAGTTTTGCTGCAAGGGATTTTGAAGTATTTTTCTCCTGAATGGATTTTTCCTGTAGATTCCTTTACTTATGAATGGAGCCATTTGGGGAGGCTGCCTTAGCTGGCAGCCAATACTTACTACATTTTTTTTCTTCCTTAAGTGCCGGCTGCCGGCTCCTTACTTTCCTTTCTAGCCAGTAGCTAATTCTTAAAGGGGAATGTGCCTTTTTAAGCTAGTTCACTCAGCAGTTTGTCTTTTCTGTTTCTGGAGGCTTTTCCTTGTTTGATGAATATATGGAAGAGAGAAAATATGGGGGGAGGGGTTCAAATTCTTCCTTCAGAGGGAGATGGGAATGAGAAAGAGGGAGGCAGGGAAGGAAGGAGGGAGGGAGGGAAGTCCCGCCTTAGCACTTGGCCACCAGCAGCCCTGCTATTGACTTTACTTGTCAAAAGGTTGCAAAAGGGGATCACATGACCCTGGGACACTGTGACCATCATAAATATGAATCAGTTGCCAAGCATCCAAATATAAATCACATGACCCTGGGCATGCTGCAATGGTCATAAGTGTGAAAATGGTCATAAGTCATTTCAGTGCAATTGCAACTTTGAACATGTTTTTTTTTTGGGTCATCAAGTTTTTGACACCTTGCTAGGTGGTACTCGAATATTGCCATATCCTAAAAGTGGTACAATTGATGAAAAAGTTGAAAAGCCCTGCTCTACAGGTTTAGGTTTCTTTCCAAAGAACAAAGGCAAAAATAATATAGGGGTGGAGGAAATGGAGGCAGGCTTTAATAGGAAGGGAGAAGTAAAACCTTCTAATACAGGCTTTGTACTTTGATTGAGTAAAGATTGATATTATGTGCCATAAGTCACTGTCAGCATCAGCTCTTAGGGATGGCACAGTGGTAGAATGCAGTACTGCAGGCTACTTCTGCTGACTGCTGGCTGCCAGCAGTTCAGCAGTTTAATTCTCACCGGCTCAAGGTTGTTTCAGCCTTCCATCTTTCCAAGGTCAATAAAATGAGGAGCCAGATTGTTGGGTGCCATAGGCTGACTCTGTAAACCGCTTAGAGAGGACAGTAAAGCACTATAAGTGTATTGCTATTGCCTTTCCTTCCTTCCTTCCTTCCTTCCTTCCTTCCTTCCTTCCTTCCTTCCTTCCTTCCTTCCTTCCTTCCTTCCTTCCTTCCTTCCTTCCTTCCATGGTGGCACAGTGGTTAGAATACAGCATTGCAGGCTAATTCTGCCAACTGCCAGCAGTTCGATCCTGACCAGCTCAAGGTTGACTCAGCCTTCCATCCTTCCCAGGTAGGTAAAATGAGGTCCCAAATTGTTGGGGGCAATATGCTGACTCTGTAAACTGCTTAGAGAGGGCTTTAAAGAACTGTGAAGTAGTATATAAGTCTAAGTGCTATTGCTATCACACAGATAATTTTCTCCATGTCCCTTACCTGCTGTTTTAAGTCTTCCAACAGTTTGCACCAGTGGCAAATATCTGTAGCTCGGGTTTAGGATGAGGGTGAATGTTCATTCTCTGAGCTTGTGGGTTGGTTTCTGAATGTTTCATTACCAGGCTAGGTAACATCTTCAGCAGCAGGTAGGGGAAGTTACCTAGCCTGATAACCTCATCTTCCAACAGTGCACTCATTGCCACTTTGATTGTATTCATTCTCCTTATTGCTGGTCATCCTCATCTTCTTTTTCCTTCCACCTTTCCCAGCATGATCAGAGCTGTCTCTTCGCATAATGTGTCCAGAGTAGGATAATATGAGCCTGGTAAATTATTCCTTGAGTAAGAACTCTGAGTTGATTTGTTTGATTGCCCCTTTTGTTTTTAATTTTCTCAGCTGTCCATGGTATTCTCCAGAGTTTTCTCCACACCAAAATTCAAAGGTCTCAATATTGTTTCTATTCAGCTTCTTCAAATGTCCAACTTTCACTTCCACAAAGTGTCATGGGGGAACCACTGCCTGCCTTATTCTGTTCCTTTGAGTATCTTTTCCAAGATCATCATGGCTGATGGCTTAAGTCCCAAAGATGCTTTTTCACAAGGCAGCTGGACTTTCTTGTTTTTCTTGGAAGACATTTTGCTTCTCATCCAAGAAGCTTCTTCAGCTCTGACTGGATGGTGGGAAATGGAAGGATCTATACTCCTTGCAGACAGCTGGTCATTTGCATTCTTTTAGAGAGTCGTTGAGGCCATTTGGAGGTTTGCCTGTGCCCTCAGGGTCACCTGAGTAGTGCAAATGGATGCGGAGCCTTCTTGGAACTGCTGAAAGGACTATGTTGTAGACTGGAGATAGATGATGTTGGACTGCTGGTTTGCAAAAGGGGTCAAAGAGGCCATCTATGTCAAAATTGAACAAACCCTTCTTGGAACTGTTGAAAGGACTGTGTTGTAGACTGGAGATAGATGATGTCGTATCCCTCTCCCTCTGTTGAAAGAGGGCTGTCATCTATCTCCAGTGCATTGTAACCATTGTGCCACCACAGTTCTTCCTGCCACCACAGCTCTTGAGCTTTGCTCCATTTTACAACCTTTTTTGCCCCAGTAATTAAGTGGAATCACCACAGTTGTTAAATTGGTCACACAGTTATTAATCTAGCTTCCCCACTGACTTTGCTCATCAGAAGGGTGCAAAAAGATGATCACATGACCCAGGACACTACAACCGTCATAAATATGAGTCAGTTGCTAAGCATCAGAATTTTGATCATGGGACCATGAAGGTGCTACAATGGTCATAAGTGTGAAAAGTGGTCATAAGTCATTTTTTCCAATGCCATTATAACTTTGAACGGTCTCAAAACAAACTGTTTTAAGTTAAGGACTACCTGTACTCACTTCTTCTTACTGTTCTTTGGCCTCCTCAATTATGTAGCATGATTAGAAATAATTGAAGTACATTAACATTCCTTTGATTCAGCACCAACAATAGGCAAGATGTTTTCTAGATTTATGTCCCAAAGGCACAGGGAGAAATGACAGGAATAGAGGGAGATGGAGAGAAGATTGAAGCTGCAAGGAGAAGTAAAACTGTATTTGTTTATTTGGATGTGTATAGATTCAACAAGTTGAACTGTGGCAAGAGATTTGGTAGAACAGATGCTGGAGAATTCCAGAATTTCCTTTTGTCTTCAGAATAGTAATGAAATAGTTGTTCCAGAGTTGCTCTGGCAATTTTCCAGAAGTCAGTTCTCCAAATGAGAAGTAGTTAATACTGCTCCAAACATAGCTGCCCCTCCCCCATATGTCTTCTTTGATCAGAATACCATGTCTGGACTGTCAGAAAAATTCCAAGTTCAAGAATTACTTTCATGAAGACAATTGGACCAACCCTGGAATGTCTAGCATAATATGTTCCTGAGGAAGGAACCTTCCAGAGTTTTCCAGAACATTCCATTTCTGGAATGGTTAGTTTTGCACATAGCAACAACACTTACACTTATAATCCACTTCATAGTGCTTTACAGCACTTTCTGAGTGGTTTATAGAGTCAGCATATTGCCCCCAACAATCTGGGTCCTCATTTTACTGACCTCGGAAGGATGGAATGCTGAGTCACGAGTCAACCTTGTGCCAGTCATGATCGAACTGCTGGCAGTGAGCAGAGTTAGCCTGCAATACTGCCCTTTAACAACTGCGCCACTACAGCTCATACCTATTTTGTTGCTGACCCTCTTCCAACTCTATGTCTCATTTCATAGCTGATCAGTTGCGCAAATGCCTCTGAATGCCAATTCTCTTCATTTTCAGCCCTGGCCTTACTCCCGGTGTGTGGAGGCTTGTCAGCCTGGATACTACAAGGTGGTCCAGGGCTGCTGGTGGCCAAGTGCTAAGGCGGGACTTCCTTCAGACCATCTCTCATTCCAATCTCCCTTTCCCCCCTCCTTCCTGTTTCCCTCCCTCCCTCCTTCCCTGCCTCCCTCTTTCTCATTCCCCTCTCCTTCCTTCTGAAGGAAGAATTTGAATCCCCCCCCCAAATTTTCCCTCTTCCATATATTTATCAAACAAGGAAAAGCATCCAGAGACAGAAAAGACAAGCCGCTGAGGAAACTAGCTTAAAAAGGTGCATTCCCCTTTAAGCATTAGCTGCTGGCTAGAAAGGAAAGTTAAGGAGCAGGCTGGCACTTAAGGGAAAAAATATATAGCAAGTTCTGGCTGCCAGCTAAGGCAGCCTCCCCAAATTGCTCCATTCATAAGTAAACGAATGCTACAGGCAAAATCCATTCAGGACAAAAATACTTCAAAATCCCTTGCAGCAAAACTTACAGCTAACAATAGCAGAGCAATAGAATTAGAACCCAAAATCCAACATGGGACATCAGCCATCAGCCACAATAGAAATTGCCAAACATTCCTTAAGAACACAAAGCCCACATTGCACAAATCCCAGAACTTCAAAGTCACAAAATCACATAAGAATCCTTCCAATCTCCCCGTTTGTTGTTTAACTGATCCAGAACCAAACTGCTGAAACGGCACTTTGCTTCTGCCAAAAAACATCTCTTGAGCAGCTGGAGCAGCCGGCTTCCTCTCACCTATTTCAAATGGTGGCGCTCCCAGCTGGAAATCAAGCCCCCGGCTTTTCCTTCCAACACTTCCTTCCTTCCTCCCTCCCTCCTGCTCTCTACCTCCCTCTTTCTCATTGCTATCTCCTTCCTTCCTTCCTCCCTCCGTGCCTCACCTCCAGCCAATGCTGCCTTTCTTCATTCCTCATGGAGGGTGACCCCTCCCCCGCTGCATTTCTTGCCTGTTTGTTGCTGCTGCCTGTGTGCACACATGGCATGGACGGCTGCCACAGAAGTTGTAGATCAGCTCCCGGCTGGCCTGTTTGATCTCCTCTCCTCTCTTCCCCCCCTCCTCCTTCTTTTCCCTTCGGTGCAGCTCCAGCTAACTCCTCTTCCCAAGGCTGCATCTCTTTTTTTCTCTCCCTCTCCCGCCAAAACTGATTCCTTTTATAGCCTCTCCTGTCTCCACCCCCTCCTCCTCCTTTCTCTTCCGGGTGTGCCAGAAATGCTGATCCTGCCGCTCCTGAGGACTCTTTCAGGGCAAGTCTTGCACTGTGTCACTTTGGCTCATTCCCTCCCCCACTACACCTGGCTGGGTTGGGCAGGGCCGCATACTACCTGCCATGTGCCAATGTACCACTGGTGGTATGCATACCATTGATTGAAAAGCCCTGAGCTAAAGTACTACTAATTACTTTGGTACTCACATAATTGTTCCACTAAGGAAGAATCTGAACTGTCATTAGACCAATGTGAACTGTTTTGTCTTGGATGTCCCCAAATTTTCTGTGTGCAAAACCTGAACCTGATCTTCTGAAGATTGCATGGTGGTACACACTTGTCAATGTCATAGGACTGAAAAGACAATGGCTTTTTTCTCTTTCACCTTTGAGCTTCCATTCAACAGCATGCTTCATAGCACTTCATGGCTATTGCCCATTGATCATTTTTGACTCCATAAATATTTCTTGATCTATTTTACAACCATGCAACTTAGGCCTTGACCAAGTACAGTAAAAAGATATTTTGAAATATAGTCACAACTTGACCCATTATGCTTTGGCAGCTCATCGACTCCTATATATAAATCACAACATCAGGTTCATTTTCTTCTGTGAAGCAATTGACTATTTTCAGGGTTGATTCAGACAAGATATGTAACTAATTTACTTCTCAATTTATGTTTCATCACATGTTTTAGAGGAGGTTTCTAGATGCAATGAGTAGTGATCTCATTAGTGGATACTTATCAGATGTATTTAGACCTGTTCATCGCATGACATGGTCTATGGCAGGGGTGTCAAACTGCCAGCCCGCAGGCCAGACGCGTCATCTGGAAGCCGCGCCCACCCCATTGCCGGCAATGGCAAAACCATCCCGATACATTGTGCGACGTCATGTGACATCGCGAGTTTGACATGTCTGGTCTATGGGGTTGACCTTCTCAGATTTTCTTAACTCCTTCACCTTCAGCCATTGTTGATATTGCACTAAATTAGCACCATCTTTTAGTCCCCTACTAGGAAATCTATGTAACTGGCAGCAAAAAGGATCACATCATAAACAAGTCAGTAAAAGGATATTTTTCAGATTAATGCACTAATGGCAAGCCAATGCAAATTAAGCAAAACACAAAATAAAATCCAGGGCATCGCAGCAGCATCCAGGAAATTTTTACCAGATCTTATCTCTAACCTTGAAGACTGATAATCTTCCCCATTTAGAAAGATAGAGGTAAACTTTTAACAGGGGCTTCTGATGAGTTTTTTTTTTACAACTTATGAAGATAACAATTCTGGAATATCCAACCTTCTTTGAGGAAGTATCAGCATCCTTACCAGTCCCTGGTTCCCACAGATGCAAAAAGAGGATGACAAGGTGACTGGCAAACAGGAACGGTCTGACAAGCGGTTTATTCCGACAAGCTTTACATACATTCCCTTCCCGCAGCTCCACCCTCCCCCCAGTCAGCAGGCCAGCATCCGGTGCCTGTTCCTAAAGGCAGCACTGCAAGGCCCTATCTCCCCCCTGGGCCGCCGTCTAGTCCCTGCTGGTGGGCGCTGGCTTCTGTGCCTCCCTTGTCTGGTGGCATCACTGGAGTCGAGCTGTGGGGTGTGCTGTGGCTGGCGTTGGTGCCTTCTTCCTCCCCCCTCCCGTGAATGTCGAGCCCATGGGGCTTGACAGGAAGATTATCTCATTCACAATAGAGAGAATAATAAGAAATTCTAATGTCCCTACTGGCTAGTGAAAAAGTGTTCAATTGTTTTAGCACATTGCAGAATTTAGAATCAGAAATAGGTTTACAGAGTAAAAGGCAAACTTCCCTGAATTGTTCCCTTCCTGACTCTTAAACTAGAACTATGCCCTTGAGTCATACAAAATTGTTTTTTCCCCAAACTGCATACCTGTTACAACAACTGTTCCCAATTCCCCTTCTAATTATCAAAATTATGGTTATTTATTCTATTTTAAACAAAGTTTATGAGATTTCCATCACTACCATTTGTTGTAAACTGATGTGACAGAAATGGGATATACAACAACTGAAAATCTGACATGTATCTAACTTGGGCTCTGCTGAAAGCAGGATGTGATAGAATTGGGCAGCGACTTTGCCAGTCTGGAATTGCAGATTCGTCTACCTTGATTTGGGGCCAAGCTGGATCATCTTCACTGCGGTTGTGCTCTTTGTGAGCATTGAGATCCAACTCTGTGCCAAAGACAGAACTATAGGAAGAATCTCCATCAATACATGTCAAATGCTGCTGCTGCAAATACAGTTTTTTCTGCTTCAACTTCTGTCCAAATTTCCCTGTACCACAATGCTGATAAAATGTCCATTGAATGTGATAATAGAAGAAAAGAAGGAGTTTAATTACTACAGGCCAGGATACTACCTGATTAGTGGAATAACATCAGGAATGATTTCTCAACTATATCCATATGTTTTCTCCAAGCCACCAACCCACCAACTGAAAACGTAATTTTCTCCATGTACAGGATTCTGGTGATTGTACACGCTCTAATGCATTTTTTCTAGGAATACTTTCCATTCCCCAATTCCTCACCTTCAGAAAGGCAGGTTATTATTGTTTTCCCCAATTTGCTTTAGGAAAAGGTTTCTGAAGCTATCATCTATCTATCTATCTATCTATCTATCTATCTATCTATCTATCTATCTATCTATCTATCTATCTATCTATCTATCTATCTATCTATCTATCTATCTATCTTCTATCTATCTATCTCTATCATCTATCTATCTATCTATCTATCTATCTATCTATCTATCTCTATCTATCTATCTATCTATCTATCTATCTATCTATCTATCTATCTATCTATCTATCTTCTATCTATCTATCTATCTATCTATCTATCTATCTATCTATCTATCTATCTATCTATCTATCTATCTATCTATCTATCTATCTATCTATCTATGGTGGTGCAGTGGTTAGAATGCTGAACTGCAGGCTACTTCTGATGACTACCAGCTGCCAGCAGTTCGGCAGTTGAGTCTCACCACTCAAGGTTGACTCAGCCTTCCATCCTTCTGAGGTCAGTAAAATGAGGACCCAGATTGTTGGGGGTGCAATATGCTGACTTTACAAGCGCTTAGAGAGGGCTGTAAAGCACTGTGAAATGGTATGTAAGGTTAAGTGCTATTGCTATGATGATTTTGCAAAAGGTAAGCATGGAAAGTTCCTTTTAAGTTTCTCCACAAAAGTCAGCCTCAGCACTGGGCAGTCCTGGCAAAACTCTCCCAGGATGACTTTTGTCTAGGTGGGCTTCTACCTGTTCCCAAAATTATTACTGTGTAGATATTTAAATATTTTAAAATATTTATTTTTATTTATAAATCAGAGATATATAGTGGCATATCTCACAGTCAAGTGACCCAATATTTTTGAATAGAAGGAGACCACTTAAGATTGTTTCCCACCATCTCCTCTTTTATATCTCTGCTCTATACTTCCTTCATCCCTTTCCAAGCTTTCATTCCAACCAATGTCTTTTACATGTTTTCCAAGCTTTTATGACTCCCCTTTGACTTTTTGTTTAAATAAAGGAATACCTTTTGATAACCAAATTCAAGCAGAATAGAGACATAATAAGCTAATGGTTTGGCTGGAGAGAATCACATTAAAGATTCTTCAATATAGTGCAATAACTCCAAAGCCATCAATATCCTGTAGCAAAACAATCTCTTGGACTAAAGGTGGCTTGTTGAGAAGTGGACCATCTCCAGATGAGTAACACACCACACTTGGTCAAGAACTAATTCACCACTTGAATCCAGAATTAGTCACCTCCTGGGTGGTATAATGGGAAGAAATAATATAATACAATGATGACATATAGCTATACTTGGTAACACCCCCTTTTAGCATTCTGGAAGACTGTGAAGATCTGGTTCTTTTCCCCAGCACTGGGATGGGGGATTGAACTGTGATTGAGATGTCCAGATTAACCTTTGAGAGAAGGGTATTTTCTTTTAACTATTATGGGTTGTTGTGAGGCTCCTAGAGTCATAGGTAGCCCTGTAAGACCTGTAAATAAAATAAACAAATGTTTGGTTTTGCAAAAATTTATTTAAACAGACTGAAGCAATTACAGTACTAAGAAACTTCTCCACTTTCTTTTACTAGTTTTCCCAACTGAGTTAGTAAATGTATATGGATTATTTTCCTAATTTTACCCCGCTCCCCCAAGTCATAACTTGGAGAAAATTATAATTAGGATCAGCTCTGGTGATTTTGGTAGGATCCCTCTGATCCTGATATACCAAGTTCATCATACCTCCTTGGTGTTTGTTTTGGGAAGAAGCTTCTGTTGGGATCAATTGGAGTGGTGTTCTAATAGAAATCTCCAAAGATGTCTATCACATGGAAAAGGGAAAAAAAAGATTCAAGGGTTTCCTATTTTTTAACTGAGCGATGAATGTCTGATTATTTTTCTGGCATTGCTCTATATAGGTACAAATCTACAGTAAATATAACATGCTTTTATGAATTGATAAATGAAATCTAAATTGAAATGATGAACTCTGAATATCTGTTACGTTGCAGTGAGGTGACCAGCTTCTATCACATCCTGCCCTTTCTTTTGACTGTTCGTGAGATCAACCAAAATCCAAAGCTCTTACCCAACATCACCCTGGGCTACAACATCTTTGAGAACTTTTTTAATTCAAGAATACTATATGAGGGCATGCTGGACTTGCTGTCTACAGGGCAGGAGAATGTCCCAAACTATAGATGTGGAAGACAAAGAAACCTCCTGGCAGTTCTTGAAGTGATAGATTCTGAACGGTTTGATCATCTTTCTGCTGTCTTGAGTATCTATAAAATTCCACAGGTACGAATCTAAAAGGGACTTAATTCTAGATTAGCTCAGAAAACAGTACTCATATATATCACCAAATAAATTTAAAGGTGGAGAGTAGTTATTAAAAGACATGAAAGAACTTCATTTTCACAAAGTACTTTTTTTTTTACTCCATTCCACAACATGGCTTGGAAACTAAGCCTTGGCTTTTGAACTTCTCCTCTTCTTCTCTTCCACTGAAGAGCTTTTCTTCAAAGGAGCAACATAGCAAGTAGATGAACTCTTAGTAATGTTTATTAAAGTTGGGGAAAAGATGAAGAAATGTTAATGCAAACAAATGCTTGAAGAAAAGAACAGGTAGAATGTGGCCTGTTGCAAGAATGAGTGTTTGTTGAAAACCCTAAACTAGGTGTACAAAACAGTGCACTTCTGTCCACTTTGGTAAATGAAACTGTGAGTGGAGTTTGTCACAAGTATATTAAAATGAGTTGGAGGCCATGGCTGTTGGGAATTTTGTAAAAAAAAAAAAAAAGGTATGTCAAACCAGAAGAAAGAGAGTCAAGAATGTATGAGTGGTGAATAAGTGAATTTGAAATTTAAAAAGTTAGTGACCAAGACAAAACAAGTGATTTTGGTCATAAAATTATAGAGGGGACCATAGAGATCTTCTAGTCCAATCTCCTGCCCAGAGCCTAAATCTTCAAACCAGTCAAGGTACTGATGGCTGTCCAATTTCTCCTTGAAAATCTCCAGTGATAGAGCTCAAGAAAGTATGTTAAGGCAGCACTGAATCACTCTCATAATTAGGAAATTCCTTATTTTAAAAAACAAAAAACAAAAGTATTGTCTGAAGATCAAATTGCAAAATAAAGATATGAAGGAAAAGTGAATGGGTCAAGGAAGACCATGGAATAACTTATAACACATCCAGACATCAGCTTTAACATGCTTCCATTTGTTCTCCTGACAATCCAAAGGATGTCACCATAAATGTATTTTCTCATATAATAAACTAGAGCTTATCACAATGCTACTATCCTTGGGCTCTTTAGAATGATGTTATTAAACAAGCCCCTGAAAACCAGATGTCTGAGTCTATTATTACTAACCAATTAAACAGTTTAGTAATAAATTTTTGAAATGAGGAGTCCTTGGTACTCTTTGAGTGTGGTTGTTTTCTTATAGACATTTCATTATTCAATGCACTGATGATGTTACCTAGTTTGGGTAATGAAACATTTGCAAGAAAACAATCAAGCTCAGAGAGCACCAACTATCCCTCGTTTCAACTCTGAGCTACAAATATGCTCCTTTATTGGTAAATTTTTGAAATCAATTATATAAACAATAATGAAATAATATTCAAACAATAAATTTGATGGTGTGGGATATACAAAACAATATTTGAATCCTACATATAAAGTAATCAAATAAGGAGTAATAATCTATGAGAAATAAACACATTTGTCTATTCAATGAAAGAAAGCATCATATGGATTGGGATTGGAGTTTAGGCAAGTTCTGAAACTGAAATTCTGGATTTAGCCATATTATTTGCTGACTACTTACTATGTGGGTGACCCTTAGAGCAGGGGTATCAAACTGCCGGCCCACGGGCCAGATGCACCATCTGAAAGCCGTGCCCAACCCATTGCCAGCAATGGCAAAACCGGCCCGATACATTGCGCAACGTCACGTGACATCGCAAATTTGACATGTCTGCCTTAGAGTGTTAGGCCAAATATGAGCCTTAGTTGTTGGCAGCAAAATTGCCCCACTGCATCCACTCCATCACCCAGAATTAGTTACATGGGTAGAGTTTCACCAGAAGGATGTATTTGCATGAGGTTCATCCATGAGGATCACTGACAAATTAGCAGAGAGCTCCCTAGCATCAAAGGGGGTGAACAGGACAAGAGATGAGATGGGAAAACCAAGGGAGCTAACAAGTTTCATGTAGGTATTGTTTTCTGTAAACTTCTCTCAGCAGTGGCTCTTACATTTAAACATCTGGTTTTTATCATTAAAAGTGACACAAACTACCAATATCTTCTCTTTCATCTTAGATCAGCTATGGTGTTATCAGCCACATTCCTGAGAAAAATCATCATTTTCCTTTTTTCTACCGGATGACCCCAAAACAAGAACCTCCTTGCTCAGCCATTGTCCAGCTGCTCCTGCATTTCCAATGGACATGGATTGGCCTCCTTTCTCAGGACAATGAAAGAGGAGAAAACTTTAAAAGAAGCTTGTCAACTCTAGCTATAAAAAACGGGGTTTGCATTGTTCTCTCAGAAACTATCCCTGCAACAAATCTGGATATGAGTCTCGGAAAAATGTTTATGAAAAGAAAAAGGCAAAAGCTTTTTTTTCTTATCAATAGTCAAATAAAAATTATAGTTTATCAATTGGATTTTCAGGCCACAGCAATACTATCAGGACTAATACAAACTTCTGGAAGGAAGAATGCATTCATTGGGGGGAAAGTGTGGATTGCAACAACTTTGACAGATATAAGTATAACAATGTTTTACTGTTGGGTGGATCTCCAACATAAACATGCTTTGTTTTCCTTCCTCACCCAGAGAAAGGCAAGGAAACAAAACTATAACGTTAATTCATATTCTTCTGCTGTCTTTCAATTTGGAAAGGAAGCATTCCAGTGTTCCTACTCAAAGGCTGTGAAGTCTAAGAAAGTTTGGGAAAGATGCAAAGAAAAAGAGAACTGGGAATTCCCACTCCATGATGTGGTTGCAAGAATGCAGTCTGAGGATGCCTCCTCTATTTCCAAAACTATCCAAGCTGTGGCCTTGGTCCTCAATGCTGCCTCTTCCTCCCAACTGAGTAAAAGGAAGATGCAAGTTGGAGACCATCAGTCGCTCCAAATTGTACAACCATGGCAGGTAAGACTTCTTCAAGGTTCCACTGATGCTCTCCTTTCAATACCTTAGTATTAAATTGAAAATAGAAGAGATGAGAGATTCTAAATACCAGTTGTCCTGTTTGCAGTATTTGAGAGTGTCTGATCTGGGATGCTATAATAAAAGAGATACTTCCATAGTGACAAAGCAATTTTCCCCATTTACATCAGGATGCTTCATCAATCTTCAGTTCTCATCCCAAGATAGCACATGCTGATCTTGTCTAGTTGTTAAGCCAAGGAGTTAACCCTACCTTTGTATTTTGGATTACTTCAGATGCCTCAATAGTTAGTCTTTGAAAGAGACAATTTTGCTATGAAACCTTTGTCCCATTCATAGCCCAAAGCTAAGCCCCTCTAACTTCTTATAGATCTGAATTAGAGGGCTTCCAAGGTCCCTGCCGTCTCTCTTATTTTATGTTCTGTGTTTTAAGCCTTCAAATATCTCAAATTGTCCTGTCTCAAATGGGGTTGTGTTGGTGAAGCAGCAGAAGCTTGGAATTCTATTATCCCCTTTGTGAGGGTATGGACAAACCATCTCACATCTGATGGACAGTGACTTCTCTATACGATTTTCTGGGTTTAGACAACAAGAGAATCTGACACTCAGTATCCCCCAATGGAAAGTAGTAAGTAGTAGTAGTAGTAGTAGTAGTAGTAGTAGTAGTAGTAGTAGTGATGATGATGATGATGATGATGATGAAGATGAAGATGAAGATGAAGATGAAGATGAAGATGAAGATGAAGATGAAGATGAAGATGAAGATGAAGATGAAGATGAAGATGAAGATGAAGATGAAGATGATGATGATGATGATGATGATGATGATGATGGAAGCAACCTTGGAGGTCATCTAGTCCAACCCTCTGCTCAGGCAGGAAAGCCTATGCCAGGGGTCTTCAAACCCTATACCAGGGGTCTTCAAACTTCCTGAGGAATTCTGGGAGTTGAAGTCCACAAGTCATAAAAGGGCCAGGTTTGAAGACCCCTGCCCTATACCATTTCAGACAAATGGCTGTCCACTCTCTTCTTAAAAACTTCCAGCATTGGAGCATTCACAGTTTCTGGAGGCAGGTTGTTCCACTGATTAATTGTTCTAACTGTCAGGAAATTTCTCCTTAGTTCTAGGATGCTTCTTTCCTTGATTAGTTTCCATCCATTGCTTCTTGTCCTGCCTTCAGGTGCTTTGAAAAATAGCTTGACTCAGTGGTGGGATTCATCTGGTTTGCACCAGTTTGGCAGAATTGGTAGCTAATTTTTTGTTGCACAGGCCCAGAATGGACTTTCTGGAAGCAGCATCCACACAGAGAACCAGTTGTTCACATATTTGAATCCCACCATTGGCTTGACTCCCTCTTCTTTGTGGCAACCCCTGAGATATTGGAACACTGCTATCATGTCACCCCTCATCCTTCTCTTCATTAAGCTAGACATACCCAATTCCAGCAACCGTTCCTTATATGCTTTAGACTCCAGTCCCCTAATCATCTTTGTTGCTATTCTCTGTACTCTTTATAGAGTCTCAACATCTTTTTTACATCATGGTGACAAAAACTGAATGCAGTATTCCAAGTGTGGCCTTACCAAGGCATTGTAAAGTGGTATTAACACTTCACGTGATCTTTTTTTTTTCAAACAAGTTTTATTGGTTTTTTTGTTTTACATTAAGGTGCTCAAGACACAACGTGGAGCTGGGGACATCAAACATCATAAAACATAGTCATAAATATATAGCTCAAATTAATTCATTACAAATTCCCTCTCTATTTCCCTCTTATAATCTTACATATTCAAATTAAGACATTTCTAAATAAAATAAATCAATCCTATCAGACATCAATCACATTTCAGTTTTAAAAGCCCATATTTAAGTGCTTGTCCACTAGGACTCTGAGATCCCTCTCACAGTTACTACTATTGAGCAAGGTACCACCTATACTATACCTGTACATTTGGTTTTTCTTGCCTAAATGTAGAACCTTACTTTTTTCACCATTGAATTTTGTTAGATAGCACCCTGGGGCACCCCACTACACACTTCCCTCCATGTAGATGCAGTTCCATTGAGGGCCACATGCTGAGTATGGCTGGTCAGCTAGCTACAAATCCATCTGGTGGTGATGCTGTCTAACCCACATTTTTCTATCTTATCAAGTAGTAGTTTGTGGTCTACTTTATCAAATGCCTTACTGAAGTCCAAGTATATTATATCCACAGCATTCCTCTGGTCCACTAATTTTGTCACCTAGTCCAGGGCTTTTCAACCTTTTCACCCATTGTACCACTTTTAGGATATGGCAATATCCGAGTACCACCAGTCACCTAACAAGGTGTCAAAAACTTGATGACCAAAAAAAAAAAAGGAAAAAAGTGATAAAGTACAGGTAGTCCTCGACTTACAACAGTTCGCTTAGTGACTGTTTGAAGTTACAATGGCACTGGAAAAAGTGCCCCCCAAGCCACAGCCAAGCAAGACACCTGCCCGCCCAGCGGTGCTCTTCCTCCTGTCCAAGGTTTTCATTGTTGTGAGCATTTCTGTTGAGGATTGGCAGCAGGGGTGGGGGGAGGGATGTTTGGTTTTTACTCCCCCCGTCTGCTGGGTGGTTGCAGCAGGTTTTGGTCACTTCACATGACCCTGGGACACTGTGACCATCATAAATATGAATCAGTTGCCAAGCATCTGAATGTAAATCACAAGACCCTGGAGATGCTGCAACATTCCAGCTGATCAGTGCTTCTTCTGGGCTCAGCAGAAGCGCCAGGATCAGTGCTGCTTTCCAGCTGGAGCCTGGCGCTGATCCTGGTGCTTCCACTGAGCCCTGACAGCTCCGAAGAAGCGCCGATCAGCTGGAAAGCGGCACTGATCCTGGCGCTTCCGCTGAGCCCTGACAGCCTTGCAGCTCCAGCCGTCTCTCGCTCAGGCTTGTGCAGTGCTGCCACCAGTTCAGCTCATTCCCCTCCCCCACTACCACTTTTCTAGGATGGTCGCGTACCACCTGCCAGGTGCCAATGTACCACAGGTGGTACCAGTACCACTGGTTGAAAAGCCCTGGTCTATAGTATACACCAATGGCAATGTCATTTTTTCTCCTTTTATATTGACCCAAATGCATTCAAGACAGTTTTCATCATTGCTGTGCTGTATTTCTGTAGAGATGTAGTTATTTCTTATAGAGAGAGCAACTCCACCTCCTCTTTATTTGGTCTGTTTAAGTTAGTAGGCCCTTCAGAAATCACTGGCCAGGTATTTTGTAGGCTTCTCACTCACAGTTCTAAGTGTGAAGCAGGAATGCCAGATGCAGATAAAAAGGAAAATGTCCTTACTTGACCTGCAAGCTTGTATATTGGAGTAGCACTGGTTGAAGTGGGGAGTACCCATTTTATCACCCATGAATAGTCCTTTGAAAAGAAACCAGCATGACTGCCAGTGTGTGGGAGAAAAATGAGGAGCAAAGACCAGGAAGACAGAGACAATCCAGGAGACAATCTGAGAAGAATAGAATAGAATAGAATAGAATAGAATAGAATAGAATAGAATAGAATAGAATAGAATAGAATAGAATAGAATAGAATAGAATAGAATAGAATAGAATAGAATAGAATAGAATAGAATAGAATAGAATAGAATAGAATAGAATAGAATAGAATAGAATAGAATAGAATAGAATAGAATAGAATAGAATAGAGCTGGAAGGGACCAATACCATCTCAGACAAGTGACTGTCCAGTCTCTTCTTAAAAACCTCCAGTGATAGAGTGCCTACAATTTCTGAAGGCAAGCTGTTCCACTGGTTGATTGTCCTCACTGTTAGGAAGTTTCTCCTTAATTCCAGCTTGCTTCTCTCTTTCATTAGTTTCCAACCATTGTTTCTTGTCCTGCCCTCTGGTGCTTTGGAGAATAATTTGACCTGCTCTTCTTTGTGGCAGCCCCTCAAATACTGGAATACTGCTATCATGTCACCCCTATTCCTTCTTTTCTTTAGATTAGCCAAATCAAGTCCTGCAGCCATTCTTCATATGTTTTAGTCTCCAGGCCTTTGATCATCTTAGTTGCTCTTCTCTGTACTTTTTCCAAGGTCTCAACATCTTTTTTGTAGTATGGTGACCAAAATTGGTTGCAGTATTCCAAGTGTGAGCAAGGGAAACAGAAGGAGAGCAAGAGAGAAAGAGGACTGAGAAATGAGAGAAAACAAGAAACAGCAGACAATGAGACAATTGATGGGGGCAGAAAAAGAGACCGGTGAGAAATAGCATAGAGATAAGGAGCAAAAGAGCGAATAACAATGTGAGATACCAAGGCAAAAAGCATCTGGAAGGGAGAATAATAAAGACCATATGAACTTCCTGTCTGATGTCATGACGAGACGGGTGGAAGAAACTGGGGCTCCGGCTTCTTAGCCCAATTTCGTTTGGTCCAGCAACCCCAAGGGGTCAGAAAGTTGTCCTGGAGGAGCAACGAAGAAGAAGGGAAATTTTGGGAGTTTGGACCAGACAGCAGACGGTCCAAACAAACCGAAGAACCTCTTCAAAAGGACGGAAGAAAAGCTGCCTATAAGCATAGGCAGTCCAAGTTATCGTCAGCCAGAAAAAAAAGCGAGGAGCCGCGGCGTGCCACCAAACAGCTTATTGTCAACAACGTGCTGAAACTGGGTGAGATTGTTTTTATTCCTTTCCCTATGGACTTGGAAATAGTGATCCCCTGATTGAGAAAAATTTATGAAGCAAACACTCCAGAAAGACTAGGGGAGAAGAGAGTTAAAAGCGGTGAGAAATTACAAGAGGGGTAAGGAATTTAAGGAATATAAAAGAATACTTAAAAATGGAACTCAGACTGACTTAAAGAAAAATATTTAACCCCCAGGACGTGGAAAATCTTTTTAGATTCAATTTTCAGGGGAAATAACTTAAAAAGAACTTTAAAAGAAAACTTTGTAAAAACCTTTTAAACCCGGATATAGACAATATAGTGAATAAGGACATCTAGTGGTGAAAGGAGATACTACAGCAATACCAAATATTAATAGAACTTGAAATGTTTTTGACCTTGAAACAACACCTGGTGTAAACAAAGTGCCTTTATATGACTTTACATGAGAAAAGACTCTCTACAATTATATCTCTTGACCCTGGTTATAACCAAAACAGGAATTATTTGGAGACAGCAGGCTTTTTACATCTTTGATCTGACTGGAGCATTTGGATTTAGCCTAAAGTAGTTGGCTCATTTTTATGGTTTGGATTTTAGCCTAAGATAGTTGGGGTTTTTTTCTTCTCCTCCTTTTTATTTGGTTTTTTCTCCCTGTGGGTCTATAAATTTACTTAACTGAAAAATGAGTGCACCAAATCTCACCAGACTTATGAAAAAAAAACTTCCTCTGCATCTTCTGTTGGAAGATCTAGCCCAACAAACCAGGGATCTATTGAAACAATGTTGCAGCAAGAAAAAATAAACACTGTTCAAACTGAGATACAAATCACATTAAAATTAATTCAAGAATCAGTACAGAGACAAAAAGTAATTTTGATAAATTAAACAAACAAATTCTGGATATAAGGACATAATTTGAAGCTCATCAGCAAATGATTGTTAAAAATGAACAAAGAATCCAGAGAATGGAAAATAAATCAGATGACATTGACAAAAAAATGGAACCACTAATGCAAGAAAATGAAAAATTAGAACAAGCAAATCAAAGCTTAGAAGACACAGTGGCAGTTTTAGAAATGGAGAAAGCTGCACACTTTTGAGATTTCAGAATATTCCAGAAGACAGAGAAGATATAGCAGAAGTGATTATCAATTTACTGGCAGAGGGTTTAAAAGGAGACCAAGCAGACATACAAATGGAGATAGATGAAATATTTCGAATGAATTCAAGCTATGCAAGGAAATATAAACTACCCAGAGAAGTCCATGTAAGATTTATAAAGAAAATAAGAAGAGATGAGATACTGAGAAGAGTCAGAGATGAGCCGTTATAATATAAGAATAAAGAAATTGTGGTGTTAAAGCAGATCCCTAAGAGAATAAGAGGTACCCGAAGACAATATCACTTTTTAACTACAAAGCTAATTGCAAAAGGTATAAACTTCAGATGGCTGATGCCAGAAGGGATCTTAATCAACTGGAATAATACAAGATATTGACTGGACTCAGTTTGGAAGGCACAAGACTTTGATGAAAGAAATCAAGCATTTCTAAATGAAAGAGTACAACATCAACAAGAGGAGAGAAAAGTTCAGAACCAAACAGAAGAAACAATTGAGGAAGCAACTATACAAACAGAAGAACAAAAAGAGAAGCTTGATCAAAAGAGTGAGGGAATAGCAAGAGAACAGAGGACTACGAGATCGATGAGACCTAAATATAAGTAATTAAAATGGAGAAAGAAAACAGATTTTTTTCAGTGAACATAAATGGACTGAATTCCCCTTCAAAAAGAAATATTTTTTTTAGAAATCTACAGAAACTAAATATAGATATAATTTGTTTGCAAGAGACACATATAAAAAGACAATTCAGCAAACTGTTGGAATATCCAAAAATTGGGAAACTTTATCATGCATCAGTGCAATAGAAAAAAAGAGGTGTAGCTGTATATATCAAAGAGACAATAGATTCTAAAATGATTTATTCAGATGAAGAAGGAAGAATTGTGATGGTAGAAATACTTCTACATCAAAAACAAACATTGTTGGTAGTAATATATGCACCAAATAATAAACAGGAAGAATTCTACTAAAATCTTCATAGAAAAATAACAGAAATAGAGTATCAAAATATTTGATAGGAGATTTTAATGCAATAGTGGATGGGACATTAGATTATAAAAGCAGCAAAACAGGAAAAAGTGGAAGAAAAAGATTACCTAAGACTTTTTTTTTAATATGATAGAGGAAATTGCGGTACAAGATGTCTGGAGGGAAACTAATCCAGGAAAATTACAATACACATTTTATTCAAATAATCATAAATCCTGGTCCAGAATTGACATGATTTGGATGACATCTGAATTAAGGACAAGTGTGCAGGAGATTGAGATAGAACTAGGTACATGGGCAGACCACAACCCCTTAAAAATGACATGGAAAGGCATACTAAAAAAAACTAAGATGGACTTTGAATCAATCTATATTAAAAGAAAAAGAATTTATAGAACTAGCAAGAAAAGAAATGGAGTTTTTCTTTAAAGAAAACAAAAAAGAAGATACAACACTACAAAATGTATGGGATACAGCCAAAGCATGTTTTAGAGGTATAGCTATAACATATACGGCAAAAAAAATAAAGAAAAAAGACAACAATATATATTATTAAGGGAAGAATTTGGAAAATTAGAATTAGAACTGCAAATGAATCTTCAAAAGAAAATACTGAAAAGAAAAATGGAAACAATAAAACATAAATTAAATCTGTTGGAATCAGAAAAATTGGCACAGCAAATTAAAAGAGCAAAACAAAACTTTTTTGAAAATGCAAAACAAACCAGGAAGATGGTTAGCTTATAAACTCAAAAAACAGAAGGAGAAGAAATTGATAAACAACTTAGTAGATGAAAAAGGTTGCTTACAGTTTAAAAATGAAGAAATAAAAAAGATAATTAAAGAATACTATAAGAAACTGTATGATATAGAAGAAATTCCACGGGAGAAAATGATTCAATATCTGGAACAAAATAATTTACCAAAAATTTCAGAAAACTTTAAAACGATGTTAGAGGAAAAAATAACAATGATGGAAATAACAGAGGCTATAAGAAGACAAAAAAATGAGAAAACGCCGAGGCCAGATGGATTACTGGCAGAGCTATATAAATCTTTACAAGATACATTAAGTGTACCGTTGAAGAATGTGTGTAATGAACTTTTTTTATATATATAAATATTTTATTGGTTTTTAACTTAAATCATCAAAGTTGTTTCGAATTTCCTCATGGTTTGAGTCTATTATCATTTGTATTTGTCCTAACATTACATATATTTCCTCCTGGAAAGTATTTATCTTGCCTTGAAGTGTTGCTTCTGGAGGCCCTTGATTTTCCAGGAAAGAAAGCTAGAATCAAGATGAAAATGTTACAAGAAGCCAAGGAAAATGGAGGTTTTGGTTTGCCAGAGTGGGTCTTATATTATCAAGCATCCGTATTAACATGGGTAAAAGAATGGATAATTCTTAGAAACAAAAGGTTGTTATATTTGGAGGGACATGATTTACAACTGGGGTAGCACGCTTTTTTATGGTAAGGGAAAAATAAAATTCATAAGTACTTTCAAAACCACTATATAAGAAATGCATTATTATCAACATGGGGGGGGAATGTAAAATATATCTGAAAATTCCAGGTTGGCTTTCAACAATGGAAGCATTTGTACATCCAAATTTAGTTTATTTTGAAAAAATCTGGACCTACAGAGATATTCTAAATTCTGAAAGGAACTTAAAATCTCAACAGGAAATGGAAAATCAGGGTATCAATCTATCATGGTGGGCATACTTACAAATGCAAGTTAGATATGCTAAAGATGTTAAACTCTATGGATTTTATAAGGAGCAAACCTTGTTTGATAGGATATTATTAACCTCTAATGAGAAACTAATTAAGAAAATTTATAATTTTCTATTAAATTTGAAAATGGAAAGCGAACAAGTTAAAGAAACAATGATAAGATGGGCAAACAATTTTGGATACAATATAGAATTAGAAAAATGGCAAAACATGGGAAAGAAACTGCAAATTGACAGTCAACTTCTTACAAAGAAAACTTATATAAAATGTTTTATAGATGGCACTAGCCACCAGCAAGATTAGCAAAAATGTTTAAAAACATGTCAGATAGATGTTGCAAATGCAAACACAAGTCAGGTACTTATTACCATGTTTGGTGGACATGTGCCAAAGCAAAGAGTTATTGGAAAAAAATGTGTGGCTAGAAAAGATGTTGGGGAAATTTGTAGATTTTAAACCTGAACTTTTTTTATTAGGTATAAGGCCAGAAAAGACTGATAAACAAAGCATATATTTGATTTTACATGTAACAACAGCAGCAAGAATTATTGTTGTTGTTGTTGTTGTTAGTTGTGAAGTCGTGTCCGACCCATCGCGACCCCATGGACAACGTTCCTCCAGGCCTTCCTGTCCTCTACCATCTTCTGGAGTCCATTTAAGCTCACGCCTACTGCTTCAGTGACTCCATCCAGCCACCTCATTCTCTGTCGTCCCCTTCTTCTATTGCCCTCAATCTTTCCCAGCATTAGGCTCTTCTCCAGTGAGTCCTTCCTTCTCATTAGGTGGCCAAAGCACTTGAGTTTCAACTTCAGTATCTGGCCTTCTAAGGAGCAGTCAGGGTTGATCTCCTCTAGGACTGACCGGTTTGATCGCCTTGCAGTCCAAGAATTATATTCGTGCAATATTGGAAAAATGAAGAAATACCATCAGATGAAGAAGTAATTTAAAAAATACTAGAATGTGCAGAGATGGATAGACTGACTTTGAGGTTCAAAGAAAAAGAAGAAATGGAATATTATCAAACTTGGGACTTATTTTATCAATGGCTAGTGGAAAGAATAAGGGATTAGGAATTAAATTTGTATTAGTGAATGTAAACTCAGGCACCACGTTTGTTGAACAAATACTATTGAATGTATGAAAAAATCAATAAAAATCTTATAAAAAAAAGACCATGTGAATGAGCAAATCCTACAAGAAAGATAATCTGAACATTATCTATGGAATGAGTGGGTACCAGGAAAAGTAGGCCAGGAGAGCCGTTGTGTCTGGCTTTGGGGATGGGGGTTGAGGGGAATTTCCTACTAAACAAGCAGAAAGAAAGACTTAATCCACTACACAGGTCATGTTCTGACAGGTTGCTAAAATTTAGGTTTTGTCCTCTGTGAAGACTCTCCTCCATTGCCACTTTTCCTTCCTGCAGCACACAGGTTTATGCATGTTTCCTTCTCTCAGACATTGTAATCAAAAAGGGAAGGGAGATGAGTGCACTGACAGGTTCACTGAAGAAGATAGCACAATTTATGGCCCAACAGATGCCACAAAGTTGAAGTGGGGTTAATGATCCACACAATAAAATTTAGGGCATCAATGGTTTTGCTGATACAAGGAGTGGTGACAAGAAACCCTATTTCTCTAGCACTAATCTCTATGTTCCCAGATTTTGGGATCTTTTCTCCTTCCCAACCAAGTCTTTTATCTCTTTGGATTTGTTTTGTTCTTCCACTCCATCAAAGCCTCTGCTATTTGTACAATAGCCAAAGGTCATCTCTTTCGTCCTTCCCTGTTTCCAGCTAGGCTTGCCACATTCAGAGCTGTGTCATCTGAAGGACAGGGGAGAACTGAAATAGGATGCAATGTGTAAGCCATTTACAGTTGGTTTGATCTCCAGAAAGGAACCATTTCAGAGAATAGGAAACAGAGTATGATTTTGTGTTGTCTGAGTTATACAGACATACAAACACACATAATCAGGATCTTTCTAAAAAAGTAAAGCATAAGAAATCAAGAAAATCTCATACAGTATCACAGAAAAAGGTGGATCTGATGACATTCAATTAACTCTTGAAATTTCAGCATTATGTAATTTTGTTTTTCATTGTTGCTGTTAATATTGTGATGCTAAACTATAACTTTGTAGGACAATGTAATGATTCCTTCAAGAAAGTAGAAGATATAGTATATGTGAAAAAGATCTGGTATTCCATAGAAAAGTAGGGACAGAAGCTTAAAATCTGGAATCATCCTCTTGCAGACCAAAGTGCTGAGTCAAACAAGTTGAATTATTAAAAGTAATTCCAGTCCAGAATTATAGCCATAGAAACATTGAATAAGGACTCAGTGTATATGTGATTTTCTTTGTCATTCAGCTTCATCAGTTCATGAGAAACTTCCAACTTCAGAATATTTCCAGGGATGGAGTTTATTTGGATGAAAATGGAGTGCCTGCTGCTGATTTTCATATCATCCACTGGACAGTTTTTCCTAACAAGTCTACTGCTGGGGTGGAAGTTGGGAGTGTAGAAAGAGAAGCCTCTTCTGAAGTCTATGTCTCCATCAATCACAGTGCTATCCAATGGCCAGCATCATTTAACAAGGTAGCTGATGCTGCTTGGTTTTGAGTCTTCTATTTACCTCCATATATGAAAACTTTTCTGCTCAGAAGTAACTCTCATTGAAGACAATTAAGATAACCTCCAAATAAGGGAACCTAAAGTCCCATTAATTCGTTAGCTATCATGTGTCTTTAGGTGTATTTCAATAGTTATCACAATCTGCTATACCACTAATTGTGTTGGGGCCTTTACAGTCTTCATTATTAAACTGGAATATAGCACTATAATTAATGGCCTATCATACAAATTTACTGTCAATAAGAGAAAATCCAGATGTTAAAGAGAGCAGCCCACTGAATTGCACAAGAGAAAAGTATCAAGTTGAGAATGTGATGGGGTAAATGGAGGCAGTTGAAAAAAGACAATTCATAATACAATGTTCAGCCCCAGGGGAGAAACATGGGGACTTTTGCAGAGATAAAGAAAGTCAGAGTTTGGGGTTTCCTGCCTAAGCAAAGAGGGAGAGAATGACAGAAGATATAGCATTCCTATATATGCTTTAACGAGAAACACCTTTTGCAATAGAACCACTTTCCTATGAATGGAGAATAAGACAAAGGGAATGTTTCTGGATTGAAACAGAGATTGAACCAGAAAGAGAATCATCTTTATTTGCTACTGGCACACAATGTCCTTTTCCATAAAGGTTCAGGTTAAATGGTGTGAGATACGCAATAAAAGTACATGTTGTAATTTTCCATTTCTGCTTAAGGAATAGGCATGTAGAGGCACTTAGCTAAGGTACTTTTAGAAAAGGAGATATAGTAAGCTGGAGGAACCGAAATACATAGCTTCTGGATGAAAAACAAGCACTCTTACAGGAAACATAAATAATTTGTAATGTGAAATTATCTAGTTTAGGCAAACAAGCTCATTTTATAGATAAGTTACATCGTGAGTTAGGATGTCATGAATAAATACACAGACAACGAGGGGGAGATAAGACAGGAGCAAAGGGGCTTTTGATCATATAATTGGAGGGTCTGGTTACTAGACGGTCAAAAAGCAACTAGGTCTGGAAAGCAAGGATGTGGCATAATTCTACGGGACAGGGTATAATAGTTTGTGCTGAAATAATTCAAGTGTGGCCTCTTGTGCATACAGAGGTACACTAGCCTTTGCAAACACTTTTAATAAAACTTTGTTTTGCTTTACAACAACTTTGAAGTTGAACTTTATTCCTCACAAATGATATCTCCAAAGCCTAGAATGGAAAGGAATGGTGGTCCCCATCAGTAACTGCTGTGCCTCTACTCTGTGGCTGAGCTGGCTCACTGTGCTACCTGGCTACCAGAAACCTGTTCCTTAAAATAAAACCCATTCAACCCCAATTCATAGGTTGCCCTAACTGATCTTTATTTTTATGTTTAGATGGTGCCTTCTTCTAGATGTTCAGAAAGTTGTTATCCAGGATCTGCCAAGCTCATGAGAAAGGGAGCACCAATTTGCTGCTATGACTGTTCTCTGTGTATGGAAGCAACATTTTCTATGCAAGAAGGTAGGTAGTTCTGGGGGGAAAAGTGAAATTGAGGATGCAATCAATATTCACTCTTGTTTTTCTGGGCAACAATTATTAAAGTTGCTTACTTTCCTACCAGCTGTAGATCTAATTAGGAACATAGTAGTTTCATAATTCTACAAAGCAATAAAAATTAAATTTCTCAACAGAATCCACAGACTTTTCAAGGATTGGGTACCAATCATCCAATTTTGTGTAATGATGTGGCTATTAAAATATATAATGAAAGGGAGATGAAATTTCTCAAGTTGTTGCCTTCTTACCTGATTTCAGGAAAGAAGACACATTTCGCGAGAGTTGATAATCTCATTGATCCCTCAGTCTTTAAAACAAGCAATGATTATTTCTAATTAATATTGGGACCTACAAATTTTCATGATTCTACAGCTGCCGAACTAGACAGGTGATTTTTTTTTCAGATGCAGCCCATTGTGAAAAGTGTCCAGATGACCAGTATTCCAATAAGAGGCGAGATCAGTGTGTCTCCAAAAGTATAAGCTTCTTATCCTATGAAGAATTGTTGGGATTCATTTTGGCTTTCTTTGCCATTGCTTTGTCCCTAACCACTGCCTTCATTCTGGGAATCTTCATTAAATACCAAGAAACTCCCATAGTCAAAGCTAACAATCGGGACCTCACCTACATTCTTCTGATCTCCCTTTTGCTTTCTTTCTTGACCTCCCTTCTGTTTATTGGTCGTCCTAAGAAAGTGACTTGTCTTCTTCGGCAAGTCACCTTCAGTTTCATTTTCTCAGTTGCCGTGTCTTCCTTGCTCTCAAAGACTATCATGGTGGTAGTTGCATTTTTGGCCACAAAGCCAGGAAGCAGGATGAGAAAATGGCTGGGGAAAACTCTGGCCAACTCCATTGTCTTGTCCTGTTCTGGGTGTCAAGTGGGAATCTGCATGATATGGCTAGGATTCTCTCCCCCATTCTCAGATTCTGACTTTCATTCCCAACCAAGACACATCCTGCTGCAATGCAATGAAGGCTCAGTTGCCATGTTCTACACTGCCCTTGGCTACATGGGCTTTTTGGCTGCTATCTGTTTCTTGGTGGCTTTCTTGGCCCGAAAGCTTCCAGGGACTTTCAATGAAGCCAAGTGGATCACCTTCAGCATGCTGGTCTTCTGCTGTGTTTGGATCTCCTTTGTCCCCACCTACCTGAGCACCAAAGGGAAATACATGGTGGCCGTGCAGGTCTTCTCCATCCTGGCCTCCAGCCTGGGCTTACTAGTCTGCATCTTTGTCCCCAAATGCTACATCATTATTCTGAGATCTGAGTTGAACACCAAGGAGCATCTAATAAGAAAAAAGAATGAGGGCTCCTGATTTTAGAGAATATTTTTGTATAGCTTAATTTTATTTCTTACTTGCATTATAACATAATATGCCTTGATGGTAATCTTCTTTTTAAATATTCAAAACAATCTTTGTCTGTCCATGTGGGTTCTGAATTATAATGTGTAACTACAACTAGTCCTCCATTAGCAACCATATGTACAGCGACTGTTCAAATTTGGAATGGTGTTGAACAAGTGGTACTTATGACTGGTTCTCAAAGTCAACAGTCCCCAACCTTTCCAGCTTGACGGCCCGGCCTGGCACAGGGAGGGGCATGTGAGTGGCAGGTGCACATGCACAGGCACAGCTCTATTTCTGCAAGTGGCACACGTGAAGGCCCTCCACTCACACAAATGGAGCTTAGCACATGAGTGGAGAATGCTTGTGCTTGCGCACAAAGCTCCACTTGTACAAGCAAAGGGCTCTTGAGCAGAGGGTGCTTGTGCTTGCATGCGAAGTTCCATTCACATAAGCACAAGCACCCTCCATTTGCGGGAATGGAGCTGCATGTGCTTGCGCTTGCCTAGCTCTCCTGCGGCCCAGTTTTGAACAGACAATGGCCCGGTAGTGGGCATTCCAGCAAGCCCACAGTGACATGATTGCAATCTGGTTGCTAGGCAAGTAGTTCTCCCTTACAATGGTTGCAACATCCTGCAGTCCCATGATAACCATTAGCAAGCTTCCCTGCTGGCTTTCCATAAGCAAAGTCAATAGGGCAGATGGTAGGGAAGGTTGCAAGTTAGTTTCACAGCATTTTCCCCCAAGCAGCTTCACTATGGAGTACAAGATTCACAGATCTTGTTCTTCATAGTGTGCACTTGGGATGCAGCATCCCATTACTTGCCCAGTTGCACTTGTGGCTCAAAGCAGCGCTCCTTCCCCATCTCACATGCACTCATGTTGTGCCATAGCAACCTGTCCTCAGCCCTCATGCACTCATGCTTCACTTCACCACTTTTTCCCCAACTGGCACAGTATCCCCACCCCACCTTACTCCATAGCATTCACCCACTCACCTGCCTGCTTACAAGCCACTCAGGACTTTTGAGTTCCTGCCAGCTTCTCCATTGACTTTGTTTGAGGGAAGGTTGCAGGAAGTTGCAAGTTGCTGTCATTTGAGTTCTTTCCTTAATGACTCACAGTTCTCACTTAATAACAGTAATGAGTACTGCTAAGATTGCCATCACTAAGCAATGTAATCACAGGACATCATACTTGATGATCACATCACTTAGAGACAATTGGCTCAATTACTGTTGTTAAGCAAGAACTACCAATAGCAGACATGTCAAACTCGCAATGTCACGTGACGTCACGTGATGTATCAGAGCTTTTTCCCCATTGCCGGCAATAGGGTGGGCGCGGTTTCCTCGTGACGCGTCCAGCCCATGGGCCGGCAGTTTGACACCCCTGACCTATAGTGAGACTGAGGAAATAATCTTCAGAAGTCATCTTCTTTGAAACAATTGCATTAAACGCACATGGCGAACTTATATAAGTTGTCTGAAATCAGTGCAGATAAACTGTCACTGGGAAATTTTAATAATCTAGTTTTTAGATGAGTTGAACATCTGTTGTTAATGATAATGAGTGTTTTTGTTGGTGTCTCCTTATGAATAGGGCATTCTTTCTTCTCATTTAATGTCCATATCTTAAATGCTAGTCTTGATCTTCTTTTGAACTTTAAATCTATGAAAATATTGGAAGCACTCGGTGTTGGGTTGTGGGCATAACCACTGAACTATTGAAGACAGAGCAGCACAGAGCAGACTCTGGATGATTTTGTACCAACCTGTGTGGCTAGATGTTAGTAGTGACAGAATGTCCATCAGACACCTTTTCTTCCTTCAGGATCTCTACCTTGGCAGAGATAGCAATGACTATTTGATAATGTCTGACCCAGTGTTTCAGAGTTTCTAGTCACTGAGTGTTGGTACTGAATAGCATGGGAAGTTGTTTGGTTGATCTGGTAGAGGAACAGCTTAGATTTGGGAGTTGCTACAAACCTTCTCACATGGAAGAGAGCCCATTGTTTGTTCCTGTAGCCCATTTTTTGCATTTTGGCTTTGTTGTTTTTATCAGTTTTTATCTAGCAAGTTGGAACATTATAAGTCCTCATCATTCTGCCTTGATATGGATGAGGATTTTGTTAGGAGTTCTTCCTAATTTCAAGTGAGATTCAAGATTCTCTGGGTGGTAATATAATAATTAGGGAATGTGTTATATTTGTGGTTGCATGTTTTAGCTGGTAATGCTCCAAGACAGAAGAGTATATAAGTACTTCACTTTCAAGAAATGGTTGAAGACCAAGAGAAAAACTAGATCAAACATGCCCCTAAAACGTCTGATCCAGACATGCCTTCCAATATGATGAAATGAAATGTTAACTAAGAAGTACACAAGCTTGATTATTTGTCTGAAACAATCCTGAGATGATGATGATGATACTCATATAGTGTTGTTACATTAGCCAGAAGACTACAATGAAATTGCAAAGTAGTAGTTTGGCTGTCTGTTTACTGCTCTGACAGATACATGCTTGTGTGCTTCCCATGCATCACAAGAGGATAAGTTGACATCACACCAGGAAAAAAGACAAGTGGCTCTTCCTGCAGCAGCATCCAAGGCCCTTCTCTCCCCATAGCTGTCTTTCAAATAGGCGCCACAACTGGGAAGGTTCAGAGGGCAGAAATCTGACTGCCAGCACGGAGCACCAACTTACCTACCCACCAAAGTGGTACCTATTTTATCTGCAATTAATCAAAAGGGGGCACTCATCAGTTAGGCACCCTGCTGAGCTGGTCATTTCTTCCGACTTATTTACTATATAAACTGGTTTCCAGCTTAATTCCCATTGCAGTTACACAGAGGAAAGGACTTTTGTTTGATGTCCAATAGCCTTTTCAAAAAGCACCTTTGGGATCTTTTGTTTATTATGAATGGGATCTCTGGTATCCTGAAAGGAATGTTAACCTGAATGGGCTGTCACCTTTCACCACTTCCATCCTCTAGTGGAGAGGTGGGGAACGATAGACCCTTTATGACTTCTGGACTTCAACTGGCTGGCTCAGGAATTCTGGAAGTTGAAGTCCACAAGTCATAAAAGGGCCATAATTCTTCACCCCTGCTCTACTGTCTGTTAGACACAGATATTCAAACAGAAAATAATAACCCAATTAAACAATTACCAAGGAGAAGACCATACCCCCAAACCTACTGCATATCACAATTATAAGAAAAGCCTTTTTCAGTGAAGTGGAAATTCTGGCAGACATGGAAGTGTTGCATAATCATTTCTCTTCATTAGAAAATCATGACTTCCATTTTTGACATCGTGGCAATGCAGGCACAGGAACACGGGGCTCCGTCTTTTGTGTTTGGTTTCGCCCTGCTGGGGGACCCTCGAAAGGGTCGGAAGTCATCCCGTAGAGGCAGGAAGCAAGGAGGGGGACTCTTGTTGATCATGGGAGGCAGCCCTCCTGTGTGATCCAAGGAAGCCCTCCAAACCGGTGGAGGAAAAGACTGGCTGCATTCGTGTAGCTAGTCCTAAGTGGCTGACAACGGAAGTCAACAAGCACTACCAAGCAACTTTACAGCAATGTGGATGAAACTGGGTGAGACCTGATCCTTTCTTTGTGATTTTAAGAGCTCTTCCTGAAAATCTGCCCAAAGCATTCCTCCTAATGAAAGACGGAAAGGGAATTTCTGCCCCATTCCCTCAGAAAAGAAAAGCAGCGAATTAATTACTTGGGTAAAATGGCAAAACCCATAAGACCTATTTGGAATTATTATATACATACAGCTTGAAAATTTGGGGACTAAAGGTGTTTTTAAGATTATTTTTTTTAAAAGAAAATGACTTGAAAAGTTTACAATATAAGTTCTGGATCTAAAAACTGAAAAGCAGCATTGATGAAATCTAGTGGTGAATTATGGCACTACAACTTATTTATGCTGGCCTTGGAAGCTTTTACCACTGAGAAGTTCAGCTGAGAAAAAAGGAACAGGCTTGGGGGCTGCTTATCTAGGTGGCAGAGGTGATAAATATTCTAAATTTGGCCTGTCTGAATTTTGAACATAAATACTGATTTTCAGAACTGTATTGTGGAATTATTTTCTTGTAGAAGAAACATATGGAACACTTTGGATTATAAATCTTGATTGTTGAACAACCTTCAATGGTTCTTTTTTCTCCCTGGACAGAAAGGATATATTTCTTACTGGACAGAAAAAAATGAATTTTATCTATATCTGCTTAGGGGAGACTCAGGAATGGACAGTTGGTTGGATACATCTATAAAGACTACTTATAAAAAAAAATGGATGTTCCATACTCAGCATTAAATAGTAAAACATCTTTAACATCTGTTCCCAGTAGCCTTAACTTGCCATATCACCAAGAAAATACTGATGAAACACAGAAAGAAATTCTCTCCATGATGAAATTAATACAAAAAACAATTACTTTAGCTTGTGAGCAGGTTAATAATAACACAAAGGAGATAAAAGAACAATTTTCTAACCTAAATCTACAAACTCAGAAAACAACTACAAAGAAGGAACCAGCAACCCAGAAAATAGAAGGAAAACTAGAGAATGCTGACACAAATATTGACGATCTAAAGGAAGAAACTAATGACCAGACTCAGATAAATGAAAACTCAGAAGACACAATGATAATACTGGAAACGGAAAAGACATTTTATAAACCAAAGTTTCAGAACATACTGGACAACAAGGAAGGAGAACTGATGGAATGGAAGATAAAATCGTTAACAGAACTATGGGGAACTGGAGAAGGAGGGAGATGGTTTAATGAATATCAATGCGCTAGCTCTTCCAAAAACACTTTAACCAAATTGTTTCTCTTGTTCCAAATAATATATACAAAAATAGAGGAAGAATTATTTGATGATCCAAATGCACTAACTTGGAAAGTTAGTTGGCAAAGAAAGAAAGGTAGAGTAAGAGGAGAGAAGCAACCTAGAACTAAGGAGAAACTTCCTGACAGTTAGAACAATTAACAAATGGAACAACCTGCCTCCAAAAGCAGTGAATGCTCCAACAGTGGAAGTTTTTAAGAAGAGACTGGACAGCCATTTGTCCGAAATGGTGTAGGGCAGTGGTGGCGAACCTGTGGCATGCGTGCCAGAGGCAGCACGAGGAGCCCTCTCTGTGGGCATGCGTGCTGTCTTCCCAGCCCCACCTCCCCCTGTGGCACCCTCCTCACCAGCAGCCCCCCAGAGGAGAGTCGCCCCCGGGCGCGGCCCGCATGGAGCAGCACAGCCAAGGACATGGCAGCCAGGCAGCAGGGACAAGACTCCACCCTCGCACCCCATCACATGCAGATGATGTTGCAAGGTGTGGGTGGAGGGGGTGGCTGCCATGGCACTGCAGGGCTGCCTGGGTGATCTGTGGTGGGCCATGGAGGCGGTGGGTGGCCCTGTGGGTGGGCGGGGCAGGGGGTGGTTGGGGGCGGAGCAGGCAGGGCGGGAGGTGGAGCGGGGGCAGGGGGGTGGGTTTTGGGCACTCGGTCTCTAAAAGGTTCGCCATCACTGGTGTAGGGTTTCCTGCCTGAGCAGGGGGTTGGACTCGATGACCTCCAAGGTCCCTTCCAACTTTATTATTATTATTATTATATAAGATTGAAGAAACCAGAAGCTTTTACCTATTAGAGGGGATGCCATATTATTAATTAGAGGTTTGAATATGGTTAAGAATAGATTGTTAGAAATAGAAGTATTATTATAATTAGATAGGATTTATAATTAGAATATTATATCTTGGTATGAAAAGGGAAATAAGAATATGTTAAGAATTTTGAATAAGGGATACTTTTGGTTGCCCAAATACAACTTTTCAAAATTATAAATGATTGGGATACTTTGAACATGGATGGGAAATTAAAATTGAAAAAGCAAAAAGAGGATATGGATTAAATAAGTGGAAATTGAGTGCAAATGCAATTAAGATGTGCTTTGGCTAGAAAATATATTTTAAACTGATACTATTGATATTAGAAAAATGTAACAAATGTTGATATGCAATTGTATGTTTACTAACAATGATAAGAATTGTATTTGCTTGATGCAGAAAAATGGTTATTGCCAGAAGAAGAGGATGTACTGGCGGGTGTAATAGTGAACTTAGTTGGAAGAAGCTTATATGTACTACAGAATTACTAATGGACTCAGTCATCACATTGTCTATTGAGCACTTGTATGTGAAAATAGAAAATTAATAAAACATTTATTTAAAAAAATGAGAAAAAAGTTGTCATGATGTTTATCAAAAATTAAAATATCAAGTTGCCCATTAGGAGTATTTTTTCCCCTTCCCTTTTGAAACATGTTGGTTTCGGGATTTGAGATGATTAAAAGCAAATGATAAGAATCAACTGAAAGCATATTCAGTGAAAGCCAGGTTTGTAGGATTTCTTCAGCTATATTATACCTCTACTATTGCTTAATGGTTTCTGCTCTTTTTTTAAGGTGAAGGGTGGCAAATCCAATAAATATTTTATTTAGAAAGAGGCCCTGCTTTTTTAAAAAAATGAATGGGAGTCCCCATAACTTATCTTTATAATCGTTATGTATATGATTCTCATAGCCCAAAACATCTGTTCTCCTCTGTTTCTCTCACAGGAAATGAGAGAAATCCTAGATCCAAACTAAGTCAATGCATACATACATACATACATATATACATACATACATACATACATACATACATACATACATACATACATACATACATACATACATCACATATCTGGGAACCAGAAGTGTGTGACTCTTGCAAAGGAATGGCAGGATTTTCCATGATGTGCAGACCATCTCTTCTGAGATGGTGTGCATGGGATAACCACCAAGTTCATTCTTGTTGAGTGCTCGGCACTGGACACTTTGATTTGGTAAATGATTGGAGGGAGTAAATTTTTCTCATCTTTGCAGATAACCCAGAAGTAACTAGGATAGGTAAGAAACTACAATGACAGAAATCAAAATTAGGACAGTCTAGAATCCTGACTTAGCATAATGAGTGAAATTGATCAGTATGTGAATAAAAAGACTATATTACAATTGCATTTGGGAGGGCTTTGCTTTTCCAGTGCTTTCTGAATATCCAAAGACAGATAGTGTAGAAGGCAGAGGTAATGGCATTACCAAGACAAGATCAAATAAAAGTAGTACTGACTTACATGACATAGCATTCCTAATCTGTTCTACATTAGACAAAAAAACAAAGACAAAGAAAAGACACATGCACAAAAAAACCTTATATATTTAAAGGTAAAGGTTTAGGTAGGTATAGGTAAAGATTTCCTCTGTCAGTCTTGACCAACCCAAGGACTGATGCTTATCTTTGATTCACAAACAAAAACCCAGCTTTGTCTGAAGATGCTTTCATGGTCATGTGGCCGGCATGACTATACACCGAAGGTGCACAGGACATTGTTACTTTCCCACTGAAGTGGTACCTATTTATCTACTTGCATTTACGTGCTTTCAAATTGCTAGGATGGCAGCACACAGGCACACACACACACACACTATATGTATATGACACACTATATGTATAAGCAGACTCTCCAACCTCCAGCTTTCAGTCTGATGACGTCGGCAGGGGACCGACGAAAGCTTAGCAATAAACAGTTCTTTTTATACTTATCTCGGAGTACGATGATTTTTATACTTTTGATATGAATACACCCGGGATTCGCATTTTTAAAGTAATTAGAGATAAATATGAATATGTATATGGAAATGGATATGTATATGGACATGGATAAAAAACAGGAATCCGTTTTAATACTTCTCATAAGCACACCTTCATTGTCACATCAGGTGTCTACATGACTTTTTTTTCAAATCATTCAGAGTTGTACATATTTTTCTTTTGATTGAAGACAGTCTAAAATAATAATTTGTCTCATTAATTTATTCAAAAGTATGGAGAAAAAAAATAAAAGTCTATCTATCTATCTATCTATCTATCTATCTATCTATCTATCTATCTATCATCTATCTGTCTGTCTGTCTGTCTGTCTGTCTATCTATCTATCTATCTATCTATCTATCTATCTATCTATCTATCTATCTATCTATCTATCTATTGTCTATCTATCTATCATCTGTCTATCTATCTATCTATCTATCTATCTATCTATCTATCTATCTATCTATCTATCTATCTATCTATCTATCTATCTATCTATCTATCTATTATCTTACATTATCCAGCCAGAAGGGATCAATCAAATATATATTTGAAATTAACTATTTTTTAAAGTCAGAATATCATCCCAGAAAATAAAATATAACACCAACCTATATAGCAATAAAAACACACATCATCATTAGCCATAGTCTTTAATTTAATCTAAAACTATGTCAGAACATCTCTGGTAACATCTCTGGCCTGGTTTCAGAAATATTATTAATGTCATTGATGATACTTATGATTTAACATGAATTCAGATTGTGGCAATTGAAGGATATGATTATTTCAAATAGTTTGAGTTGTTTTAGCAACTTTACTACTCAATTATTATAATACAAAATTCACATGGAATGAAGAAAGATAAGCTACAACACATAAAACATTACTTCAAAGTATGTGATTTTATATTGAATGTAAACTGTACAAAAATAAACACCAACATTAGGAGACCTAATGATTTTTTATCATCAGATTTTCTTTGGTGTTCATGGCAGGTCTCAGGATAATAATGTAGCATTTGAGGATAAAGATGCAGACTAGTAAACCCAGGATGGAGGCCAGGATGGAGAAGATCTGCACGGCTACCATGTATTTCCCTTTGGAGCTCAAGTAGGTGGGTACAAAGGAGATCCATATACTACAAAAAACCAACATGCTGAAGGTGATCAGTTTGGCTTCATTGAAGCTCCCTGGCAGCTTTCGAGCCAGAAATGCCACCAAGAAGCAAATGGCAGCCAGAAAAGCCATGTAGCCAAGGGCAGTGTAGAACATGGCAACTGAGCCTTCATTGCACTGCAACAAGATGTGTCCTGGATGGGAATGAAAGTCAGAATCTGGGAATGGGGGGGAAATTCCCAGCCATATCATACAGATGCCTACTTGAATACCAGAGCAGGATAAGACAATAGAGTTGGCCAGACTCTTCCCCAGCCATTTCCTCGGACTGCTGCCTGGCTTTGTGGCCAGGAAGGCCACCACCATTACCATCTTGGCCAGCACAGAAGATACAGCAACTGAGAAAACAATACTGAAAATGGTTTGTCGAAGAAAACAAGTCATTTTTATGGGGCGACCAATGAATAGAAGAGAAGTCAAGAAAGAAAGCAGGAGTGAAACCAGGAGGATGTAGGTGAGTTCACAGTTGTTGGCTTTGACTATGGGAGTTTCTCGGTATTTAATGAAGGTTCCCAGAATAAAGGTAGTGGTCAGGGACAAAGCAATGGCGAAGAAAGCCAGGATGAATCCCAACAATTCTTCATAGGATAAAAAGCTTATACTTTTAGGGACACACTGATCTCGCTTCTTATTGGAATGATGGTCATCTGGACACTTTTCACAGTGGGCTGCATCTGAAAAAAAATTGTTAGCATGTATCTGTTTCTGCAGCTGTAAGAGCATGAAAACCACAACAGAAATCATTTTTCATTTTCAAAAATCATTTTCAAGGAATAATATAATATTTCTGCCCAGAGATCCATATGACACAACATTTGTTAAAATAGTCAACATTCTTCTTTTTTTAAAGGCTGAAGATAAATGTGATTAACAGCTCTCAAAGACTTGTCCTCTTGCCTGAAACCAAACAAGAAAATTACAACTCAGTAAAAATCAGCAACCTTTCATTATTTATTTTAATGCTCACATCATCATACAAAATTTGGTGATAGTGCCCAATCTTTGAAAAGTTTGTGGATGCCTTCAAGAAGTTTAATGTTTTTCTTGCTTCTTTATCAAATACCCCCAAAAAGCAAGAGAGAATATTGATTGTATTTTTTCTTTCTTTTCTTTTTCTTTTTGGAGCGACCTACTGTACCTTCTTGCACAGAGAATGTTCCTTTCATACACAGAGAACAGTCCTAGCAGCAAACTGGTGCTCCCTCTCTCACAAGCTTGGCATAACCCGGGGAGCAACTTTCTGTACATTTTGAATAAGGCACCGTCTAAACATAAACAGAAATATTAGTCAGGGCAATATATGAATTAGAAGGGTTCACTTTTCATCTCAGAAGCTTCTTGAGTTCTGACTGAATTGTGGAGGATAAAAGGATTTATATTCCTTGCAGTCATCTGGTCATTAGCTGTCTTCTGAAAGTTGTTAAGGCTACTTCGAGAGTCACCTGAATAGTGCAAATGGGTGTGGAAACTTCTTGGAACTGCTGAATCTGTATCCTCTTTACAACATTGTCCTTTCAGCAGTTCCAAATCCTTCCATCCTCTACCATTCAGTCAGAACTGAAGAGCGTTCTTGTATGAGAAGCGAAATGTCTTCAAGGAAAAATAAACTCCAGGTGCCTTTTGAAAAAGCACCTTTGGCACAACAATGACCTGGATGACTGAGAATCTCCATACATATTTTGGATTTTCTCTTATTGAAAATAAGATGATTTGATATACTGTAAATTATGGCTTCATATTCCAGTTTAATAATGTAGATTGCAAATCCCATAATACAATCGATGGTACAGCAGGTTCCAATGTGTGATAGATTACTGAAAAACCTCTAAAACAAAATGATATCTAATAAATTAATTAAACTTATTTGGAAGTCATCTCAATTGACCTCAATAAGTATTATTTCTGAGCAGAAAAGTTTGCACATATGGAGGTAAATAGAAGAGCAAAAACCAAGCAGCAGCATCTACTTCGTTAAATAATGTTGGCCATTGAATGGCACTCTGATTGATGGAAATCTTGACTTCTGAGGAGGCTTCTCTTTCTACACTCCCAATTTTCACGCCTGCATCAGACTTTTCCCAAAATGATGTCCAGTGCATGATATCAAAGTCACCAAGAGGAACTCCATTTTCATCAAAATAAATCCCATCTCTGGAAATATTGTGAGGTTGGAAGTCTCTCAGGAACCTATGAAGCTGCAGAAACAGAGAAAAAACATTACAATTTGAGCCTTTATTCAATGTTTTTCTTGCTATTATTCTGGACTGGAAGTACTCTGAATAATTCAACCTCGTGAGATCACCACTACAGTCTGAAAGAGATTGTTTCAGCATTTCATGGGAAGCTTCTCTCATTCTCCAGAGCTCCACAGCTCTTTTTCAGATATTTATCTCAAATTCTTGAAAATGTGGGATAGACAACACCGCCACCAGGTGGGTTTGTAACTGACTGACAAATCGTACTCAACATGTAGTCCTCTAGTCTAGGGAACTACATCCATATGGAGGGAATAAGCTGTGGGGTACCCCAAGGTTCCATTTTAGGCCCAGCACTCTTCAATATCTTCATAAAAGATCTAGACGAGGGAATTGAAAGGGAACTCATCAAATTTGCAGATGATACTAAACTGGCAGGAATAGTCATCTCCCCAGAAGACAAGCCCAAGATCCAAAAAGATCTTGACAGACTTGAACACTGGGCCCTATCTAACAAAATGAAATTCAACATAGATAAAAGTAAGGTTTTTCACTTAGGCAAGAAAAACTAACTGTATAGATATAGACTAGGTGAAACTTGGCTTAAGGTCAGTTACTGTGAGAGGGATCTTGGAGACCTAGTGGACAATCACTTAAATATGAGGCAACAGTGTGTGGCAGCAGCCAAAAAAGCCAATGCAATTCTAAGCTGCATTAATGGAGGGATAGAATCAAGATCATGTGATGTTCTAGTATTGCTTTACAAAGCCTTAGTAAGACCACATTTGGAATACTGCATCCAGTTTTGGTCATCATAATTTTTAAAAGATGTTGAAACTCTGGAAAGAGTGCAGAGAAGAGCAGCAAAAATGATTAGGGGGCTGGAGGCTAAAACATACAAAGAACAGTTAACAGGAATTTGGTATGTCTAGTCTAAGGAAAATAAGGACTAGGGGAAACATGATAGCACTATTCCAATATTTGAGGGGCTCCTACAAAGATGAGGGGGGTCAAACTATTTTCCAAAGCACCACTAGGCAAGACAAAAAACAATGGAGGAAATTAACCAAGGAGAGACGCAACCTAGAACTAAGGAGAAATTTCCTAACGGTGAGAGCAATCAACCAATGGAATAGCTTGCCTTCAGAAGTAGTGGGTGCTCCATCACTGGAGGCTTTCAAAAAGAGACTGGACAACCATTTTTCTGAAATGGTATAGGGTCTCCTGCTCGAGTAGAGGGTTGGACTAGAAAGCCTCTGAGATCCCTTCCAACTCTATTATTCTATGTTTTATGTTCTATGTTTTGTTGTTTCACCATCACAGCCCCAACTGAGATAAGACCATTTGGAGATATGGGAAAACTTGTAATGGGAGAAGATGGAGAATACAATTTTACCATCAGTCCTGATCAAGATGAAGTTAGTGGAGCTTAACTTTGGGCTAGGAATGCAACAAAAATTGCATAGTGATGTTACCTCTTTCAAAGACTAGCTATGGAAGCATATGCATTAGTTCAGGAGATGTGTGGATGAACCTTTTGTGGCCCTCAGAAGATGCTTTGCAAAAACATTGATTTACATCTTGTTGCTATGTTAGAAACTTTAAGCCAGCAAAATCCAATTTCAATCCAGAACAAACAATCAAGCCTAGCTCCTTAGCTTGGAGACTAGATCACTTTGTGATCACAAGAAAGGGTTGAGAATTGCTGGAATATTCTGATGCTTATTTAATTTTGAAAATCACTTTGTCACTTTAGAGCTATTTCTGTCACAAAAGCATCCCAAACCAGCACAGGTTGTTTAACTTTGGAAGATTTTTCTCCATCATGTCCTTCTCTAACTCACTCTCAAATACTACAAACTGGGCAATTGTTCTATGGAATATCCCACCCCTCTCTACATCTAATTTAATATTGAGGAATTGGAAGGGGGAAATCAGTAGAACCACAAAGAAGAAGACTTACCTGCCATGGCTGCACAATCTGGGATGATTCATGGTATCCAACTTGCATTCGCCTCTTACTCCGTTGGGTAAGCACTGAGGACCCATGCCACAGTTTGAATTACTTTGGAAATACTGGAGAGATCCTGAGAAATGATTCTTGCAATCACATCATGGGGTGGGAATTCCCAGTTCTCTTTTTCTTTGCATTTTTTCCAAACTTTCTTAGATAACAAAGGACTTGAATTGGAACATTGGAATGCTTTCTTTCCATACACTGTGACCATAGATGTATAAGATTTAAAGTCATAATACTGAGTCCTTCTCTTTGTCTGGATGAGGAAGGAAAACAAAGCATATTTATTTTGGAGATCAACTAAGAGGTCAAAAGTACCTACACTTAAAGCTGTCAAAGTTGTTGCAATCCACACTCTTCCCACAATGAATTTCTTACTCTTCTCAATCACTTGTATTACTGATGTTAGTATCCCTGTGGCCTTTAAATCCAGTTGGCATACTATAATTTTTATTTGACTCTTGATAAGAGAACGGAACATTTCCCATTTTTCTTGCATGAGGGTTTCTCCAGCACTTGTTTTCATATTTGCTTCTGGGATGGTTCCTGAGAGGACAATGCAAATCCCATTTTTTTAGAGCAAGAGCTTCCAAGCTTCTTTTTAATTTTTCTCCTCTGTCGTTGTCCAGAGAAAGGAGGCCAATCCACATCCATTGGAAATGCCGGAGCAGCTTGACAATCGCAGAGTAGGGAGGGTTTTGGTTTGGGGTCATCCGATATGAAAAAGGGAAATGTTGATTTTGCTCAGCAATCTGGTTGATGACACTATAGTTGATCTAAGATAAAACAGAAGGTATTAGTAATTTGTGTCAGTTTTAATGATAAAAGTCAGATGGTAAATCTAAGGGCCTTTCCCCACTGCTGAGAGAAGTTTCAAACAATAACTGCATGAATTTTGCTGGCTCCCTTGATGTTCTGTCCTGTTGTCTTGTATGCTCCCTTTGAAACTAGGGAGCTCTGAATTATCTGTGGGTGGTGTTCATGGGTGGTCCTGATGGAGCACATCCCTCTGGTCAACCCTTACCCATGCAGGTTTGCCTGGGTGATGGAGTGGATGCAGTGGGGCACTTTTGCTGTTAACAACTTAGGCTCACATGAGCCCTATGTCAACACTGCTAATATTGGACATTATTGCTTTGACAAGATATGCAGAACTGTCTGGTATTTTTAGAGTTAATTCAGATGACAATAGGAAGGGAGGAGATTTATAAGGAAAGCGCACAATAAGGAACGGAAGTGAATCTTTGCCCTTCAGGCTAATTGGAAAATGTGACTTATGACTGCAAAATAGGGGAGGGGTTTAGCCAGAAGAGTCAGGTGCAAGTAAGAGAAATTCAGATCTTGGCATCCATCCATGCTGTGCCGACACTGTGTTCATTTAATTAAAGACTTTTCAGAATAAACAATGCCTGGAAGTTCTTTGAAGTGTTCCATTAGTCGGAACCCTGACAACATGCCAAGATCTAAATCCTTTTCAAACAACTGGGGTGCATTACCCCCACCTCTTCCTCCTAGGCTTGAGTGAAACTGACAGAGTTTCAGGAGGAAAATCTATCATGAGAAACGGGAGTTTGCTTGAATACAACCCGGCAGATGCTGATACCCCAGAGGGGGAAGTAACAGACAACATGCTGTGGGAAGATGAATTTTGGCAGACAAACGGCTGGCAGACAAATGCAAATCGGTGGAGAGATAACGGACAAACTGTCACTCAAGGCCTGGATGAGTCACTGGAAAGATGTCAAAACCCAGAGGTGAGAGGCAGAAATCCACTCCTGCAGAGAGAAGCCTGCAGCCCCTCCATTGTAAATCAGACAGCCTTCAAGACTCTGTCTTCCCCTGTCAGGGACTCCAGCCCTGAAGAGAGAGGGAATCCCAGTCTGAGGTCTCTGCAACAATGGGGAGTGTGGCATTCTCCGCAGGCAGAGGGTACCCCTGCTCTACCCTCCTTTGACAGCGACAACGAAGGAGAAAATGACCCGGTGGTGTGTTGACAAATCCCGCCTTTTTCACTGGCCACCAAACTTATAATCCCTAAGTCGGGGGCACAAATGGACTTAAACATGCTAATCGATTCTGGATGCACCCGATGCATTATTAGCCTGCCCTTTGCCATGAAAATGGGCGTACAGGCAAAACAGCTCTCCAACCCTGTGAGGTTTGAGCAAGCCGATGGCTCCCTGATGGGAGGGACCCTAGTCACACAATTAACTGAGCCCCTATGCCTAGAAATAGGTGAGCACTGGGAGTTTATTCGCTTCCTGGTGACCCCAAAAATGACTGAGGCTGTGATCCTAGGATTAGCCTGGTTGGACAAATGGAAGCCATTTATCTGGTGGGAGAAAGGAATAAGAACTGTGAGACTACCTATAGGGCCTAAGCCTCCCACTGATTCAACTGACATTGCGGGACATTTTAGGCCACCCAATGAGTGAGCACATATGGCTGCCTCACCGCCACCTGACAAACCACTCATCCCCAACGAATACCAGGACCTAACGGAGGCATTTAGTGAAAAAGAATGCGATGCCCTGCCCCCTCACAGACCCAATGACTGCTCTATCGAACTGGTGCCAGGGGCCAAACTCCCATGACCAAGAATGTACGCTATGTCCCCCCTCGAAATGGAGGAGATGCAGCGATACGTGAACAAAAACCTAGCGAGGGGGTTCATTGAACAGGCCAAATCTACCGTGGGAGCCCCTTTGTTGTTCAAAGAAAAAAAAGATGGGTCTCTTCATCTCTGCATAGACTATAAGGGTCTCAACGCTGTGAGTGTGGAAAACAAATACCCTCTCCCCCTCCTAAAGGACTTATTAACCTATCTGGCTAAGGGGAGTGTCTTCACTAAATTAGACCTGAGAGGGGCATATTACCAGGTGAGAATAAAGGAGGGAGACAAGTGGAAAACTGTCCTATGGGGAGCTGTCAGTTCAAAGTCATGCCATTTGGACTATAGGGGGCCCCAGCTGTATTCATGCAGTTGATTAATGAGGTCCTACATGATCACTTGTACAAAGGGGTTCTGGTGTATCTTGATGACATCCTGATATACAGCACGAATATGACTGATCACATAAAACTGGTGAGAGAAGTGTTAAAGAAATTATTGAATGCCAAGCTTTATGCCAAATTGTCAAAATGTGAATTTCACCAGACCCGATTAGATTATCTTGGCTACAGAATTTCCAACGAGGGCATTGAAATGGATCCAGCCAAAGTGAGAACTATAATTGAGTGGCAGCCCCCAAGACTCGCAAACAGCTTCAGAGCTTTTTAGGTTTTGCCAACTTCTATTGTCAATTCATCCCCTCCTTTGCCAAGATTGCCCTACCCCTTACAGAACTAGTCAAAACAGGCAAAGGAGGAGGAAAACCGCGACCGGGCCAGCCACTTACATGGACTATGAGCTGTCAAACAGCTTTTGAGAATTTAAAAAGACTATTTGCTGCTAAACCAGTCCTAAAGCACCCCTGCCCAGGGGAACCCTTTGTAATCCAAGCTGATGCCAGCAACGTGGCCGTCGGAGCTGTATTACTGCAAAAGAACAAAAGTGGAGTTCTACAACCCTGTGCCTACACCTCTAAAAAATTTACTGAAAGCGAAAGGAGATGGGCAATCTGGGAGAAGGAGCAGACCAGAACCAGCAGCAAGAAAGGAACCTGCCCAGCGGCTGACGAGAGAGAAATCTAACCAGATCACACAGGAACCTGTTGCCCAGATCACATCCCCCGCACAGGAGGACACCGGGACTCCGGGTGGACCGGCCCCCACTCTACCCTCCTTTGGCAGCAACAACGAAGGAGAGAACGACCTGATGGTGAGTCGAGACTGCAAAAGAACAAAAGCGGAGTTCTACAACCCTGCGCCTACACCTCTAAAAAAATTACTGAAAGCGAGAGAAGATGGGCAATCTGGGAGAAGGAGGCCTTCGCTATTAGATGGGGACTGTTAAACTGGCGACACTATCTAGAAGGGAGCAAGGTGCCATTTGAAGTATGGACAGATCACAAAAACCTAGAAGCACTGAAAACTCCCCGCAAATTGTCCCCAAAGCAAGGGTGGTGGGCACAGTACTTTAACTGCTTCAACTTCACTCTAAAGTACATACCAGGAGGAAAAAACTTCCTAGCTGATGCGCTATCCCGATTACCCCAATACAAAAGCGAACGTGAGGAGGTTAACGAGGCAATTATCTCCAATCCACAAACTGCCGCTCAACTTACGCCTCGCAGGGAACCTAATCCTGATGACCCTGGGGTAAAGAAGATAAAACAAGAGCTCCTCACCGATCAATGGTTCAAAGATAATCAAAGCTCCCCAACATTCAGGGATGGTTTGGCTTACAAGGGGGAAAATTGTATCTGCCTGAAGCCCTCCGTCTTAATGCTCTCAAACACAGCCATGATGTAAAACAGGCTGGACACTTTGGATATCTAAAAACTCTACACCTCACCCGCCGGCAATTTTGGTGGCCGGGGCTGAAACGAGATGTGGAAACCAAGTAAAGAGTTGTACCGTATATGCCACAATGAAAAGAATCCCAGGGAAAACCCCTGGGTTACTGCAGCTGGTGGCAGACCCTTCTCAACCCTGGGAAGAAATAGCTATGGTCTTTATCGTAGACCTACCTGAAAGTAGAGGAAATACTGTCATCTGGACTGTGATAGACCTGTTTTCGAAGCAGGCTCATTTCATCGCCTGCAAAGGACTCCCATCTGCCCAACGACTGACTAAATTGTTCCTGAAACATATCTACCGGCTGCATGGCGCCCCTAAGCGAATAATTTCGGACAGGGGGGTGCAGTTCACAGCGAAGTTTTGGAGAAGTTTCCTTAAATTAATTGGATCATCTCAAGGCTTATCATCTGCTTTTCATCCGGCCACCAATGGGGCTGCAGAATCCGCTAACAAAATGGTGGAGCAATATCTCAGATGCTACGTTTCCTACCAACAGACAAACTGGACTGACCTCCTCCCTTTTGCAGAGGTGGCGTACAATAATTCTGTGCACAGCAGCACTGGCTACACACCTTTCAGAGTAGCCACAGGAAAAGAGTTCGGTCCAATACCTGAATACACCCAGGTGCCAACCGCTTCCCAGACACTTGACCAATGGGTGAGGGGATGGGAAGAAGTTTGGAGAAACATGAAAACTGTTTTAAAAAAGACTTTTGAAACCTATAAAAAGCAGGCTGATAAAAAGAGGGCTCCCCAAAGAACATTCCAAGTTGGGGAAAAGATATTGACTAAATATTTACGCCTGAAATTACCCAGTAAAAAGTTAGGACCGAAATTCTTGGGGCCTTTTCCTATCGTAAAGATCATCAATCCAGTCACCATAAAACTGAAGCTCCCTAGACTTTTAGGTAGAATTCACCCTGTCTTCCATTGCAGCTTGTTGAAACCTTATCGGGGCTCCACTTTAAGACCTCCCCCTAAGAAGGCACCCGGGCCCCTCGTAGTTGCGGGACAGACCCACTATGAAGTGAAACGTATTCTTGACTCTAGAATTTTTAAAGGGAAATTGCAGTACCTAGTACAATGGAAGTGATACCCGTTGTCTGAAGCCACCTGGGTGAAATCTAATGAGGTGAAAGCTGACAGACTCATCAAAAGGTTTTGTGCGAAACACCCCAACAAACCGAAAACTAGTCATTAACATATGCTTTTGTTCACATACACGACCTATCCTTTTTGTAAGGGGGGCCGGATGTCAACGCTGCTAATATTGGACATTATTGCTTTGACAAGATATGCAGAACTGTCTGGTATTTTTAGAGTTAATTCAGATGACAATAGGAAGGGAGGAGATTTGTAAGGAAAGCATGGGATAAGGAATGGAAGTGAATCTTTGCCCTTCAGGTTAATTGGAAAATGTGACTTATGACTGCAAAATAGGGGAGGGGTTTAGCCAGAAAAGTCAGGCCCAAGTAAGAGAAATTCAGATCTTGGCATCCATCCATGCTGTGCCGACACTATGTTCATTTAATTAAAGACTTTTCAGAATAAACAATGCCTGGAAGTTCTTTGAAGTGTTCCATTAGTCGGAACCCTGACACCCTACATACTCTGTTTTTACCCACATTGTAACTCTGTGGGTCACCCACCCACTCATGAAATATCTTTTTAAACTGACAGACATAGATTATTACTGCTTATCTCATTGCTTCATATGTTGGACTTGAAATATTGTTTGTTATATTCCCCCCTACCACTTGTTTAATATTGGTATATTATTTCATTGTCTTCATTCATATAATTGATTTGAAATATTTCTGTATGAACTCTTTAATTGGTTGGATTTCTTTCAGACATTTGGAATGCAGAAGTCTGTTTAATAACCTCACTTTAAAAAAAAACTAGCATTGTGCCAAGCTCCAGTTCAAAATAGGAAAGAATATTATGGCATACTTTTTTTTCTCTTGTACACTGGAGAAAGTATGTAAAAGCTGATTTCTGGAAGTGCCCTCAAGCTGTCTTGACCCATTCATTTTTCTTTCATATCTTTCTTTTCCAATTTTTACTTCAGTCTCAAGATTATAAAAATGAGGAATTCCTCACTGTGAAAGTTATTAAGAGTTGGAACATCCTGTCTCCTGGAGCTCCATCACTGGATATTTTTGAGGAAATATTGGACAGCAATTTATCTGTAGTGGTCTGACCATTCCTGGCCCATGTAGGGGGTTGGGCTTTTTTATTCTATGATTCTGTGTACAAAACCAGGTCACTCTTCAGCTCTTCTAATATTTATTCTCTGACTTTCAATTTATTTGGAAAAATATATACAAGTGCTGCCTTCTAGGCAAGCACTTGTATATATTTGTATATCTGAAGAATTTACAACATGGAATTAATTTCATTTGGCTTTATACCTGTGGGATTTTGTAGATGCTCAAGACATTAGAAATATGATCAAAGAGTTCAGAATCCATCTCTTCAAGGACTGCCAGCAGGTTCTTTTGTCTTCCACATCTGTAGTTTGGGATGTTCTCTTGCCCTGTGGACAACACGTCCATCATGGCCTCATATGTCAGTCTTGCACTGAAAAAGTTCTGATAGATGTTGTAGCCCAGGGTGATGTTGGGTAAGAGCCTTGAATTCTGGTTGACTTCATGAACAGCCAACAAGAAGGGCAGAAGGTGATAGAAGGTGTTCTCACTGCAACATAAGAAATTTCCAAAGGTCATCATCTTCAATTTGGATTTTCATAAAAGCATGTCATATTTACTGTAGCTTTATATCTATATAGTGCAATGCCAAAAAGATAATCAGACACTCATTATTTAATTAAATTATTCAATTTATTTGGGCTTTGCAGGTGATAGATATCTTTGAAATTTCTATTAGAAGAACAGTCCCATTGACACCACTAGGAGCTTCTTGCCAAAAGAAATATCAGGGAGATATAGTAAGCTTCTTATTTCAGGATCAAAAGAATCCTACCAAAATTACCAGAACTGATTCTGCCTATAATTATCTCCAAATTATGACTTGGGGAGAAAAAATGAGGAAACTTATTCTTACCGTTTAGTAACCAGGTAAGGAAAATAATCACAATAGTAAGAAACCTTTGTACTTTCTTTTACTCAAAAAGAAAGCATGGCGGTTTCTTACTATTGTAACTGTTTCAATCTGTTTAGAATAACCTTTTGCAAAATCAAAGCATTTATTTTATTTATTTACCTATTTCCAGAGATAATATATCAGTTCACAACAATCCATAAAATGTAATTAAAATCATGCCCTTACCCCCAGGCACCAGACTAGATATGCTTACAGCTCACAACCCCCATCCTAGCCCAATGCTTGGGAGAAGATCTGTGTCTTCTCAGTCCTCCAGAATGCTAATAAGGGATGCTACCAAGTACACATGTATATATTGTGATCATATTATAGGATTTCTTCCTATTATACCTCCCTGGAGATGACTAAAAGCTGAATTCAAGTGCTAGATTAGCAAGTGGTATTACCTATCTGAAGATGGATATCTCTTCATAAGCCTTCTTTAGATCTAGAGATTTGCTGCAGAATATTCATGACTTTAGAATTATTTCCCTATATTCTACAGTTAACTACAATTAATGTGATCCTCTGTGACTAAACATTAACTTATAAAGTCTCTCCCCTCCTTGAATTTGGTTTTTAAAAGGTATGCCTTTTATTTAAACCAAAAGGAACAGGGTAACCACAAAAGTAGCAAAAGTGTTAAAGGGCTGAAAGAAAGAGTGGAGAGGGTGGTAGGAATTATAGAGTAAATGTAAGGAAAGGGAAGAAATGGTAGGGAGAAAGTACAAGCGATCTCCCTCTGCTCTAAGGTATTCAATCACTTTATTGGGAGTTACTGCTTAACTATTGTTAATAAATCAATAAAATCAATATGAATAAATTGCTGACTCTCCACAGTACCAAGGTAATCATTTTGAAAGCAGGCAGAACCCCATCCAGGTAAGAGTCATCCTGGGACAATGTTGGCAATGTCCAATGTTGCCCAGTGTTGAGGTTGACACTAGTGGAAGAACTTAAAAGGAACTTTGCAAACTCAGGTTTTACAAAATCATCATGTTCCCTAGGAGCCTTTCATCTAAAGCAAATTGGGAGAAGCAATAATGACTTGCCTTTCTCAAGGTGGGGAATAGGGGAAAGGAAATCATAGTTAGAAAAGACATTGGAGCAGGTAAAATCAATCACCAGAATCCTGGACATGCTGAGAATTACCTTTTCAGTTGGTGGGTTGGAGGCTTGGAGAATGAAAATTGGTACAGTTGAGATACGATTCCAGACATTATTCCAGTAATTAAGTAGTCTCCTGACTTGTAGTAATGGAACCATTCCTTTTCTTCTATTATCACCTTAAGTGGACATTTCATCAGCATACAGGCACAGGGAATTTGAGACAGAAGCTGAAGCAGAAAGAGCTGTTTATGCAGCAACAGCAACATTTAACATATACTGCAGAAGATCCTTCCCATAGTTGTTTATTCAGCACAGTGTTAAATCTCAGAGTTCACAGAAGACCATAACTACAGTGAAGAAGTTCCAGTTTGGCCCCAGATTTGGAAGAGTTATCTGCAATTTCAGACTGCTACAGTATTTGCTCGATTTTACTCCAACCTCTGCTCTCATCATAGAAGGAGGCTGTTACAAATCAGATTTTTAGGTGCTGTATATCCCATTTGTTGTCTCATTGATTGGTAACTAATTGGAGTGGTGGAAATCCCATAAACCTTGTTCATTGGAGAATAAATAATCATGATTTTAATAATTAAAAGGGGAATTGGGAACGAGCATTGCCACAAAAGTGTGCAGTTGGAGAAAAGAATTTTGTTTGGCTCAGGAGAATAATCCTAATCTGAGAGTCAAGAAAGCAACAATTCAGAGAAGTTTGACTGTTTTTTAGTCTATAAACGTATTCTTGGGATTAGAAAGATTAAAATGTGGAAAAACAGTTCAACTCTCTTGAACTAGTCAGCAGGCCATTATAATTCCTTCTTATTCTGTCTGGTGTGGATGAAATCATCTTCCTCAAGGAAAGTCAGAATGGTTAATTCCAGATCATACTATATTGAACAACCTATTGGAGGCCCCTGTTAAATGTCTTGTATCTTTCAAAATGTGGAAGACTATCAGTCTTCAAATAAGATCTAGTCAAAATTCCCTGGTGCATTAATCTGAAAAATGGCCTATTACTGACTTGTTCATAATGTGATGACATTTGTTGTCATACTTTATCTAGTAGGGGACCAAGAGATGGTGCTGTAGGAGTGCAATAGCAACAAAGGCTGAAGTTGAAGGGGTAAACAAAATCTGAGAAGCTGAGACCATGGTCAATGCTATACAATGGGCAGATTTGAGTCCTTCTGATAAATATGCACCTGAAACCTCTATCCATTGCATCCTCCAAAACCCATTTGATGGAGTATAAGTAAATTAATTATATATATTTCTTGGACAATCAGTTGCTTCAAGGATGAATGTTAATCTGAAGCCAGAATGGGATAGCTCACCATAGCCAACTCATTGTGGCCAACTGGCTATGGCCAACTCACCATGGGACAAGACTCCATGGGACAATTTAACAATTTAATATAATTATTTAAAGTAAATAAAAAAATATTTTAATTTTTGTCATTCCCATTTCATTCTGTCCCTCCTTTTGTATCCTTTTTTTTATGATTCTATTCCACCATTTCTTTGATATTAGTGTAACTCTTGTTCTGCAGCGAGTTCGCCATGGTGAGTTGTCCTGCAGTGAATTGTCACAGATCCATCTGAAGCTCTAATTCCAAAGGTGTAGATTCCAAAGTATGGACTTTTCTGTGTTGGCAGTCCAAACCGCTTACCTGATTTCCTTCCAAATTCATGGGAGGAGAAATATGTCATTTTTCACACATCTTGACTTTACCCTTGAAGTATATGGGAGGAACAGGCAATCCAGTACAATAACATCTGTTCATCTAGGTGTCTGTCACTTCTGATTGGAGAATATGCAATATCGTGAGATCTCAACAGAAACCAATATGCTGGGTGTGATTTACTTTTTTATTAATTGGAAGTGGGGAAAGATCCACTTCAAGTAATATTTTCCCCATTGTTCCCTGTTACATTTTTTTTGAGGTTTCCTTAGAAGGTGGATGATTGGGATAAATAATATTTCTGTCACCCCTTATTTCAGTGGGAAATCAGGTGATTTCAGGGACTTGAAGACAGAAAGAAGAAGTAATAGAGAATTGTCAAAGGGGACCTATCATTTATTCAGAGTCTGGGTTATGATATTTCACCTGTGGCTTAGTTTGAATACAAGGACTTAACTAAAATACTGTACATAGAATAATATTATAAAGGCAGGATGGCACAGCACTGAATTCTCCACATCAGATCAATAACACATTTATATACCTCACGGCATTAAAAAATGAAACATGCTTTCCCTAGAAATATATTCCCTTAGTCCGTCAAACAAGCTTTGGGAAGTCTAATGAAAGTAGATTAACTATCTATTGACTACCAAACAGAGATAAAATGTTAGTGTAGTGAAAGAGCATATTGATTCAGTGATGTGATTTGTGCTCAAATCCAAATGACTTCCAACAGTTCTCACACATTCTGAAACAAGGATCACAGTATTACTTATCTTTCTATTTCAAATGTAATTGACCCCCTCCCCCAGTGGTGGGATTCAAATAAGTGAACAACTGGTTCTCTGTGTGGATACCACTTCCACAGAGAAGTCCATTCTGGGCCTGGGCAACAAAAAATTAGCTACCAGTTCTGCCGAAGTGGTGCGAACTGGCTGAATCCCACCTATGCCCTCCCCCCAAAAAATCCAATGTTCCTGAATCTTTGAAATTTTGAGGTCTATGGACAATTCTGGGAGTTTCAACACTCATGGAATTGGCTGGAGACATACCCATTCTGACTAAATATTTGAGCTGGATGGGCTGAAATTGGGTTGAGAAAGTGTTCATATAATATTCTACTATAATATTCTACTTTCCACATAGTGAGAACAATTAATCAGTGGAAAGGCTTACTACCTTCAGAAGTTGTCAGTGCTCCATCACTGGAGGTTTTTAAGAAGAGATTGGACAACCTTTTGTCTGAAATGGTTGGTCTCCTGCTTGAGCAGGGGGTTGGATGAGAAGTCTTCCAAGGTCCCCTTTCAGCTCTGTTATTCTGTTATTTATTTATCTCTTTTTGTTTGACCGGAGAAAAACATGCAGCACTATTTAATTATTTATGAACATTTCTATTCCGTTCCACTCAAGAGGATTGTTGGTTGCTCACAACAACAGCCATGCCCAATCACAATATAAGAACATAATACAATTTTTAAAAACACAAAGGAATGCTTGGCATCAGGCCCCAATACTATCTAGAAAAGCTCTGTCTTCAACCCCAAAGGTGCTTTCTTTCAAAAGGCAACTATACTTTCTTGTTTTGCTTGAAGACATTTTGCTTCTCATCCAAGAAGCTTCTTCGGTTCTGACTGAATGGTGGAGAATGGAAGGATTTATACTCCATGCAGCCATCTGATCATTAGCCTTCTTTGTGAGAGTCGTTGAGGCCACTTGGGCAGGGCACAGATAAACCTCTCAGAAAGAGGGCTAACAACCAGATGGCTGCAAGGAATATACTGTGAATCCTTCTGTTCTCCACCATTCAGTCAGAACTGAAAAAGCTTCTTGGATGAGAAGTGAAACGTCTTCAAGCAAAACAAGAAAGTACAGTTGCCTTTTGAAAGAAAGCATTTTTGGGACAACCATGACCTGGATGATTTTTTCTGGAAGGCAGATAATGTTGGAGACAAAGAACCTCCAATGGAGGGGCCATTTAGAAGAGCAGTCCCATCACTGAAAGACAACATTTCCAGGCTTCAGCCCTCTTGACCTTTCAAAATTGGGACAAAATAACTGCTTCTCCCAACATAACCAAAGTGACTAGATTTTCTTTAGGGAGGAGATACCACCTGTAGATAAACTGGCACCTAGCCATAAATGCCTCTATTGATCATAAAACAGCATATCTAAATCGATGGGAATCAAGTATAGGCCCTGCAGGTTAGATGTCATATTTATTTATTTATTTATTAAATGTATAGACCACTATCTCACCATTTGGGGTCATTCTGGGTGGCTTACATTATAATAAAAACTAGAGATATAAAAATGATTATTGATGTAAAAACAGATTAAAATTACAAAAGATTAAATACAGAGTAAAAGACCAGAAGTTTAGAGTGGAATAATAGTAGACTATTAGTAGTAGTACAGGTAATCCTCGACTTACAACAGTTCATTTAGTGAACGTTCACAGTTACAACAGCACTGAAAAAGTGACCTGGAGGTGCATGGGAGAGAAAAGAAGGGGGGGAGAGAGGAGAGGCTATAAAAGAAGGGAAGAGAAGAGAGGATATAAAAGAAGGGGGAGAGAAGAGGAGATAAAAGAGGGAGGAGAGAAGACACGATATAAAAGGAAGAGTGAATCTCGTTTTTCCCTTGACTTTGTTTGTCAGAAGGTTGCAAAAGGGGATCAATGATCCTGGGACACTGTGACCATCATAAATATGAATCAGTTGCCAAGCATCCAAATGTAGATTGACCCTGGAGATACTGCAATGGTCATAAGTGTGAAAAATGGTCATAAGTCACTTTTTTCAGTGCCATTGTAACTTTGAACAGTCACTAAGTGAATTGTTGTAAGTTGACAACTACCTATACTTTATCACTTTTTTCACTTTGTGGAAAACAAAAATATTGGCTATTGGTCTTTTATGCAAGGTTTAGGCCCAGGTGAACTAAATCAGGCCTCATGGACAAAGTATTGAACCAAAGTCTGTGCTATGCTTAACTTTGCAGTTTGCAATTGTAATAATAATAATAATAATAATAATAATAATAATAATAATAATAATAATAATAATAATAATAATAATAATAATAATAATAATAATAATAATAATAATAATAATAATAGTGGTGGTGGTGATGATGATGATGATGATGATGATGATGATGATGATGATGATAATAATAATAATAATAATTAATAATAATAATAATAATAATAATAATAATAATAATAATAATAATAATAATAATAATAATAATAATAATAATAATAATAATAATAATAATAATAATAATAATAATAATAATAATAATAATAATAATAATAATAAAAGTTGGAAGGGACCTTGGAGGTCATCGAGTCCAACCCCCTGCTCAGGCAGGAAACCCTATTCCGTTTCGGACAAATGGCTGTCCAGTCTCTTCTTAAAAACTTCCAGTGTTGGAGCATTCACCGCTTCTGGAGACAGGTTGTTCCACTGGTTAATTGTTCTAACTGTCAGGAAGTTTCTCCTCAGTTCCAAGTTGCTTCTCTCCTTGACTAGTTTCCATCCATTACTTCTTGTCCTGCCCTCAGGCGCCTTGGAGAATAGCTTGACTCCCTCTTCTTTGTGGCAACCCCTGAGATATTGCAATACTGCTATCGTGTCACCCCTAGTCCTTCTTTTCATTAAACATTGTACTTCATTGTACTTTACTTAATATGATTTTGCTAAGCTTGCTTGTTTCAAATATATTTAGAACATAAAGTCTGGAACAGTAAGAAATAGGGAACTGAAAGTAGCTGATGGATGCGGGTTCCAATGTACACGGGTATATGTGGAAAGTTATGTTCAGCAGAAGGTCAGAAGGAAGTCAGTAGAAAGTCAGCAAAAGTCAGCAGAAATCAGCAAAAATCACCAGACCATCTGACTACAGTCTTAGAACGGGAAAGGGTATAAAGAGTTGGGTCTGGATCTGATTGATTTGCCATTGGCCTATAGCTGTCCTTTTGGAATCTGCTATGCCATATGGTCCTCATTGCAATGGATTAATAATGTAAGTGATGTTGTGTTATTATGCTTGCTATGTTCCAAATCATTAACAAAATAAACCTCTGAATCTTAAAGTAAGAATTATTGTTTTGTGTTGCTGTCTCTTGTCTTTTACATTGGGTTTTTCCACGACAACTTTTTTTGGTCAAGTTTTTGACACCTTCCTAGGCGACTGGTGGTACTTGAATATTGCCATATCCTAAAAGTGGTACAATTGGTGAAAAGGTTGAAAAGCCCTGCCCTATATCATTTCAAACAAATGGTTATCCAGTCTCTTTTTGAAAGCCTTCAGTGATGTAGCAACCACAACTTCTGAAATCAAGCTATTAATTGCTCTCACAGTTAGGAAATTTCTTCTTAGTTCGAGGTTGCTTCTCTCCTTCATCAGTTTCCATCCATTGTTCTTATCTTGCCTTCTGGTGCTTTGAAAATAGTTTGACCCCTTCTTCTTTGTGGCAGCCCCTCAAATATTGGAACATTGTATCATGTCTCCCCTAGTCCTTCCTTTCATTAAACTAGACATACCCAATTGCTGTAACCATTCTTCATACGTTTTAGCCTTCAGCCCCCTAAAAAGATTTGTTGCTCTACTCTGCACTCTTTCCAGAGTCTCAATAACTTTTTTGTATTTTATTTTGTATCTTTTTTGAACACCAGGCCATCACTATAGCCAAACAGAAGAAAGTGGTCAAGGGGATCTGTTAAACCAGAACAATTTACAGCCAATTGGGAGTCTGGCATCTTGATGTTGCCTTGCAGAAAAACTCTCTAGCTAAAGTCTTGCGACTGGAGGATGATGGCTGTGTAGGTAAATTTACAATTTGGAAAATAACTGTTGGAGCAGTGGTTAGAAGGCAGTATTGCATGCTAACTCTGCCCACTGCCAGCAGTTCGATCCTGACCCGCTCGAAGTTGACTCAGCCTTCCGTCCTTCCGTGGTCGGTACAATGAGGACCCAGATTGTTGGGGGCAATAGGCTCATTCTATAAACCACTTAGAGAGAGCTGCAAAGCACTACAAATATAAGTCTAAATGCTATTGCTATTAACAACTGTCTTGCTTAGCAACAGAAGTTTTGGATTTAATTGTGATCATACTGTTATTTGAGGACTACCTGTAGTGCTCCATCAATTATAAAAAGGCCTTTTGATTGTGTCAGTCAAATCAAGTTGTGGAATCTGCTCCCAAAAATGGAATCTCAGAAAGTCTCATTGTCCTCATGAGAAACTTATATGCAGGTCAGGAAGCCAAGAAACAGGGCAAAACAGGCTGGTTCCAGGAGAGCAAAGGAGTGTGGCGAGGCTGCATACTTTCCTCTTATTTAATCAATCTATATGCTGAATATATAGAATATATAGAGCCCTGGTGGCGCAGTGGTGAGAATGCAGTATTGCAGGCTAACTCTGCCCACAACCTGAAGTTCGATCCTGACCAGCTCAAGGTTGGCTCAGCTTTCTATCCTTCCAAGGTCAGTAAAATAAGGACCTGGATTGTTGGGGGCCATAGGCTGACTCTGTAAACTGCTTAGAGAGGGCTGTAAAGCACTGTGAAGCGGTATATAAGTCTAACTGCTATTGCTATTGCTAAATAAGGCAAAAGGGTTGAGACTTGTTTGATCCTGGAAGTTAATGGTGACTATCCTTGGGGAATCCTTCATGTTATCTATTTTCTGATTCATATCTACATACGTGTTTATGTAGTTACATACAAAATAAATTTCAGGAAATACAATTAGCAGTCTCTCCTGTGAGCATGTGCGAGAGTGAGCAAGTGTCTACCTGTGTCTGTTGTATGTGTGTGTGTGAGAGAGAGAGAGAGGGAGGGAGGGAGGGAGGGAGGGAGGGAGGAGGGAGGGAGGGAGAAACTGGCAGAGATCAAAGGAGAACATATTGCAAGAAGCATCCAGCTGCCACCATGGGTTTTGATATATTGCTGTAAAACTTCGCAACCTTAGCCACAGAAAAACCAGGCAAGCCACCCTTCCTCAGCCCAACCTACCTCATAGGGTTCTTCTTGTGAATTATAGATTGTGAGATTGACATGAGAACGGAGTGCTGAAGCTTTGAAATGTTGAAGATGGGAAAGAAATGTTCGGAGTCCTTCCAGAAGAACAGGTCAAGGAAGAATTATTTTAAACTACAAGGATGTTGATTTTGGTTGGACACCAGGACAATTTCTTCATGGCAGCTGTGATCCCAATGTGTGTTTACGGATGCAGGTACAACCTGAAACAGTGTTTCTCCACCTTGGCAACTTGAAGTATGGCTGGCTGGGGAAATGTGGGAGTTGCTCCATCCATATTGAGACTCTAGAAAGAGTGCAGAGAAGAGCAACCCACTGCAGGAAAACTCTGGATCATAGCAGCCTGCTGGAATCTCACTTGGGATTTCATGGAAAGTAATATCTCTACCTTCCAAAACATTTGTGGCTTTTTTTCCTTTCTTGTGCAGACAAATAAAATGGTGGCCTTTGACGCTTTTAAGCAATTTCACTCCTCCATGAAACACTTTGTACAGAAATCCTTTATGTGTTCCTCCATCAAGGAAAGTGGATCAGAGGAATGCTGTGGATATAATTTACTTGGACTTCAGTAAGGCATTTGATAAAGTAGATCACAACCTACTACTTGATAAGATAGAAAAATGTGGGTTAGACAGCATCACCACCAGATGAATCCGTAGCTGGCTGACCGGCCGTACTTAGCGTGTGGTCCTCAATGGAACCGCATCTACATGGAGGGAAGTGTGTAGTGGGGTGCCCCAGGGCTCTGTTCTGGGCCCAGTGCTCTTCAACATCTTCATCAACGATTTGGACTAGGGGATAGATGGGGAAATCATCAAATTTGCAGACGACACCAAGCTGGCAGGAATAGCCAACACTCCAGAAGACAGGCTTAAGATACAGGAGGATCTGGACAGACTTGACCACTGGGCACTATCTAACAAAATGAAATTCAATGGTGAAAAAAGTAAGGTTCTACATTTAGGCAAGAAAAACCAAATGTACAGGTATAGTATAGGGGGTACCTTGCTCAATAGCAGTAACTGTGAGAGGGACCTCGGAGTCCTAGTGGACAATCACTTAAATATGAGCCAGCAGTGTGCTGCAGCTGCCAGAAAGGCCAACACAGTGCTAGGCTGCATTAACAGAGGGATAGAATCAAGATCACGTAAAGTATTAATACCACTTTATAATGCCTTGGTAAGGCCACACTTGGAATGCTGCATCCAGTTTTGGTCAGCACGATGTAAAAAAGACGTTGAGACTCTAGAAAGAGTACAGAGAAGAGCAACAAAGATGATTAGGGGACTGGAGGCTAAAGCATATAAGGAACGGCTGCTGGAATTGGGTATGTCTAGTTTAATGAAGAGAAGGACGAGGGGGGACATAATAGCAGTGTTCCAATATCTCAGGGGCTGCCACAAAGAAGAGGGAGTCAAGCTATTTTCCAAGGCACCTGAAGGCAGGACAAGAAGCAACTGATGGAAACTAATTAAGGAGAGAAGCAACCTAGAACTAAGGAGAAACTTCCTGACAGTTAGAGCAATTAACCAGTGGAACAACCTGCCTCCAGAAGCAGTGAATGCTCCAACACTGGAAGTTTTTAAGAAGAGACTGGACAGCCATTTGTCCGAAATGGTATAGGGTTTCCTGCCTGAGCAGGGGGTTGGACTAGATGACCTCAAAGGTCCCTTCCAACATTATTATTATTATTATTATTATTATTATTATTATTATTATTATTATTATTATTATTATTATTATTATTATTATTATTATTATTATTATTATTATTATTATTATTATTATTATTATTATTATTATTATTATTCCAAAAGATACATTTCTATCTATTTTAAATATATATTCTATCAATCAATCTATATCTATAGAAACCCATTAAGTAAAGTTTACTTAAGTAAAGTTTATCCCTCCAAATAATTATCATATATAAAACAAAATATTATTACAAAGGATATCCTCTTACAGAATTCACATACTCCATTAGTTATTGAATCAGTCAAAATCTCTAAAGCCTTTTTAACCCATTGAATGAAATTTTAAAACACATTTTTAAATCTAACTCTAGGTTTCTTTCTGTGCCAAACCGGTTTCCATAGTAAAAGCTTCTACATCATCAAACCTCAATATTTGAATAGAGGTATTTCTCAACACTTCAGACTGGTCAAGGTTCTCTTCCCTTTCTTCCAGTGACCTCTGAATGGTGTAGTCAGTTTTATTCCATGTTGTAATTACTAGTTGATTGTCCACGTTATCACAATTTTCAGTAACTTGTGTCTGGGTGTCAGTCTCTATTGTTTTTGACAATTCAGACATCTCAATTAAAGTTATTTTTTGATCATCAGGCTTCTCCATAAATTGTATATGGGGTTGTGTAAAATTGATTTGTTCAATAGTTTCCACAATTTCTCCTGGTATAAGTTCATAGTTGGGTTGTAGGTATGGTTCCTCCATCTCTTTAGGTTGTATATGTTGTTGAATAAAGGCCTCTTTGGAGTTACTCTGTTCCTTCTCTATTGTTCTTCGGCCTATAACTTGATCCATTAAAATTTGAGAGTAAGATTTCATGTACTCCGTAGCTTCCAAGATTTTTTCCAGTATAAGTTCATAATCAAGCTGTGGGTAAGATTCCTCCATTTCAGTGGTGAGAAAATCTTTTAATCTTTTAGTGAAGGCTATATTTAGTAAAAGTCAACAAATATTCACCTCCAATTCCTAGTAGACAAAATCACCACCCAGCTGTTTCAAGTTATCTTTACCCTTATCATCCTTTTAAGGTCAGAGCCATCCTCCAGCAAAAAGATATACAGTTGCAGTAATACTTTTCATCACAAGATGTCCTCAGTGGGCTGTAAAGTCTTTCTTTCCAAATTAATAGATTTTTTGTTTTTCACATTGAACAAATAAAAAAAGAAAGTCCAGGATAGTAAATAGCATAGTTATAATAGTAATGATCAAAAGTAGAAATATTTTCAGGGTCCCTCAGTATTTCAAGAGTTGAATAGTCAATAAAAAATTAGCTGTTTTATTTTTTTCAGTTCCCAAAGCTGGTTTTCCCACAGGATCAAAACGCTGCTCTCTCACAGCAGGGAAGTAATTCAAATTCAAAGGCTTTTTACAGGAGAGTAATTAGGGAAAGAGGGAGAAGGAAAGGTCTCACCTGGATTCTCCACGGGGGTTCTTTGTGCTTAGCTGTTCTTCTGGCTTTTGGCTGGCGCAGCGAAGTGATCGTCCATTTTGCTGGGCGATCTTTTCTCCGATGGCCCTAAGGAGCTGGCTCGGACTGAGGAAGGAGCTGCTGCCCTTTCCCAGTCGATGAGGGCCTCCTTAATGGTGGTGCCCCTCCAGGGTGACTTTTCGACCCGATTAAGGGTCTACCGGCGGAGGGAAAAACAGCCGGTGGAGAAACGAGGCTCTCCGCATGACTGCGTCTGCTGCGATCCGGAACCGGAAGCAATAAGATTTGTCTGGCATGATCTGTTTTTGACAAACCCATGTTGGCTTTTAGTAATGACTTTGTTTGCCTCTAGGTGTTCGCTGATTCGTTGTTTGATTATCTTTTCCAGAATCTTCCCAGGTATTGAGGTCAGGCTGATAGGTCTGTTATTTCCTGGATCTATTTTGTTTCCTTTTTTGAAGATGGGAACTACATCAGCTCTTTTCCAGTCCTCTGGTAGTTCACCAGTGCTCCAGGATTTTTGAAAAATATAGTTCAGTGGTTCTGAGATCACATCTGCCAGTTCTTTGAGAACCTTGGGGTGTGATCCATCTGGTCCTGGTGATTTGAACTCGTCTAGGCTGGACAGGTGCTCACTTACCATTTTCTTGCCTATCTTAACTTGTGCTTCTATTCTGGTTTTTATGGCATTATTTTTGATAGGTTGGTCTGTTTTTTCCCTTTGTGTAAAGACAGATGCAAAAAATGAGTTAAATAGTTCTGCTTTCTCCCTGTTGCTTGTCACCTTCTTGCCACTTTCTCCCACTAATGGACCAATCATTTCCTTCACTTTTTTCTTATTTTTTACATGTTGAAAGAATCTTTTTTTGTTATTTTTGACTTTGGTCGCAAGCCTTAGTTCATTTTGAGCCTTAGCTTTCCTCACTTCATCTTTGCAGGCTCGGGCTATTTGCTGATATTCTGCCTTAGTTGTGTGCCCCTCTTTCCACTTTCTATACCTGTCCTTTTTATCTTTCAATTTATCAGAGAGGTCTTTATGCAGCCATGCTGGTTTCTTTTGAGAGCTGTTATTTTTCTTCTTTGTTGGTATGGTGCTAGACTGGGCTTTTATTATCTCGCTTTTCAAAATTTCCCAAGCTTCTTGAGTTGTTTTCCCCTTGAGGATTCTCATCCATGGAATCCTTCCCAAGCCCTCTCTAAGTTTATTGAAATTAGCTCTCCTAAAGTCCAAGATGCTAGTTTGACTGTGTTCTATTGCTTGTACTTCCATAATGTTGAATTCCAATATTGCATGATCACTTCCTCCCAAGGTTCCTGTGGCTTCAACACCTTCTATCATTTCGTCTCTGTTAGTGAGAATTAGATCCAGAATGGCTAATCCCCTAGTTTCCTTCTCTACTTTTTGGGAGACAAAGTTGTCTGCTAGGTTTGTCAGGAATCTGTTTGATCTTCCACTTGGTGCAGAGTTTGTCTCCAGTTGATGTCAGGGTAGTTAAACTCTCCCATTACTATTGTGATGTGCTTCCTACATACCTTAGTTAGCTGACTAGCAAAAAGTCCATCTATTTCCTTTGTTTGGTTGGGTGGCCTATAGTATACACCTATGGCAATGTCATTTTTTGCTCCTTTTATATTGACTCTATACTTTTCTATTTCTATACATTTCCTTTTTTGTGGTTTGCTCTTAAGTTACAGCAGGGCTTTTCAACCTTTTCACCCATTGTACCACTTTTAGGATAAGGCAACATCCGAGAACCACCAGTCACCCAGCAAGGTGTCAAAAACTCTATGACCCAAAGAAGGGGAAAAAATGATAAAGTACGGGTAGTCCTCAACTTACAACAATTCGCTTAGTGACTGTTCAAAGTTACAACAGCATTTATCACACTTAATGACTGTTGCAGCATCCTCAGGGTCATGTGATTTACATTTGGATGCTTGGCAACTGATTCATACTTATGACGGTCACAGTGTCCCAGGGTCATGTGATCACCTTTTGCAACTTTTTGACAAGTGAAGTCAATGGCCAGGGGGCATGGCCAGCTCATCACTCAGGTTGCGGGGTGCCTGTGGGGGGTGTGGGCAGGGATGTGAGGGGGATCTGTGAGTCTCTGGTGGAGGGGAGTGGGACATGCATGGGCACCTTCCTTTCCTCCCTCTCTCCCTCCCATTGTCCCTTCCTTCCTTCTTTCCTTCCTTTCTTCCTTCCCTCCCTCTATGTCCCTTTTTCCTTCCCTCCCTCCCTTCCATTGTCCCTCCCTCCCTCCCTTCCTTTCCTTCCTCCTCTCTTTGTCCCATGGAAGATGATGCTCCAGAGTTAAAAATTGACTCTCAAACTTTGACTGACCAATTTATAGATCAAGGAACAACAGAGGAAGAACAGATCAACCCTAAAGAGGCCGATATGCAACTACCACAATTCAACGAAATGGAGGAAATATATCTACAATCTATTGAAGAGGAACCAATCAACACAGAGGAAGAGATACAGATGCAAATTATGGAGAATCTTGATGATCAAAGGCAGATTCCAACCAAAACACCTATAATCCTAAAAGCAACAGGAATGGATTTTCAAATACGAGGCATCGAAAACACTGACAACATGGACAAACAATGAATAACTACCATACTGATTAAGACCGACTACATAGTGCAGACAACACTGGAAAAAAGAGAAGAGGACTACGATCAGACTCAATTGTGGAGAAATATGTATAACCAAACATTAAGATTTGATGAGTCAGAGGCTCTTTTGTGAAAACCTGCTTGGCACAAAAAGAAAGCTAGAATTAGGTTTAAAAATGAGAGTTAAAACTTTATTTGACGGGTTAAAAAGGCTTTTAGAGATTTTGACTGAGTTAATACTATCGAGATGAAAACTATGGATTTGACTATGGTTGGGATGTAATTTGACTATGGTTGGGAAATCTAATATGGAAAAGGTGGTAAACAAAAAGTTAATAGATGAAGAAATAGAATACAGATTGGAAATGAAATAAGGTGTCTGGTGGAATAATATGTTTTCTTTTTACAAGTATAATGATTTTGATAGGATTTAAATTTTAGGTAAGGAGTTAAAAAGGGGTTTTAAAGGTATGGATTGATTTATAAAATATATATTTGAAATAGAAAATATATACTTGATAGAGTACAGGAAAGAGAATATAGTTGGGAAGTATTAAAATATAATAGTTGATATAATATGTATATTCTAGAAATAATTATTGTTTGATGGGAAATTGGGAGACCCGAAATGTAACTTATGTGTTCATTTTAGGCTAAAGTGGAAAATGGTAATTGTAAAATAGTTAAACTTAAAAACAGGATTTTGATTGATATAAGTGAATTACTATTGATATTCTTTTTACAATGATTGAATTTTATTTAGAAATGTATTAATACTAGGTTATAGCTTGAGGGAAATAGAGAAGGAACTTTTAAGGAATTATTGAATTATTTATGTTTGATTATATTGTGGGGGGTTTTTTTGGATGATTGATCACCCTATCTCCACGTGGATTCTTAAAGCACTTTGATGTAAAACCAAAAAATACTAATAAAACTTGTTGTTTTTTTTTTAAAAAAAAGCACCTTTGAGACAACCATGACCTGGATGACAAAGAATCTCCAAGCTAACTTAACAGGCCTGATGCATACCACACACTAACCAACACAAACATGAGGTAAGATTCACTATAACAAAGCTTCACAAGTTGTCTGAATGCCAAGTTGTCTTTCACTCGTCAAATTAAGTCTCTTCTATGAACAAGCCAAATAAATTCCAAGATGGGCCAAAGCTAATTGGCAAAACCCTGGGTGGGAACTCATTTATTTTATTAAATATGAGTACCACCCAACTCCAAAACAGTTCTATATAAACAATATAAACCCAGACAAAACTAATAAAAACAGAATGCAAAATAGATAAACAAGATTGATAGAATAGGTAAGCAAGATGGCATCCAGTCACTTCATAAAATGCATAGACCAATATGCAAAAACAAGGGACACTGAGTACATAAGTGTTCTCAGGAGATTCAAACCAAGCAAGCAAGATGGAAATGCAAAGAAACATAGAAAAAGATCACAACCTTTCATTTGAGGGAAAACAGAAGCTAGTAATTCATTGCAATTATTCACATAGTTTCCTTCTTCATGTCGTTATTCTTCGGATTTGTCTCATACATACACATTCCCACACAATGCATTCATACATTCAATGATAAATTGTAAAGTTCCCAAGGAGTGACTGGACTGTTAGAATGCCATTTCATAAGAGCCACGAAGGTAGAGAGATACCTTATCAGTACCAGGAAGTATTTTTAGGATTAAAACACAGTTTTGATGTACACATTGCCTAGATTGCTTCAGTTCTAACAGAACAACAGAATAATAGAGTTGGAAGGGACCTTGGAGGTCATCAAGTCCAACCCCCTGCTCAGGCAGGAAACCCTATATCATTTCAGACAAATGGTTATCCAGTCTCTTCTTAAAAACTTCCAGTGTTGGAGCATTTACAAGTTGTTCCACTGATTAATTGTTCTGACTTTCAGGAAATTTCTCCTTAATCCCAGGTGGTTTCTCTCCTTGATTAGTTTCTATCTATTGCTTCTTGTCCTGCCTTCAGGTGCTTTGGAGAACAGGTTGACTTCCTCTTCTTTGTGGCAACCCCTGAAATGTTGGAAGACTGCTATCACGTCACTCCTAGTCCTTCTTTTCATTAAACTAGACATGCCCAATTCCAGCAACCGTTCTTTGTATGTTTTAGCCTCCAGTCCCCTAATCATATTTGTTGCTCTTCTCTGCACTCTTTCTAGAGTCTTAGAATCTAGAGTTCCATTTTAATTCAGTGTTGTAGAGCAGTGGAATTAGGCAGGGATCCTTAATTCAGGAACATTACTTTTCCTCAATGCAGAATGATGACACCATGTGCGTATATTTTCAGGGAAGGAGATGTGATGTACTGGAAAATTCTGTCCTTCCTTTTTGCCATTCAGGAGATCAACCAAGATTCCCACCTCTTACCCAACATCACTTTGGGATATGACCTCCAAGACAACTTTAGAAACAGACGAATGACTTTGGATGGTCTGTTGGACCTGCTGTCAACTGGAGAGGCCAATGTTCCCAACTACAGTTGTGGAAGGAAGAAAAACATACTGGTTCTCCTGGAGGAGACTGATTCTGATATATCCATTCACATTGCTGCTATATTGGGCATATACAAAATAGCACAGGTATGTGAGGGGAAGGGTGGTTCACCGTATTCCTCATATGAGAATTTTAATCAGAAATGTCTACAAATGCCGGGTATTTGTGGATTCACATTCCTAAACTCAAAAATACATAGAATAACAGAGTTGGAAGGGACCTTGGAGGTCTTCTGGTTGAACCATCTGCTCAAGCAGGTGACCCAATACCATTTCAGATAAATGGCTGTCTAGTCTCTTCTTAAAAGCTTCCAGTGATGAAGCACCCACAACTTCTGAAGGCAAGCTGTTCCACTGATTAATTGTTTTCACTATCAGGAAATTTCTCCTTAGTCCTAGGTTGCTTCTCTCTTTGGTTAGTTTCCATCTGTGTTTGATTTCAGTCTTTTCTTTGACGTTAATTGATTGATGGTGTCAATATCCATCTTGAATATCCAAATAAAAATCCAGGATCAATTCAGTTCTGAAAAGCTTACTGTTTATCAAATACATAGCATGGTAATGGTGAAATAAAACTAATTCTGAATTTCTAAAGCATCAGTTCACAGTATTAAACAATGATTTTTTCACCTCAAACACGTAGACCATGTAAAAAAGTTATCTTGTTATGGGAACTATCAGCGTTCTTCTTCCCACCTGTTGATATGACCTTCAAAGGTTTTCAGACTCTCACAAGCCTCCGTGGAACTGCAGAAGTTTTGTTTCTCCAAATCAATCCATTCATAGTCAATAGCTCCCCTGCCTCCTTACTCTAATGTCAAGTTGAAACAGAGAGGCACGTAGCTGCCCATCTTTCACTCTTGACAGATGGATTGATTGATGGATTAAGTTGTTTTTCTACTCCTAATGACCACATATCTAGATTTTCTCCATGACAATCTATCCCTAACCTAATATTTTAGTCTTCGAACAGTGCAATTGATGCTACAACTGAGACCATCCACCTTGCTACTGGTCGTTGTCTTCTTCTCTTTCCTTCCACCCACCTTTCTGAGCTGGTGGGAAGAGGTGTAATGTCTAAGGGGAGTCAGCTGAGAATCAGTGTTCATCAAGAGCAATCAATCAATGGAACAACTTGCCTTCAGAAGTTGTGGGTGCTCCATCACTGGAAGCATTCAAAAAGAGACTGGACAATCATTTGTCCGAAATGGTATAGGGTCTCCTACTCGAGCAGGGGATTGGACTAGAAGACCTCCAAGGTTCCTTCCAACTCTGTTATTCGATGTTCTAAGAGAAATTTCCTTAAAACCAAGGTCCCCACTTTCATAATAATATGAACCTAATTCTCAGGTTGCCCTAAAGGCTAAAACAGAACAGTGTCTTTATTGTATTCCAGAAAACAGTGCCCTTCAGCCACTGAGTGAGCAAAGATACTGTAGTATTGCACAATTTTATTGTTTAATGTTTAATGAAGAGAAGGACTAGGAGTGACATGATAGCAGTGTTCTGATATCTCAGGGGTTGCCACAAAGAAGAGGGACTCAATCAATTTTCCAAAGCACCTGAGAGAAGGAAAAGAGGCAATGGATGGAACCTAATTAAGAGGAGAAGACACCTAGAACTAAGGAGAAATTTCCTGACAGTCAGAACAATTAATCAGTGGAACAACCTGCCTCTAGATTAGCTAAAAGCTAGACCATACAGAGTGTCTCTTCCATCTATTTTGTTTGCAAATGCTCTCTCCTTAGAACCAAAAATGGATTACTTGAGGCTGGATTTAACAACAAACCAGGAGGTGAGAAATTGCTGTGTCATTATTGCAACAGAAACTTGGTTAAAGCCCTCTGTCCCAGCTAGTGCTGTTAGCTTGATGGGATTTTCAACATTATGGCTGGACAGGAGTTTTACTCTTAGTGGCAAATCCCGGGGAGCGGGTGTCTGTTTTTATATAAATGACAGATGGTGTAATAATGCCAAGGTGGTTTCAAGTCTGTGCTCCCCAGATGTGGAGCTTCTGACTATCAAATGCAGACCCTTCTATCTGCCTAGAGAATTCTCTGTTACCATTATCACAGCTGTGTATATCCCCCCTGATGCAAACAGAGAAGAGGCCCTAAAGGTTCTCTGTCATACCATCAGTGACTTACAAACTACTCACCCAGAGGGAGACTTTAACTTAGTGGATTTGAAATCTACCCTGCCACATTTCCATCAATATGTGGACTTTGCAACCAGAGGGGACAATACACTGGATCTTGCTTATTCCAACAACAAGAAGGCTTTCAAAGCTACCCCCTGCCCTTACCTGGGCTCCTCTGACCATCTCTCAGTGCTGCTTATTCCAGCATATAAACCTTTATTAGTCAGAGTGAAACCTACAGTAAAGCAGGTGAGGGTTTGGACAGAGGGAGCGATAGAAGCATTACAAGACTGCTTTGAGTGCACAGATTGGGGCATGTTTAAGGAAGCAGCTACCAATAACCAACATACAAATGTTGAGGAGTATGCCATCATGGTGTCTGCATATATCCAAACGTGCATAGAATATGTCTGTGTCCTGAAAAGCATTGTTGTGAGGGTGAATGAAAAACCGTGGCTGACTTATAAGGTCCGCAAGATGCTGAAAGCATGGAATGTGGCTTTCAAATCTGGTGACATGCTGGCACTTAGAACAGCCAGAGCAAATCTGAAAAGTGCCAGAAAATCCAGAACTTTTTTCAGGACCCAACAAACACCAGGCGAATGTGGCAAGGGATCCAGGCCATTACGGATTATAAGGTGGCTCCATCGAGATGCAAGGACGACACAGACTTCCTAAACAAACTGAATGCATTTTTTGGTAGATTTGAGGCATCAAATAGCACTCCTGCTAGTAAAGCTGTGCCCCATCCTGATGAGCAAGTGCTAAGCTTTGAGGTCACCTCGGTCCAGAAAACACTGCAGACAGTTAACATTTGCAAAGCAGCAGGCCCAGATAACATCCCTGGACGTGTCCTCAGGGAATGTGCAGAGGAGCTGGCTTGTGTTCTCACAGATATTTTCAACCTCTCATTGCAGTAGGCAGTGGTCCCTTCGTGTTTTAAGACGGCCATCATCTTGCCAGTGCCAAAAAAGTGCACAATTACAGGCCTCAATGATTACTGTCCGGTTGCACTGACATCCACCATTATAAAATGCTTTGAGAAACTGATAAAGGACATTATTGTATCTAGCCTCCCACCAGCATTTGACCCACTTCAGTTTGCCTACCGACCAAATCGCTCTACGGAGGATGCTATTTCTTCCGTTCTCCATCTGAGCTTGAAGCACTTAGAGGAAAGAAATACTCACGTGCATTTGTTGTTTGTCAAATTCAGTTTGGTGTTTAACACAATCATTCCCCAGCATCTAGTAGACAAACTGGGCCTTTTAGGCTTAAACACTCCTTTGTGCGACTGGATTCTTGATTTTCTTACCAACAGGCCCCAATATGTGCGAGTTGGAACAAATACCTCTAATACCATTTTCTTAAGCACAGGTTCTCCTCAGGGCTGCGTCTTAAGTTCACTGCTGTTCACCCTGTTGATCCATGACTGTTCTGCTACGTTTGCCACCAACCATATTGTGAAGTTCGCAGATGATACAACAGTAGTGGGCCTTATTCAGAATGACAAGGTGGAAGCTTACCGCAAAGAGGTTGAGGGGTTGGTGAACTGGTGTAAGGAAAACAGCCTAGTTTTAAATACCAGAAAAACCAAAGAGATCATTGTCGATTTCAGAAAAGGCAGGCACAGCCACACTTCTCTGTGCATTAATGATTCACCTGTGGAGATGGTTACCAGCATCAAATTCCTGGGTGTGCAACTAATGAGTAGGCTGGTTTGGTTGCTCAACAGTGAGAAATTGGTGAAGCGGGCACAGCAGCGCCTTCATTTTCTGCGTCACATGAGAAAAGCACATCTTCCTTCCCTGTCCTGACCACTTTCTACAGGGGAACAATCGAGAGCATCCTGTCATACAGCATCACAGTCTGGTTTGGAAGCATCACTGCTTCAGACAGGAAGGCGGTGCAGAGAGTGGTGAGGATGGCCGAAAAGATCATTGGCAGCTCCCTCCCTCCCATCCAGGACATAGCACAGAAGCATTGCTTGAGCAGAGTCCGTAAGATCATCTGGGACACTACACATCCTCTTCATGACCTGTTTTCCTTGTTACCTTCTGGGAGGAGGCTTCGTGGTATCCGTAGCACGAAGCCTCCTCCCAGAAGGTAACAAGGAAAACAGGTCATGAAGAGGATGTGTAGTAGCAGAGCATCCAGATTCAGCCATAGTTTCATTCCATACAGCATTAACCTTGTGAACTCTCAAGCTTTCTCCTTCCGTTATATATTCAAGATGGACAGTATTTAATATTTATTTGTTATGTATATGTAGGGGTGTGGGTCTATACATATGTTGTACATAGTATGTTTAGGTGTGTGTCATGTATGTGTTTCACTTTGAGAGCGGGCAACTAAATTTCATTATTGATGTGTGCCATTGTGCCCACAGTAAAAAAATGACAAAAGGTTATCTTATCTTATCTTATCTAGTATGTTCTATAATATATGAAATGTAAAAATAGCAGGTTGATGTAACTTTTATTAATATAGTGAAATATAAACTGATTAAAGTATGTTATATTTAGATACTATAAGATTGATAAAAAGTATAGTATTTTAATAATACATGACATACAATATTGGGATGATGTACTTAAATGGGAAAATTTGGACAGATGACTAACATATGAAGAAATTATGACTGATAAGAATTTGATTGAATATAAGGGAAATTAAGCATAAACAAAAATTATGAAAATAGGATGCATGCTGAACTAATGAGATGATGGTTATAAGAATAATATAAGCTGAAAAAATGTTATACATAGAGATTATTATTATTTGTATAAATATAAAAAATGCCTATATCTAATCATTTATATATTGAAAATATTAAGAATTATATTTTGGTTAAGGTTGAAGGAGAATATAAATGGGAGAAGGGAAGATCAAAGAAAGATATCATTAATTAATATATTCATTATGGAATTATCAAATTTAATCATTATTGATTGTTAATTAATTATTATTGTCCTTTTTTCTTGTTAAAATATAAACCAAAACAACACACTGTACACCAGGCACTGGAGATTGTTATAGTTAAAAACCAATAAAATATTTATAATTAAAAAAAAGATACTGAGTACCATGCCTCTGGATCATCCTGTAGGGGTTCTGTAATGAGAATTAGAAAAAGAAACAAATTGTGTAGCCTTGCCTATCTATTGCTATCTCGCTTCTGTAATCAGTGTTTGCATCAGGAACAAATTTCATGCAAGCGTGGGAAACATGCACACGGATGTGCTGTACTGAAGGAGGGAATAAGTGAGTGTACAGGAATGATTGATGTCTTCCTTATATTATAATAACTCTGTTGTCTGATTTTCATTGGCTAACAAAGTTTATAAAGCAATGCTACTAACATTTTACGGGGTGGCACTTCTGAACGCAACTGCTGCCAGTGTTCAGATTGTGTTCCCACCCAGGACTTATTTCGATAGAAAATAAAGTGCTGTACCTTTAAAAAGCCTCTGCTTGAGTTTTCATAATTAAATTTTTATGATTTCTCAAGCTTGGCCAAGGGCCAGTAACCTTACAATCCAATCTTTGTCCCAAAGATGCTTTGCAAAGGGCACTGAAGAACTGAAGAAGCTTCTTGGATGAGAAGCCAAACATTTTCAAGAAAAACACCAAGGAAATCCAGTTGCCTTTTGAAAAGCACCTTTGGGACAATCATGACTGGGTCTACCTGAGGCTTCTTCAGTAGCTTCACCACTAATGGAGAGAAGATAATACAAGAAGGGGGCAATGTCTTCTTTGCTGATAGAATATTTCATCCCTAAGGCCAGAAAATTGCTAGTCCTTAGATTCTGGTCTGGAAAAAACAGGGAAAAAAGAGGGAGTCAAGGTTAAGACTAAGATCAGAAAGAAAGGAGAAGAAATGGCTGGGCTGGGTCACCAGGATTAGCTGTTGTCTTTCTTCCTAACCTGAACAAAAGAGTGGAAACACAAATGCTACATGGATGTTGAAAGTCCCATTTGCACAGTTTACTCTGTATGTATTTAAGCAATAAGTTAGTAGCTGTTGTGGTTCAGCTATGTACAGTTTCTGTCCTGAAGGAGTAAATAAATCTAGAACATGGGCTTTGTGTAGAGAACTATTCAGTTCGCCCTCAGGGTAAACCAGGAGGTTTTATCATAGAACGTCTGGCTTCCTTTCCAAATATTCTCCTTTTCTCTTCCTTTCCAGTTTCATGCTTTCCTTCAAAACCCCAGTTGTATAATCATTCCATTGATGGGGTATATTTTGATGAGAATGGAGACCTGGCTCTTGACTTGGACATTGTGAACTGGATGGTTTACGCCAACAAGTCTGTCACCAGGATGAAATCTGGGCATCTAGAAAGACAGGGAATCCAGGGTTCCAAACTGGTGATTTATGAGAACAATATTGCACAGATGGAAAAGCTGAACAAGGTGAGGAAACCTCTTTATTTCACTCTTTCTCTAATTCTCACAATGGAGTAATAGTGGCTTTGAAGGACTCCCAATTTCACATCAGAAATGTTGCCTTTTTCTTAGCCCAGGTGTTAATGGCCTTGATGGTATTTCCTCCACTGAGTTTGGACTAAGATCTTCTTCGCTCTATTTACTTCTAACCTGCTTCTTGACTTCAGTGTGCCTAAATGTCAGCTTAATGTCCTTTTCTTGAACAAGTTGGTATTTAAACTAATCTAACTCTCAAACGTATGTCTGTTCTCATCATTAGATGAGACGATAAACTGGCAAGTAGCCTGCAGCTTATTCAATTGGATGAGGTGGTCCATCCTTTCCTATTTTTTCTCAAAATGAGTTCATTTTCTGGATGTTCTTCCTTTCCCTCCTCAGCCCCTGCCTCCTTCCAGGTGTGTGGAAAGTTGTTGTCCCGGATTCAGGAAGGTGGCTCAGGAAGAGAAGCCCATCTGCTGCTATGACTGTATTCCATGTGCAGAAGGAACCATCTCCACCCAGGAAGGTGGGTGACATCGGAGGGGACCTCAGATAGACAGATGTTTAAAAATATTAAAGATATCAGTGTAGGATGTAAATTGTTCCAAGTAAAGCTGCCTTTTGCAATTGACTGTTGGTGATTTTGTCAATGCCAATAATGTTTAAATGGTGTTCCAGATGTTTTGGGATTTCACCCAAGACACTGATTACTATTGGTACTGTCTTTGCTTTTATTTGTTTTACTTCTATTTGCAGATCTTTATATTTTGTGATTTCTCCTATTTTCCTTTACTGCAACATCTGCTATCCAGACTTTTTTATCTTTCTTACCAACAATTGTTAAGTCTGGTGTCTTATGTGGCAGATGGTTATCTGTTTGAATTCTAAATTCCCAGAGCACTTTATCTTCTTCATTTTCTGTTACTTTCTCTATTTGTGGTTCCACCAGTTCTTGCTTGCAGGTAAATGTTATTTCTTGTAGAACTTCCAATTACCATTGTTGTTACTTTAGCAATAGCACTTAGACTTATATACTGCTGCATTGTGCTTTATAGCCCTCTCTAAGTGGTTTACAGAGACAGCCTATTACCCCCAACAATCTGGGTCCTCATTTTACTGACCTCGGAAGAATGGAAGGCTGAGTCAACCTTGAGCTGGTGAGACTCGAACTGCCAAACTACTGGCATTTGGCAGTCAGCAGAAGTAGCCTGCAGTACTTCATTCTAACCACTGCACCACCACTTTGTCTTGCCATTGCTTCTAGTCAATCTGGGTCAACTTGCAGCAGCTAACTAGATGGTTCACCGTTTCTTCAGCTTCTTTGTAGAGGCACCATTTGCTGTCTGTTTCTGCCTTCACATTTCTGGCTTTGAATGCATTTGTTTTTTTAAGGCTTGGTTTGTGCAACCAGAATTAGCCCCTTTGTCTCTTTCTTCAACTTTCCTGCACTTAACCATTACTAGGTCTTGTTGTCTGCTTTGCCTCCTAGTGTGTGTATGTGCTGCCCATGTAATATTTTGCCTTGCCATGTCTCTTTTCTGTTCTTCATTTTTTCTTTCCTGTAGGCCAGTTTGGTCTCTTGGGTATTTAGTAAGTCTTCATGGTATACTAGCTTCAGTGCATCTTCTTCATTATCTTGCAGATAATCTTCCAAATGCCTTTTTTTCTTCTTCAACCATCTAATGTACTTGTAACATTCCATGCTCAGCTATGCTTCTTTGTATGTAGAGTCCATCAATATTGCTTGATGGGCTCTTGCCTCCAGAAGTTGTGAATGTTCCAACACTGGAAGTTTTTAAGAAGAGATTGGACAACCATTTGTTTGAAATGGCGTAGGGTTTCCTGCCTGAGCAAGGGGTTGGACTAGAACACCTCCAAGGGGATAACTCTGTATTCTATTCTACTCTATTCTACTCTACTCTGCTCTACTCTGCTCTACTCTGCTCTACTCTGCTCTACTCTGCTCTACTCTACTCTACTCTACTGTACTCTATTCTATTCTACTCTATGCTCCTTTGTATGTAGAGTCCATCAATATTGCTGTGTGGATAAAGGGCATAATTCATTGTCATTATTTTTCAGTCTTCCTATCCAGGGCTTTTAGTTCTGCTTGAGTCCAGTCCACTATTACACCTGTGGATCTAATAACTGGAATAGCCCAGGTGTTAATTGCCTTGATGGTATTTCCTCCATTGAGTTTGGACTTTAAGACCTTCTTCACTTTCTTGATGTAGTCATTTCTAAACTTTCTCTTGACTTCACTATTTCCCCCCTGTGGATGGTGAGGATGGCACATTTGTCCAATTCAAAACTCCACTGTAATATCTTGCCTGTACATACCAACAGTTTTGAGCAACAATTCTGCTCCAGATGCTGTTTTTCCATACAGCTTCAGATTGTTCATGTAAAAGAGGTGAGATAGCCTGGCAGATGTTTTTTGATGTTTGATACCCATGGCCTGACCTGTTCACTATTGTTGGCAGAGGAATCAATGCAATTACAAACAGTAATAGTCATAGTAGGTCTCCTTGAAGGATTCGTCTCTTGATCTTTCTCTTTCCTTCTAGTCTATCTCCATTGACCACCATTGTGCCATTGATCTTTGCACAAAGCTTCTTATGTTTCTACTCCTATTACTTCTAGGCACTTGATTACCCAATCATGTGTAGGGAATTGAATGCCTTCTTATAATCAATCCAAGCTACAGTCAAGTTGGTTTTCCTTCTCTTGCAGTTTTCCAAAATCATCTTGTCAGTTTGGAGCAGATCGTTTGTTCCTCTGATGTTTGGGCAGTTTCTATTCTGTTCAAGAGGAAAGAGCTTGTTTTCAATTATAGTACATGCTGTTGGATTGCATCAGCTACCACATCAGTTAACAATTTGAAACTTATAGGTAAGCAGATAACTGCCCTGTAGTTGGCTGATGGTGCCCCTTTTGCTGGATCTTTCATTATCAGGTAGGTTTTTTCAGATGTTAAACTGCTTGGCAATAAGTGGAAAGCAGACCAGTCAGATGTTTCAACCAAAAACCATACAACTCATCTTCACCCACTGCTGAAAAATTAATGAACTTTGTCCTTTTCTTCACTATTTATGCTGTTATTACAAGTTATTTCATTTCAGCTTTTTTTTATTCTTATTCACTTTCTCACCCTCTACTTCCTACTTATCCACTTTATTCATATCCATTTACTTTAACCAAGCTGCATTCTTGTTGTATTTCTTTGGGTTATCCCTTAGCTGCACCCAGAACTGCACTGTTTCTTCTTCATCAGGTGTTGACTGGTTCACTGCAGTCTCTCCATTGATGGATTGGTAGAAACCTTTGACTGAAATTGTAGATTTGACTTATAGTGTGCAATTCAAGCTTCATATCGGCTGATTTTCTTGGTTACAGCTGTTACAGTATGAGTAACTTTACTATTTCCAGTGCTTCCTTGATTTTCCTTACTTCTAGGTGATTTTTCTTTATCGGGTATGTTTTGCTCACTTATATCTGACCTTAGCATTCTGATCTTCCATTTGGGTTGTGCACCCTGCAGTTTGCTGCATAGGAAATACATTATCTATTTCAGCATTCTGCATCTTCATTCTTATGTTTATCTCTCAACATTCATTCCTTACTAATTTTATGCAAATCATAGCTTCAATAAAAGGTGAAAGAACCAGCTTTAAGATGGACAATACTCTTCCTCTTTTCAGATTCAGAAAAATGTGCTCCTTATCCAGGAGATCAGCATCCAAATATCAGTCAAGATCGTTGTATTCCTAAGATTAAAACCTTCCTAAATTATAAAGACTATTTAGGGGTCATCCTAATTTCCATTGCTGTGTTCCTGTCTTTAACAACAGCCTTTGTCTTGGGAATCTTCATTAAATTCCTAGACACTCCAATCATCAAAGCCAACAACAGAGACCTTTCCTACATCCTCCTGGTCTCCTTCCTGCTTTCCTTCTTCACTTCCTTCCTCTTCATTGGCCAGCCAAGGAGAGTCACCTGCCTTCTCCGACAGATAACATTCAGCATCATCTTCTCAGTTGCCATTTCTTCTGTCTTGGCCAAAACGATCATGGTGGTGCTGGTTTTCTTGGCCACAAAACCAGGGAATAAACTTCAGAAATGGCTGGGGAAGAGCTTGGCCAACTCCATCATCCTTTCTTGCTCTGTTATCCAGATAATCATTTGCAGCAGCTGGCTTGGCACTTCTCCCCCATTTCCTGACTCTGATCTACATTCTCAGCCTGGAGAGATCATCCTGCAATGCAATGAAGGATCTATCACCATGTTTTACTGTGCTCTTGGCTACATGGGCTTCCTAGCTACCATCTGTTTCATGGTAGCTTTCCTGGCCAGGAATCTACCTGGGGCCTTCAATGAAGCCAAGCTCATCACCTTCAGCATGCTGGTCTTCTGCAGCGTCTGGGTCTCCTTTGTGCCCACCTACCTGAGTACCAAAGGGAAATACATGGTGGCTGTGCAGGTCACCTCCATCTTGGCTTCCAGTTGGGCTGCATCTTTTTCCCCAAATGCTACATTATTATTTTGAGGCCAGACCTCAATACTAAGGAACAACTAATCATGAAAGAGAAAAGAGAAAAGTGATTCTAATCAGTGCTTCTTGTATCATGTGTGCAGCAGAAGAACTCTTTCTTTTCCCCTAGTTCTTTCCCTTATTCCTATTCAATGGTTTGGACTGATTAAGAAATTCCTCAATTAAAAGAACTTGTTTGCTTTTCTTCCTATCTGAAAGACATCTAAAATTGTTTATTACTTTTGTTTTCCTAGCCATTACTGTGCATTTTACACAGCTCACTAAGAAGCTCTGTACCCCATGGACAACAAGAGCTCTGAGAAAATCCATAGTTCAGCAGTTTCTCCAGTAGGATCCAAATTGGATGCCCATAATTGTCTATGGAGATTCTCAATCAATGAGGTCAAAAGTTACCTGGATTTTCTTTGTTTATTTTTTTCTTGAAAATATTTTGCTTCTCATCCAAGAAGCTTCTTCAGTTCTGAAGAAATGGACAAGCTTCCTGGATGAGAAGCAAAATGTTTTCAAGAAAAAAAACAAAAGAAAATCCAGGTAACTTTTGAAAAGCACCTTTGGGACAGTGGGCAGAATTATAGAAAGAAGTAGAGTCACTGGGCAAAAGTTAGAATTTTGCAAAGACTGAAGGATGCCAGTCCAAGCTAATCTGAATCTCCACCTTGTGTAGACCAGCCCCAAAATGGCGCTAAGGAGGAACGTGATAATAATAATAATAATAATAATAATAATAATAATAATAATAATAATAATAATAATAATAATAATAATAATAATAATAATAATAATAATAATAATAATAATAATAATAATAATAATAATAATAATAATAATAATAACAACAATAACAATAACAATAACAATAACAATAACAATAAGTTGGAAGGGACCTTGGAGGTCATCTACTCCAACCCCCTGCTCAGGCAGGAAACCCTATACCATTTCGGACAAATGGCTGTCCAGTCTCTTCTTAAAAACTTCCAGTGTTGGAGCATTCACCACTTCTGGAGGCAGGTTGTTCCACTGTTTAATTGTTCTAACTGTCAGGAAGTTTCTCCTTAGTTCTAGGTTGCTTCCCTCCTTGATTAGTTTCCATCCATTGCTTCTTGTCCTGCTTTCAGGCGCCTTGGAAAATAGCTTCACTCCCTCTTCTTTGTGGCAGCCCCTGAGATATTGGAACACTGCTATCATGTCCCCCCTCGTCCTTCTCTTTATTAAACTAGACATACCCAATTCCAGCAACCATTCCTTATAAGCTTTAGCCTCCAGTCCCCTAATCATCTTTGTTGCTCTTTTCTGTACTCTTTCTAGAATCTCAACGTCTTTTTTACATCGTGGTGACCAAAACTGGATGCAGTATTCCAAGTGTGGCCTTACCAAGGCATTGTAAAGTGGTATTAATACTTCACGTGATCTTGATTCTATCCCTCTATTAATGCAGCCTAGCACTGTGTTCGCCTTTTTGGCAGCTGCAGCACACTGCTGGCTCATATTTAAGTGATTGTCCACTAGGACTCCAAGGTCCCTCTCACAGTTACTGCTATTGAGCAAGGTACCTCCTATACTATACCTGTACATTTGGTTTTTCTTGCCTAAATGTAGAACCTTACTTTTTTCACCATTGAATTTCATTTTGTTAGATAGTGCCCAGTGGTCAAGTCTGTCCAGATCCTCCTGTATCTTAAGCCTATCTTCTGGATTGTTGGCTATTCCTGCCAGCTTGATGTCGTCTGCAAATTTGATGAGTTCCCCATCTATCCCCTCATCCAAATCGTTGATGAAGATGTTGAAGAGCACTGGGCCCAGAACAGAGCCCTGGGGCACCCCACTACACACTTCCCTCCATGTAGATGCGGTTCCATTGAGGACCGCATGCTGAGTATGGCCGGTCAGCCAGCTACAGATCCATCTGGTGGTGATGCTGTCTAACCCACATTTTTCTATCTTAAAATATATACCCTTCAGAATTGTGCTTAATCACTGGATCTGATTCAGAGCTTAAACACTGAAGATACAAAAAAACTGATTGAATCTTATCCTTTTTGTTTGCTCACTGGACTAAAACACTTTGTAAATTGTCCCAATTTGGTATGGAATCTGCAAGCATCTCAAGGTTGATAATTTTGGAGCAGCCAATAGTGAATTTTGCTTTAGGTGAGTTTTTTTTTCTTTAAGTGATAATAGAATTCTATGACGTGTATGTGCATTTCTCTGAAAATAACTAGTAAAAATATTATTAGCAAGCACTTAATATTTGGGTTTTGCTTGGTGTTTGGTTCTGAACTTTAATTTTCATACTCATTTTCTGCCTTTTCTTTTATTAGCCCCTTTTGAAAATATCAGAGATAGGATCAAAAGCATTTCTTTCTTTGGTATCTGTTACCCTGAAGAGTAAGAATTGGAAAAAGTCAGTGAGAACGTGAGATGAGTATGTTCTCTCCAGCAATAATGGCATCCTTCACAGGGGTCCATATTTAATCATAGTAATGCCAAAAAGTCCATTCTTTTGGACTTAATTAATGAGGTCACACATATCCAAATAAAAATCCAGGATCAATTCAATTCTGAAAAGCTTACTGTTTATCGAATACATAGCATGGTAATGGTGAAGTAAAACTAATTCTGAATTTCTAAAGCATCAGTTCACAGTATTAAACAATGGTTTTTTCACCTCAAACACATAGACCATGTAAAAAAGTTATCTTGTTATGGGAACTATCAGCGTTCTTCTTCCCACCTGTTGATATGACCTTCAAAAGTTTCCAGACTCTCACAAGCCTCCGTGGAACTGCAGAAGTTTTGTTTCTCCAAATCAATCCATTCATAGTCAATAGCTCCCCTGCCTCCTTACTCTAATGTCAAGTTGAAACAGAGAGGCACGTAGCTGCCCATCTTTCACTCTTGACAGATGGATTGATTGATGGATTAAGTTGTTTTTCTACTCCCAATGACCACATATCTAGATTTTCTCCATGACAATCTATCCCTAACCTAATATTTTAGTCTTCGAACAATGCAATTGATGCTACAACTGAGACCATCCACCTTGCTACTGGTCGTTGTCTTCTTCTCTTTCCTTCCACCCACCTTTCCCAGCATTAATGCCCTAAAGAGACTGGTGGGAAGAGGTGTAATGTCTAAGGGGAGACAGCTAAGAATCAGTGTTCATCAAGATCAATCAACCAATGGAACAACTTGCCTTCAGAAGTTGTGGGTGCTCCATCACTGGAAGCATTCAAAAAGAGACTGGACAAATTTGTCCGAAATGGTATAGGATCTCCTGCTCAAGCAGGGGATTGGACTAGAAGACCTCCAAGGTCCCTTCCAACTCTATTATTCTATGTTCTAAGAGAAATTTCCTTAAAACCAAGGTCCCCACTTTCATAATAATATAAACCTAATTCTCAGGTTGCCCTAAAGGCTAAAACAGAACAGTGTCTTTATTGTATTCCAGAAAACAGTGCCCTTCAGCTGCTGAGTGAGCAAAGATACTGCAGTACTGCACAATTTTATTGTTTAATGAAGAGAAGGACTAGGAGTGACATGATAGCAGTGTTCCAATAACTCAGGGGTTGCCACAAAGAAGAGGGACTCAATTTATTTTCCAAAGCACCTGAGGGAAGGACAAGAGGCAATGGATGGAAACTAATTAAGGGGAGAAGACACCTAGAACTAAAGAGAAATTTCCTGACACTTAGAACAATTAATCAGTGGAACAACCTGCCTCTAGAAGTTCTGAATGCTCCAGCACTGGAAGTTTTTAAGAAGAGACTGGACAACTATTTGTCTGAAATGGTATAGGGTTTCCTGCCTGAGCAGGGGGCTGGACTAGAAGACCTCCAAGGTCTCTGTTTTTATTCTATTCTATTCACAATTGATACTTGGTCAGATAAGAATTCAACAGAATTCAAGGAGGGCTGAACTTACTGTAGATTGCTTGTTGGCACGAAGGAACTCAAGACTGATGACATGGGCTCAGCCTGGTCATCTCCATAGGAGGCTTGGATTTCCTCTCAATTTTAGCCCTTATAATGTCCATTGATGGGATGCTTTTTAAAAAGCTTCCAGTGTTGGAGCACCCACAACTTCTGAAGGCAAGGCATTCCACTGGTTTATTGTTTTCACTGTCAAGAAATTTCTCCTTCATTCTAAGTTGCTTCTCTCCTTGATTAGTTTCCATCCATTGCTTCTTGTCTTGCCTTCTGTATTGTACTGTCTCATTGTGTCCATCAACTAAGTCTGGAATCATCCAGCCATTATCTGAGCTCTACTTCTACTTTTTCAGCACTGTATCATTAGGCGTCCTTCTTCTCTTTTCAATTTCAGATCAGCTACACTTTTACTTCACCATCCATAAGTGATAAAACTCAGTTTCCTTTTTTCTCCCGGACCGTCCCCAAAGAAGGTGCCCAATATTTGGGCATTATTAAATTGCTCCAATACTTTCAGTGGACGTTCACTGGGGTCTTTGCTGCAGCCACTGATAATGGAGAACATTTATTTAAGACTTTCACTCCTGTGCTGGCACAGAATGGCATTTGTGTTGTTTTTGCACAACCTACCTTACTGAACACCAAGAATTTCGACTATCTGATTTCTGTTTTCCACAAATGGAGGCAAATCAATGTATTTGTCTACTATGCAGAATTTGCATCTTTCTTAGATGGAATACTTATTACTGATTATATATTTAAGCTTTTGAGAAAACCTGTTCTGGGGAAAGTCTGGATCACAACAGCTTTATGGGACCTCACTATGGAGATAATATATAGTGATTTCCCTTTCAGATATACCCGAAGTATTTTTTTCTTTTCTTATCCAGACAAAGAAAAGGAGCAGATATGATGGTTTTAAATATTTCGACCGTCTTATGTGGCAGCTCACTTGTAAACATTTTCACTGTTCATATGCCAAGTCAGCCTTGTGTGTGAAAGGCCAGACAAGGTGTTCAGAGAAAGAGAACTTGGAGACTGCACCTCAAGAGAAGATTGAGAGGATCTTCTCTCTAGACAATTCCTTAACTTACAATACCATCTGGACAGTGGCACATTAGATAAATAAGAAAAATATTTTGCTTCTCATCCAAGAAGCTTCTTTAGTTCTGAAGGAGCTTTTTGGATGAGAAGCTAAACATTTTCCATCTAGTTGGCTTTTGGAAAAAGCACCCTTGGGACAACCATGGCCTGGATGATTGAGAATCTCCGTACACAGATTTAGTAATTCCAAAATTTCCTCATTGTTAGAAAAATTAATCAGTGGAACAACTTGCCTCCAGAAGTTGTGAATGCAAATACACTGGAAGTTTTTGAAAGAGATTGGACAACTATTTGTCTGAAATGGTAGAGGGTTTCCTGCCTGAGCAGGGGGTTGGACTAGAAGACCCCCAAGGTCCCTTCCAACTCTATTATTCTATTCTATTCTATTCTATTCTATTCTGTTCTGTTCTGTTCTGTTCTGTTCTGTTCTAGTCTAGTCTAGTCTAGTCTAGTCTAAAATTCATTCTCTACATTTCTCTCCAAATAATATATACATTGTAGCAATAATATTTCATGAATTCTTTCCTTTAATAAAATCCCTTGTTTTCATTCCTCTTTCCCTGTTTAGGTTGGTCTCTGACTGTGTCAAGTGGTGATTTAGTCTTGGCTCTTCTGTTTCTGGACATGGAGGTTTTCTTTTCTCAATTTCAAGAATCTGAAATTTGAGGAAAGAATTTATATACCCTTCTCTTTGTATTTCCTACCTTATCATTTAATTGCATCATTTTTATGGGGCCCAAAATCTGTCAGAATGAAAATAAGTCAAAGCTCACTCATTTTCTTTTATATAATTAGGATATATAGATTGATTATAAAAAATGTAAGGTAAAAGAGTCCCTGCAAATTTTATTCTGCTAGTCATTGCAAACTATAGGGGGTAGTGCTCATCTCCATTTCATTGAGCCAGTACTGCCCAAAGACATTTCCATGGTCATGTGGCCAGCATGATGTCACCTTCCCACCAAAGTGGTACCTATTTATCTACTCGCATTTGCATGATTTCGAACTGCTAGGTTGGCAGGAGCTGGTGGCGAGGATGGGAGCTCACCCTGTCATATGGTGCTCAGGTCTCAAACCTGAACTGCCCAATTTCCAGCAGATAAACCCAGCTTCTTAACCACTGAGCTTCCACACTGCCCTATAGGTTGATTATATCTATCCCAAATTCTGAAGGCAAACTCAAACATTCAGAATGAAACCATCCCTTTTACACACAAATTGATTTGTAGAGATCTGAAACCACTAAAGATTCAGATGTGGTATTCCCATGACTAAGATAACAAAACTGATAATGTGTCTACTATATTGTTCCATCTTATCTCTGTAGCTCCACCCTTTCCTGAAGAACCCCCAGATCTACAATAACACCATGGAAGGAATGTATGCGGATGGAAATGGAAATTTGATGGCCGACTTTGACATCCTGAGCTGGGTGTGGTTTCCTAATAGGTCAGCCACTAGAGTGAAATTTGGAAGTCTAGCAAGAGAGGAATCTACCAGAGTCAAGTTCAGCATCAACAAGGAAGCCATGGTGTCGTCCCAATGGAGCAACCAGGTGAAGTATAACAGAATAAAAGAGTTGGAAGGGACCTTGGAGGTCTTCTAGTCTAACATCCTGCTCAAGCAGGAGACTCTATCCTATTTCAGACAATGGTTGTCCAATCTCTTCTTGGAAACTTCAAGTGTTGGAGCACCCACGACTTCTTAAGGCAAGCAGTTCCACTAATTGTTCTAATTGTCAGGAAATATCTGTAGCTCGGGTGTAGGATGAGGGTGAATGTTCATTCTCTGAGCTTGTGGGTTGGTTTCTGAATGTTTCATTACCAGGCTAGGTAACATCTTCAGCAGCAGGTAGGGGAAGTTACCTAGCCTGATAACCTCATCTTCCAACAGTGCACTCATTGCCACTTTGATTGTATTCATCCTCCTTATTGCTGGTCATCCTCATCTTCTTTTTCCTTCCACCTTTCCCAGCATGATCAGAGCTGTCTCTTCGCATAATGTGTCCAGAGTAGGATAATATGAGCCTGGTCAATTATTCCTTGAGTAAGAACTCTGAGTTGATTTGTTTGATTGCCCCTTTTGTTTTTAATTTTCTTGACTGTCCATGGTATTCTCCGGAGTTTTCTCCACACCAAAATTCAAAGGTCTCAATATTGTTTATATTCAGCTTCTTCAAATGTCCAACTTTCACTTCCACAAAGTGTCATGGGGGAACCACTGCCTGCCTTATTCTGTTCCTTTGAGTATCTTTTCCAAGATCATCATGGCTGATGGCTTAAGTCCCAAAGATGCTTTTTCACAAGGCACCTGGACTGTCTTGTTTTTCTTTGAAGACATTTTGCTTGTCATCCAAGAAGCTTCTTCAGCTCTGACTGGATGGTGGGGAATGGAAGGATCTATACTCTTTGCAGACAGCTGGTCATTTGCATTTTTTAGAGAGTCGTTGAGGCCATTTGGAGGTTTGCCTGTGCCCTCAGGGTCACCTGAGTAGTGCAAATGGATGCGGAGCCTTCTTGGAACTGCTGAAAGGACTATGTTGTAGACTGGAGATAGATGATGTTGGACTGCTGGTTTGCAAAAGGGGTCAAAGAGGCCATCTATGTCAAAATTGAACAAACCCTTCTTGGAACTGTTGAAAGGACTGCATTGTAGACTGGAGATAGATGATATCGTATCCCTCTCCCTCTGTTGAAAGAGGGCTGTCATCTATCTCCAGTGCATTGTAACCATTGTGCCACCACAGCTCTTCCTGCCACCACAGCTCTTGAGTTTTGCTCCATTTTACAACCTTTTTACCCCAGTAATTAAGTGGAATCACCACAGTTGTTAAATTGGTAACACAATTATTAATCTGGCTTCCCCACTGATTTTGCTCGTCAGAAGGGCGCAAAAAGATGATCATATGACCCAGGACACTATAACCATCATAAATATGAGTCAGTTGCTAAGCATCAGAATTTTGATCATGGGACCATGAGGGTGCTGCAATGGTCATAAGTATGAAAAATGGTCATAAGTCATTTTTTCCAATGCCATTCTAACTTTGAATGGTCTCAAAACAAACTGTTGTAAGTTAAGGACTACCTGTACTCACTTCTTACTATTCTTTGGCCTCTTCAATTATCTAGCATGATTAGTAATAATTGAAGAACATTAACATTCCTTTGATTCAGCACCAACAACAGGCAAGATGTTTTCTAGACTTACTGTATGTCCCAAAGGCACAGGGAGAAATATTGCCCCCAACAATCTGGGTCCTCATTTTACTGACCTCGGAAGGATGAAAGGCTGAGTCATGAATCAACCTTGTGCCAGTCATGATCAAACTGCTGGCAGTGAGCAGAGTTAGCCTGCAATACTGCCCTTTAACAACTGCGCCACTACAGCGTATACCTATTTTGTTGCTGACCCCCTTCCAACTCTATGTCTCATTTCATAGCTGATCAGTTGCGCAAATGCTTCTGAATGCCAATTCTCTTCATTTTCAGCCCTGGCCTTACTCCCGGTGTGTGGAGGCTTGTCAGCCTGGATACTACAAGGTGGTCCAGGAGGGAAAACCAAGTTGCTGTTATGACTGCATCCCCTGTGCAGAAGGGAGCATCTCCACTCAAGAAGGTGGGTGACTAGAGTCAGGGCAATCTTTGGGAAAGGAGCAAAGGTTCCTATAAATCTCTTCCTTAAAACATTTTTGTCACTGAGATATTTTTTCCTCTCTTTTCTCCCTCTTCCCTACATTTAACGTCTCACCTTTTGCTCCCAACTGTCCTCCAAAGATAGGAAAAGGCAAGAAAATCTTCCAGGAGCCAAGATTTTTTGGCAAATAAAACATCTTTTCCTTTAAACTCTGTTCCTTCTTCACCCAGCTATCTTTTCTCCCTTTATCAACTTTGGTTACTTATGCAGACAAGTATACACACACACACACACAAACACACACAAACACACACATAACTCCTTCTTTCCTCCCCTCCCAGATACACAGTGTTATTCTATTACTTGTCCTTTTGCAGATGCAGACCACTGCACCAGATGTCCAGAAGATTAACATCAGAACAAGAACCGAGATCAATGTATCCCCAAATTCATCACCTATTTGTCCTATCAGGAGAATTTGGGGATCATCCTTACCTCCTTTGCCCTCTTCCTAATCTTAACCTCAAGTTTTGTCTTGGGAATCTTCAATAAATACAGAGAAACTCCCATTGTCAAGGCCAATAACCAGGATCTCTCCTATGTTCTCCTGGTCTCCCTACTGCTTTCTTTCTGCACCTCCTTCCTTTTCATTGGTCAGCCAAGGAGAGCCACTTGCCTTCTTCGACAAACAGTCTTCAGCATCATCTTCTCAATTGCCGTCTCTTCTGTCTTGGCCAAAACGATCATGGTGGTGCTGGCCTTCCTAGCCACAAAGCCAGGGAACAGAGTGAGGAGATGGTTGGGGAAAGGTTTGGCCAATTTCATCATCCTTTCCTGTTCTAGCATCCAGGTCATTCTTTGTTCCATCTGGTTAGGAGTCTTTCCCCCATTCCCTGGTTCTGACATGCATTCACATTCCGGAGAGATCATTCTGCAATGCAGTGAAGACTCCACTGTCATGTTTTACTGTGCTCTCACCTACATGGGCTTCCTGGCCACCATCTGCTTCATGGTGGCTTTCCTAGCCAGGAACCTCCCTGGGGCCTTCAATGAAGCCAAGCTGATCACCTTCAGCATGCTAGTCTTCTGCAGTGTCTGGATACCCTTTGTACCCACCTACTTGAGCACCAAGGGGAAATACATGGTGGCTGTGCAGGTCTTCTCCATCTTGGCTTCCAGTGCTGGCCTGCTGGGATGTATCTTCATCCCCAAATGCTACATTATTTTATTAAGACCAGATCTAAATACAAAAGAGCAGCTAATATCGAAAAATGAAATAGGAAGCCAATTCTGATGCAATTTTCTTGGCAGTATAATTCCCACCCAGTGTTTTAGATCAGGGCTTTTCAACCTTTTCACCGATTGTACCACTTTTAGGATATGGTAATATTCAAGTACCACCTAGCAAGGTGTCAAAAACTTGACCAAAAAAAAAGGAAAAAAGTGATAAAGTACAGGTAGTCCTTGACTTACAACAATTCGCTTAGTGACTGTTCAAAGTTACAATGGCACTGAAGTGACTTATGACCATTTTTCACACTTATGACCATTGCAGCATCCCCAGAGTCATGTGATTTATATTTGGATGCTTGGCAACTGATTCATATTTATGATGATCACAGTGTCCCAGGATCATATGATCCCCTTTTGCAACCTTTTGACAAGGAAAGTCAATGGCAGAGCTGCTGGTGGCCAAGTGCTAAGGCAGGACTTCGTTCAGACCATCCCTCTCTCTCATTCCAATCTCCCTCCCCCCCTCCTTCCTGTTTCCTTCCCTCCTTCCCTGCCTCCCTCTTTCTCATTCCCATCTCCTTCCTTCTGAAGGAAGAATTTGAATCCCCCCCCCAAATTTTCCCTCTTCCATATATTTATCAAACAAGGAAAAGCATCCAGAGACAGAAAAGACAAGCCGCTGAGGAAACTAGCTTAAAAAGGTGCATTCCCCTTTAAGCATTAGCTACTGGCTAGAAAGGAACGTTAAGGAGCCAGCTGGCACTTAAGGGGAAAAAAATATAGCAAGTACTGTCTGCCAGCTAAGGCAGCCTCCCCAAATTGCTCCATTCATAAGTAAACGAATGCTACAGGCAAAATCCATTCAGGACAAAAATACTTCAAAATCCCTTGCAGCAAAACTTACAGCTAACAATAGCAGAGCAATAGAATTAGAACCCAAAATCCAACATGGGACATCAGCCATCAGCCACAATAGAAATTGCCAAACATTCCTTAAGAACACAAAGCCCACATTGCACAAATCCCAGAACTTCAAAGTCACAAAATCACATAAGAATCCTTCCACTCTCCCGGTTTGTTGTTTAATTGATCCAGAACCAAACTGCTGAAACGGCACTTCGCTTCTGCCAAAAAACATCTCTCAAGCAGCTGGAGCAGCCGACTTCCTCTCACCTATTTCAAATGGCGGCGCTCCATTTTTATTTTTTTTTGTCTTAAAGGTATAGCCTCCCAGTTGGAAATCAAGCCCCCGGCTTTTCCTTCCAACACTTCCTTCCTTCCTCCCTCCCTCCTAATCTCTACCTCCCTCTTTCTCATTCCTATCTCCTTCCTTCCTCCCTCCCTCCCTCCGTGCCTCACCTCCAGCCAATGCTGCCTTTCTTCATTCCTCATGGAGGGTGACCCCTCCCCCGCTGCATTTCTTGCCTGTTTGTTGCTGCTGCCTGTGTGCGCACCTTGCATGGATGGCTGCCACAGAAGTTGTAGATTGGCTCCCGGCCGGCCTGTTTGATCTCCTCTCCTCTCTCCCCCCGTCCTCCTTCTTTTCCCTTCGGTGCAACTCCAGCTAACTCCTCTTCCCAAGGCTGCATCTTTTTTTTCTCTCCCTCTTCCGCCCACACTGACTCCTTTTATAGCCTCTCCTGTCTCCACCCCCTCCTCCTCTTTTCTCTTCCAGGTGTGCCAGAAATGCTGATCCTGCAGCTCCCAAGGATTCTTTCAGGGCAAGTCTTGCACTGCGCCACTTTGGCTCGTTCCCTCCCCCACTACACCTGGCTGGGTTGGGCAGGGCAGCGTACTACCTGCCATGTGCCAATGTACCACTGGTGGTACGCATAACACTGATTGAAAAGCCCTGAGCTAAAGTACTACTAATTACTTTGGTACTCACATAATTGTTCCACTAAGGAAGAATCTGAACTGTCATTAGACCAATGTGAACTGCTTTGTCTTGGATGTCCCCAAATTTTCTATGGGCAAAACCTGAACCTGATCTTCTGAAGATTGCATGGTGGTACACACTTGTCAATGTCATAGGACTGAAAAGAAAATGGCTTTTTTCTCTTTCACCTTTGAGCTTCCATTCAACAGCATGCTTCATAGCACTTCATGGCTATTGCCCATTGATCATTTTTGACTCCATAAATATTTCTTAATCTATTTTACAACCATGCAACTTAGGCCTTGACCAAGTACAGTAAAAAGATATTTTGAAATATAGTCACAACTTGACCCATTATGCTTTGGCAGCTCATCGATTCCTATATATAAATCACAACATCAGATTCATTTTCTTCTGTGAAGCAATTGACTATTTTCAGGGTTGATTCAGACAAGATATGTAACTAATTTACTTCTCAATTTATGTTTCATTACATGTTTTAGAGGAAGTTTCTAGATGCAATGAGTAGTGGTCTCATTAGTGGATACTAATCAGATGTATTTAGACCTGATCATCGCATGACATGGTCTATGGCAGGGATGTCAAACTGCCGGCCTGTGAGCCAGATGTGTCATCCGGAAGCCGCACCCACCCCATTGCCGGCAATGGCAAAACCATCCCGATACGTTGTGTGACGTCATGTGACATCGCGAGTTTGACATGTCTGGTCTATGGGGTTACCTTCTCAGATTTTCTTAACTCCTTCACCTTCAGCCATTGTTGATATTGCACTAAATTAGCACCATCTTTTAGTCCCCTACTAGGAAATTTATGTAACTGGCAGCAAAAAGGATCACATCATAAACAAGTCAGTAAAAGGATATTTTTCAGATTAATGCACTAATGGCAAGCCAATGCAAATTAAACAAAACACAAAATAAAATCCAGGGTATTGCAGCAGCATCCAGGAAATTTTTACCAGATCTTATCTCTAACCTTGAAGACTGATAATCTTCCCCAATTAGAAAGATAGAGATAAACTTTTAACAGGGGCTTCTGATGAGTTTTTTTTACAACTTATGGAGATAACAATTCTGGAATATTCAACCTTCTTTGAGGAAGCATCAGCGTCCTTACCAGTCCCTGGTTCCCACAGATGCAAAAAGAGGATGACAAGGTGACTGGCAAACAGGAACAGTCTTACAAGCGGTTTATTCCGACAAGCTTTACATACATTCCCTTCCCGCAGCTCCACCCTCCCCCCAGTCATCAGGCCAGCATCCGGTGCCTGTTCCTAAAGGCAGCACCGCAAGGCCCCATTTCCCCCCTGGGCCGCCGTCTAGTCCCTGCTGGTTGGCGCTGGCTTCTGTGCCATGCAGCGGGTCATCGGAGCCTCTCCGAAGCAGAGGTAAGATCCCCATCGCCCTCCTGAGCACCACAACAGTCAGTCCAATCAGCGGCCTTGCTGGTGCCGCACCCTGAGGCCGCTCAGCTTATTGGCGGCACCGGTTCTGAGCTGTGAGGCCACCAAGATGTTTGGCGGCATTCCATGTTGGCGTTGCCAGGCCTGAGCCGCGAGGTCGCCCAGCCATCTGGAAGTGTTCCTTGCCGGCATTCCTAGGGCCGAGCTGTGCGGCTGCCCAGCTGTTTGGCTGCCGAGATGTGCGGCTGCCCAGCTGTTCGGTGGTGCCCATCCTGGGCACTGGTCCTGGGCTGCAAGGCCTCCCTGTCTGGCAGCATCGCTGGCATCGAGCTATGGGGTGCGCTGCAGCTGGCATTGGTGCTTTCTCCCTCCCCCCTCCCATGAATGTTGAGCCCACGGGGCTTGACAGGCGGCTCCCTCTACCAGGGCTCCACCTGAAAGACAAGGAGAAACATGTAAGCATTCACCCGCTGTGGCGGACGGTTCAGCCGACCCCCCTCCCGGCTTACTGGGACACTGTCGACACTTACACAAGGGGGAAGCCGCTCGCCGGTGCTGCAAGGCCTGCCAGGAAGGAAGGAAGGCTGCCGGCTGGAGGGAGCGGTGGTGGTTGGAAGCTGCACCAGTCGAGCCAGGGCTGTGCACGCAGGCTGGAAAATGGCCACCATGTTGTACCCGCGGGAGGAAAAGCTGGAGAAGCTGAGCCAGGACGAGATAGTGCTGGGCACCAAGGCCATGGTGCAAGGCCTGGAGACACTGTGCAGCAAGCACCACTCCCTCCTGGCCACGCTGCTGGGCATCATCATCCGCCTGGAGCCGGTGCCGCCACACGAGACCAGCGCCGCCCAGGAGAAGGCCCTGCTCCTGAGGAAGTCACTAGAGGCCATCGAGTAGGGCCTCGGCAAGGCCCAGGTGATCATTGCCCTCTCTAGCCACCTGAGCACTGTGGAGTCGGAGAAGCAGAAGCTCTGGGCCCAGGTACGGCGCCTGGTGCAAGAGAACCAGTGGCTGCGGGATGAGCTGGCCGCCACCCAGCAGAAGCTGCAGAGGAGCAAGCAGTCAGTGGCCCAGCTGGAAGATGAGAAAAAACATCTGGAGTTCATGAACCAGATTAAAAAATTTGACGAGGACGTCTCCCCGTCGGATGAGAAAAACGGGGAGGCAGCAAAAGACACACAGAATGATCTATTTCCTAACGACGATGACCAGGGTCCAGGACAAACTCACCACAGTGGAGAGTCAGTAGCCCAGTAGGGCAGCTACGAGATCCCGGCCCATCTATGGACATTGCACAATCTGGTGATCCAGTACGCTTCCCAGGGGTGCTACAAAGTGGCCATCCCACTCTGCAAGCAGGCTCTGGAGGACCTTGAGAAAACATCAGGTCATGATGACCCCAATGTGGTGACAATGCTGAATATTCTTGCATTGGTGTACAGAGACCAAAATAAATACAAGCACCCGCAGCAAATGAGGGGATGAACTGCCGATAGAAATTGGCAAATCCCATGAAACTCTGTAACTGACGGCGGGTCCATGGCACCTGCCACTCCAGTATGACCGTAACTTTATTAGGGTCCATCTCCACTCCTGCCCCCGAAATCTGGTATCCCAGATAGTCCAGCCGGGTTTGGTGGAAGTCACACTTGGATAGTTTCACAAACAGGTGTGCCATCAGCAGCTTCTCTAACACCTGTCTCACCAGTCAGATGTGTTCCTCCATGTTGGAGGTATAGATTAATATGTCGTCGAGATACACGAGCACCCCATGGTAAAGGTTTTCATGCAACACTTCATTGATGAGCTGCATGAATATCGCAGGGGCCCCCTGTAAACCAAATGGCATCACCCGGAATTGGTAGCTACCCAGTAGGCAGTTGAATGCCGTCTTCCACTCATCCCCTCGCTTGATCCAGACCCTGTAGTACGTTTCCCGAAGGTCAAGTTTGGTGAACACCCTACCCTTTGCCAAATGGGCCAACAGGTCCTTCATTAGCAGTAGAGGGTACATGTTTTCCACACACACACACATTGATGCCGTGGAAGTCTACACACAAGCACAGGGAGCCATCTTTCTTTTCCTTAAACAGTACTGGAGCTGTGATCCGTGATTGGGCCAGCTGAATGAAGCCCCTGGCTAGGTTCCGGTCAATATACCGATGCAGCTCCTCCATCTCCCTGGCCGTCATTGCATACATCCGTGGTTTCAGCAGCTTGCTGCCCGCCAGAATGTCGATCGCACAGTTGGTTGGCCGGTGAGGCAGTAGGACATTGCACTCACACTCGCTAAACACTTCGGTGAGATCGGCATACACTGCCAGGAAGGGGGTTTTCCCCCTTGTGCTCTCCTGACCTACCTCTGCCTCCCTGTTCCCTTCTCCACCCCTTTTTCCCAGTTCCTGGTTTGGTGGCCGAGGACCAACACCGAGCCATATCTTTTGATACCCACCTTCCCACCAAATCTTGGGACCCCACTTGTCCAGCCACCCCAGTCCCAGGATAACGGCCTTGGTCATGGAAGGGACCACGAGGAAATGGAGGACCTCCCAATGGGCCCCCATCTCTAGCCTGACGGGCTCTGTTATGAGGGTAGCCGGAGGCCCCCCGAGGAGGGATCAATCCACCTGCTCAAACCAGATCAATTTGGCCAGCTGCCTCACTCTAATGCCTGCTTCAGTAACCACGGCCTTATTGATCAGGCAACGGGTGCAGCCAGAATCTATCAGCGTCCTTACCAGTCCCTGGTTCCCATAGACGCAAAAAGAGGATGACAAGGTGACTGGCAAACAGGAATGGTCTGACAAGCAGTTTATTTCGACAAGCAAAGTCAGCGCTGGAAATGATCTACTCCCAGCGCTTTACATACATTCCCTTCCTGCAGCTCCACCCCCCCAGTCAGCAGGCCAGCATCTGGTGCCTGTTCCTAAAGGCAGCACCGCAAGGCCCTATCTCCCCCCTGGGCTGCTGTCTAGTCCCTGCTGGTTGGCGCCGGCTTCCGTGCTACGCAGCGGGTCATCGGAGCCTCTCTGCAGCAGAGGTAGGATCCCCATCCCCCTCCTGAGCACTGCAACAGTCAGTCCAGGCCTAGCGATGTCCCACAACCCCCAGCCAATCGGCAGCCTTGCTGGTGCTGCACCCCGAGACCGCTCAGCTGATTGGCAATGCCGGTTCTGAGCCACGAGGTCGCCTAGCCATCCAGAAGCGTTCCTTGCAAGCCCAGCTGTTTGGCGGCGTTCCATGTTGGCATCACTGGGCCCGAGCCGTGAGGTCGCCCAGCCGTCCGGAAGTGTTCCTTGCCGGGGTTCCTAGGGCTGAGATGTCCGGCTGCCCAGCTGTTCGGTGGTGCCAGTCCTGGGCTGTGAGGCCTCCCTTGTCTGGTGGCATCACTGGAGTCGAGCTATGGGGTGTGCTGCGGCTGTCGTTGGTGCCTTCTTCCTCCCCCCTCCCGTGAATGTCTAGCCCACGGGGCTTGACAGGAAGATTATCTCATTCACAATACAGAGAATAATAAGAAATTCTAATGTCCCTACTGGCTAGTGAAAAAGTGTTCAATTGTTTTAGCACATTGCAGAATTTAGAATCAGGAATAAGTTTACGGAGTAAAAGGCAAACTTCCCTGAATTGTTCCCTTCCTGACTCTTAAAGTAGAACTATGCCCGTGAATCATACAAAATTGTTTTTTTCCCCCAACTGCATACCTGTTACAACAACTGTTCCCAATTCCCCTTCTAATTATCAAAATTATGGTTATTTATTCTATTTTAAACAAAGTTTATGAGATTTCCATCACTACCATTTGTTGTAAACTGATGTGACGGAAATGGGATATACAACAATTGAAAATCTGACATGTATCCAACTTGGGCTCTGCTGAAAGCAGGATGTGATAGAATTGGGCAGGGACTTTGCCAGTCTGGAATTGCAGATTCATCTACCTTGATTTGGGGCCAAGCTGGATCATCTTCACTGTGGTTGTGCTCTTTTGTGAGCATTGAGATCCAACTCTGTGCCAAAGACAGAACTATAGGAAGAATCTCCATCAATACATGTCAAATGCTGCTGCTGCAAATACAGTTTTTTCTGCTTCAACTTCTGTCCAAATTTCCCTGTACCACAATGCTGATAAAATGTCCATTGAATGTGATAATAGAAGAAAAGAAGGAGTTTAATTACTACAAGCCAGGATACTACCTGATTAGTGGAATAACATCAGGAATGATTTCTCAACTATATCCATATGTTTTCTCCAAGCCACCAACCCACCAACTGAAAACGTAATTTTCTCCATGTACAGGATTCTGGTGATTTTACACGTTCTAATGCATTTTTTCTAGGAATACTTTCCATTCCCCAATTCCTCACCTTGAGAAAGGCAGGTTATTATTGTTTTGCCCAATTTGCTTTAGGAAAAGGTTTCTGAAGCACATCTATCTATCTATCATCTATCTATCTATGGTGGTGCAGTGGTTAGAATGCTGAACTGCAGGCTACTTCTGATGACTGCCAGCTGCCAGCAGTTTGGCAGTTGAGTCTCACCACTCAAGGTTGACTCAGCCTTCCATGCTTCTGACGTCGGTAAAATGAGGACCCAGATTGTTGGGGGTGCAATATGCTGACTTTGTAAGCACTTAGAGAGGGCTGTAAAGCACTGTGAAATAGCATATAAGGTTAAGTGCTATTGCTATGATGATTTTGCAAAAGTTAAGCATGCAAAGTTCCTTTTAAGTTTCTCAACAAAAGTCAACCTCAGCCCTGGGCAGTCCTGGAAAAACTCTCCCAGGATGACTTTTGTCTAGGTGGGCTTCTGCCTGTTCCCAAAATTATTACTGTGGAGATATTTAAATATTTTAAAATATTTATTTTTACTTATAAATCAGAGATATATAGTGGCATATCTCACAGTCAAGTGACCCAATATTTTTGAGTAGAAGGAGACCACTTAAAATTGTTTCCCACCATCTCCTCTTTTATATCTCTGCTCTATCCTTCCTTCATCCCTTTCCAAGCTTTCATTCCAACCAATGTCTTTTACATGTTTTCCGAGCTTTTATGACTTCCCTTTCACTTTTTGTTTAAATAAAGAAATATTTTTTGAAAACCAAATTCAAGCAGAATAGAGACATAATAAGCTAATGGTTTGGCTGAAGAGGATCACATTAAAGTCTTCAATATAATGCAATAACTCCAAAGCCATCAATATCCTGTAGCAAAACAATCTCTTGGACTAAAGGTGGCTTGTTGAGAAGTGGACCATCTCCAGATGAGTAATACACCACACTTGGTCAAGAGCTAATTCACCACTTGAATCCAGAATTAGTCACCTCCTGGGTGGTATAATGGGAAGAAATAATATAATACAATGATGACATATAGCTATACTTGGTAACACCCCCTTTTAGCATTCTGGAAGACTGTGAAGATCTGGTTCTTTTCCCAAGCACTGGGATGGGGGATTGAGCTGTGATTGAGATGTCCGGATTGACCTTTGAGGAGAAGGGTATTTTCTTTTAACTATTATGGATTGTTGTGAGACTCCTAGAGTCATAGGTAGCCCTGTAAGACTTGTAAATAAAATAAACAAATGTTTGGTTTTACAAAAAATTATTTAAACAGACTGAAGCAATTACAGTACTAAGAAACTTCTCCACTTTCTTTTACTAGTTTTCCCAACTGAGTTAGTGAATGGATTATTTTCCTAATTTTACCCCGCTCCCCCAAGTCATAACTTGGAGAAAATTATTTATTAGGATCAGCTCTGGTGATTTTGGTAGGATATACCAAGTTCATCATAACTCCTTGGTGTTTGTTTTGGGAAGAAGCTTCTATTGGGATCAATTGGAGTGGTGTTCTAATAGAAATCTCCAAAGATGTCTATCACATGGAAATGGCAACAAAAAAAAAGATTCAAGGGTTTCCTATTTTTTAACTGAGCGATGAATGTCTGATTATTTTTCCGGCATTGCTCTATATAGATACAAATCTACAGTAAATATAGCATGCTTTTATGAATTGATAAATGAAATCTAAATTGAAATGATGAACTCTGAATATCTGTTATGTTGCAGTGAGTTGACCAGCTTCTACCACATCCTGCCCTTTCTTTTGACTGTTCGTGAGATCAACCAAAATCCAAAACTCTTACCCAACATCACCCTGGGCTACAACATCTTTGAGAACTTTTTTAATTCAAGAATACTATATGAGGGCATGCTGGACTTGCTGTCTACAGGGCAGGAGAATGTCCCAAACTATAGATGTGGAAGACAAAGCAACCTCCTGGCAGTTCTTGAAGTGATAGATTCTGAACGGTTTGATCATCTTTCTGCTGTCTTGAGCATCTATAAAGTTCCACAGGTACGAATCTAAAAGGGACTTAATTCTAAATTAGCTCAGAAAACAGTACTCATATATATCACCAAATAAATTTAAAGGCAGAGAGTAGTTATTAAAAGACCTGAAAGAACTTTATTTTCACAAAGTACTTTTTTTTTTACTCCATTCCACAACATGGCTTGGAAACTAAGCCTTGGCTTTGGAACTTCTTCTCTTCCACCACTGAAGAGCTTTTCTTCAAAGGAGCAAAATAGCAAGTAGATGAACTCTTAGTAGAATGTTTATTAAAGTTAGGGGAAAGATGAAGAAATGTTAATGCAAACAAATGCTTGAAGAAAAGAACAGGTAGAATGTGGCCTGTTGCAAGAATGAGTGTTTGTTGAAAAGCCTAAACTAGGTGTACAAAACAGTGTACTTCTGTCCACTTTGGTAAATGAAACTGTGAGTAGAGTTTGTCACAAGTATATTAAAATGAGTTGGAGGCCATGGCTGTTGGGAATTTTGTAAAAAAAGGTATGTCAAACCAGAAGAAAGAGAGTCAAGAATGTATGAGTGCTGAATAAGTGAATTTGAAATTTAAAAAGTTAGTGACCAAGACAAAACAGGTGATTTTGGTCATAAAATTATAGAGGGGACCATAGAGATCTTCTAGTCCAATCTCCTGCCCAGAGCCTAAATCTTCAGACCAGTCAAGGTACAGATGGCTGTCCAATTTCTCCTTGAAAATCTCCAGTGATAGAGCTCAAGAAAGTATGTTAATGCAGCACTGAATCACTCTCATAGTTAGGAAATTCCTTATTTTTTAAAAAAAACAAAAGTATTGTCTGAAGATCAAATTGCAAAATAAAGATATGAAGGAAAAGTAAATGGGTCAAGGAAGACCATGGAATAACTTATAACACATCCAGACAGCAGCTTTAACATGCTTCCATTTGTTCTCCTGACAATCCAAAGGATGTCACCATAAATGTATTTTCTCATATAATAAATTAGAGCTTATCACAATGCTACTATCCTTGGGCTCTTTAGAATGATGTTATTAAACAAGCCCCTGAAAATCAGATGTCTGAGTCTATTATTACTAACCAATTAAACAGTTTAGTAATAAATTTTTGAAATGAGGAGTCCTTGGTACTCTTTGAGTGTGGTTGTTTTCTTGTAGATATTTCATTATTCAATGCACTGATGATGTTACCTAGTTTGGGTAATGAAACATCTGCAAGAAAACAACCAAGCTCAGAGAGTACCAACTATCCCTCATTTCAACTCTGAGCTATAAATATGCTCCTTTATCGGTAAATTTTTGAAATCAATTATATAAAATTAATGAAATAATATTCAAACAATAAATTTGATGGTGTGGGATATACAAAACAATATTTCAATCCTACATATAAAGTAATCAAATAAGGAGTAATAATCTATGAGAAATAAACACATTTGTCTATTCAATGAAAGAAAGCATCATATGGACTGGGATTGGAGTTTAGGCAAGTTCTGAAACTGAAATTCTGGATTTAGCCATCACTAACAATTTGAATGGGATTCTCCCCCCCCCTCTCTCTCTCTCTCTGTATGTGTGTATGTGTTTGTGTGCGTAATTGTGTGTGTGTGTCCCTGATAAATCAGGTGAGTTTTCTGTTCCAAAGTATTAAGATGTTCTTATCTATTTGGATTATTTCCTGACTACTTATTATGTGGGTGACCCTTAGAGCAGGGGTGTCAAACTGCTGGCCCGCAGGCCGGATGCATCATCTGGAAACCGTGCCCACCCCATTGCCGGCAATGGCAAAACCGGCCCAATACGTTGCACGATGTCACGTGACGTCGCGAGTTTGACATGTCTGCGAGTGTTAGGGCAAATGTGAGCCTTAGTTGTTGGCAGCAAAATTGCCCCACTGCATCCACTCCATCACCCAGAATTAGTTGCATGGGTAGAGTTTCACCAGAAGGATGTATTTGCATGAGGTTCATCCATGAGGATCACTGACAAATTAGGAGAGAGCTCCCTAGCATCAAAGGGGGTGAACAGGACAAGAGATGAGAAAACCAAGGGAGCTAACAAGTTTCATGAAGGTATTGTTTTCTGTAAACTTCTCTCAGCAGTGGCTCTTACATTTAAACATCTGGTTTTTATCATTAAAACTGACACAAACTACCAATATCTTCTCTTTCATCTTAGATCAACTATGGTGTTATCAGCCACATTCCTGAGAAAAATCATCATTTTCCTTTTTTCTACCAGATGACCCCAAAACAAGAACCTCCTTGCTCAGCCATTGTCCAGCTGCTCCTGCATTTCCAATGGACATGGATTGGCCTCCTTTCTCAGAACAATGAAAGAGGAGAAAACTTTAAAAGAAGCTTGTCAACTCTAGCTATAAAAAACGGGGTTTGCATTGTTCTCTCAGAAACAATCCCTGCAACAAATCTGGATATGAGTCTCGAAAAAATGTTTGTGAAAAGAAAAAGTCAAAAGCTTTTTTTCCTTATCAATAGTCAAATAAAAATTATAGTTTATCAATTGGATTTTCAGGGCACAGCAATACTGTCAGGACTAATACAAACTTCTGGAAGGAAGAATGCATTCGTTAGGGGGAAAGTGTGGATTGCAACAACTTTGACAGATATAAGTATAACAATGTTTTACTATGGGGTGGATCTCCAACATAAACATGCTTTGTTTTCCTTCCTCGCCCAGAGAAAGGCAAGGAAACAAAACTATGACGTTAATTCATATTCTTCTGCTGTCTTTCAATTTGGAAAGGAAGCATTCCAGTGTTCCTACTCAAAGGCTGTGAAGTCTAAGAAAGTTTGGGAAAGATGCAAAGAAAAAGAGAACTGGGAATTCCCACTCCATGATGTGGTTGCAAGAATGCAGTCTGAGGATGCCTCCTCTATTTCCAAAACTATCCAAGCTGTGGCCTTGGTCCTCAATGCTGCCACTTCCTCCCAACTGAGTAAAAGGAAGATGCAAGTTGGAGACCATCAGTCGCTCCAAATTGTACAACCATGGCAGGTAAGACTTCTTCAAGATTCCACTGATGCTCCCCTTTCAATACCTTAGTATTAAATTGAAAATAGAAGGGATGAGAGATTCTAAATACCAGTTGTCCTGTTTGCAGTATTTGAGAGTGTTGAGAAAGAGATTATGGGGATAAACCTTCCAAATTTAAACTACCTGTCTGATCTGGGATGCTGTAATAAAAGAGATACTTCCATGGTGACAAAGCAATTTTCCCCAAATTAAATACGCATCAGGATGCTTCATCAATCTTCAGTTCTCATCCCAAGATAGCACATGCTGATCTTGTCTAGTTGTCTAGTTGTCAAGCCAAGGAGTTGTCAAGAAGTTGTCAAGCCAACTTTGTATTTTGGATTACTTCAGATGCCTCAATAGTTAGTCTTTGAAAGAGACACCTTTGCTATGAAACCTTTGTCCCATTCACAGCCCAAAGCTAAGCCCCTCTAACTTCTTATAGATCTGAATTAGAGGGCTTCCAAGGTCCCTGCCATCTCTGTTATTCTATGTTCTGTTTTTTAAGCGACAAATATCTCAAATTGTCTCAAATGGGGTTGTGGTGGTGAAGCAGCAGAAGCTTGGAATTCTATTATCTCCTTTGTGAGGGTATGGACAAACCATCTCACATCTGATGGACAGTGACTTCTCTATATGATTTTCTGGGTTTAGACAACAAGAGAATCTGACAGTATCCCCCAGTGGAAAGTAGTAGTAGTAGTAGTAGTAGTAGTAGTAGTAGTAGTAGTAGTAGTAGTAATGAAGATGAAGATGATGATGATGATGATGATGATGATGATGATGATGATGATGATGATGATGATGATGATGATGATGATGATGGAAGCGACCTTGGAGGTCATCTTGTCCAACTCTTTGCTCAGGCAGGAAACCCTATACCAGGGGTCTTCAAACTTGGCCCTTTTATGACTTGTGGACTTCAACTCCCAGAATTCCTGACGAATTCTGGGAGTTGAAGTCCACAAGTCATAAAAGGGCCAGGTTTGAAGACCCCTGCCCTATACCATTTCAGACAAATGGCTGTCCACTCTCTTCTTAAAAACTTCCAGCGTTGGAGCATTCACAGTTTCTGGAGGCAGGTTGTTCCACTGATTAATTGTTCTAACTGTCAGGAAAGTTCTCCTTAGTTCTAGGATGCTTCTTTCCTTGATTAGTTTCCATCCGTTGCTTCTTGTCCTGCCTTCAGGTGCTTTGAAAAATAGCTTGACTCAGTGGTGGGATTCATCTGGTTTGCACCAGTTTGGCAGAATCGGTAGCTAACCTTTTGTTGCACAGGCCCAGAATGGACTTTCTGGAAGCAGCATCCACACAGAGAACCAGTTGTTCACATATTTGAATCCCACCATTGGCTTGACTCCCTCTTCTTTGTGGCAACCCCTGAGATATTGGAAGACTGCTACCATGTCCCCCTCGTCCTTCTCTTCATTAAGCGAGACATACCCAATTCCAGCAACCGTTCCTTATATGTTTTAGACTCCAGTCCCCTAATCATCTTTGTTGCTCTTCTCTGTACTCTTTCTAGAGTCTCAACACCTTTTTTACATCATGGTGACCAGAACTGGATGCAGTATTCCAAGTGTGGCCTTACCAAGGCATTGTAAAGTGGTATTAACACTTCACGTGATCTTGATTCTATCCCTCTGTTAATGTAGCCTAGAACTGTCTTGGCTTTTTTGGTAGCTGCAGCACAGTGCTGGCTCATATTTAAGTGATTGTCCACTAGGACTCTGAGATCCCTCTCACAGTTACTACTATTGAGCAAGGTACCACCTATACTATACCTGTGCATTTGGTTTTTCTTGCCTAAATGTAGAACCTTACTTTTTTCACTATTGAATTTCATTTTGTTGGATAGCGCCCAATGTTTAAGTCTGTCAAAATCCTTCTGTATCTTAAGCCTATCTTCTGGATTGTTGGCTATTTTTTGTTATTTTTTACTTTTGTTGCAAGCCTTAGTTCATTTTGAGCCTTAACTTTCCTCACTTCATTTTTGCAGGCTAGGGTATTTGCTGATATTCTGCCTTAGTTATGTGCCCCTCTTTCCACTTTTTATACGTTCCTTTTGTCTTTCAATTTATGCAGCCATGCTGGTTTCTTTTGAGAGCTGTTATTTTTCTTCTTCATTGGTATTGTGCTAGACTAGGCTTTTATAATCTCACTTTTCAAAATTTCCCAAGCTTCTTGAGTTGTTTTCCCCTTGAGGATTCTCATCCATGGAATCCTTCCCAAGCTCTTTCTAATTTTATTGAAATTAGTTCTCTTAAAGTCCAAGATTCTATTTGACTGTGTTCTACTGCTTGTCCTTGCATAATGTTGAATTCCAATATTGCATGATCACTCCCCCCGAAGGTTCCTGTGGCTTCAACACCTTCTATCATTTCATCTCTGTTAGTGAGAATTAAGTCCAATATGGCTGATCCTCTAGTTCCCTTCTCTACTTTTTGGGAGATAAAGTTGTCTGCTAGGTTTGTCAGGAATCTGTTTGATCTTCCACTTGGTGTACAGTTTGTCTCCCAGTTGATGTCAGGGTAATTAAAGTCCCCCGTTACTATTGTGATGTGCTTCCTACATACCTTAGTTAACAGACTAGCAAAAACTTCATCTATTTCCTTTGTTTGGTTGGGTGGTCTATTATACACCAATGGCAATGTCATTTTTTTCTCCTTTTCTATTGACCCAAATGCATTCAAGACAGTTTTCATCATTGCTGTGCTCTATTTCTGTAGAGATGTAGTTATTTCTTATAGAGAGAGAACTCCACCTCCTCTTTTATTTGGTCTGTTTAAGTTAGTAAGCCCTTCAGAAATCACTGGCCAGGTATTTTGTAGGCTTCTCACTCACAGTTCTAAGTGTGAAGCAGGAATGCCAGATGCAGATAAAAAGGAAAATGTCCTTACTTGACCTGCAAGCTTGTATATTGGAGTAGCACTGGTTGAAGTGGGGAGTACCCATTTTATCACCCATGAATAGTCCTTTGGAAAGGAACCAGCATGACTGCCAGTGTGTGGGAGAAAAATGAGGCAATCAAGGAGACAATCTGAGAAGAATAGAATAGAACAGAACAGAACAGAATAGAGCTGGAAGGGACCTTGGATGTCTTCTAGTCCAGGCCCCTGCTCAAGCAGGAGAACTAATACCATCCCAGACAAGTGACTGTCCAGTCTCTTCTTAAAAACCTCCAGTGATGGAGTGCCTACGATTTCTGAAGGCAAGCTATTCCACTGGTTAATTGTCCTCACTGTTAGGAAGTTTCTCCTTAATTCCAGGTTGCTTCTCTCTTTGATCAGTTTCCAACCATAGTTTCTTGTCCTGCCCTCTGGTGCTTTGGAGAATAATTTGACCCCCTCTTCTTTGTGGCAGCCCCTCAAATACTGGAATACTGCTATCATGTCAGCCCTATTCCTCCTTTTCTTTAGATTAGCCAAACCCAAGTCCTGCAGCCATTCTTCATATGTTTTAGTCTCCAGGACTTTGATCATCTTAGTTGCTCTTCTCTGTACTTTTTCCAAGGTCTCAACATCTTTTTTGTAGTATGGTGACCAAAATTGGTTGCAGTATTCCAGGTGTGAGCAAGGGAAACAGAAGGAGAGCAAGAGAGAAAGAGGACTGAGAAATGAGAGAAAACAAGAAACAGCAGTCAATGAGACAATTGATGGGGGCAGAAAAAGAGACCAGTGAGAAATAGCCATAGAGATAAGGAGTAAAAGAGGGAATAACAATGTGAGATACCAAGGCAAAAAGCATGTGGAAGGGAGAATAATAAAGACCATGTGAATGAGGAACTTCCGGTCTGATGTCATGACGAGATGGGTGGAAGAAACCGGAGCTCCGGCTTCTTAGCCCAATTTCGTTCGGTCCAGCGACCCCAAGGGCTCAGAAAGTTGCCCTGGAGGGACAACAAAAAAGAAGGGAAGCTTTGGGAGTTTGGACCAGACAGCGGTCGGTCCAAACGAACTGAAGAACCTCTTAAAAAGGACGGAAGAAAAGCTGTCTGTAAGCATAGACAGTCCAAGTCATTGTCAGCCGGGGGAAAAAGCGAGAAGCCACAGCATGCCGCCGAACAGCTGATTGTCAACAACTTGCTGAAAGTGAGTGAGATTGTTTTTATTTCTTTCCCTATGGACTTGGAAATAGTGATCCCCTGATTGGGAAAAAATTATGAAGCAAAGACCCCAGAAAGACTAGGGGAGAAGAGAGTTAAAAGCGGTGAGAAATTACAAGAGGGGTAAGGAATTTAAAGAATATAAAAGAATACTTAAAAATGGAACTCAGACTGACTTAAAGAAAACTGTTTAACCCCCAGGACATGGAAAATATTTTTAGATTCAATTTTCAGGGGAAATAACTTAAAAAGAACTTTAAAAGAAAACTTTGTAAAAACCTTTTAAACACGGATATAGACAATATAGTGAATAAGGACATCTAGTGGTGAAAGGAGATACTACAGTAATATCAAATATTAAAAGAACTTAAAACGTTTTTGACCTTGAAACAACACCTGGTGTAAACAAAGTGCCTTTATATGACTTTACATGAGAAAAGACTCTCTACAATTATATCTCTTGACCCTGGTTATAACCAAAACAGGAATTATTTGGAGACAGCAGGTTTTTTACATCTTTGATCTGACTGGAGCATTTGGATTTAGCCTAAAGTAGTTGGCTCATTTTTATGGTTTGGATTTTAGCCTAAGATAGTTGGGGGGTTTTTCTTCTCCTCCTTTTTATTTGTTTTTTTCTCCCTGTGGGTCTATAAATTTACTTAATTGAAAAATGAGTGCATCAAATCTCACCAGACTTATGAAAAAAAACTTCCTCTGCACCTTCTGTTGGAACATCTAGCCCAACAAGCCAGGGATCTATTGAAACAATGTTTCAGCAAGAAAAAATAAACACTGCTCAAACTGAGATGCAAACACATTAAAATTAATTCAAGAATCAATACAGAGAAATCATGAAGAGACAAAAAGTAATTTTGATAAATTAAACGAACAAATGCTGGATATAAAGACATAATTTGAAGCTCATCAGCAAATGATTCTTAAAAATGAACAAAGAATCCAGAGAATGGAAAATAAATCAGATGACATTGACAAAAAAATGGAACCACTAATGCAAGAAAATGCAAATCAAAGCATGGGAATCAAAGCAAATCAAAGCATGGGAAAGAAACTATAAATTGACAATGTCAACTTCTTACAAATAAACTTATCTAAAATGTTTTATAGATGGCACTTGCCACCAGCAAGATTAGCAAAAATGTTTAAAAACATGTCAGATAGATGTTGGAAATGCAAACACAAGTCAGGTACTTATTACCATGTTTGGTGGACATGTGCCAAAGCAAAGAGTTATTGGAAAAAAATACGTGGCTAGAAAAGATGTTGGGAAAATTTGTAGATTTTAAACCTGCACTTTTTTTATTAGGTATAAGGCCAGAAAAGACTGATAAACAAAGCATATATTTGATTTTACATGTAACAACAGCAGCAAGAATTATATTCGCGCAATATTGGAAAAATGAAGAAATACCATCAGATGAAGAAGTAATTTAAAAAATACTAGAATGTGCAGAGATGGATAGACTGACTTTGAGGTTCAAAGAAAAAGAAGAAACGGAATATTATCAAACTTGGGACTTATTTTATCAATGGCTAGTGGAAAGAATAAAGGATTAGGAATTAAATTTGTATTAGTGAATGTAAACTCAGACAGCACGTTTGTTGAACAAGTACTATTGAATGTATGAAAAAATCAATAAAAATCTTATAAAAAAAGACCATGTGAATGAGCAAATCCTACAAGAAAGATAATCTGAACATTATCTGTGGAATGAATGGGTACCAGGAAAAGTAGGCCAGGAGAGCAGTTGTGTCTGGCTTTGGGGGTGGGGGGTGAGGGGAATTTCCTACTAAACAAGCAGAAAGAAAGACTTAATCCACTACACAGGTCATGTTCTGACAGGTTGCTAAAATTTAGGTTTCATCCTCTGTGACGACTCTCCTCCATTGCCACTTTTCCTTCCTGCAGCTCACAGGTCTATGCATGTTTCCTTCTCTCAGACATTGTAATCAAAAAGGGAAGGGAGATGGGTGCACTGACAGGTTCACTGAAGAAGATAGCACAATTCATGGCCCAACAGATGCCACAAAGTTGGAATGGGGTTAATGATCCACACAATAAAATTTAGGGCATCAATGGTTTTGCTGATACAAGGAGTGGTGACAAGAAACCCTATTTCTCTAGCACTAATCTCTATGTTCCCAGATTCTGGGATCTGTTCTCCTTCCCAACCAAGTCTTTTATCTCTTTGGATTTGCTTTGTTCTTCCACTCCATCAAAGCCTCTGCTATTTGTACAATGGCCAAAGGTCATCTCTTTCGTCCTTCCCTGTTTCCTGCTAGGCTTCCCACATTCAGAGCTGTGTCATCTGAAGGACAGGGGAGAACTGAAATAGGATGCAATGTGTAAGCCATTTACAGTTGGTTTGATCTCCAGAAAGGAACCATTTCAGAGAATAGGAAACAGAGTATGATTTTGTGCTGTCTGAGTTATACAGACATACAAACACACATAAGCAGGATCTTTCTAAAAAAGTAAAGCATAAGAAATCAAGAAAATCTCATACAGTATCACAGAAAAACTGATGACATTCAATTAACTCTTGAAATTTCAGCATTATGTAATTTTGTTTTTCATTGTTGCTGTTAATATTGTGATGCTAAACTATAACTTTGTAGGACAATGTAATGATTCCTTCAAGAAAGTAGAAGATATAGTATATGTGAAAAAGATCTGGTATTCCATAGAAAAGTAGGGACAGAAGCTTAAAATCTGGAATCATCCTCTTGCAGACCAAAGTGCTGAGTCACAGAAGTTGAATTATTCAAAGTAATTCCAGTCCAGAATTATAGCCATAGAAACATTGAATAAGGACAGTGTATATGTGATTTTCTTTGTCATTCAGCTTCATCAGTTCATGAGAAACTTCCAGCTTCAGAATATTTCCAGGGATGGAGTTTATTTGGATGAAAATGGAGTGCCTGCTGCTGACTTTCATATCATCCACTGGACAGTTTTTCCTAACAAGTCTACTGCTGGGGTGGAAGTTGGGAGTGTAGAAAGAGAAGCCTCTTCTGAAGTCTATGTCTCCATCAATCACAGTGCTATCCAATGGCCAGCATCATTTAACAAGGTAGCTGATGCTGCTTGGTTTTGAGTCTTCTATTTACCTCCACATATGAAAACTTTTCTGCTCAGAAGTAACTCTCATTGAAGACAATTGAGATAACCTCCAAATAAGGGAACCTAAAGTCCCATTAATTCATTAGCTATCATGTGTCTTTAGGTGTATTTCAATAGTTATCACAATCTGCTATACCACTAATTGTGTTGGGGCCTTCATTGTTAAACTGGAATATAGCACTATAATTAATGGCCTATCATACAAATTTATTGTCAATAAGAGAAAATCCAGATGTTAAAGAGAGCAGCCCACTGAATTGCACAAGAGAAAAGTATCAAGTTGAGAATGTGATGGGGTAAATGGAGGCAGTTGAAAAAAGACAATTCATAATACAATGTTCAGCCCCAGGGGAGAAACATGGGGACTTTTGCAGAGATAAAGAAAGTCAGAGTTTGGGGTTTCCTGCCTAAGCAAAGAGGGAGAGAATGACAGAAGATATAGCATTCCTATATATGCTTTAACGAGAAACACCTTTTGCAATAGAACCACTTTCCTATGAATGGAGAATAAGACAAAGGGAATGTTTCTGGATTGAAACAGAGATTGAACCAGAAAGAGAATCATCTTTATTTGCTACTGGCACACAATGTCCTTTTCCATAAAGGTTCAGGTTAAATGGTGTGAGATACGCAATAAATGTACATGTTGTAATTTTCCATTTCTGCTTAAGGAATAGGCATGTAGAGGCACTTAGCTAAGGTACTTTTAGAAAAGGAGATGTAGTAAGCTGGAGGAACAGAAAGGGACTCAAAGCATACTTTTAGAATAGTGCACACTACTGTAGAATAGCATATAGTTTATGAATGACATATTATCCAATTTATATAAGGTTTATTCTTTATTCAAACTACCTAAAGTTAGTATTTTAAAGTATTATATTAACCAAAGAACAACCATGTTTAACTGAAGCATGAACTCTGTTACATACATAGCTTCTGGATGAAAAACATGCACTCTTACAGGAAACATAAATAATTTGTAATGTGAAATTATCTAGTTTAGGCAAACAAGCTCATTTTATAGATAAGTTACATCCTGAGTTAGGATGTCATGAATAAATACACAGACAAGGAAGGGGAGATAAGACAGGAGCAAAGGGGCTTTTGATCATATAATTGGAGGGTCTGGTTACTAGATGGTCAAAAAGCAACTAGGTCTGGAAAGGAAGGATGTGGCATAATTCTACGGGACAGGGTATAATAGTTTGTGCTGAAATAATTCAAGTGTGGCCTCTTGTGCATACATAGGTACACCAGCCTTTGCAAACACTTTTAATAAAACTTTGTTTTGCTTTACAACAACTTTGAAGTTGAATTTTATTTCTCACAAATGATATCTCCAAAACCTAGAATGGAAAGGAATGGTGGTCCCCATCAGTAACTGCTGTGCCTCTACTCTGTGGCTGAGCTGGCTCACTGTGCTACCTGGCTACCAGAAACCTGTTCCTTGAAATAAAACCCATTCAACCCCAATTCATAGGTTGCCCTAACTGATCTTTATTTTTATGTTTAGATGGTGCCTTCTTCTAGATGTTCAGAAAGTTGTTATCCAGGATCTGCCAAGCTCATGAGAAAGGGAGCACCAATTTGCTGCTATGACTGTTCTCTGTGTATGGAAGGAACATTTTCTATGCAAGAAGGTAGGTAGTTCTGGGGGGGAAAGTGAAATTGAGGATGCAATCAATATTCACTCTTGTTTTTCTGGGCAACAATTATTAAAGTTGCTTACTTTCCTACCAGCTGTAGATCTAATTAGCAACATAGTAGTTTCATAATTCTACAAAGCAATAAAAATTAAATTTCTCAACAGAATCCACAGACTTTTCAAGAATTGGGTACCAATCATCCAATTTTGTGTAATGATGTGGCTATTAAAATACATAATGAAAGGGAGATGAAATTTCTCAAGTTGTTGCCTTCTTACCTGATTTCAAGAAAGAAGACACATTTCGCGAGAGTTGATAATCTCATTGATCCCTCAGTCTTTAAAACAAGCAATGATTATTTCTAATTAATATTGGGACCTACAAATTTTCATGATTCTACAGCTGCCGAACTAGACAGGTGATTTTTTTTTCAGATGCAGCCCATTGTGAAAAGTGTCCAGATGACCAGTATTCCAATAAGAAGCGAGATCAGTGTGTCTCCAAAAGTATAAGCTTCTTATCCTATGAAGAATTGTTGGGATTCATTTTGGCTTTCTTTGCCATTGCTTTGTCCCTAACCACTGCCTTCATTCTGGGAATCTTCATTAAATACCAAGAAACTCCCATAGTCAAAGCTAACAATCGGGACCTCACCTACACTCTTCTGATCTCCCTTTTGCTTTCTTTCTTGACCTCCCTTCTGTTTATCGGTCGTCCTAAGAAAGTGACTTGTCTTCTTCGGCAAGTCACCTTCAGTTTCATTTTCTCAGTTGCCGTGTCTTCCTTGCTCTCAAAGACTATCATGGTGGTAGTTGCATTTTTGGCCACAAAGCCAGGAAGCAGGATGAGAAAATGGCTGGGGAAAACTCTGGCCAACTCCATTGTCTTGTCCTGTTCTGGGTGTCAAGTGGGAATCTGCATGATATGGCTAGGATTCTCTCCCCCATTCTCAGATTCTGACTTTCATTCCCAACCAAGACACATCCTGCTGCAATGCAATGAAGGCTCAGTTGCCATGTTCTACACTGCCCTTGGCTACATGGGCTTTTTGGCTGCTATCTGTTTCTTGGTGGCTTTCTTGGCCCGAAAGCTTCCAGGGACTTTCAATGAAGCCAAGTGGATCACCTTCAGCATGCTGGTCTTCTGCTGTGTTTGGATCTCCTTTGTCCCCACCTACCTGAGCACCAAAGGGAAATACATGGTGGCCGTGCAAATCTTCTCCATCCTGGCCTCCAGCCTGGGCTTACTAGTCTGCATCTTTGTTCCCAAATGCTACATCATTATTCTGAGATCTGAGTTGAACACCAAGGAGCATCTAATAAGAAAAAAGAATGAGGGCTCCTGATTTTAGAGAATATTTTTGTATAGCTTAATTTTATTGCTTACTTGCATTATAACATAATCTGCCTTGATGGTAATCTTCTTTTTAGATATTCAAAACAATCTTTGTCTGTCCATGTGGGTTCTGAATTATAATGTGTAACTACAACTAGTCCTCCGTTAGCAACCATATGTACAGCGACTGTTCAAATTTGGAATGGTGTTGAACAAGTGGTACTTATGACTGGTTCTCAAAGTCAACAGTCCCCAACCTTTCCAGCTTGACGGCCCGGCCTGGCGCAGGGAGGGGCATGTGAGTGGCATGTGCACATGCACAGGCACAGCTCTATTTGTGCGAGTGGCACACATGAGGGCCTTCCACTCACACAAATGGAGCTTAGCACATGAGTGGAGAATGCTTGTGCTTGCGCACAAAGCTCCACTTGTACAAGCAAAGGGCTCTTGAGCAGAGGGTGCTTGTGCTTGCATGCGAAGTTCCATTCACATAAGCACAAGCACCCTCCATTTGCGGGAATGGAGCTGCATGTGCTTGCGCTTGCCTAGCTCTCTTGCGGCCCAGTTTTGAACAGACAATGGCCCGGTAGTGGGCATTCCAGCATGCCCACAGTGACATGATTGCAATCTGGTTGCTAGGCAAGTAGTTCTCCCTTACAATGGTTGCAACATCCTGCAGTCCCATGATAACCATTAGCAAGCTTCCCTGCTGGCTTTCCATAAGCAAAGTCAATAGGGCAGATGGTAGGGAAGGTTGCAAGTTAGTTTCACAGCATTTTCCCCCAAGCAGCTTCACTATGGAGTACAAGATTCACAGATCTTGTTCTTCATAGTGTGCACTTGGGATGCAGCATCCCATTACTTGCCCAGTTGCACTTGTGGCTCAAAGCAGCGCTCCTTCCCCATCTCACATGCACTCGTGTTGTGCCATAGCAACCTGTCCTCAGCCTTCATGCACTCATGCTTCACTTCACCACTTTTTCCCCAACTGGCACAGTATCCCCACCCCACCTTATTCCATAGCATTCACCCACTCACCTGCCTGCTTACAAGCCACTCAGGACTTTTGAGTTCCTGCCAGCTTCTCCATTGACTTTGTTTGAGGGAAGGTTGCAGGAAGTTGCAAGTTGCTATCATTTGAGTTCTTTCCTTAATGACTCACAGTTCTCACTTAATAACAGTAATGAGTACTGCTAAGATTGCCATCACTAAGCAATGTAACCACCGGACATCATACTTGATGATCACATCACTTAGAGACAATTGGCTCAATTACTGTTGTTAAGCAAGAACTACCTATAGCAGACATGTCAAACTCGCAACGTCATGTGATGTCACGCGACGTATCGGAGCTTTTTCCCCATTGCCAGCAATAGGGTGGGCAGGGTTTCCTCGTGACGTGTCCAGCCCACAGGCCGGCAGTTTGACTCCCCTGACCTATAGTGAGACTGAGGAAATAATCTTCAGAAGTCATCTTCTTTGAAACAATTGCATTAAACGCACATGGCGAACTTATATAAGTTGTCTGAAATCAGTGCAGATAAACTATCACTGGAAAATTTTAATAATCTAGTTTTTAGATGAGTTGAACATCTGTTGTTAATGATGATGAGTGTTTTTGTTGGTGTCTCCTTATGAATAGGGCATTCTTTCTTCTCATTTAATGTCCATATCTTAAATGACAGTCTTGATCTTCTTTTGAACTTTAAATCTATGAAAATATTGGAAGCACTCGGTGTTGGGTTGTTGGCATAACCACTGAACTATTGAAGACAGAGCAGCACAGAGCAGACTCTGGATGATTTTGTACCAACCTGTGTGGCTAGATGTTAGTAGTGACAGAATGTCCATCAGACACCTTTTCTTGCCTTCAGGATCTCTACCTTGGCAGAGATAGCAATGACTATTTGGTAATGTCTGACCCAGTGTTTCAGAGTTTCTAGTCACTGAGTGTTGGTATTGAATAGCATGGGAAGTTGTTTGGTTGATGTGGTAGAGGAACAGCTTAGATTTGGGAGTTGCTACAAACCTTCTCACATGGAAGAGAGCCCATTGTTTGTTCCTGTAGCCCATTTTTTGCATTTTGGCTTTGTTGTTTTTATCAGTTTTTATCTAGCAAGTTGGAACATTATAAGTCCTCATCATTCTGCCTTGATGTGGATGAGGATTTTGTTAGGAGTTCTTCCTAAATTCAAGTGAGATTTAAGATTCTCTGGGTGGTAATATAATAATTAGGGAATGTGTTATATTTGTGGTTGCATGTTTTAGCTGGTAATGGTCCAAGACAGAAGAGTATATAAGTACTTCACTTTCAAGAAATGGTTGAAGACCAAGAGAAAAACTAGATCAAACGTGCCCCTAAAACTTCTGGTCCAGACATGCCTTCCAATATGATGAAATGAAATGTTAACTAAGAAGTACACAAGCTTGATTATTTGTCTGAAACAATCCTGAGATGATGATGATGATACTCATATAGTGTTGTTACATTAGCCAGAAGACTACAATGAAATTGCAAAGTAGTCGTTTGGCTGTCTGTTTACTGCTCTGACAGATACATGCTTGTGCGCTTCCCATGCATCACAAGAGGATAAGTTGACATCACACCAGGAAAAAAGACAAGTGGCTCTTCCTGCAGCAGCATCCAAGGCCCTTCTCTCCCCATAGCTGTCTTGCAAATGGGCGCCACAACTGGGAAGGTTCAGAGGGCAGAAATCTGACTGCCAGCACGGAGCACCAGCTTATCTACCCATCAAAGTGTTACCTATTTTATCTGCAATTAATCAAAAGGGGGCACTCATCAGTTAGGCACCCTGCTGAGCTGGTCATTTCTTCCCACTTATTTACTATATAAACTGGTTTCCAGCTTAATTCCCATTGCAGTTACACAGAGGAAAGGACTTTTGCTTGATGTCCAATAGCCTTTTCAAAAAGCACCTTTGGGATCTTTTGTTTATTATGAATGGGATCTCTGGTATCCTGAAAGGAATGTTAACCTGAATGGGCTGTCACCTTTCACCACTTCCATCCTCTAGTGGAGAGGTGGGGAATGATAGACCCTTTATGACTTCTGGACTTCAACTGGCTGGCTCAGGAATTCTGGAAGTTGAAGTCCACAAGTCATAAAAGGGCCATCATTCTTCACCCCTGCTCTACTGTCTGTTAGACACAGATATTCAAACAGAAAATAATAACCCAATTAAACAATTACAAAGGAGAAGACCATACCCCCAAACCTACTGCATATCACAATTATAAGAAAAGCCTTTTTCAGTGAAGTGGAAATTCTGGCAGACGTGGAAGTGTTGCATAATCATTTCTCTTCATTAGAAAATCATGACTTCCGGTTTTGACATCATGGCAATGCAGGCACAGGAACACGGGGCTCCGTCTTTCGTGTTTGGTTTCGCCCTGCTGGGACCCTCGAAAGGGTCGAAAGTCGTCCCATAGAGGCAGGAAGCAAGGAGGGGACTCTCGTTGATCATGGGGGGGCAGCCCTCCTGTTTGATCCAAGGAAGCCCTCCAAACCGGCGGAGGAAAAGACTGGCTGCATTCGTATAGCTAGTCCTAAGTGGCTGACAACGGAAGTCAACAAGCACTACCAAGCAACTTTACAGCAATGTGGATGAAACTGGGTGAGACCTGATCCTTTCTTTATGATTTTAAGAGCTCTTCCTGAAAATCTGCCCAAAGCATTCCCCCTAATGAAAGAAGGAAAGGGAATTTCCGCCCCATTCCCTCAGAAAAGAAAAGCAGCAAATTAATTACTTGGGTAAAATGGCAAAACCCATAAGACCTATTTGGAATTATTATATACATACAGCTTGAAAATTTGGGGACTAAAAGTGTTTTTAAGATTTTTTTTTTTTTAAAGAAAATGACTTGAAAAGTTTACAATATAAGTTCTGGATCTAAAAACTGAAAAGCAGCGTTGATGAAAACTAGTGGTGAATTATGGCACTACAACTTATTTATGCTGGCCTTGGAGAGCTTTTACCACTGAGAATTTCAGCTGAGAAAAAAGGAACAGGCTTGGGGGCGGCTTATCTAGGTGGCAGAGATGATAAATATTCTAAATTTGGCCTGTCTGAATTTTAAACATAAATACTGATTTTCAGAACTGTATTGTGGAATTATTTTCTTGTAGAAGAAACATATGGAACACTTTGGATTATAAATCTTGATTGTTGAACAACCTTCAATGGTTCTTTTTTCTCCTTGGACAGAAAGGATATATTTCTTACTGGACAGAAAAAATTGAATTTTACCTATATCTGCTTAGGGGAGACTCAGGAATGGACAGTTGGTTGGATAAATCTGTAAAGACTACTTATAAAAAAATAATAAAATAAAATAAAATGGATGTTCCATACTCAGCGTTAAATAGTAAAACATCTTTAACATCTGTTCCCAGTAGCCTTAACTTGCCATATCACCAAGAAAATACTGATGAAACACAGAAAGAAATTCTCTCCATGATGAAATTAATACAAAAAACAATTACTTTAGCTTGTGAGCAGGTTAATAATAACACAAAGGAGATAAAAGAACAATTTTCTAACCTAAATCTACAAACTCAGAAAACAACTACAAAGAAGAACCAGCAACCCAGAAAATTGAAGGAAAACTAGAGAATGCTGACACAAATATTGACAATCTAAAGGAAAAAACTAATGACCAGACTCAGATAAATGAAAACTCAGAAGACACAATGATAATACTGGAAATGGAAAAGACATTTTATAAACCAAAGTTTCAGAACATACTGGATAACAAGGAAGGAGAGCTGATGGAATGGAAGATAAAATCGTTAACAGAACTGTGGGGAACTGGAGAAGGAGGGAGGTGGTTTAATGAATATCAACGGGCTAGTTCTTCCAAAAACACTTTAACCAAATTGTTTCTCTTGTTCTAAATAATATATACAAAAATAGAGGAAGAATTATTTGATGATCCAAATGCACTAACTTGGAAAGTTAGTTGGCAAAGAAAGCAAGCTAGAGTAAGATTGAAGAAAACAGAAGCTTTGACCTATTAGAGGGGATGCCATATTATTAATTAGAGGTTTGAATATGGTTAAGAATAGATTGTTAGAAATAGAAGTGTTATTATAATTAGATAGGATTTATAATTAGAATATTATATCTTGGTATGAAAAGGGAAATAAGAATATGTTAAGAATTTTGAATAAGGGATGCTTTTGGTTGCCCAAATACAACTTGTTTCAAAATTATAAATGATTGAGATACTTTGAACATGGATGGGAAATTAAAATTGAAAAAGCAAAAAGAGGATATGGATTAAATAAGTGGAAATTGAGTGCAAATGCAATTAAGATGTGCTTTGGCTAGGAAATATATTTTAAACTGATATTATTGATATTAGAAAAATGTAACAAATGTTGATATGCAATTGTATGTTTTCTAACAATGATAAGAATTCTATTTGCTTGATGCAGAAAAATGGTTATTGCCAGAAGAAGAGGATGTACTGGCGGGTGTAATAGTGAGCTTAGTTGGAAGAAGCTTATATGTACTACAGAATTACTAATGGACTCAGTCATCACGTTGTCTATTGAGCACTTGTATGTGAAAATAGAAAATTAATAAAACATTTATTTAAAAAAATGAGAAAAAAGTTGTCATGATGTTTATCAAAAATTAAAATATCAAGTTGCCCATTAGGAGTATTTTTTCCCGTTCCCTTTTGAAACATGTTGATTTCGGGATTTGAGATGATTAAAAGCAAATGATAAGAATCAACTGAAAGCATATTCAGTGAAAGCCAGGCTTGTAGGATTTCTTCAGCTGTATTAGAACTCTACTATTGCTTAATGGTTTCTGCTCTTTTTTTAAGGAGAAGGGTGGCAAATCCAATAAATATTTTATTTAGAAAGAGGCCCTGCTTTTAAAAAAAATGAATGGGGGTCCCCATAACTTATCTTTATAATCATTATGTATATGATTCTCATAGCCCAAAACATCTGTTCTCCTCCGTTTCTCTCACAGGAAATGAGAGAAATCCAAGATCCAAACTAAGTCAATACATACATACATACATACATACATACATACATACATACATACATACATACATACATACATACATACATACATCACATATCTGGGAACCAGAAGTGTGTGACTCTTGCAAAGGAATGGCAGGATTTTCCATGATGTGCAGACCATCTCTTCTGAGATGGTGTGCATGGGACAACCACCAAGTTCATTCTTGTTGAGTGCTCGGCACTGGACACTTTGATTTGGTAAACGATTGGACGGAGTAAATTTTTCTCATCTTTGCAGATAACCCAGAAGTAACTAGGATAGGTAAGAAGCTACAATGACAGAAATCAAAATTAGGACAGTCTAGAATCCTGACTTAGCATAATGAGTGAAACCGATCAGTATGTGAATAAAAAGACTATATTACAATTGCATTTGGGAGGGCTTTGCTTTTCCAGTGCTTTCTGACTATCCAAAGACAGATAGTGTAGAAGGCAGAGGTAATGGCATTACCAAGACAAGATCAAATAAAAGTAGTACTGACTTACATGACATAGCATTCCTAATCTGTTCTACATTAGACAAAAAAACAAAGACAAAGAAAAGACACATGCACAAAAAAACCTTATATATTTAAAGGTAAAGGTTTAGGTAGGTATAGGTAAAGATTTCCTCTGTCAGTCTTGACCAACCCAAGGACTGATGCTTATCTTTGATTCACAAACAAAAACCCAGCTTTGTCTGAAGATGCTTTCATGGTCATGTGGCCGGCATGACTATACACCGAAGGTGCACAGGACATTGTTACTTTCCCACTGAAGTGGTACCTATTTATCTACTTGCATTTACGTGCTTTCAAATTGCTAGGATGGCAGCACACAGGCACACACACACACACACTATATGTATATGTATATGTATATGTATATGTATATGTATATGTATATGTATATGTATATGTATATGTATATGTATATGTATATGTATATGTATATGTATATGTATATGTATATGTATATGTATATGGAAATGGATATGGATATGGATATGGACATGGACATGGATAAAAAACAGGAACCTGTTTTAATACTTCTCATAAGCACATCTTCATTGTCACATCAGGTGTCTACATGACTTTTTTTCAAATCATTCAGAGTGGTACATATTTTTCTTTTGATTGAAGACTGTCTAAAATAATAATTTGTCTCATTAATTTATTCAAAAGTATGAAAAAAAAAATAAAAGTTGCCCCTTGTTCATGTTGATATTTTATCTATTCTTAATATATAGAATGTTATCTGTCTCTCTGTTTTTCTCTCTCTCAATCTCTCTCATCTATTTATCTCATCTCTCTCTCTCTCTCTCTCTCTCTCTATCTATCTATCTATCTATCTATCGTCTATCTATCTATCTATCTATCTATCTATCGTCTATCTATCTATCATCTATCTATCTATCTATCTATCTATCTATCTATCTATCTATCTATCTATCTATCTATCTATCTATCTATCTATCTATCTATCTATCTATCTATTATCTTACATTATCCAGCCAGAAGAGATCAATCAAATATATATTTGAAATTAACTATTTTTTAAAGTCAGAATATCATCCCAGAAAATAAAATATAACACCAACCTATATAGCAATAAAAACACACATCATCATTAGCCATAGTGTTTAATTTAATCTAAAACTATGTCAGAACATCTCTGGTAACATCTCTGGCCTGGTTTCAGAAATTTTATTAATGTCATTGATGATACATATGATTTAACATGAATTCAGATTGTGGCAATTGAAGGATATGATTATTTCAAATAGTTTGAGTTGTTTTAGCAACTTTACTACTCAATTATTATAGTACAAAATTCACATGGAATGAAGAAAGATAAGCTGCAACACATAAAACATTACTTCAAAGTATGTGATTTTATATTGAATGTAAACTGTACAAAAATAAACACCAACATTAGGAGACCTAATGATTTTTTATCATCAGATTTTCTTTGGTGTTCATGGCAGGTCTGAGGATAATAATGTAGCATTTGGGGATAAAGATGCAGACTAGTAAACCCAGGCTGGAGGCCAGGATGGAGAAGATCTGCACGGCTACCATGTATTTCCCTTTGGAGCTCAAGTAGGTGGGTACAAAGGAGATCCATACACTACAAAAAACCAACATGCTGAAGGTGATCAGTTTGGCTTCATTGAAGCTCCCTGGCAGCTTTCGAGCCAGAAATGCCACCAAGAAGCAAATGGCAGCCAGAAAAGCCATGTAGCCAAGGGCAGTGTAGAACATGGCAACTGAGCCTTCATTGCACTGCAACAAGATGTGTCCTGGATGGGAATGAAAGTCAGAATCTGGGAATGGGGGAAAAATTCCCAGCCATATCATACAGATGCCTACTTGAATACCAGAGCAGGATAAGACAATAGAGTTGGCCAGACTCTTCCCCAGCCATTTCCTCAGACTGCTGCCTGGCTTTGTGGCCAGGAAGGCCACCACCATTACCGTCTTGGCCAGCACAGAAGATACAGCAACTGAAAAAACAATACTGAAAATGGTTTGTCGAAGAAAACAAGTCATTTTTATGGGGCGACCAATGAATAGAAGAGAAGTCAAGAAAGAAAGCAGGAGTGAAACCAGGAGGATGTAGGTGAGTTCACAGTTGTTGGCTTTGACTATGGGAGTTTCTCGGTATTTAATGAAGGTTCCCAGAATAAAGGCAGTGGTCAGGGACAAAGCAATGGCAAAGAAAGCCAGGATGAATCCCAACAATTCTTCATAGGATAAAAAGCTTATACTTTTAGGGACACACTGATCTCGCTTCTTATTGGAATGATGGTCATCTGGACACTTTTCACAGTGGGCTGCATCTGAAAAAAAATTGTTAGCATGTATCTGTTTCTGCAGCTGTAGGAGCATGAAAACCACAACAGAAATCATTTTTCATTTTCAAAAATCATTTTCAAGGAATAATATAATATTTCTGCCCAGAGATATCCATATGACACAACATTTGTTAAAATAGTCAACATTCTTCTTTTTTTAAAGGCTGAAGATAAATGTGATTAACAGCTCTCAAAGACTTGTCCTCTTGCCTGAAACCAAACAAGAAAATTACAACTCAGTAAAAATCAGCAACCTTTCATTATTTATTTTAATGCTCACATCATCATACAAAATTTGATGATAGTGCCCAATCTTTGAAAAGTTTGTGGATGCCTTCAAGAAGTTTAATGTTTTTCTTGCTTCTTTATCAAATACCCCCCAAAAACAAGAGAGAATATTGATTGTATCCTGATTTTTTTCTTTCTTTTCTTTTTCTTTTTGGAGCCACCTACTGTACCTTCTTGCACAGAGAATGTTCCTTTCATACACAGAGAACAGTCGTAGCAGCAAACTGGTGCTCCCTCTCTCACAAGCTTGGCATAACCCGGGGAGCAACTTTCTGTACATCTTGAATAAGGCACCGTCTAAACATAAACAGAAATATTAGTCAGGGCAATATATGAATTAGAAGGGTTTACTGAAATCAACTGGTTTCCAGAAGCTCAGAAGCACACTGAGCAAAATCAGTCAAGGACTGGTGGCATGGGCTTTAATTACTCTGCTTGCAAAGTGGCAAGGTCATTCTCTTTCTCTATCAATCTCTATTGTAGATCCCAAAACAGACTCATTGTCTTATTCTTCTTTCCAAAGGAAAGTAGTTTCATTGCAAAAGGTTTTTCTCCTTAGAGCATTTCTGAGAATGCTATAACTTTTTTTTCCATCTTTGCTTTCTCAGGAAACCTCCAAAATGTAGCTTTCTCTTGAGTCCTTATTTTTCTCTCTTACAATTGATCATTGTATCATTATATGTAAATGACTTTTTTAGCTGTCCTCATTTCCCTCACCAGATTCTTAATGACATCTTTCTCTTATGCAATTCAGTGGGCTCAGCCCTTCATATTCTGGATTTTCTCCCAATGGTGTTTTTTCAAAAGACAACTGATCTTTGTTTTCCCTTGAAGATATTTCACTTTTCATCTCAGAAGCTTCTTCAGTTCTGACTGAATTGTGGAGGATGAAAGGATTTATATTCCTTGCAGTCATCTGATCATTAGCCATCTTCTGAAAGTTGTTAAGGCTACTTGGAGAGTCACCTAAATAGTGCAAATGGGTGTGAAACCTTCTTGGAATTGCTGAATCTCTATCCTGTTTACAACATTGTCCTTTCAGCAGTTCCAAATCCTTCCATCCTCTACCATTCAGTCAGAACTGAAGAGCGTTCTTGTATGAGAAGCAAAATGTCTTCAAGGAAAAATAAACTCCAGGTGCCTTTTGAAAAAGCACCTTTGGCACAAGAATGACCTGGATGACTGAGAATCTCCATAGACATTTTGGATTTTCTCTTATTGAAAATAAGATGATTTGATATACTGTAAATTATGGCTTCATAATCCAGTTTAATAATGTAGATTGCAAATCCCATAATACAATCGATAGTACAGCGGGTTCCAATGTGTGATAGATTACTGAAAAACCTCTAAAACAAAATGATATCTAATAAATTAATTAGACTTATTTGGAAGTCATCTCAATTGACCTCAATAAGTATTATTTCTGAGCAGAAAAGTTTGCACATATGGAGGTAAATAGAAGAGCAAAAACCAAGCAGCAGCATCTAGTTTGTTAAATAATGTTGGCCATTGAATGGCACTCTGATTGATGGAAATCTTGACTTCTGAGGAGGCTTCTCTTTCTACACTCCCAATTTTCATCCCTGCATCAGACTTTTCCCAAAATGATGTCCAGTGCATGATATCAAAGTCACCAAGAGGAACTCCATTTTCATCAAAATAAATCCCATCTCTGGAAATATTGTGATGTTGGAAGTCTCTCAGGAACCTATGAAGCTGCAGAAACAGAGGAAAAAAAATTACAATTTGAGCCTTTATTCAATCTTTTTCTTGCTATTATTCTGTATTGGAAGTACTCTATAATAATAATAATAATAATAATAATAATAATAATAATAATAATAATAATAATAATAATAATAATAATAATAATAATAATAATAATAATAATAATAATAATAATAATAATAATAATAATAATAATAATAATAATAATAATAATAAATAAAAGTTGGAAGGGACCTTGGAGGTCATCGAGTCCAACCCCCTGCTCAGGCAGGAAACCCTATACCATTTCAGACAAATGGCTGTCCAGTCTCTTCTTAAAAACTTCCAGTGTTGGAGCATTCACCGCTTCTGGAGGCAGGTTGTTCCACTGGTTAATTATTCTAACTGTCACGAAGTTTCTCCTCAGTTCCAGGTTGCTTCTCTCCTTGACTAGTTTCCATCCATTTCTTCTTGTCCTGCCCTCAGGCGCCTTGGAGAATAGCTTGACTCCCTCTTCTTTGTGGCAACCCCTGAGATATTGGAATACTGCTATCATGTCACCCCTCGTCCTTCTTTTCATTAAACTAGACATACCCAATTCCAGCAAACGTTTCTGATATGCTTTAGCCTCCAGTCCCCTAATCATCTTTGTTGCCCTTCTCTGTACTCTTTCTAGAGTCTCAACATCTTTTTTACATCGTGGTGACCAAAACTGGATGCAGTATTCCAAGTGTGGCCTTACCAAGGCATTGTAAAGTGGATTAATACTTCATGTGATCTTGATTCTATCCCTCTGTTAATGCAGCCCAGCACTGTGTTATCTTTTTTGGCGGCTGCAGCACACTGCTGGCTCATATTTAAGTGATTGTCCACTATGACTCCGAGATCCCTCTCACAGTTACTACTATTGAGCAAGGTACCCCCTATACTATACCTGTACATTTGGTTTTTCTTGCCTAAATGTAGAACCTTACTTTTTTCACCATTGAATTTCATTTTGTTAGATAGCGCCCAGTGTTCAAGTCTGTCCAGGTCCTCCTGTATCTTAAGCCTGTCTTCTGGAGTGTTGGCTATTCCTGCCAGCTTGGTGTCATCCGCAAATTTGATGAGTTCCCCATCTATCTCCTCGTCCAAATCGTTGATGAAGATGCTGAAGAGCACTGGGCCCAGAACAGAGCCCTGGGGCACCCCACTGCACACTTCCCTCCATGTAGATGCGGTTCCATTGAGGACCACATGCTGAGTACGGCCGGTCAGCCAGCTACGAATCCATCTGGTGGTGATGCTGTCTAACCCACATTTTTCTATCTTATCAAGTAGTAGGTTGTGATCTACTTTATCAAATGCCTTACTGAAGTCCAAGTAAATTATATCCACAGCATTCCTCTGATCCACTAATTTTGTCACTTGGTTAAAGAATGCAATAAGTTTGTCTGGCATGATCTGTTTTTGACAAACCCATGTTGGCTTTTAGTAGTGATTTTGTTTGCCTCTAGGTGTTCGCTGATTCGTTGTTTGATTATCTTTTCCAGAATCTTCCCAGGTATTGAGGTCAGGCTGATAGGTCTGTAATTTCCTGGATCCATTTTTTCCCCTTTTTTGAAGATGGGAACTACATCAGCTCTTTTCCAGTCCTCTGGTAGTTCCCCAGTGCTCCAGGATCTTTGAAAAATATAGTTCAGTGGTTCTGAGATCACATCTGCCAGTTCCTTGAGAACCTTGGGGTGTAATCCATCTGGTCCTGGTGATTTGAACTCGTCTAGGCTGGACAGGTGCTCACTTACCATTTTCTTGCCTATCTTAACTTGTGTTTCTATTCTGTTTTTTATGGCACTATTTTTGATAGGTTGGTCTGTTTTTTCCCTTTGTGTAAAGACAGATGCAAAAAACGAGTTAAATAGTTCTGCTTTCTCACTATTGCTTGTCACCTTCTTGCCACTTTCACCCACTAATGGACCAATCATTTCCTTCACTTTTTTCTTATTTTTTACATGTTGAAAGAAGCTTTTTTTGTTATTTTTGACTTTGGTCGCAAGCCTTAGTTCATTATGAGCCTTAGCTTTCCTTACTTCATCTTTGCAGGCTCGGGCTATTTGCTGATATTCTGACTTTGTTATGTGCCCCTCTTTCCACTTTCTATACTTGTCCTTTTTATCTTTCAATTTATCAGAGAGTTCTTTATGCAGCCATGCTGGTCTCTTTTGAGAGCTGTTATTTTTCCTCTTTGTTGGTATTGTGCTAGACTGGGCTTTTATTATCTCGCTTTTCAAAATTTCCCAAGCTTCTTGAGTTGTTTTCCCCTTGAGGATTCTCATCCATGGAATCCTCCCCAAGCCCTCTCTAAGTTTATTGAAATTAGCTCTCTTGAAGTCCAAGACTCTAGTTTGACTGTGTTCTATTGCTTGTGCTGCCATAATGAATAATTCAACCTCGTCAGATCACCACTAGTCTGAAAGAGATTGTTTCAGCAGTTCATGGAAAGCTTCTCTCACTCTCCAGAGCTCCAGAGCTCTTTTTCAGATATTTATCTCACATTCTTGAAAATGTGGGATAAACAACACCGCCACCAGGTGGGTTTGTAACTGGTTGACAAATCGTACTCAACATGTAGTCCTCTAGTCTAGGGAACTACATCCATATGGAGGGAATAAGCTGTGGGGTACCCCAAGGTTCCATTTTAGGCCCAGCACTCTTCAATATCTTCATAAAAGATCTAGACGAGGGAATTGAAAGGGAACTCATCAAATTTGCAGATGATACTAAACTGGCAGGAATAGTCATCTCCCCAGAAGACAAGCCCAAGATCCAAAAAGATCTTGACAGACTTGAACACTGGGCCCTATCTAACAAAATGAAATTCAACATAGATAAAAGTAAGGTTTTTCACTTAGGCAAGAAAAACTAACTGTATAGATATAGACTAGGTGAAACTTGGCTTAAGGTCAGTTACCGTGAGAGGGATCTTGGAGTCCTAGTGGACAATCACTTAAATATGAGGCAACAGTGTGTGGCAGCAGCCAAAAAAGCCAATGCAATTCTAAGCTGCATTAATGGAGGGATAGAATCAAGATCATGTGATGTTCTAGTATTGCTTTACAAAGCCTTAGTAAGACCACATTTGGAATACTGCATCCAGTTTTGGTCATCATAATTTTTAAAAGATGTTGAAACTCTGGAAAGAGTGCAGAGAAGAGCAGCAAAAATGATTAGGGGGCTGGAGGCTAAAACATACAAAGAACAGTTACAGGAATTTGGTATGTCTAGTCTAAGGAAAATAAGGACTAGGGGAAACATGATAGCACTATTCCAATATTTGAGAGGCTCCTACAAAGATGAGGGGGGTCAAACTATTTTCCAAAGCACCACTAGGCAAGACAAAAAACAATGGAGGAAATTAACCAAGGAGAGACGCAACCTAGAACTAAGGAGAAATTTCCTAACGGTGAGAGCAATCAACCAATGGAATAGCTTGCCTTCAGAGGTAGTGGGTGCTCCATCACTGGAGGCTTTCAAAAAGAGACTGGACAACCATTTTTCTGAAATGGTATAGGGTCTCCTGCTCGAGTAGAGGGTTGGACTAGAAAGCCTCTGAGATCCCTTCCAACTCTATTATTCTATGTTTTATGTTCTATGTTTTGTTGTTTCACCATCACAGCCCCAACTGAGATAAGACCATTTGGAGATATGGAAAAACTTGTAATGGGAGAAGATGGAGAATACAATTTTACCATCAGTCCTGATCAAGATGAAGTTAGTGGAGCTTAACTTTGGGCTAGGAATGCAACAAAAATTGCATAGTGATGTTACCTCTTTCAAAGATTAGCTATGGAAGCATATGCATTAGTTCAGGAGATGTGTGGATGAACCTTTTGTGGCCCTCAGAAGATGCTTTGCAAAGACATTGATTTACATCTTGTTGCTATGTTAGAAACTTTAAGCCAGCAAAATCCAATTTCAATCAAGAATAAACAATCAAGCCTAACTCCTTAGCTTGGAGACTAGATCACTTTGTGATCACAAGAAAGGGTTGAGAATTGCTGGAATATTCTAATGCTTATTTAATTTTGAAAATCACTTTGTCACTTTAGAGCTATTTCTGTCACAAAAGCATCCCAAACCAGCACAGGTTGTTTAACTTTGGAAGATTTTTCTCCATCATTTCCTTCTCTAACTCACTCTCAAATACTACAAACTGGGCAATTGTTCCATGGAATATCCCACCCCTCTCTACATCTAATTTAATATTGAGGAATTGGAAGGGGGAAATCAGTAGAACCACAAAGAAGAAGACTTACCTGCCATGGCTGCACAATCTGGGATGATTCATGGTATCCAACTTGCATTCTCCTCTTACTCCTTTGGGAGGAAGAGGCAGCACTGAGGACCCATGCTACAGTTTGAATTACTTTGGAAATACTGGAGAGATCCTGAGAGAGGATTCTTGCAATCACATCATGGGGTGGGAATTCCCAGTTCTCTTTTTCTTTGCATTTTTCCCAAACTTTCTTAGATAACAAAGGACTTGAATTGGAACATTGGAATGCTTCCTTTCCATACACTATGACCATAGATGTATAAGATTTAAAGTCATAATACTGAGTCTTTCTCTTTGTCTGGATGAGAAATATGTCATTTTTCACACACCTTGACTTTACCCTTGAAGTATATGGGAGGAACAGGCAATCCAGTACAATAACATCTGTTCATCTAGGTGTCTGTCACTTCTGATTGGAGAATATGCAATATCATGAGATCTCAACAGAAACCAATATGCTGAGTGTGATTTACTTTTTTATTAATTGGAAGTGGGGAAAGATCCACTTCAAGTAACATTTTCCCCATTGTTCCTTGTTACATTTTTTTTGAGGTTTCCTTAGAAGGTGGGTGATTGGGATAAATAATATTTCTGTCACCCCTTATTTCAGTGGGAAATCAGGTGATTTCAGGGACTTGAAGACAGAAAGAAGAAGTAATAGAGAATTGTCAAAGGGGACCTATCTTTTATTCAGAGTATTGGTTATGATATTTCACCTGTGGCTTAGTTTGAATACAAGGACTTAACTAAAATACTGTACATAGAATAATATTATAAAGGCAGGATGGCACAGCACTGAATTCTCCACATCAGATTAATAACACATTTATATAACTCACGGCATTTAAAAATGAAACATGCTTTCCCTAGAAATATATTCCCTTAGTCCAGGGATGGCGAACCTCTGGCATGCATGCCACAGGTGGCACGCAGAGCCGTCCCTGTGGGCACGCATACCATTTCTGGGCTCCTCCCCCTCCCCCTCTCCATGCATGTGCAGTCCAGGAACACTTGCGAGAGCTGGGCGGGGTGAGGGAATCGATAAAAGGAGCAGTTTTGGTGGGAGAGTGAGTGAGTGGCCTTTGGAAGCGACCAGAGGTGGGTTTAAAATCATTTTAACAACCGGTTCTCTGCCTCGCCTTCCCTCCATCTTGGTTGGCCTGGGCTGCTCGGGGGGTTGGCTGGGGTGGGGGCAGGAGGGTGGGGGTCATCAGGTCCCAGCTAGGGGAAGGTGAAGGGGTCTGGGGGGGCAGGAGGGAAAGGACGCCACCGCGGAGGAAAGCCACCACCCCCGCCGGCCAAGCCTCTTATCCACATGTAGGATTGCTTAGAAGGGGCACCGTGCAGGGGGGGGGCAGCAGGGGGGAATCAGAGCCGCCATCTCCCTTCTGCAGTGCAGCCCCATCGGCGTGGACAGAGACAGCCCCGGGACGACCGGAAAGGAGCCCTCACCTGGTGCAGGCCCTGTCTACACGGTGGCTCTGATGGGGGCGGCGGCTGCCGCTCTGAGCCCCTTGACCGGCCAACCACACAGGGAAGCAGGAGGCGGCAGCGATCCCTGCATCGCCAAGCCCAGCCGGCCACAAATCTGGAAGCGAAGCTGTGCCTACCATCCTCGCACTGGTGGGGGCAGCGGCGGGGGAAGGTGAGCTGTGGCACACAGCCTCCCCTCCCCACCCAGAGGTGCACGCAGGACAATGTGCGGCAGCAGCGGCAAAGGGTGCCTGCATGCCAGATCCTGCCTTCTCCTGTTGTCGCCACCGCCAGCGTGAGGATAGTCGGCAGAGCTTTGCTTCCGGATCTGCTGCCTGACATTATTGGCCCCCACACACAGAGGCCAGTGAGTGCATGGGGCTCAACGGTGTCCGTTAGCCACAGCATTCTGGCTGTCCTGCATAATGGCGGACTGGCCACAGAGCCCCATCGGCGCAGGCGGAAACGGCTCCGGGACAGCCGGAAGGAAGCTTTTGCCCGGCCTGGGCGCATCCACTCAATGGATCTTCTGCTGCTGTTCCAACCGGTCAACCATGCAGGAAAGCAGGAAGAGGTGGAGGGGCAGCCAGGGGTCTGGAGACACCTCGGCTGCTCACTAGCAGCCTGAGGCAGCGGATTCATGCACCAGCTGCTCCTTCTGCTTCACTGCATTGCTGTCCAGTCAGAGCACCAGCAGAAGCCACTCCCATCAGATCCGTCGAGTGGATGTGCCCAGGCTGGGCAAGGGCTTCCTCCCCCCCCATAAATCGGCGAGAAGTAAAACCTCTCTTATTATGGCTTAGTTCAAAATAATAAAAAAAACCTTTGTTTCTGAGAATTTTTTTCCTAGCAGACCCCCCCCCCCCGGCCAGTGGAAACCAACACCCATTTACTCAGAAGTTGCTCCTCCCAAGCAAAGGCACATGAGCTGGGTTTGCACCTCGACCTAGATTTGGGGGCGGAGGGGGAGAAATAGCAAGCCCCCAGGCTCGCTGCTCAGGCACCAATGCAGCAAAAGGATTAACGGGGTGCTGTGACCCGCCTCTTGTTCCGGCCGCTGCGGATGATGGAGCTGCCAGCACCAGGCAGAAGAGCGGGGCCCTGAGGCGGGGGGTGAATCTCACTCCCTGGGCTGTGAAGCATAGAGCAATTGGGGGGGGTGCAGACAACACGCAGGCAAGAGAACTGAGAATGATAAAAGATGCGGGCGGAAATGGCTCTGGGACAGCCAGGGGTCTGGAGCCCCCTCGGCTGCTCACTAACAGCCCGACGAGGCAGTGGATTCGCACACCAGCTGCCCCTCCTGCTTCCCTGCATGGTTGACCGGTTGGAACAGCAGCAGAAGCCACCCCCGTCAGATCCGTTGAGTGCACTTGCTGACCTCTGTGTGCAGGGGCAACGGGAGAAGGCAGGATCTGGCATGCGGGCACCCTTTGCCGCTGCTGCCGCACATTGTCCTGTGTGCACCTCTGGGCGGGGACGGGAGGTCGTGTGCCACAGCTCACCTTCCCCCACCGCTGCCCCCACCAGCGCGAGGATGGTCGGCACAGCTTCGCTTCCAGATTTGCGGCCGGCCGGGCTTGGCAATGCAGGGATCGCCACTGCCTCCTGCTTCCCTGTGTGGTTGGCCGGTCAAGGGGCTCAGAGCAGCATCCGCCGCCCCCATCAGAGCCACCGTGTAGACAGGGTCGGCACCAGGTGAGGGCTCTTTTCCAGTCGTCCAGGGGCCGTCTCTGTCCACGCCGATGGGGCTGCCATGGCGCAGGAGGCTGTGGCTGCTGACGGACACCGTTGGCCCCCATGTGCTCACTGGCCTCTGTGTGTGTGTGTGGGCCGATGGTGTCAGGCAGTAGCTGCTTCAGCCCCTGCCACGGCAATTGGCACACCCGCCCTGCCTCACCTCAAGCGGCGATAAATAAATGGGTTTTGGGTTGCGCTTTGGGCACTCGGTCTCTAAAAGGTTCGCCACCACTGCCTTAGTCCGTCAAACAACCTTTGGGAAGTCTAATGAAAGTAGATAAACTATCTATTGACTAGCAAACAGAGAGAAAATGTTAGTGTAGTGAAAGAGCATATTGATTCAGTGATGTGATTTGTGCTCAAATCCAAATGACTTCCAACAGTTCTCACACATTCTGAAACAAGGATCACAGTATTACTTATCTTTCTATTTCAAATGTAATTGACCCCCTCCCCCAGTGGTGGGATTCAAATAAGTGAACAACTGATTCTCTGTGTGGATGCCACTTCCACAGAGAAGTCCATTCTGGGCCTGGGCAACAAAAAATTAGCTACCAGTTCTGCCGAAGTGGTGCGAACTGGCTGAATCCCACCTCTGCCCTCCCCCCAAAAAATCCAATGTTCCTGAATCTTTGAAATTTTGAGGTCTATGGACAATTCTGGGAGTTTCAACACTCATGGAATTGGCTGGAGACATACCCATTCTGACTAAATATTTGAGCTGGATGGGCTGAAATTGGGTTGAGAAAGTGTTCATATAATATTCTACTATAATATTCTACTTTCCACATAGTGAGAACAATTAATCAGTGGAAAGGCTTACTACCTTCAGAAGTTGTCAGTGCTCCATCACTGGAGGTTTTTAAGAAGAGATTGGACAACCTTTTGTCTGAAATGGTTGGTCTCCTGCTTGAGCAGGGGGTTGGACGAGAAGTCTTCCAAGGTCCCGTTTCAGCTCTGTTATTCTGTTATTTATTTATCTCTTTTTGTGTGACTGGAGAAAAACATGCAGCACTATTTAATTATTTATGAACATTTCTATTCCGTTCCACTCAAGAGGATTGTTAGTTGCTCACAACAACAGCCATGCCCAATCACAATATAAGAACATAATACAATTTTTAAAAACACAAAGGAATGCTTGGCATCAGGCCCCAATACTATCTGGAAAAGCTCTGTCTTCAACCCCAAAGGTGCTTTTTTTCAAAAGGCAACTGTACTTTCTTGTTTTGCTTGAAGACGTTTTGCTTCTCATCCAAGAAGCTTCTTCGGTTCTGACTGAATGGTGGAGAATGGAAGGATTTATACTCCATGCAGCCATCTGGTCATTAGCCTTCTTTGTGAGAATCGTTGAGGCCACTTGGGCAGGGCACAGATAAACCTCTCAGAAAGAGGGCTAACAACCAGATGGCTGCAAGGAATATACTGTGAATCCTTCTGTTCTCCACCATTCAGTCAGAACTGAAAAAGCTTCTTGGATGAGAAGTGAAATGTCTTCAAGCAAAACAAGAAAGTACAGTTGCCTTTTGAAAGAAAGCATTTTTGGGACAACCATGACCTGGATGATTTTTTCTGGAAGGCAGATAATGTTGGAGACAAAGAACCTCCAATGGAGGGGCCATTTAGAAGAGCAGTCCCATCACTGAAAGACAACATTTCCAGGCTTCAGCCCTCTTGACCTTTCAAAATTGGGGCAAAATAACTGCTTCTCCCAACATAACCAAAGTGACTAGATTTTCTTTAGGGAGGAGATACCACCTGTAGATAAACTGGCACCAAGCCATAAATGCCTCTATTGATCATAAAACAGCATATCTAAATCGATGGGAATCAAGTATAGGCCCTGCAGGTTAGATGTCATATTTATTTATTTATTTATTAAATGTATAGACCACTATCTCACCATTTGGGGTCATTCTGGGTGGCTTACATTATACTAAAAACTAGAGATATAAAAATGATTATTGATGTAAAAACAGATTAAAATTACAAAAGATTAAATACAGAGTAAAAGACCAGAAGTTTAGAGTAGAATAATAGTAGACTATTAGTAGTAGTACAGGTAATCCTTACAACAGTTCATTTAGTGAACGTTCAAAGTTACAACAGCACTAAAAAAAGTGACCTGGAGGTGCATGGGAGAGAAAAGAAGGGGGGGAGAGAGGAGAGGCTATAAAAGGGAAGAGAAGAGAGGATATAAAAAGGGGGAGAGAAGAGGATATAAAAGAGGGAGGAGAGAAGACACGATATAAAAGGAGGAGTGAATCTGGTTTTTCCATTGACTTTGTTTGTCAGAAGGTTGCAAAAGGGGATCAATGATCCTGGGACACTGTGACCATCATAAATATGAATCACTTGCCAAGCATCCAAATGTAGATTGACCCTGGGGATACTGCAATGGTCATAAATGTGAAAAATGGTCATAAGTCACTTTTCCCAGTGCCATTGTAACTTTGAACAGTCACTAAGTGAACTGTTGTAAGTTGACGACTACCTGTACTTTATCACTTTTTTCACTTTGTGGAAAATGAAAATATTGGCTATTGGTCTTTTATGCAAGGTTTAGGCCCAGGTGAACTAAATCAGGCTTCATGGACAAAGTATTGAACCAAAGTCTGTGCTATGCTTAATTTTGCAGTTTGCAATTGTACTTTACTTAATATGATTTTGCTAAGCTTGCTTGTTTCAAATATATTTAGAACATAAAGTCTGGAACAGTAAGAAATAGGGAACTGAAAGTAGCTGATGGATGCGGGTTCCAATGTACACTGGTATATGTGGAAAGTTATGTTCAGCAGAAGGTCAGAAGGAAGTCAGTAGAAAGTCAGCAAAAGTCAGCAGAAATCAGCAAAAGTCAGCAGACCATCTGACTACAGTCTTAGAATGGGAAAGGGTATAAAGAGCTGGGTCTGGACCTGATTGATTTGCCATTGGCCTATAGCTGTCCTTTTGGAATCTGCTATGCCATATGGTCCTCATTGCAATGGATTAATAATGTATGATGTTGTGTTATTATGCTTGCTATGTTCCAAATCATTAGCAAAATAAACCTCTGAATCTTAAAATAAGAATTATTGTTTTGTGTTGCTGTCTCTTGTCTTTTACATTGGGTTTTTCCACGACAACTTTTTTTGGTCAAGTTTTTGACACCTTCCTAGGCGACTGGTGGTACTTGAATATTGCCATATCCTAAAAGTGGTACAATCGGTGAAAAGGTTGAAAAGCCCTGCCCTATATCATTTCAAACAAATGGTTATCCAGTCTCTTTTTGAAAGCCTTCAGTGATGTAGCAACCACAACTTCTGAAATCAAGCTATTAATTGCTCTTACGGTTAAGAAATTTCTCCTTAGTTCTAGGTTGCTTCTCTCCTTCATCAGTTTCCATCCATTGTTTCTTATCTTGCCTTCTGGTGCTTTGAAAATAGTTTGACCCCTTCTTTGTGGCAGCCCCTCAAATATTGGAACACTGTATCATGTCTCCCCTAGTCCTTCCTTTCATTAAACTTCTTCTTCTTGTTGTGCCATATCTGTTATCGGACGTTGGCGATCATGTTGGCGATCCTGTTTTTATCAGCAGCCACACAAAAAAGTGCTGCTGAGTTTTGTCCAAACCAGTCCCTTAGATTTTTAAGCCATGATGTTCTTCTTCTGCCTGGACCTCGTTTGCCTTCAATCTTTCCCTGGAGGATTAAATGGAGTATGCCGTATTTTTCTGGGTGTCGCATCACATGTCCGAAATATTCTAACTTTCGTTTTTTAATTGTTTTGATGATTTCCCTTGGCTTTCCCAGGCGGCTTAAAACCTCCTCATTTCTGATCTTGTCCACCCAGCTTATACGTAACAGCCGCCTGTAAATCCACATTTCAAATGCTTCTAGTCTCTTCAGGTGGCCTTCTGTCAGAGACCAACTCTCTACTCCATAGAGCAGGATAGAAAAAATATAGCATCTGACAAGCCTGATTTTCAGTCTTAGGCTTATGTCGTGACTGCAGAAGACCTTTTTCATTTTGAAGAATGCTGTTCGAGCTTTCTCTATCCTTGTCTTTACTTCAACGGTCATGTCCCAGCTTTCATGTAAATTAGAACCGAGGTGCATGATCCTTTCAACTTTTTCTAGTGGTATTCCTTCTGAATTTATTGGTGGTAAATTAATGGGTTGTTTGCTGATGACCATGATCTTGGTTTTTGAGGTGTTAAGCTTCAAGCCGTATTTTCCAGATATTTCGGTGACTCTGTTGATGAGGAGCTGAAGGTCTTCATGCTTACTGGCAAGCAGAACTGTATCGTCAACATATCTTAAGTTGTTGATCCAAACACCGTTTACTTTGATGCCAGCATCGATGTTCTCCAGTGCCTTGTTGAAGATTGACTCAGAGTAGATATTGAACAACAGTGGAGACAGAATACATCCCTGTCTGACCCCTCTTCTTATTTCTGCATTAAACTAGACATACCCAATTGCTGTAACCATTCTTCATACGTTTTAGCCTTCAGCCCCCTAAAAAGTTTTTGTTGCTCTACTCTGCACTCTTTCCAGAGTCTCAATATCTTTTTTGTATTTTATTTTGTATCTTTTTTGAACATCAGGCCATCACTATAGCCAAACAGGAGAAAGTGGTCAAGGGGATTTGTTAAACCAGAACAATTTACAGCCAATTGGGAGTCTGGCATCTTGATGTTGCCTTGCAGAAAAGCTCTCTAGCTAAAGTCTTGCGACTGGAAGATGATGGCTGTGTAGGTAAATTTACAATTTGGAAAATAAATGTTGGAGCAGTGGTTAGAAGGCAGTATTGCAGGCTAACTCTGCGCACTGCCAGCAGTTCGATCCTGACCAGCTCGAAGTTGACTCAGCCTTCCATCCTTCCGTGGTCGGTACAATGAGGACCCAGATTGTTGGGGGGAATAGGCTCATTCTGTAAACCACTTAGAGAGAGCTGCAAAGCACTACAAATATAAGTCTAAATGCTATTGCTATTAACAACTGTCTTGCTTAGCAACAGAAGTTTTGGATTTAATTGTGATCATACTGTAATTTGAGGACTACCTGTAGTGCTCCATCAATTATAAAAAGGCCTTTTGATTGTGTCAGTCAAATCAAGCTGTGGAATCTGCTCCCAAAAATGGAATCTCAGAAAGTCTCATTGTCCTCGTGAGAAACGTATATGCAGGTCAGGAAGCCAAGAAACAGGGCAAAACAGGCTGGCCAGGACAGCAAAGGAGTGTGGCGAGGCTGCATACTTTCCTCTTATTTAATCAATCTATATGCTGAATATATAGAATATATAGAGCCCTGGTGGCGCAATGGTGAGAATGCAGTATTGCAGGCTAACTCTGCCCACAGCCTGAGGTTCGATCCTGACCAGCTCAAGGTTGGCTCAGTTTTCTATCCTTCCAAGGTCAGTAAAATAAGGACCTAGATTGTTGGGGGCCATAGGCTGATTCTGTAAACTGCTTAGAGAGGGCTGTAAAGCACTGTGAAGCGGTATATAAGTCTAACTGCTATTGCTATTGCTAAATAAGGCAAAAGGATTGAGACTTGTTTGATGCTGGAAGTTAATGGTGACTATCCTTGGGGAATCCTTCATGTTATCTATTTTCTGATTCATATCTACATACGTGTTTATGTAGTTACATACAAAATAAATTTCAGGAAATACAATTAGCAGTCTCTTCTGTGAGCATGTGTGAGAGTCAGCAAGTGTCTACCTGTGTCTGTTTGTGTGTATGTGTGTGTGTGTGAGAGAGAGAGGGAGGGAGGGGAGGGGGGGAGGGGGGGAGGGAGGGAGGGAGGGAGGGAGGGAGAAACTGGCAGAGATCAAAGGAGAACATATTGCAAGAAGCATCCAGCTACCACCATGGGTTTTGATATATTGCTGTAAAACTTCGCAACTTTAGCCACAGAAAAACCAGGCAAACCACCCTTCCTCAGCCTAACCTACCTCATAGGGTTCTTGTTGTGAATTGTAGATTGTGAGATTGACATGAGGATGGAGTGCTGAAGCTTTGAAATGTTGAAGATGGGAAAGAAATGTTCTGAGTCCTTCCAGAAGAACAGGTCAAGGAAGAATTATTTTAAACTACAAGGATGTTGATTTTGGTTGGACACCAGGACAATTTCTTCATGGCAGCTGTGATCCCAATGTGTGTTTACGGATGCAGGCACAACCTGCATCTTGGCAACTTGAAGTATGGCTGGCTGGGGAAATGTGGGAGTTGCTTCATCCATATTGAGACTCTAGAAAGAGTGCAGAGAAGAGCAACCCACTGCAGGAAAACTCTGGATCATAGCAGCCTGCTGGAATCTCACTTGGGATTTCATGGAAAGTAGTATCTCTACCTTCCAAAACATTTGTGGCTTTTTTTCCTTTCTTGTGTAGACAAATAAAATGGTGGCCTTTGATGCTTTTAAGTAATTTCACTCCTCCATGAAACGCTTTGTACAGAAATCTTTTATGTGTTCCTCCATCAAGGATGTCTTATCTGTGAAAGTCTGGGGACAGTGCAGGGAAAGAGAAGAATTGGAGCTTCTACCCAAGGAAGAGATCCAACAAATCCTGTCTCTTGATAGCTCTTTCACTTACAACATAATCTGGGCTGTGGGGCTGGCAATGCATTCAGCCTATTTCTCTAGATCCAAAAGGCCAATGAGAATCAATGTCTATGGAATCTATCAATCATCCAGTTTTTTTATTATTATTATTATTATTATTATTATTATTATTATTATTATTATTATTATTATTATTATTATTATTATTATTATTATTATTATTATTATTATTATTATTATTATTATTATTATTATTATTAGCATATTATATTGTTACAGTAGCCAGGAGACCACAAGGTACCAGTCCTGTTATAAGAAATGCTTGCATGCTTCCCAACCTTCACACCAGAGAGAAAGACAAGCAGCTCTTCCTGCAGCATCACCCAAAGCCTCCTCCCTTCCTGGTGCTACCTCGCAAGTGGGCGCCACAACTGGGAAAGTTCAGAGCCATCAGGAATCTGACTGCCTGCACAGAGCACCAGCTTGTCTCCCCACTGAAGTGATACCTATTCATCTACTGGCATAGAACATCCTTCTGAACTGCAAGGTGGGCAGAAGCTGAGGCGAGCAATGGGAGCTGATCCTGCCACGCAGTGCCTGGACTTGAACTGTTGGAGCTGAGATCATCTCCAGCGTCATTAAGACACTGAACCCTCATGCCTCTGGTTCATCCAAGTCTTGGTTGTTCCCCAAGATGCTTTTCAAAGGGCACTGAAGAACTGAAGACTCTGGAAAAAGTGCAGAGAAAAGCAACAAAGATGATTAGGGGACTGGAGGCTCAAACATATGAAGAACGGTTGCTGGAATTGGGTATGTCTAGTTTAATGAAGAGAAGGACTATAGGGTTTCCTGCCTGAGCAGGAGGTTGGACGAGAAGACCCCCAAGGTCCCTTCCAACTCAGTTATTTTGTTCTAATATACACATTTTGTCACTTGTTCCCACTTGTCTCTATACCCAAAAAAATGGGACTACGTGGAAGTAAGAAGATGAAGGATCATATCTCTTTCACAAATATCCAGAAAGCCAAGCCTAGTCTAGCTTTGAAGAAAATTCTGCAGACTAAGAACACTGGTGATGTCTCGGTCTTGGCCATTCTGAAAGACTTCCACCAGAAAAACTTGGGGCAAACTTATCAGCCTCTCTCCTTGGATTTGTAGTAAGAGTTGCATCAGTAGTTCTCCAGCTGGTTCCAGCACATGGGTTCACACGAAGCTGAAGATTTCACAATCTCATAATTATTAGAATGACTTTGTTTTCTTCATTGCCTTTATGCCAAGGGATTCTTTTCCCCTCTGGAAACTGGTCTTGAAATAAACAACGGACTCAGGAGCAACATATAGTAATATTTACCAGCAGTAAAGTTAGTGCCTAAATACATCTCGTGCCCCTGGGAAGCTGGACTGAGCTTCACAGCCAGCAAACATTGTGTTCCTGTATTGAACCTGGTTCTGTCACTGGAAAATCTTTGCTGGACTTCATATGCATTAGAAAACCTACTGAAATTCAACCCTATTTCAAAAGACTTTGTGCTTCTCCTATAATCCATCAGATCAGAAATGGTCTGGCTGCTTCTGCTTCTCATGCTGCTCTTCCTGTTGCCACAGGCTACCTGCAAGATACTCAGTGCCAAATGCCTCTTGAGTATGGGGAGGGATGCAGTAGACCCATTCAACCATTACAAGCCAGGACACCATCTCATTGGTGGACTCTTCTCTGCAACCAATCTTGCTAAAATTCAGCCATTTAGTTTCAAAATTACTCCCTCTACAAAATTTTATGGGTAAGTAATCACATAGGTGATGGAGCTACATCGCAGTCTGTGCTTACATACTTGACCTTGGCACATTACTATTTTCTGCGTAAATCAACCTGGTGTTGTGTGAAATTGGTTTTCTTTTTAAAACTCAATTATTTACTAAATAATTGCTCAATTGATCTTTTTGAAAGTGAGAGTCTCATTGCACAATGACTCTATGCTTTTCTATTTCTATATGTTTCCTTTTTTGTGAGTTTGCTCTTAAGTTACAGCACTGTTTCTTTGTGGTTCTTCATTTTGTTGCTGTCCTTTCTCCAAATCTTACATGGCTATGTTGCTTATTTCCTATCTTCTTTCCAGTTTTTGGTTTCCTCACTCAACTGATGTAGGAAAGTCCATCAAATTTTGATAGCTCAGCAATTTCTGAGTTATATTTCTCCCCCACTTTTAATGAAGCAAAATGGATAGAATTGCACAATGCACACACAAGCCCTTGATTGCTCAATTAACCCATTTTCTGGGGTTATCCAATACATTCAGTTGCAAGTCTCAAAGGTGCTTTTTCAGGAGGCAACTGGACTTTCTTGTTTTTGTTTGAAGACATTTCGCTTCCCATCCAAGAAGCTTCTTCAGCTCCGACTAGATGGTGGGGAATGGAAGGATTTTATATTCCTTGCAGACTTCCATTCCCCACTATTCAATCAGAGCTGAAGAAGATTCTTGGATGAGAAGCAAAACATCTTCAAAGAAAAAAAAAGAAAGTTCAGTTGCCTCCTGAAAAAGCACCTTTGAGACAACCATGACCTGTCCTGGATGACTGAGAATCTCCAAGCTAACTTAACAGGCCTGCTGTATTCCACACACTAACCAACACAAACATGAGGTAAGATTCACTCCAACAAAGCTTCACAAGTTGTCTGAATGCCAAGGTGTCTTTCACTCGTCAAATTAAGCCTCTTGTATGAACAAGCCAAATAAATTCCAAGATGGGCCAAAGCTAATTGGCAAAACCCTGGGTGGGAACTCATTTATTTTATTAAATATGAGCACCACCCAACTCCAAAACAGTTCTATATAAACAATATAAACCCAGACAAAACTAATAAAAACAGAATGCAAAATAGATAAACAAGATTGATAGAATAGGTAAGCAAGATGGCATGCAGTCACTTCATAAAATGCATAGGCCAATATGCAAAAACAAGGGACACTGAGTACATAAGTGTTCTCAGGAGATTCAAACCAAGCAAGCAAGATGGAAATGCAAAGAAACATAGAAAAAGATCACAACCTTTCATTTGAGGGAAAACAGAAGCTAGTAATTCATTGCAATTATTCACATAGTTTCCTTCTTCGTGTAGTTGTTCTTCGGATTTGTCTCATACACACACATTCCCACACAATGCATTCATACATTCAATGATAAATTGTAAAGTTCCCAAGGAGTGACTGGACTGTTAGAATGTCATTTCATAAGAGCCACAAAGGTAGAGAGATACCTTATCAGTACCAGGAAGTGTTTTTAGGATTAAAACACAGTTTTGATGTACACATTGTCTACATTGCTTCAGTTCTAACAGAACAACAGAATAATAGAGTTGGAAGGGACCTTGGAGGTCCTATAGTCCAACCGCCTGCTCAGGCAGGAAACCCTATATCATTTCAGACAAATGGTTGTCCAGTCTCTTCTTAAAAACTTCCAGTGTTGGAGCATTTACAACTTTTCGAGGCATGTTGTTCCACTGATTAATTGTTCTGACTTTCAGGAAATTTCTCCTTAATTCCAGGTGGTTTCTCTCCTTGATTAGTTTCCATCTATTGCTTCGTGTCCTGCCTTCAGGTGCTTTGGAGAACAGGTTGACTTCCTCTTCTTTGTGAAGAGGAGATATTGGAAGACTGCTATCATGTCACTCCTAGTCCTTCTTTTCATTAAACTAGACATGCCCAATTCCAGCAACCGTTCTTTGTATGTTTTAGCCTCCAGTCCCCTAATCATCTTTGTTGCTCTTTTCTGCACTCTTTCTAGAGTCTTAGAGTCTAGAGTTCTGTTTTAATTCAGTGATGCAGAGATGTGGAATTAGGCAGGGATCCTTAATTCAGGAACATTAATTTTCCTCAATGCAGAATGATGACACCATGTGCGTATATTTTCAGGAAAGGAGATGTGATGTACTGGAAAATTCTGTCCTTCCTTTTTGCCATTCAGGAGATCAACCAAAATTCCCACCTCTTACCCAACATCACTTTGGGATATGACCTCCAAGACAACTTTAGAAACAGACGAATGACTTTTGATGGTCTGTTGGACCTGCTGTCAACTGGAGAGGCCAATGTTCCCAACTACAGTTGTGGAAGGAAGAAAAACATGCTGGTTCTCCTGGAACAGGCTGATTCTGATATATCCATCCAAATTGCTGCTATATTGGGCATATACAAAATAGCACAGGTATGTCAGGGGAAGGATGGTTCACTGTATTACTCAGAAATGTCTACAAATGCTGGGTATTTGTGGACTCACATTCCTAAACTCAAACATACATAGAATAACAGAGTTGGAAGGGACCTTGGAAGTCTTCTGGTTGAACCATCTGCTTCAGCAGGTGACCCTATACCATTTCAGATAAATGGCTGTCTAGTCTCTTCTTAAAAGCCTCCAGTGATTAGGCACCCACAACTTCTGAAGGCAAGATGTTCCACTGATTAATTGTTTTCACTATCAGGAAATTTCTCCTCAGTCCTAGGTTGCTTCTCTCCTTGGTTAGTTTCCATCTGTGTTTGATTTCAGTCTGTTGTTTGACGTTAATTGATTGATGGTGTCAACATCCAGCTTGAATATCCAAATAAAAATCCAGGATCAATTCAATTCTGAAAAGCTTACTATTTATCAAATACATAGCATGGTAATGGTGAAGTAAAACTAATTCTGAATTTCTAAAGCATCAGTTCACAGTATTAAACAATGATTTTTTCACCTCAAACACGTAGACCATGTAAAAAAGTTATCTTGTTATGGGAACTATCAGCGTTCTTCTTCCCACCTGTTGATATGACCTTCAAAAGTTTCCAGACTCTCACAAGCCTCCGTGGAACTGCAGAAGTTTTGTTTCTCCAAATTAATCCATTCATAGTCAATACCTCCTTACTCTAATGACAAGTTGAAACAGAGAGGCACGTAGCTATCCATCTTTCACTCTTGACAGATGGATTGATTGATAGATTAAGTTGTTTTTCTACTCCTAATGACCACATATCTAGATTTTCTCCATGACAATCTATCCCTAAACTAATCTTTTAGTCTTTGAACAGTGCAATTAATGCTACAACTGAGACCATCCACTTTGCTACTGGTCGTTGTCTTCTTCTGTTTCCTTCCACCCACCTTTCCCAGCATTAGAGCCCTAAAGAGACTGGTGGGAAGAGGTATAATGTCTAAGGGGAGTCAGCTGAGAATCAGTGTTCATCAAGAGCAATCAATCAATGGAACAACTTGCCTTCAGAAGTTCTGGGTGCTCCATCACTGGAAGCATTCAAAAAGAGACTGGACAATCATTTGTCTGAAAAGGTATAGGGTCTCCTGCTCGAGCAAGTGATTGGACTAGAAGACGTCCAAGGTCCCTTCAACTCTATTATTCTATGTTCTAAGAGAAATTCCCTTAAAACCAAGGTTCCCACTTTCATAATAATATGAACCTAATTCTCAGGCTGCCCTAAAGACTTTTTCAGTACCATATCATTAGGTGTCCTTCTTCTCTTTTCAATTTCAGATCAGCTACACTTTTACTTCACCATCCATGAATGATAAAACTCAGTTTCCTTTTTTCTCCCGGACCGTCCCCAAAGAAGGTTCCCAATATTTGGGCATTATTAAATTGCTCCAATACTTTCGGTGGACGTTCACTGGGGTCTTTGCTGCAGCCACTGATAATGGAGAACATTTCATTAAGACTTTCACTCCTGTGCTGGCACAGAATGGCATTTGTGTTGTTTTTGCACAACCCACCTTACTGAACACCAAGAATTTCGACTATCTGATTTCTGTTTTCCGCAAATGGAGGCAAATCAATGTATTTGTCTACTATGCAGAATTTGCATCTTTCTTAGATGGAATACTTATTACTGATTATATATTTAAGCTTTTGAGAAAACCTGTTCTGGGGAAAGTCTGGATCACAACAGCTTTATGGGACCTCACTATGGAGATAATATATAGTGATTTCCCTTTCAGATATACCCGAAGTATTTTTTCTTTTCTTATCCAGACAAAGAAAAGGAGCAGATATGATGGTTTTAAATATTTCTACCATCTTATGAGGCAGCTCACTCGTAAGCATTTTCACTGTTTATATGCCAAATCAGCCTTGTCTGTGAAAGGCCAGACAAGGTGTTCAGAGAAAGAGAACTTGGAGACTGCACCTCAAGAAAAGATTGAAAGGATCTTCTCTCTAGACAATTCCTTAACTTACAATGCTATCTGGACAGTGGCACATGCCTTAAATGCGGCCTATTCCTCCCAATCCCCAAGGACAATAATGGAGAGAAAAGATAAGTTGGAAGTTCAAAAGCTTCAGCCATGGCAGGTATTTCCTTCCCCATCTCATACAAAAGAGTGAAATATATGTGTTGAACCTGACTGGTTTAGCTCCAAAGGTATTTCTTCCAAAAGGCAAGTGGACTTTCTTGGGGTTTCTTTCCCTTGGAAAATATTTCACTTCTCATCCAAGAAGATTCTTCAGTTCTGAAGGAGCTTTTTGGATGAGAAGCTAAACATTTTCCATCTAGTTGGTTTTTGGAAAAAGCACCTTTGGGACAACTATGACCTGGATTTTGGATTTATGATGGGGAAAAAATGAAATTTTGATTTTGGTCTGTTGATTAGATAGATTTGTTGTTATAGAAATGGCTAATTATATGATAATGTGTAAAAGCAAAAAATTGAGGCTGGAGTGTTTTTATCTTGAACTGTGCTAAAAAGAGTCGGAAATCAATGCCTTTTCTTTCTTTTTTCCCTTGCACCCCAGGTTTTCTTTTTCCCCTCTCTTTTTCCTTCCCCTAATTTCTTATTTCTATTTTTCTTTGTAGTTTATATATTAAATAAATTTAAATCATTAGATAAATAAGAAAAATATTTTGCTTCTCATCCAAGAAGCTTCTTTAGTTCTGAAGGAGCTTTTTGGATGAGAAGCTAAACATTTTCCATCTAGTTGGCTTTTGGAAAAAGCACCTTTGGGACAACCATGACCTGGATGATTGAGAATCTCCATACACAGGTTTAGTAATTCCAAAATTTCCTGATTGTTAGAAAAAGTAATCAGTGGAACAACTTGCCTCCAGAAGTTGTGATGCTCATACACTGGAAGTTTTTGAGAAGAGATTGGACAACTATTTGTCTGAAATGGTATAGGGTTTCCTGCCTGAACAGGGGGTTGGACTAGAAGACCTCCAAGGTCCCTTCCAACTCTGTTATTCTATTCTGTTCTGTTGTTCTGTTCTGTTCTAGTCTAGTCTAGTCTAGTCTAGTCTAGTCTAAAATCCATTCTCTACATTTCTCTCCAAATGACATATGCATGGTAGCAATAATATTTCATGAATTCTTTCCTTTAATAAAATCCCTTGTTTTCATTCCTCTTTCCCTGTTTAGGCTGGTCTCTGACTGTGCCAAGTGGTGATTTAGTCTTGGCTCTTCTGTTTCTGGGCATGGAGGTTTTCTTTTCTCAATTTCAAGAATTTGAAATTTGAGGAAAGAATTTATATACCCTTCTCTTTGTATTTCCTACCTTATCATTTAATTGCATCATTTTTATGGGGCCCAAAATCTGTCAGAATGAAAATAAGTCAAAGCTCACTCATTTTCTTTTATATAATTAGGATATATAGATTGATTATAAAAAATGTAAGGTAAAAGAGTCCCTGCAAATTTTATTCTGCTAGTCCACGGGTCGGCAACCCGCGGCTCCGGAGCCGCATGCGGCTCTTTGAGGCATTACCTGAGGCTCCGGAGCCTCCTCCGCCATTTTGGGGAGTGCATGCGCGCAGGCGCGGGCGGGTGCGCGGGGGGTGCACGGGCGGGGGTGCGCATGTGCGAACGGGCGCGCATGTGCGAACGGGTGCGCATGCACGCACGGGTGCGCATGTGCGAACGGGTGTGCATGCACGAACGGGTGCGCATGCGCGAACGGGCGCGGCTCCCAGGGGTTTTTTTTTTTAGGCCAAACGGGTCCGTGCGGCTCGTTCGATGTTTCGGGTGGCCGACCCATGTGCTAGTCATTGCGAACTATAGGGGGCAGTGCTCATCTCCATTTCATTGAGCCAGTACTGTCCAAAGACATTTCCGTGGACATGTGGCCAGCATGATGTCACCTTCCCACCAAAGTGGTACCTATTTATCTACTCGCATTTGCATGCTTTCGAACTGCTAGGTTGGTAGGAGCTGGTGGCAAGGACAGGAGCTCACCCTGTCACATGGTGCTCAGGTCTCGAACCTGAACTGCCCGATTTCCAGCAGATGAACCCAGATTCTTAACCACTGAGCCACCATATTGCCCTATAGATAGATTATATCTATCCCAAATTCTGAAGGCAAACTCAAACATTAAGAATGAAACTATCCCTTTTGTACACAAATTGATTTGTAGAGATCTGAAACCGTTAAAGATTCAGATGTGGTATTTCCATGACTAAGATAATAAAACTGATAATGTGTCTTCTACATTGTTCTGTCTTATCTCTGTAGCTCCACCCTTTCCTGAAGAACCCCCAGATCTACAATAACACCATGGAAGGAATATATGCGGATGGAAATGGAAATTTGATGGCTGACTTTGACATCCTGAGCTGGGTGTGGTTTCCTAATAGGTCAGCTACTAGAGTGAAATTTGGAAGTCTAGCAAGAGAGGAATCTGCCACAGTCAAGTTCAGCATCAACCAGGAAGCCATGGTATGGTCCCAATGGAACAACCAGGTGAAGTATAACAGAATAACAGAGTTGGAAGGGACCTTGGAGGTCTTCTAGTCTAACACCCTGCTCAAGCAGGAGACTCTATACTATTTCAGACGATGGTTGTCCAATCTCTTCTTAGAAACTTCAAGTGTTGGAGCACCCAAGACTTCTGAAGGCAAGCAGTTCCACTAATTGTTCTAATTGTCAGGAAATTTCTCCTTAGTTCTAGGCTGCTTCTCTTCTTGATTAGTTTCCATCCATTGGTTCTTGTCCTGCCTTCAGTTGCTTAGGAGAATAGCTTGATTCTCTCTTCTTTCTGGCAGCCCCTGAGCTATTGGAAGATTGCTATCATGTCACTCCTAGTCCTTCACTTCATTAAACTAGACATACCCATTTCCTGCAACCGTTATTTGTATGTCTTAGCCTCCAGTCCCTGGATCTTTGTTGCCTTTCTCTGCACTCTTTCTAGAGTCTCAATTTTTTTTTCATGACAACCAAAACTGAATGCAATATTCCAAGTGTGGTCTTACCAAGGCATTATAAAGTGGTACTTCACTTTAAGAACTACCTTAAAAAGGTACTTCACTTTAAGAAGTAACATTTCAAGAAAAAGATCTCCTATCTCTTTGGTTTTGTCTAACAACTCAATGAGCATCTTCTCTCTTCTCAAACTATGTATCAGACTGATTCTTTGTGTTCTTTTCATTCAGTCCTAGCAAAATGGACAAGGTCTTTTTATTTATTTGTATTCCAATTTCTAAACTGCCATCTCCCTCAAAAAGGGGCTCTCTACAGGGTTTAGGTTTCTTTCCAAAGAACAAAGGCAAAAATAACATAGGGGTGGAGGAAATTGAGGCAGGCTTTAATAGGAAGGGAGAAGTAAAGTCTTCTAATACAGGCTTTGTACTTTGAGTAAAGATTGATATTATATGCCATAAGTCAGGCTTTTCAACCGGTTCAAGGTTGACTCAGCCTTCCATCCTTCCAAGGTAGGTAAAATGAGGGCCCAAATTGTTGGGGGCAATATGCTGACTCTGTAAACTGCTTAGAGAGGGCTGTAAAGAACTGTGAAGTGGTATATAAGTCTAAGTGCTATTGCCATTGCTATCACACAGATAATTTTCTCCATGTCCCTTACCTGCTGTTTTAAGTCTTCCAACAGTTTGCACCAGTGGCAAATACTGTATCTGTAGCTCAGTTGTAAGATGAGGGTGAAGGTTCATTCTCTGAGCTTGTGGGTTGGTTTTTGAATGTTTCATTACCAGGCTAGGTAACATCTTCAGCAGCAGGTAGGGGAAGTTACCTAGCCTGGTAACCTCATCTTCCAACAGTGCACTCATTGCCACTGTGATTGTATTCATGCTCCTTATTGCTGGTCATCCTCATCTTCTTTTTCCTTCCACCTTTCCCAGCATTTTTAGAGCTGTCTCTTCAGAGTAGGATAATATGAGCCTGGTCAATTATTCCTTGAGTAAGAATTCTGAGTTGATTTGTTTGATTGCCCCTTTTGTTTTTAATTTTCTTGACTGTCCATGGTATTCTCCGGAGTTTTCTCCGCACCAAAATTCAAAGGTCTCAATATTAATATCCAGCTTCTTCAAATGTCCAACTTTCACTTCCACAAAGTGTCATGGGGAGAACCACTGCCTGTCTTATTCTGTTCCTTTAAGTATCTTTTCCAAGTTCTTCATGGCTGATGGCTTAAGTCCCAAAGATGCTTTTTCACAAGGCAGCTGGACTTTCTTGTTTTTCTTTGAAGACATTTTGCTTTTCATCCAAGAAGCTTCTTCAGCTCTGATTGGATGGTGGGGAATGGAAGGATCTATACTCCTTGCAGACAGCTGGTCATTTGCATTCTTTTAGAGAGTCATTGAGGCCATTTGGAGGTTTGCCTGTGCCCTCAGGGTCACCTGAGTAGTGCAAATGGGGATGGAGCCTTTTTGGAACTGTTGAAAGGACTGTGTTGTAGACTGGAGATAGATGATGTCATATCCCTCCCCCTCTGTTGAAAGAGGGCTGTCATCTATCTCCAGTGCATTCTTACCATTGCACCACCACAGCTCTTACTGCCACCACGGCTCTTGAGTTTTGCTCCATTTTACAACCTTTTTGCCCCAGTAATTAAGTGAAATCACCACAGTTGTTAAGTTAGTCACACAGTTATTAATGTGACTTCCCCACTGACTTTGCTTGTTAGAAGGGTGCAAAAAGATGATCACATGACCTGGGACACTACAACCATCATAAATATGAGTCAGTTGCTAAGCGTCAGAATTTTGATCATGGGACCATGAGGGTGCTGCCATGGTCATAAGTGTGAAAAATGGTCATAAGTCATTTTTTCCAATGCCATTATAACTTTGGTCACAAAACAAACTGTTGTAAGTTAAGGACTACCTGTACTAACTTCTTCTTACTGTTTTTTGGCCTCCTCAATTATCTAGCATGATTAGTAATAATTGAAGTACATTATTATTCCTTTGATTCAGCACCAACAACAGGCAAGATGTTTTCTAGACTTATGTCCCAAAGACACAGGAAGAAATGACAGGAATAGAGGGAGATGGAGAGAAGATTGAAGCAGCGAGGAGAAGTAAAACCAGTGGTGGGATTCAGCCGGTTTGTACCAGTTCGGTAGAACTGGTAGCTAATTTTTTTTTGCCCAGGCCCAGAATGGACTTCCAGAAGCGGCATCCACACAGAGAACCAGTTGTTCACATATTTGAATCCCACCACTGAGTAAAACTGTATTTGTTCATTTGGATTTGTATAGATTCAACAAGTTGAAGCTGTGGCCAGAGATTTGGTAGAACAGATGCTGGAGAATTCCAGAATTTCCTTTTGTCTTCAGAATAGTAATGAAATAGTTGTTCCAGAGTTGCTCTGGCAATTTTCCAGAAGTCAGTCCTCCAAATGAGAAGTAGTTAATGCTGCTCCAAACATAGCTGCCCCTCCCCCATATGTCTTCTTTGATCAGAATAACATGTCTGGACTATCAGAAAAATTCCAAGTTCAAGAATTACTTTCATGAAGACAATTGGACCAACCCTGGAATGTCTAGCATAATATGGTCCTGAGGAAGGAAACTTCCACAGTTTTCCAGAACATTCCATTTCTGGAATGGTTAGTTTTGCACATAGCAATAACACTTACACTTATAATCCATAGTGATTTACAGCACTTTCCGAGTGGTTTATAGAGTCAGCATATTGCCCCCAACAATCTGGGTCCTCATTTTACTGACCTCGGAAGAATGGAATGCTGAGTCATGAGTCAACCTTGTGCTAGTCATGATCGAACTGCTGGCAGTGAGTAGAGTTAGCCTGCAATACTGCCCTTTAACAACTGCGCCACCACAGCTCATACCTATTTTGTTGCTGACCTCCTTCCAACTCTATGTCTCATTTCATAGCTGATCAGTTGCGCAAATGCTTCTGAATGCGAATTCTCTTCATTTTCAGCCCTGGCCTTACTCCCGGTGTGTGGAGGCTTGTCAGCCTGGATGCTACAAGGTGGTCCAGGAGGGAAAACCAAGTTGCTGTTATGACTGCATCCCCTGTGCAGAAGGGAGCATCTCCACTCAAGAAGGTGGGTGACTAGAGTCAGGGCAATCTTTGGGAAAGGAGCAAAGGTTCCTAGAAATCTCTTCCTTGAAACTTTTTTGTCACTAAGATATTTTTCTCTCTCTTTTCTCCCTCTTCCCTACATTTAACATCTCACCTTTTGCTCCCAACTGTCCTCCAAAGATGGGAAAAGGCAAGAAAATCTTCCAGGAGCCAAGATTTTTTGGCAAATAAAACATCTTTTCCTTTAAACTCTGTTCCTTCTTCACCCAGCTACCTTTTCTCCCTTTATCAACTTTGGCTACTCATGTAGACAAGTACACACACACACACACACACACAACTCCTTCTTTCCTCCCCCCCCAGACACACCATGTTATTCTATTACTTGTCCTTTTGCAGATGCAGACCACTGCAGCAGATGTCCAGAAGATCAACATCAGAACAAGAACCGAGATCAATGTATCCCCAAAATCATTACCTATTTGTCCTATCAGGAGAATCTGGGGATCATCCTTACCTCCTTTGCCCTCTTCCTAATTTTAACCTCAAGTTTTGTCTTGGGAATCTTCAATAAATACAGAGAAACTCCCATTGTCAAGGCCAACAACCAGGATCTCTCCTATGTTCTCCTGGTCTCCCTACTGCTTTCTTTCTGCACCTCCTTCCTTTTCATTGGTCGGCCAAGGAGAGCCACTTGCCTTCTTCGACAAACAGTCTTCAGCATCATCTTCTCAATTGCCGTCTCTTCTGTCTTGGCCAAAACAATCATGGTGGTGCTGGCCTTCCTAGCCACAAAGCCAGGAAACAGAGTGAGGAGATGGCTGGGGAAAGGTTTGGTGAATTCCATCGTCCTTTCCTGTTCTAGCATCCAGGTCGTTCTTTGTTCCATCTGGTTAGGAATCTTTCCCCCATTCCCTGGTTCTGACATGCATTCACAATCTGGAGAGATCATTCTGCAATGCAATGAAGGCTCCACTGTCATGTTTTACTGTGCTCTCACCTACATGGGCTTCCTGGCCACCATCTGCTTCATGGTGGCTTTCCTAGCCAGGAACCTCCCTGGGGCATTCAATGAAGCCAAGCTGATCACCTTCAGCATGCTAGTCTTCTGCAGTGTTTGGATATCCTTTGTACCCACTTACTTGAGCACCAAGGGGAAATACATGGTGGCTGTGCAGGTCTTCTCCATCTTGGCTTCCAGTGCTGGCCTGCTGGGATGTATCTTCATCCCCAAATGCTACATTATTTTACTAAGACCAGATCTGAATACAAAAGAGCAGCTAATATTGAAAAATGAAATAGGAAACCAATTCTGATGCAATTTTCTTAGCAGTATAATTCCCACCCAGTGTTTTAGATCATTAATTATTTTTTAGAGAAAAGTCTATTTCTCTGGCTGCTTTTCTAAGTGATTAATTATATATAGAGGAGTCCCTTACACAAAAGCTGAACAATGACTATAGTACCTCTCCAGCACTGGAAGTTTTTAAGAAGAGACTGGACAACCATTTGTCTGAAATGGTATAGGGCAGAGTTTTTCTACCAGTGGTACGCATACCACCTGTGGTACATTGGCACCTGGCAGGTGGTACATGACCATCCTAGCATGGGAGGGGAATGAGCTGAACTGGCGGCAGCACTGCACAAGCCTGAGCAAGAGACGGCTGGAGTTGCAGGGCTGTCAGGGCTCAGCACCAGGCTCCAGCTGATTGGAGCTTCTTCCGATTGGTGCTTCTTCTGATTGGCGCTTCTTTGGGGTTCAGCAGAAGCGCCAGGATCAACACCGGATTCCAGTCCTTTCCTTCACAGGGAAGGGGGCGGAGAGAGGGGATGAGGCTTCCACGTTACTCAAATCTGGGGCAAAGCAAAGTAACAGGAACTGGAAGTTGCCGATCACCTGGCCGACAGTGGTGGGCTCGGCTGCGCTGTGCTGGAAGCGCAAGGCAAAGGCGCCCTGAAAATGGGCTGAAGGGAAAGCAGAGGAGAAGGGAAATCTGAAACCACCCCCCAAAAAATTAAAAATCCACCTCCAGACAGCCTTTTCCCCTCCTTTCTGAACATGAGGATTTGATCCCCTGAGAAGCTGCCGCTGCCTGGCCATCCACTGAAGAAGCTTGGGAGGAGCAGAGCCCCAGGACGTTCGCCCCTTGGGCTGCCTGGATTCGGGAATGGCTCGTGCAGCAATGAGACCTCTTCCCCGAGGCTTGCAATGGCTCTTCCTGGCTGCCCTGATGGTCCCCTGTGAAGGGTGAGGGGGGCAGCAAGAGGAGGGGGCGCCACCTGCTATGGGGGCTTCAACCTGTACTTCATTTTGGACAAGTAAGTGGCCAGGTGTCACAGCAGCTGTGCGGGATGAGGCTGGACTGTGCGGGGCACTTCATTTTGGGAAGGGGCGCAGCAGCCCTGGCAGTTTTTCAAAACTCCGCAGCAGTTTTTTCCCTTTGCTTTGGGTGCCCAATTTGGACAAAAAACACCTGGCAGATGCCGCGTTCCTCTTTCCTCCGGAGGTCAAAGGAAAATGTTTGGCTTCTTCGCTGGTTTCTCTTTTTGCAACGTTGCTTTTTGGGGGGGGAAGTTTAGCAAAGAGGAGCTGTCAGCTTTGGCCTGTTTGGTTAGACTTACAAATGCCCATTTCCAAAGTAAATCCCTCGCTCGACTTCCCTCATGGGATGCAATTCCCATGGAGCAGCCGTTTAAGACAGGGGTGGGGAACCTTGGCTCTTTTATGACTTGTGGACTTCAACTCCCAGAATTCCTGAGCCAGCCATGCTGAGGGGAAAGGGAGAGGTTTCCAAGCTGAGCCATGCTGGCTCAGGAATTCTGGGAGTTGGTCTACAAGTCATAAAAGAGCCAAGGTTCCCCACCCCTGGTTTAAGATCTCTGAACTCCAGAGTCAATTCAAAACTTGCTCCATGGCAGTGATGGATTATTGATTCAATCAATAATTAGAAGTTAGCATCTACATACCCATGAAAAAGAAATATATTTGCAAAATATTAAACAGGCAGGAACAATAGGAAAAGAGGTAGAAAACCTAACCCCAGAAACCAACTATTACAAATACAAAACGCTGCTCCAAAAGAAACATCCATTTCCCTTCTCTTAGAAAAGTCAAACCGAAAAATAAAAGTACCAGAGAAGAGGGGTTTTTTTTCTCTCTCTCTCTTTCTCCTCTCTCTTCCTCCCCTGCCAGGCTCAGTTAATAGCCTCAGGCAGACAGCTAAGAAACAAGAAGCAAAAGAAACAATGTAGTGATAAGCGCTAGCCTTGAACAAACCAAAAGAAAGCTGACAGGATTGCTCTATACACACATAGAACCAATAACAGGATTAACCCGACACATACCAGCACCTATAACAAGATTAACCTAGACCAGGGGTCTTCAAACGTGGCCCTTTTATGACTTGTGGACTTCAACTCCCAGAATTCCTCAGCCAGCGTGCCTGGCTGAGTTGAAGTCTACAAGTCATAAAAGGGCCAAGTTTGAAAACCCCTGACCTAGACACACAAAAACTTCATCAATAAGTTATTTCCTTCCCTGGGTGATAGAATTAATCAATCCTGCTGACAGGAAAAAAAGCCAAGCTAGGAAATTAAGAAGAACAAACTTCTTACAAATCTCATCAAGACTTAAAATAGGAAAAAGAGTATAAATTGTACCATGCATTTAGGTATTTTTTTACTAGCTAGTCCAGAAGCCATTGCTGAATCATTTCTCTGACTGGCTTCTGTAATAAAATCCACTTTCTGGCAGCTTGCTTCGCTCAGTGTCAATTTTTTTTTTCTTCGTCTGCACTGAAGGCTTACTCCCAGCTGGAGGAAAGAACCTGAGAAATTTCTTTTCACAGCAGAAAATACATTGTTGTAAAAACAAAACAAAACAAAAGTTGTTGTACAGGCTGAGTTTCCAAAGAGCCACATTTTGCATAGCCCCAAGGCTGTGAAAAGATGATTTGGTGGGTGGATTTAATTATCTTTCTTCCCGGTACTGATCCTGGTGCTTCTGCTGAACTCTGACAGCCCTGCCGAAGGAAGGAAGGAAGGAAGGGAAGGAAGGAAGGAAGGAAGGAAGGAAGGAAGGAAGGAAGGAGATGGGAATGAGAAGGAGGGAGGGAAAAAGGAAGGAAGGACCCCCCCCCCCGACAGTAACCACAATGCTAATGCAGCTCTCAATGAAATTGAGTTTGACACCCCTGATACAAAAGGTTGTGAATCTGGTTTCACCATTGACTTTGCTTGTCAGAAGGTTGCAAAAGGGGATCACATGACCCTGGGACACTGTGACCGTCATAAATATGAATCAGTTGCCAAGCATCCGAATGTAAATCATGTGATCCTGGGGACGCTGATACGGTCATAAGTGTGAAAAATGGTCATAAGTCACTCTTTTCAGTGCTGTTGTAACTTCGAACAGTCACTAAGCGAACTGTTGTAAGCTGAGGACTACCTGTACTTTATCACTTTTTTCCTTTTTTTTTTTTGGTCAAGTTTTTGACACCTTGCTAGGCGACTGGTGGTACTTGGATATTGCCATATCCTAAAAGTGGTACAATGGATGAAAAGGTTGAAAAGCCCTGTTCTAGTCCAACCCCCTGCTCAAGCAGGAGACTCTATATCAGGGCTTTTCTTTTCTTTTTCATAATATTTTATTAATTTTCTAATTTTACAATTAAGCATTTAAAAATCAACGTGATGACTAGGTAGTCAATGATTCCATAACATACATAAATCTTTAGCACAAATCTCAAGTTACAACATCAGGTGTTTCCTGTCTTTTTCCCTTAATATCTACTATCTCATATTGAATTAATATAATTCTTATTGTTATCAACTAAGTAAAACCATCTTTGTTACATTTATCAATAATTTTGAACTTATACATATCTTAATTGTGTTTACATTCAATCTTATATACATCAATGTCCTGTTGTAGCTTTTTCCCCTCAATATTCAACTTAACATTTGGTATGTTATAATTTCTAAGCTTTAGGTGACTAGAGTTTCCGTAACCTTAACTTCTACATTTCCCCCTTTTTATAACAAAATCTAATATTCTAAATATACATCTTATCTATTTGCATATAATCTTATTCTATTTTCTAAAAATTATCTTTTTTTTCACCATATTAAACCAAAAATCTATTAATCTTATTACACATCTTACCTATTTAAATTTAAAGTTAATTTAAATTCTTTTTCTTCTTTTTTACAAGTAAATAAAATAGCAGGTCCTTTTTGGGTCCCCAAATTCCAAAAGAATGTAAATCCAATTATATTAAGTTGTTCTTTTCAATGCTTTGTTTCCCCAGGTAGTCAAATACTGCCATTTTAGAGGGTGGGAGGAAAAAAATCCTTTCCCTCTCTCATCACAGGGAGAAGAGTTTTCAAGAAGCTTTTAACAGGAAAGGTACTTGGAGTACAGAGAAGGTAAAATCTCACCCAATTCCTCCACATTGCTTTCAAGGTGCTTGTTGGTGAGTTTGGCCTCGGCTGTCAGAAGCTTAATGATGGGCCATGTTGATGGCCGATCTTTTCCCCATCAGTTTGAAGAGCTGCCCCGGATCAAACGGAAGGCGCCCTTCCGCGATCACTTGGGGGTCCTCTTCGCGCTCGTCGCCCCTACAGGGCGACTTCCGACCCTCTTCAGGGTCCCCCGGCAAGAGAAAACCCGGACGGCAGAGAGAACGATCGCCCCGCACATCCGCCAGCAACGTGATTGCAAACCGGAAGCCACCATTGAGTTCACTTTTTCAGCCACCCCATTTGTAGATGGGTGAAAAGCCGACGACAGTCCTTGCGACGAGCCAATTAACTTGAGGAAACCCCTCCAGAACTTGGCCATAAACTGCACCCCTCGGTCTGAGATTATCCACTTTGGCGCGCCGTGTAGCCTGTAAATATGCTTCAGAAACATCTTGGTTAGTCTTTGGGCTGACGGGAGTCCTTTGCAGGCGATGAAATGAGCCTGCTTTGAAAATAGATCTATCACAGTCCAAATCACCATATTCCCCCTACTTTCAGGTAACTCCACTATAAAATCCATAGCAATTTCTTCCCATGGCTGGGAAGGGTCCGCAACCGGTTGCAATAGTCCAGGGGTTTTTCCCAGATTTCTTTTCATGGTGGCACATACAGCACAGCTCTTGACGTAGTTCTCTACATCCCATTTCAGACCCGGCCACCAAAGTTGTCGACGAACCAGATGCAGTGTTTTTAAATATCCAAAGTCTCCAGCTTTTTCACATCATGTGCTGGAGAACGTTAAGGTGGAGGGTTTCGGGCAAATACAACTTCCCCCCTTTGTAAGCCAAACCATCCCTGCACGTCAAGGAGGTTTGATTTTCTTTGAACCATCGATCATTGAGGAGTTCCTGTTTTAATTTCCTCACCCCAGGATCATCGGGGTTTGAGACTTTCGAAGATGGGGCTCTTCATGGTGTTAGCTGAGAAGCAGCCTGCAGTGTAGATATAATTGCTTCATTAACCTCTTCACGTTGGCTCTTGTATTGAGGTAATCTGGATAAAGCGTCAGCTAAAAAGTCTTCCCCCCCCCCCGGTATGTACTTCAGGGTGAAGTTAAATTAGTTAAAGTATTGTGCCCGCTGTACTTGCTTCGGGACAGCTTGCAGGGAGTTTTCAGTGCCTCTAGGTTTTTGTGATCAGTCCATACCTCGCAGGGCACCTTGCTCCCTTCTAGGTAGTGTTGCCAGTTTAATAGAGCCCTACGAATTGCGAAGGCTTCCTTCTCCCACACTGCCCACCTTCTCTCACAGTCAGTGAACTTTTTTGAGGTGTAGGCACAGGACTGTAGGACTCCCTCATGGTTCCTTTGCAATAGTAAAGCTCCGACGGCCACGTCACTGGCATCGGTTTGAATCACAAATGGTTTCCCTGGACAAGGATGCTTTAGAACTGGCTCGACCACAAATAGTCTTTTCAAATTCTCAAAAGCAGTTTGACAGTTCATAGTCCATGTAAGCAACTGGCCCGGTCGCGGCTTTCTCCCATCTTTGCCTGTTTTCAACAAGTCCATGAGGGGTAAAGCAATTTTGGCAAATGAATTGTCGGTAAAAGTTGGCGAACCCCAGAAAGCTCTGACACTGTTTGCGAGTCTTTGGGGGTTGCCATTCGATTACGGCTTTCACTTTAGCAGGGTCCATTTCAATGCCCTCACTGGAAATTTTGTAGCCTAGGTAATCCAGTCGGGTCCGATGGAACTCACACTTTGATAGTTTAACATACAGTTTGGCATTCAACAATTTCTTAACACTTCTCACACTAGCTTTACGTGGTCAGCCATATTCGTGCTGTATATCAGGATATCATCAAGATACACCAAAACTCGGCTTCCGGTTCCGGATCGCGGCACACGCAGTCGCACAGAGAGATCTGTCTCTCCCACCGGCTGTTTTCCCTCCGCCGGTAGACCCTTAATCGGGTCGAAAGTCGCCCTGGAGGGGCAACCACCATTGAGGAGGCCCTCGTTGATGGGGGAAGGGTGGCAGCTCCTTCCTCAGTCCGAGCCAGCTCCTTACGGCCGTCGGAGAAAAGATCGGCCAGTAAAATGATCACTTTGCTGCGCCAGCCGAAAGCCAGAAGAACAACTAAGCATAAAGAACCCCCGTGGAGAATCCGGGTGAGACCTTTCCTCCCCCTTCTTTTCCTAATTACTCTCCTGTAAAAAGCTTTTGTATTTGAATTACTTCCCTGCTGTGAGAGAGCAGCGTTTGGGCACTTGGGAAAACCAGCTTTGGGAATTGAAAAAAAATAAACCAGTTAATTTTTTATTGACTATTCAACTCCTGGAATACTGAGGGAGCCTGAAAACATTTCTATTTTTGATTATTACTATTATAACTATGTTATTTACTATTTTGGAGAGGCCTTTCTTATTTATTTTTTTAATGTGAAAAACAAAAAATCTATTAACTTGGAAAGAAAGACCTTATAGCCTGCTGAGGACATCTTGTGACAAAAAGTGTTACTGCAACTGTATATTTTTTTTTTCATTGCTGGAGGATGGCTTTAACCTTCAAAGGATGATAAGAGTAAGATAATTGAAACAGCTGTGTGGTGATTTGGTCTACTAAGAATTGGAGGTGAATATTTGTTGACTTTTATGAAATATAGCCTTCACTAAAAGATTAAAAGATCCTTTCACCACTGACACAGCTGGATTATGAGCTTATACTGGAAAAAATCTTGGAAGCCACGGAGGATATGAACTCTTACTTCCAAATTTTGACAGATCAAGTTATAGGTCGAAGAACAGTGGAGAAGGAGCAGAGTGGCGCTAAAGAGACTAGTGAGCAATATATACAACCTAAAGAGAAACCATACCTACAACTCAACTATGAAATTATACCGGGAGAAACTGTGGAAACTAAGGAACAAATCAACTTTATACAACCCCAAATACAATTTATGGAGAAGCTTGATGATCAAAGAATAACTTTAACTGAGATGCCTGAAGCATCAACACCAATAGAGACTGACACCCAGATACAAGTTATTGAAAATTGTGATAATGTGGATAAACAACTAGTAACTACAACATGGAATAAAACGGCTTCCACCATCCAAAGGCTACTAGAAGAAAGGGAAGAGAACTTTGACCAATCTGAAGCATTGAGAAAAACTGATTTTCTAATATTGTGGTTTGATGATGCAGGAATTTTATTATGGAAACCGGTGTGGCACAGAAAGAAACCTAGAGTTAGATTTTAAAATGTGCTTTAAAATTTCATTTAATGGGTTAAAAAGGCTTTTGAGATTTTGACTGATTTAATAACTAACGGAGTACGTGAATTCTGTAAGAGGATATCCTTTGTAATAATATTTTGTTTTAGATATGATAATTATTTGGAGAGGTAAACTTTATCTACTGGGCTAAAAAGACTTTTTATAGACATAGATGAATTGATAGAATATATATTTAAAACAGATAGAAATGTATCTATTGGACTGATATTTTTATTTTAAATAAGATAATTATTTTGTAATAGAAGAAGAATAAGAGGGATTGGTGACAAGAGAAGAAATGGTATTAATGAAGAAAATATAAGAATGTTATTGTGGGAATAATATACTCATTTTAGATATAATTATTATGTTAAAAAGGGAAATGAAGGACACCCGAAGTGTTAATAATATGTCTATTTAAGGCTAATTGGAATATGGTAACTGTAAATTAGTAAAGCCTAAAAACAGGATTTGGATTTTTATAATTGAAATGTGATTGATGTTTGATAGGATTGTTTGAAGTTTATTTAGAATGTATTAATTTGAATATGTAATACTATATGAGGGAATTAGACAGGGAATTTTCAATGAATCAAGTTGAGCTATATATCTGTGATTTTTCTTTTGGATGTTTGATATACCCATCTCCACGGTGTTTCCTAAGCACTTTGATGTAACCTTCCTACCCCCATAAAAATCCAATAAAATATATTTTAAAAAAAAATACACCAAAACTCCTTTGTATAAATGATCATGTAGTACCTGATTGATCAGCTGCATGAAGACAGCTGGAGCCCCCTATAGTCCAAACGGCATGACTTTAAATTGATAGCTCTCCATGGGACAGTTAAAAGCAGTTTTCCATTCATCTCCTTCTCTTATTCTTACTCGGTAATATGCCTCTCTTAGGTCCAATTTAGTGAATATGCTCCCCTTCGCCAGGTGGGTTAGTAGGTCCTTCAGGAGGGGGAGGGGGTATTTGTTTTCTACGGTCACAGTGTTTAACCCTTTATAATCTATGCAGAGACGAAGCGACCCATCTTTTTTCTCTTTAAATAACACCGGAGCTCCCACCTGAAATTTGGTCGGCTAAATAAATCCTCTTGCTAGGTTCTTGTTCACATACTGCTGCAGTTCATCCATTTCGAGGGGGGGTCATGGTGTACATCCTTGGCCATGGGAGTTTAGTTCCTGGTAACAGTTCAATGGTGCAATCATTGGGCTGAAGGGGAGGCAGGATGTTGCATTCTTTCTCCGCTAGATCCCGGTATTTGCTGGGATGAGTGTAATACCATATTTTGCCACAAGATGTCACCGATGCCATTTAAAACTTTTAAAGTCCCGAGTTTTAATAATAGTTTTTCAAGGTTTATTTCTTTTCTTTTTAAATAAAAGCCAATATCTCCAGTAAGAATAGGAAAACTTTTAGTTCCCAAATTTCAAAGGTATATGCATCCAATTAAATTAGAATTGTTCTTATAATTGCTCTTTTGCCCTGGGTAGTCAGTCGCTGCTGTTCTTAGAGGGTGGGGTAAGAATTCCCTTCCCTCTCTCCTCACAGAGGGAGAAATCCTTTGGGCAGCTTTTGCAGGAAAAGTCTTATTTAAAGTCTTAAAGAGAAGATCAGATCTCACCCAGTTTCATCCGCGGTGCTTTAAAAGTGCTTGGTTGTAGTTTTGACTTCGGCTGTCAGCAGCTTAATGACGAGCCATATTGCTATGGCCAGTCTTTTCCCTGCTGGTTTGGAGAGCTGCCCTGGGTCAAGCGGATGGGCTGCCACCCTTCCACGATGGAGTGGGGGTCCTCTCCTTGCTCGTCGCCCCTACAGGGCGACTTTCGACCCTTTCCAGGATCCCCCAGCAGGATAAAACCAGAAGACGGAGCTCGCCTCCATGCGTCCGCCAGCGCCACAATGGCAAACCAGAAGCCTATACCAGGGCTTTTCAACCAGTGGTACTTTGACTAGTGGTACGTGACTGTCCTAGATAAGTGTAGCAGGGGAGGGGAATGAGCTGAAATGGCGGCAGCACTGCACAAGCCTGAGGGAGAGAGAGCTGGAGCTGCAGGGCTGTTGGGGCTGGGCAGAAGCCCAGGATCGCCGCACATAGCTACAGCTGATCGGTGCTTCTGCAGGGGTATGGGGGCTGAGCAGAAGCCCAGGATTGGTGTGCGCTTCTGCAGGGTTTCAGGGGCGAGACAGAAGCCCCAGGACCAGCGCTTCTGGCACACATGGAAAAGAAAAGGAGGGGGGAGAGAGGAGAGGCTATAAAAGGAGGTTTTGGCAGGAGAGGGAGAGAAAAAAAACAACTGGGGAAAGAGAAGGGGTCTGCAAAAGAGAGACAAAGAAGCACAGCCTTGAGAGGAATCAGTTGGAGTTGCATGGAAGAGAAAAGAGGGGGGGAGAGGAAAGGCTATAAAAGAAGGGAAGAGAAGAAAGGATATAAAAGAAGGAGGGGAGAGAAAGGATATAAAAGGGGGAAGAGAAGAGAGGATATAAAGGGGGGAGAGAAGAGAGGATATATAAGAAGGGGAGAGAAAACAGGATATAAAGGGGGGAAGAGAAGACAGGATATAAAGGGGGGAAGAGAAGAGAGGATATAAAAGAAGGAGGGGAGAGAAAAGGATATAAAAGGGGAAGAGAAGACAGGAGGGGGGAGAGAAGAGAGGATAAAAAAGAAGGGGGAGATAAGAAAGAATATAAAAGGAGGAGTGAATCTGGTTTTTCCATTGAGAAATAAAAGTGTTATTTCTCGTTCTCACATTTCACACACACATCCGATATTCCTGCACAATCTTTTGGCATCAAAAGTTCTGGCAGCCTTGTAACTTCAGAGCCAGGAAACTTTAACAAGCGGAAGATTGTGGGTTGCAACCTGGCATTTGGGGAGGGAACCCCAGGAGCAGGAAATGGGGGTTTGGCCTATCTGGGAGGAAGCGCTCGTTCACTTCCACTTTTGGGTCCCAGAGGTCAGAGGCCACCTGTGGGAGAATCTTGAAGGAAAGGAGACCTGGTTGTGAGATGAATCTCAAGGTCTTGTTCCAATGTGAGCAACAGCTGTTGGGCAGCAGTGATCCCAATGTGTGTTTACGGATGCAGGCACTGCCTGAAACAGTGTTTCTCCACCTTGGCAACTTGAAGCATGGCTGGCTGGGGAAATGTGGGAGTTGCTCCATCCATATTGAGACTCTAGAAAGAGTGCAGAGAAGAGCAACCCACTGCAGGAAAACTCTGGATCATAGCAGCCTGCTAGAATCTCACTTGGGATTTCATGGAAAGTAGTATCTCTACCTTCCAAAAGATTTGGGGCTTTTTTTCCTTTCTTGTGCAGACAAATAAAATGGTGGCCTTTGACACTTTTAAGTAATTTCACTCCTCCATGAAACACTTTGTAGATAAATCCTTTATGTGTTCCTCCATCAAGGATGTCTTGTCTGTGAAAGTCTGGAGACAGTGCAGGGAAAGAGAAGAATTGCAGCTTCTGCCCAAGGAAGAGATCCAACAAATCCTGTCTCTCGACAGCTCTTTCACTTACAACATACTCTGGCCTGTGGGGCTGGCCATGCATTCAGCCTATTTCTCCAGATCCAAAAGGCCAATGAGAAACAATGGTGAGAACCTGGGAGCTCAAAGGCTGAAGGCCTGGCAGGTATTCTGGTGTACAACTCAGTTCCAAACTGTAAGAAGGGAGGGTTCTGTATCCAGGTTACCAAAAATGTTTTCTTTTTGTCTGGAATAAACCAAAGGCTGAAAAGTTCAACAGAAAAGTCAGGACTGGTTCAGTGTCTATGGAAATTATCAATCATCCAGGTTTATTATTATTATTATTAGCATATGGTATTGTTACAGTAGCCAGGAGACCAAAATGCTATTGTAGTTTGGCTTGCCAAGGTACCAGCCCTGTTATAAGAAATGCTTGCATGCTTCCCAACCTTCACACCAGAGAGAAAGACAAGCAGCTCTTCCTGCAGCATCACCCAAGGCCTCCTCCCTTCCTGGTGCTACCTCGCAAGTGGGCGCCACAACTGGGAAAGTTCAGAGCCATCAGGAATCTGACTGCTTGCACAGAGCACCAGCTTGTCTCCCCACTGAAGTGGTACCTATTCATCTACTGGCATAGAACATCCTTCTGAACTGCAAGGTGGGCAGAAGCTGAGGTGAGCAATGGGAGCTGATCCTGCCACGCAGTGCCTGGACTTGAACTGTTGGAGCTGAGATCATCTCCAGCATCATTAAGACACTGAACCCTCATGCCTCTGGTTCATCCAAGTCTTGGTTGTTCCCCAAGATGCTTTTCAAAGGGCACTGAAGAACTGAAGACTCTGGAAAAAGTGCAGAGAAGAGCAACAAAGATGATTAGGGGACTGGAGACTAAAACATATGAAGAACGGTTGCTGGAATTGGGTATGTCTAGTTTAATGAAGAGAAGGACTGAGCAGGAGGTTGGACGAGAAGACCCCCGAGGTCCCTTCCAACTCAGTTATTCTATTCTAACATACACATTTTGTCACTTGCTCCCACTTGTCTCTATACCAAAAAAATGGGACTACATGGAAGTAAGAAAATGAAGGATCATGTCTCTTTCACAAATGTCCAGAAAGCAAAGCCTAATCTAACTTTGAAGAAAGTCCTGCAGACTAAGGATACTGGTGATGTCTCGGTCTTGGCCATTCTGAAAGAGTTCCACCAGAAAAAGTTGGGCCAAACATGTAAGCCTCTCTCCTTGGATTTGTAGTAAGAGTTGCATCAATAGTTCTCCAGCTTGTTCCAGCACATGGGTTCACAGAAAGCTGAAGATTTCACAAAGGGCATGCTTCTCCTCATAATTATTAGAATGACTGTGTTTTCTTCATTGCCTTTATGCCAAGGGATTCTTTTCCCCTCTGGAAACTGGTCTTGAAATAAACAACAGACTCAGAAGCTACATATAGTAATATTTACCAGCAGTAAAGTTAGTGCCTAAATATATTGCATGCCCACGAGAAGCTGGACTGAGCTTCACAGCCAGCAAACATTGTGTTCCTGTATTGAACCTGGTTCTATCACTGGAAAATCTTTGCTGGACTTCATATGCATTAGATTCTAGTCTAACCCACTGCTCTCACAAGAGAGTATTTCTGGTAAATGCCTATCCAGTCTCTTGTTAAAAGCCTCCAGTGATGGGACACCCACAACTTCTGGAGGCAATTTAAATTTAAAACCTCTTTAAAAAAAAACACTGCTCCTGATCAGCATTTGTTGTTGTTGTTAGTTGCGAAGTCGTGTCTGACCCATCGCGACCCCATGGACAACGTTCCTCCAGGCCTTCCTGTCCTCTACCATCTTCTGGAGTCCATTTAAGCTCACACCTACTGCTTCCGTGACTCCATCCAGCCACCTCATTCTCTGTCGTCCCCTTCTTCTATTGCCCTCAATCTTTTCCAGCATTAGGCTCTTCTCCAGCGAGTCCTTCCTTCTCATTAAGTGGCCAAAGTACTTGAGTTTCAACTTCAGGATCTGGCCTTCTAAAGAGCAGTCAGGGTTGATCTCCTCTAGGACTGACCGGTTTGATCGCCTTGCAGTCCAGGGGACTCGCAGGAGTCTTCTCCAGCACCATAGTTCAAAGGCCTCAATTCTTTTGCGCTCAGCCTTTCTTATGGTCTGACCAGCATAAGCCTCTCCAGACAAAATCCAAAATGGGGGGTGGGGTGGGGTGGGGGATTTCCTTCCAAAATGGAGAGCACAGCCTCTCCAGGCAAAATCCAAAATGGGGCGGGGGTGGGGGATTTCCTTCCAAAATGGAGAGCACAAGCCTCTGCAGGCAAAATCCAAAATGGGGCTGGGGTGGGGATTTCCTTCCAAAATGGAGAGCACAAGCCTCTCCAGGCAAAATCCAAAAAGGGGTGGGGGTGGGGATTTCCTTCCAAAATGGAAAGCACAAGCCTCTCCAGGCAAAATCCAAAATAGGCTGTGGAGGGGAGATTTGCTTCCAGTAAGGGATCAGCAGAATCTGGTGGGTCTGTGTTAAGGAGAGGAAGCAGCAGCAGCCACATGCTACCCATCCTTTGATGAATTAATCCATTATTTCCTTGGCTCTCCCCTCCCACCCTCCCCACGAGCTGAAGATTAGTCCTAATAAGATTAGTCTTATTCCTCACTCACAAAACAACCCTGTAAGGTAGGGCAGGTTGACAGAGAGCTGGTAAAAAAAATTAAGTTTCCAGGGGTGAACCATATTATCTGATTTGCAGACAGCACCAAGGTAGTGGGAATAGCTAACTCTCCAGAAGATAGGCTCAAGATCCAGAAACATCTTAGCAGACTTGAACCCTGGGCCCTAACTAACAAAACAAAATTCACTGGTGAGAAAAAGTTTTAGTTAGGCAAGAAAAACCTTCTTCCCCTTTAAGCCAAATTACCTACACTTTGCCCACTTCTCTCAATTTCCGTTTCTCTTCAAAGAAATGACCATTATTAACATTACTGTATGTATAAAACTTTAATGACAACAATTAATATGTAAATACACATACTCTTCAATAACTGAAAAATAAAATGCAAAACATTGAAATACAGTAAAAGGGAAAATATTAGTGCAGTGAAAAATAAAAATTAAATTCCTCTTTGCTGAGGTCTGAAAGGATGGAGCAGCTGGTCAATGGCTGAGGCTCATCCAGGACTGTTGAGGTAGATGGGGATGGGAGTGCTATAGTTTTCTGGAGGAACCCTGCAAGAGTTACTTTTTTCTTTAGCTTCATATATCTCGATAACATTTCAAAATGTTATTGATTTCTCTTTGGACTCTACCCACACGTTCTTCATTGGGATCAATGTCATTCAAAAAAGATAGCACATGGTTTGTTTTGGAGAAAAACTCTGCCAATTCTTTCAATGTTAACTTTTTAGGGATGCAAACTCCTCCTCCTCCATCTTCCTGTTCCTCCTCCTCCTCTTCATCTTCTCCTGCCTCCACATCCCCCTGTTCTTCCAATTCATTTTGCAGTTGCATTAATTCTTCATTAGAAAGTTCCCCTTCGGTGTATGCGATGAAATTTTCCACATCTCCAGCATCAATATTTAAATTAAGGGATCTGGTCAGTGTTACAATGTCCCAACTGATGACTCGAACATTTTCATTTTGGTCAAAACCTTCCCAATTTTTTACAAATACAGCAAAATGTTTTAAACATTTTTTCCAAACTCCTTGCATACATTTTGTAGGGACATCCTGCCAGCCTACTGCAATGTTTTGGATGCAGTGAAGGATATTGTAACCTTTCCAAAAGTTACACAATGTTATTTCCTCTCTGTCCATTGCAGCTACGGCTTGGGCCAATGTGGCACGTAAGTAGTGTGCCTTGAACGTTGCAATTGCTCCCTGATCCATAGGTTGTAGGAGAGGGCTCGTGTTTTTGGGGAGATAGACTACTTTCACACAAGGGTGGAGATTGCCCAGATGGGGGGGATGTTCAGGGGCATTGTCCAGAAGTAGGAGTATTCTGAAAGGGATCTTGTTCTCTAAGCAGTAGGTCCTTACTTGTGGCACAAAGCAGGTCATAAACCAATCCTCAAAGATTACTTGGGTCATCCATGCCTTCTTATTGGCTCTGTAATACACTGGGAGAGCATGCTTACTTATGTTTTTGAAGGCATGAGGATTCTCTGATCTATGAATCAGCAACGGCTTCAACTTGAACCCAGAGACATTTCCGCCCAACAACAAAGTTATTCTGTCCTCAGATGCTTTAGATCCAGGCATTGTTTTGGCCTCTTTGTGGATGTAAGTCCACTCTGGCATTTGCTTCCAATACAGCCCAGTTTCATCCACATTAAAGATCTGCTGTGGAGAATAGTTGTCCTCTACTACAATTTCATCCAGTTTGTCTGGAAAGTGTTGGGCAGCTTCTTCATCAGCACTCAAAGCTTCACCGGTGGTTCGTATGTTATAGTAATTAAATCGTTTTTGGAATCGCATAAACCAGCCACGGCTGGCTGCAAATGTCTCATTGCGCTCCTCACCTGTTCCTTGCTTTAGCGTTTCAAAAATGCTGCGGGCCTTTGCCTGAATCAGATGGAGACTAATTGGGATTCTTTTCTGGATCCGATCGTCAATCCAAAGCACAAGTAGCTGTTCTGTTTTTGAAATGAGGCCTGTCCTATTTCTCGTGATTATGGCATCTGTTCCTGGAGCTGATTTAATCGCCTCTTTTATCTTTTCTTTATCCTTAAGGATAGTGCAGATGGTGGACGAGGCCAGTCCTTCTTCTTCTCCTATGGTCTTTATCTTCTTCCCCTTCTCATGGGCTTTAATTATTTTCATTTTCAAGTCCAAATTGATTCTTCTCCTTTGTTTCTTGCCTCCATGTTGAGCTGATGCAGAGCTTGGTTGCTTTCCTTGGGAAGACATTTCTAGCCAACGAAAGAGTTGATGGAAAAGTACAGTATCTTGTCCTGTAGATAGAGAAAGAGAGACTGGTTTTCCTTCTGTCAGAAATTTATTTCCCTTGACAAAAGCATGCTAGCAGCAATATACTGCACAGTATTTGAAAGTCTTTTATTTACAGTACTGTATTAAACATTGGTTTATATCTTCCGTCTTTGTTCTTAACCTGCTCCACTTGCTTATTTTGTTCCCTTCATGCACAGCATGTGCAAGACTGAATCTGATTCTTAACAAATGGGAGAGAGCGACTTGCGAAGGCCAGACTCCCCATACAGAGTCCATTTGTGAAGAAAAGCCAGGCTTCATAGAAAAGGATAAAAAAAACCTCATATAAATAGCTTGCAAATTTGAAAAACAGCAGTTTAGAGAGGAGATACAGCACCAAAAAAAAAATGCTGGAGGACTTCATGTGCATTAATTTTTTAAAAAACTTCTTTTGCACTACAGTATCTGAACAGAATCCCTTACCTAAGGAGGCCATATTCCTTGCGTTTTCCAGCATGACCTCTCGGTGCAGGGCTTTTTGCTCAGAATCCAGCAGGGCCCACTCCTCCACGGAGAAACACACAGCTACATCCTCAACAGATACCAAATCCTGACATAGGGAGGAGAAAAAAACCACAATGTATCCCATGAACATTCCTAACAACGAACACTTCAATGAATTACATGCAGGTCCTCTTCTTGATGAACAAACAGCAGAGTTTCCAAGTAGGGCAAATGAGCATGTTAAGATATTGAATTTAATAGATATTGAATTTAGTAGTAGATATTGGCGACACCCAGAAAAATACGGCATACTCCATTTAATCCTCCAGGGAAAGATTGAAGGCAAACGAAGTCCAGGCAGAAGAAGAACATCATGGCTTCAAAATCTAAGGGACTGGTTTGGACAAAACTCAGCAGCACTTTTTCGTGCGGTTGCTGATAAAAACAGGATCGGCAACATGATCGCCAACGTCCGATAACGGATATGGCACAAGAAGAAGAAGAAGTAGATATTGAATTTAGTAAAGCGTACAATAGGCCGGAACACACAGTTGTAGTTAATTGATTGGACAGTGCTGGCTCCTGCATGAGGCAATCTACGCTATGATTGGTTGCTGTCAGTATAAAGGGTGAGTTTCCCAGTTTTCCCTCCTTTTTTCCTTCTGTCTATTCTGTATACTGTTTTCGATTTACATCATGATGTTCCTATGTTCCTGACTATCTTATGTTCTTCTTTTCTGGATGATGACAAAGACTGCTGTAAAATTGTACATTAAATAAATTTATGTTTATATCAAAGACTACAAGTCTCTGTCAGTATCTTTGACTTCATCTGAACAGCTGCTGCACAATTCCTAGACAGAACTTCTTCTCTGGGGAACCTTTCCAAAAACAAAGTTCCTCTGGCTAGGGATACATCTAGTTAACGGTTTATTGATCTGGCTGATTCCGCAGGAGCAGCAACCCCATATCCCTTTGCTGTCCGCGGATGGGCTAGTCCTTGGATATATTGGCCCAATCCAACACTGGGTTACTTTTAGCGACTGCACTTAGCCAATGAATCATGCCAAATCGAGGAAAGTGGTGTTCAACATTTAATTTCTGTACAAAAGTCAAGTTTGGACTTTGGACTTTGGGCTTTCATGTGTACCATTTTAAAAAAAAACCTTAGTAAAGACCACACCTGGAATTATGCATTCAGTTTTGGTCACCACATTAGAAAAAAGATGTTGAGACTTGAAGAATGGTTGCAGGAACTCGGTATGGCTACTCTAGAGAAAAGACTCTGGGAGGCGTGATAGCAGTCTTCCAGTATTTGAGGGGCTGCCACAAAGAAGAGGGGCTCAACATTTTCCAAAGCACCAGAAGACAAGACAAAAAATAATGGATGGAAACTAATCAAGAAGAAAAGTCAACTTGGAATTAAGGAGAAACTTCCTGACAATGAGAACAATGAACTAATGGGACGGCGTGCCTTCAGAAGTTGTGGGCACTTAATCACTGGAGGTTTTTAAGAAGAGACTGGAAACTCTGAAATGGTACAGGGTCTTTTGCTTAAACAGGTGCTTGGACTAGAAGACCTCCAAGATCCCTTCCAACTCCTGTTATTCTGTTATTAGGGACTTCTTCACTAGATCAAACTGGCACTTTAAGGGAGGGGAGACTCATCCTACCTGAGTTGGAAGCACGTCTGCTGTTAATCCTCCACTAGAAAGAACCGAGGTTCCAGAAGATGAACACGATGCCATTAGAGTGTCTAGGAGTGAGGGGAAAAAACCCAGCAAAGGAATAATTTGCTATCAAACATCCTAATGATATTCTTGAAGCTACAATTGAAGCTACAAGAGGAATGATTTTAGCCTATTTCTGTGCTAAATAGGGACTCAGTTTATTTGAATGTCTTGCAGTCACAGCAACAGCACATAGAAGCTGACACTGGGTGAGAGGAAAGCTGAAAGGTGTGTTACAAATGTGTGCTCTCAGGTTCAGCTTATGGTCACTCACACACACACAGAGGCCTGGAAAATTGCTACCCTCAATCCCAAACCAACTGAACACTGAGGCACAGTTCTTTAAAATACACAGAGACCCAGTGAATTTAAAATAACAGCAAACTTTTACTAATATATTTTTGCTTTTACACACAAACACACACACACACACACACATAGAGCGTCCACTACTAGGGTGCCAGGCACTAACCAGAGGGATGGAATCTGCAAAGTCTGGGATCCAAAAACAAGGACTCAAAAAAGGCTGGGTAGGCTGTGGGACTTCTTTTTATCCCCCAGAATTGGTGGGGAGGGGCTTCCCATGTAGGCCCAACTGTTGGTGAGACTTGGGGAGGGGCTAGCCATGTACTCAGTCCCCACTTTGGTCCTTTTTGTTCCTTTCCTTGAAGGAGCTTTTACTGGTTTTTGTCCACCCTGCTTCCCTGCCTTGGCCACTTTTAGGTATGGTGGCTTTGGCCTAGTCTCATATATTCCTCCCCTTGGCATGGAGTGAAACAGGAGATGCCACAAAATTAGGCTCACTCATCTCCCACTCAGAGCATTACAGGTTTTTGTATTGTCGCCAGTAGGTTTGCTGTCCAGTTGGCATGGAGGTACAATACAAATTTAAGACAAATTTAACACAGAGAAATAACATTTTAGAAAAACAGATTTAACGCATTGAAAGATTGAGATTAATACAAAGGCAAATTACACAAACAGAAAAAATCTGAAGAATTTTCCTTCCCCAGGATCCCAAATCAGGTAAGCTGGTTGGGGAATTCTGGGAGTTGAAGTTCACATATCTTAAAAGTTGCCAAGGTTGAGAAATGCTGGCCTACAGGGAAAAAAGGTGACACCTTTTTAAATGCACACAAGACTTAAAAAACAGAGTTAAATTAAACAATGAAAAAAGAATTTAGGAAGGAAAGAAACTCAGGCAAACTCAATCCTGAGGATTAAAGAGCATCAGAAGGAGCCTTTACCTGATGCTCTCTCCTGAAGTGGCTCGTCTAGAGCAACTCCCCGAAACAGCGGCTCCGGGGAGGGATCACCCCCTTTTCCTCTGGCCGGTTTAGCAGCCATTGAACTCCGAGGCTTCTGAATCTGAAACAGCCCCAGAGAAACGAAAGTCACGGGAAACGATCCGGAAGGGCCGGCAGAAGAAATCTCCCCAAGGAGAAAGTGGGGACTGCAGGAGCGATCTTAGCAGCGTTCCAAGAAGCACCATTTGAGGCTCACCTGTCCAGGCATAGGAAGGAAGGAAGGAGGAAGGAAGTTCTTACCTGGCGCTCGAAAGGAAAAGGCGGCTCCGCTCCCTAAGAGATGCGCGCAGCAAAGGATCCACGATCCGCTCTCCGCGCGGCCCTGGAGGCCCCGCTGCGTTCCTTCCTTCCCGGTCATACACGTGGATCCCCCTCCCCGGAACGGCCCCCACCAGGACTTCGCAGAGCCCAAGCAGGAAGCCTTTCTAGCTCCTCCCCCTCCCCGTCCAGCTCCTCCCCTCCTCGAAAGGGCATAGAGCGCCGCCTCCTCGGGGGTCCCCCTGCCCGTCCCCTCCCTTCTGCCACGGGGGGAGGGGTCCCGCGTGGGATCCTGTGCCGTGCCGGCAGTCCGGAGCTGCTTCGCCCGAGGCAATCGGAGAAAGAGGGGAGGGAGGGAGGGGACGAAGCCCAGAAACGGGGTGAGGGAAGGGAAGGGAATGTGGAGCAGGGAATACCCTTTCGAAAGAAAAGTGGAGTTGGCAGGAAAAGGAGTCTGTCTGATCCAGTTAGCGTAGTCCTCCACTTACAACATATTCCCTTAAATGACTAACGTTCACGATTGTGCCCTTAATAACAAATAATCAATTGCTAAGACTTAAGACCATTCGTTTAGTGGCCGAAGTTACAATGGCACTGAAAAAAGGGACTTATGTCGGTGGTTGTCTCTCAGTAAAGACCGTTGCAGCATCCCCAGGGTCATGTGATCAAAATTCAGCCGCTTGACCATTGATTCATATTTATGACTGTTGCAGTGTCACGGGGCCATGTGAACCTTCTGACAAGCAAAGTCAATGGGGGAGCCAAATTCGCTTTAACAACTGTGTTACTAACTTAACCGCTGTGGGGATTCACGTTACCAACCCACAGGGAGAAATATGGTAAAATGGGACCAAATGCACTTCACAAATGTTTCACTTAGCAACAGAAATTTTGGACTGAATTGTGGTTGTAAGTCGAGGACTATCTGTATTTGAAGTGTTGATGGGGCATGTCTCAGAGCAATACAACTTGGACTCAAAAGAGAATAAAGAGAAAGGGGGGAAAGAAGCCTCACAGAAACTGCTTTCTTCTGATATTATCCCCAATAAATGCAGAACCGAAGGGCCCCCTTGGCCCCCCATAAGAGTCCCATTAACCATGCCATTCTGAAGCTGAAGAAAACCTCTAAGCTAGGAAATATTTAATATTTAACTATTTAAAATGTCTGAGCTGGAAAATATTTAATCTCTCCACTTAAAAGTATATGAAGCTCAGAAGAAAAACTACTACTAAACAGTACAGGAAGTCCTCGACTCACAACAGCTCATTTAGTGACCATTTGAAGTTGCAACAACACTGAAAAAAGTGTCTTATGACCATTTTTCGCATGTTCGACCATTACAGCATCCCCATGGTCAGGTGATCAAAATTCAGACACTTGGGCAGTGACTCATATTGATGACCGTTGGAGTGTCCCAGGGTCATGTAATCACCTTTTGCGACCTTCCAACAAGCAACGTTAATGGGAAAACCAGATTCACTTAATAACTGTGTTGCTAATTTAACAACTGCGGTAATTCATGTAACAACTGTGGCAAGAAAGGTCACAAAATGGAGCAAAATTCATATAACAACAAAAAAAATTAGGCTCGATTGTCGTAAGTCGAGGACTACCTATACCAAATATTTCTCCTAGTTCAGCAGCTGCAAGCCTCATAGAGCAGACTTCAAGGGTTCCTGGTATATTCGCCATTTCCTTCTAAAGAATTGCACTTCCAGCATGGTTAAAAGGAGTAAAGAGATCGTTCTAAACAAAAAGTCACTTTTGGGTTTCCGTTGCCTTTCCTGCTCTAGCAGAGTTACCAGGTGTGCCCACACCTCAAATTGAACACAGAGGAGGAGATTGCAAGTAAAAACTTTATTCTGCAGAAAAAGTAACACAAGGAAATCTCCCTTCCACCAATGTCCACTGATGGGTTTTATAGAGCGTTTTCCACACAGTTTACAAGTCAGAGTCAGAAGGTATTTCTCATCTCTCTTTAAAGTAATTCCCGCCTGTTTTACACTAACATTTTAGCCTTTCTGCATATATGTAATACAAAGCTCATCCAAGCTTTTAAAACTATCGTAACATCTACACAGGGTAACCTCAACACTTTCGTAAATGTCACTTCAGCCGAACTATAGCAAGCTTTCTGTGATACTTCCCGTTTTTCTAACAGCATACTTCTTTTTTGAGAGGTGCAAATCTTTCCTATTTGAGCCTTTTGCCTTGTTCTGTAGTACATTTAGCAAGCTGAAGCAGTTAACTGAATGACCTTTGATCCTTCTGTTTAGACTCTGGCCTTCCAATTGTCAGCAGCCATACTGTGCTTTTGGCCTTCTTCCCTAGGAAAAGTGATCCTTCTCCAAGGCCTTCTCAGGCCACTTTGCCCTCTTCCCCTTCACAGACTTTTAACTTTTATTTCGAACATTCAGGTGTCTCATAATGCTTGTAATCCTTTTTTTTGAAGAGCAAGGAAATATTGATCATAATACTTTCTCCATTTCCAGTATGTTGGACATCAAAAGACTTTATATTAAAAAGGCACTAGAAACAACAACAGATCGTAATTCCATAAGTCTAGGCCAGGGGTCTCCAAACTTGGCAACTTTATAACTTGTGGACTTCAACTTCTACAATTCCTCCAGCAAGCATAGCAACATGGTTTTTAAGCGTCACTGACAGAGGAATTCTGGGAGTTGAAGTTCACAAGTCTTAAAATTGCCAAGTAAGGAGACCCCTGGTCTAGACCCCGACCAATTTAGATGTTAAGAAATTCCTAACCTACATTTTCCAATGTGGGTTTCAATGAGTTGGGAACTGTCAGTAAACTGAAACAACACATTTCCTTAAATTCTTGACCTCCATGATTGTGTCTTAATAACAAATAATCAATTGCTGCTTTACGATTAGTCCTCAACTTACAGTCATTTGTTTAGTGACTGTTTGCAATAACAATGGCACTGAAAAAGATGATTTATGACCATTTTTCATACCACCGTTGCAACATGGTCATGTGATCAAAACCCAGACGCTTGGCAACCGGCATGTATGTTTGTTATGACAGTTGCAGTGTCCCGGAGTCATGTGATCACCGTTTCAGACTTCTGACAAGCAAAGTCAATGGGGAAGCCATGTTACTAACTGAACAATTGTGGCAAGACAAGTTGTTAAATGGCACAAAACTCACTTTATAACTACTTTGCTTAGCAATGGAAATTTTGGGCTTAATTGTGGTCGTACGTCAAGGGCTACCTGTATTTTCTAAAGTTGGTTCCCTAAATTATGCAATTTACTGACCAAAAACCGTCAATATCTGAGATGTATAAACTAAGCCTTTAGCTACTTTACAAGTTAAGGCATTAATAAAAAAAACAAACACTAACAATATCTAGAAATCAGTTAAACACAACCAATTTTAGGTAGTGCACATACCGCCATCCCTCTAGTTATTACTTTTGACAAAACTCTTGAGTCTTGTATTGGTTCAATAGTTCATCACCTTTCATCACGTTCTCTAGTGAAGTGTTCTCTGTGCTCTGGCGTGAATTTCTTCACAAGGGTGTAGTAGATCCACTGCTTGATTCCTTCTAACATTGAGGAAATATGGGTGATCAACACCACCAGGTCTGGCCCTCACCACTTAGGTTGCAATGTTTCCTCTTAAAATATTTCAGCATCTTCCCTGTCTAAGCCAGCTTTCTGCACCCTAACATTGTCTGAATGTTATCCCAAAGATGTTTTTTTCAAAAGGTAACTGGACTTTATTTTTCCTCGAAAACGTTTTGCTTTTAATCCAGCAAGCTTCTTCAGTTCAGAACTGAAGAAGCTTCTTGTACTGAAGAAGCTTCTTGGATGAGAACCAAAATGTCTTCAAAGAAAATCTAGTTGCCTTTTTGAAAAAAGTACCTTTTGGGATAACTGCAACCTGGATGACTGAGAACCTCCGTAGACATCTGGATATGTTAGTTTCGAAATCCCTACCTACGTTTGGTGTTCACATTGACAAAAGTTAATCACTTGTTATATGCATGCACACTGAGAGATTATGCACCAAATTCCAAATTCCTTGTATGTCCAATCACACTCGGCCAATAAAGAATTCTATTCTGTCCTATCCTATCCTATCCTATCCTATCCTATCCTATCCTCACAAAGAATTTAATATCCAAAAAATTATTTCCTAGTTATACAATGCAACTCTTCTTTTTAATGGGTCAAAAAGCTTTTGCTGCTTTGGAAGCCCTTCCCATACTCCATCCATTTGTACGGATTCTTCTGGGACATTTCTGAAGAAGCATCTGGATGAGAAGCAAAACATTTTTAAGGAAAAACAAAGAAAGTCCAGTTGCCTTTTGAAAAAAGTACCATTTGGGACAACCGCAACCTGGATGACTGAGAATCTCCATAGACATCTAGATGTGTTAGTTGCCAAATTCCTACATACCTTTGGTGTTCACATTGACAAAGGTTGGTCACTTGTATATACGTATACTGAGAGCTTATGCACCGGAGACAAATTCTTTGTGCGTCCAATCACACTTGGCCAACAAAGAAGTATTCTATTCTATTCTATTCTATTCTATTCTATTCTATTCTATTCTATTCTAATTCTACTCTACTCTACTCTACTCTACTCTACTCTACTCTACTCTACTCTACTCTACTCTACTCTACTCATCACAAAGATCTAATATCCAAAAGTTAATTCCTAGTTATACAATGTAACTCTTCTTTTTAATAGGTCAAAAAGCTTCTGCTGCTTTGGAACCCTTCCCCATGCATTTCTACAGATTCTCATGGGACATTTCTGTGGGCATTAAGCAAATGTTGACAACTAATGAACTAATTAACGTCCTAACAACACAAACTAATTAACGCCCTCTTTTCCTGCTGTGAGTCTTCTTATGGCAATTAAAGTCACTACTGGTTCTGAAGTTCTTTCCACACTCCACACACTGATATGGCTTCTCCCCTGTGTGGATTCTTTTATGGAGCATATGATTACTGCTGAGTCGGAAACTCTTTCCACAGTCAATGCATTTAAACGGCTTCTCTCCTGTGTGCATCGTCATGTGGCGGGTAAGCTGGCCACTCTCAATATAACATTTTCCACACTCCAGACATTTATAGGGTTTCTCCCGAGTGAAGCCTTCTATGGTTCTTGAGTGAATGATTTTGACTAAAGCTTCTTCCACATTCATTACATGTATATGGTTTCTCCCCCGTGTGGATCCTCTTGTGCATAGAAAGGTAACTACTTTTTCTGAAACTCATGCTGCACTCCGTGCACTTATACGGTTTCTCCCCTGTGTGAATCCTTTTATGGATCGTCAGTTCTCGAGAATCACTGAAGCATTTTTCACACTCCTGGCACTGATATGGTTTCTCCCCAGTGTGGGTTCTGCTATGTACAAGATAGCCATTTTTTGCAATGAAGCTCTTTCCACACATGTGGCATTCGTATGGTTTCTCCCCAGTGTGTAGCCTTTTGTGGCAAGTGAGGGATGACAAGCCAGTGAAGCATTTGCCACATTCGGTGCACTTATAAGGCTTTTCACCCGTGTGAGTTCTTTTATGGCGAGTAAGACTACGTGGATAACTGAAGCACTTCCCACACTCAGTACATTGATATGGTTTCTCTCCAGTGTGGATATTTTTATGAGAAGTTAGGTGACTGGATTTACGGAAGCTCTTTCCACACTCCAGGCATTTGTACGGTTTTTCCCCTGTGTGGATCCGTTCGTGGGCATGAAAGCTATCAGAACTGGTAAAGCACTTTCCACATTGTAGGCATTGAAAGGGCTTCTCCCCTGTGTGGATTCTGTGATGAGCAGTAAGGTTTGCTGAGAAGTGGAAGCTCTTTCCACACTCCATGCATTGAAATGGTTTTTTCCCCGTGTGGATCCTCTCGTGTGACTGAAGATGACCTTTTTGACTGAAGCTTTTTCCACAGTTCAGGCATTTATAAGGTTTCTCTCCTTTATGCATCCTATTATGTTTAATTAGTGTATCATGTCTATTGAAGCTTTTTCCACACTCCAAGCATTCATAGGGTTTCTCCCCTGTGTGAATCCTCTTATGGCAAGTAAGGGCACCGGGGGCACGGAAGCATTTTTCACACTCTGTGCATTTATACGGCTTCTCTCCCGTGTGGATCCTCTTATGTAAATTGTAATTTCCTTTTTGGGTGAAACTCTTCCCACACTCCGTGCAATGATACGGCTTTTCCCCTGTATGGATCCTATTATGATAAGTGAGGTCACTTGCAGAACGGAAGCTCTTCCCACATTCTAGGCATTTACATGAATCATTCCCAGTGGGGCTTTTTTTCCAGGAACTCAGTTCCTTGCTCCGGGGAACCCTCGTTCTACTCTCCCTGCGTTGATACAACATCTCCTCTCTGTGGATGCTTTGATGGGAAGTAAGGGAGGCTCTGCTTCCGAAGCTCTTTCCGCACTTGATGCATTGATGTTGCTTCCTCCCTTTGTGAACCTTCTGATGTGAATTCAGGTGACTTTTCTGACTGAAGGTCTTTCCACAATCCAGGCATTTGTGTGGATCCTCTGCTCTATGAATCTTTTTATGTGATGCAAGGAAGCGGCTTGTACCAAAGCTTTCTGCACACTCCGTGCATTTGTACGGTTTCCCTCTTTCTTGTATTCTTTGATGTAAAGAAAGAGGAAGGGTCCTTCTGGAGCGTTGCCTGCTTTCATCTTGTTTCTCTCCAGCAGGGTTTTGGCAAGTCACATAATCCTGATTCATCTCCGAGTATTGTCCCACATCTTGAACACTCTCCTTTTTCTTGGCAATCATCTGAGTCCAATAAGACATTGATATCTGCACATGGTATACTAGAGCAATTCTCCAGCTCCCCCGTTAATTGGTTTTCCTCAGAACTTTGCTTTCCATACATCTTTTCTGAACCTTCCTTTTTGCCTTTTGGCAAAGGTGCTGCTGCCTTTTGGCCGGAATCCTCCATTTCACATCCGTCACCTGCTCACAACAGAAAAAAAGAAAAGTTGACACAAACTTAGGTACAAAAGGATCAAACACTGTTACTGTTTTGGAACAGTATCACACATCCTCCAAACAGCCATATGTTGAAAACATGGTGCTATGCTTGATAGAAGCAGAAGGGACATTTGAAAGCTGCCTATGTTCAAGAATCAGGAATCTGATAAGTTTGATGATTGATTTGGTGATTGGTAAAAAGGGACATATATTGAGATGGCAGAACTAAAGTTCAGGCCTCAGCAGGCCTTCAAGATGAAACCACAATCCTGTGGGTTAAGCCTGTGATGTTATCTGCTGTGTACCACGAAAGGTATATTTTTTTTTTAAAAAAAAAATGTTTTATTAATTTTTTAACATAATCACCTTAATATTCGGTAAACAGTGTGTTATCTGGGTTTACATTTAAGAAACATTCACTAACAGTTGATTTCTATCATCTATAATCCACATAACTTTACTTGATTTCCTCTTTTTCCCATAATGTTCTCTTTTACCAACCTTAAGTTAATACAATTCTTGTTGTTTTAATGAATGACGATTGAATATAAAAGTTTTCTAATATTTCTACAGATAATAATCACATCAATATAATATTCCTTTTCTATCTAGTCATTCTGGTTGTCTCATCATAGATCCTGTTTACAGTTCTTGTTTACATTTGTTTTTCCCACAATGTTCAAAACATTCTTACTGGTTAAGATTTTCTCAAAGTTAATTACATTTAAATATTTAAGTCTATTTTTTCTCATGTAAGCCAACCCAATACTTTTACCTTTCTTAAGGAATAAATAAGACTAAAAAAAGAAAAAAGAAGAATAAGAATAATAAATAAAAAGATGGTATGCTACTTAAAATCCTTATTTTCTATAAGCTAATACATATTTATTTCCAAAAAATATCGTTCTTTTTTACCATAATGTCTAGTTTAATGAAGAGAAGGACGAGGGGGGACATGATAGCAGTGTTCCAATATCTCAGGGGCTGCCACAAAGAAGAGGGAGTGAAGCTATTTTCCAAGGCGCCTGAAGGCAGGACAAGAAGCAACGGATGGAAACTAATCAAGGAGAGAAGCAACCTAGAACTAAGGAGAAACTTCCTGACAGTTAGAACAATTAACCAGTGGAACAACCTGCCTCCAGAAGCAGTGAATACTCCAACACTGGAAGTTTTTAAGAAGAGACTGGACAGCCATTTGTCTGAAATAGTATAGGGTTTCCTGCCTGAGCAGGGGGCTGGACTAGATGACCTCCAAGGTCCCTTCCAACTTTATTATTATTATTATTATTATTATTATTATTATTATTATTATTATTATTATTATTATTATTATTATTATTATTATTATTAATTATTATTATTATTATTATTATTATTATTATTATTAATATATTTAATCTTTAAATATTCCATTTAATAAATCTAGTCCTCTAGTCTTTTAACTCTTATTCAAAACATTTTTAATCCATTGTAATTTTCTTAAAGTCAATCACCTTTAAATATCTAAAACATTTCCTTTATATAAGCCATTCCAACTCTTTTATATTACTCATATCAAGAAATAAAAGAAAAAGAAAAAAGAAAAAGAAAGTACTATGTTACTTGAGGGGCTCTTCCAAAATTTTTCTATTTCTTTAAGCATATTCAAACAGCTGTTTCATTTTTAAATATTCTCTCTGATAGGCCCCATTGTTATTTTCTTAATTTTCACTTTAGCCTTTTTCTTTTGCCCAGTATCTTTCTAAATCAATGTGTTCTGCTGAATCAAAGAATCTTTCCATATTCTTGTAGGTGTTACTGTAATATAAAAGGTAAGTCAAGTACAATATCTTTGTGAGAGGCATTTGCCCATTCATTTTTATTGAAAATCTTTTTCTTTTTCTTTTTCTTTTTTTTTGTCTCTCCAGTTCTAGTGTTTTTCCTGGCATCTCTGCAGTCCATTTTGTCCAATCTTTTTTCTTATCCTCAAATTTGTTTTGTGGTGTTAAAGTATAAGTTGTCTTTTCCAAATCCAGTATTTCTTGTAATTTTTTTTCCACTTGGGTTAAATCATACTTCTTTGTTTTGTTAGGTTCCATCTTTAAGTCTCTATCCTCAAATTTGTATTCAGTTGTCTGTTTTATCTGTTCCTTCTCTGTTGTTGTTTCCTGGGATTTTTTTGTTGTAAAGTTAAATTGGAGATGAATTGGTTTATATTTTCAAAGTTATTTTGGATTTCTTTGTGGTTTGAAATCATTGTTATTTGAATTAGTTGCAACATAACATATGTCTCCTCTTGAAAAGTATTTATTTTTTCTTGATAGGTTCTTTTTATAAATCTCTGATTTTCCATGATGACCAAGAACCTTTTCTCTGCAAATAGCTTTGAGGTCAAAGTTAAATAGATACTTGTAATCCAGAAAGTTCAAAAAAGTTCTTTTTTTTTGTTCCCTGAAGTTTGTAAGTCTCACTTTGTCTGCAGCCCAGATTGTTTTCTTTTTTTGTCACAGCTGTTCTCTATTGTTAGAGCTTTGAAAGTCACAAGCAGAGATTAGTTTTTTCCACATTTTGCCAAGTCCTGCATAAAAGCCATAGCTGTCGTAGTTTTCATCGACCACTAGATGTCAGCACTGGTTTATTTTTCAAATTTTCAAAATGAACAAATTGCCTTTAAAATGAGAATCTTAACCATTCAGTAATTTCAAACGTATCCAAATTTAGGTTTTATAGGCATTTCATTTCATTTCAATATGTTTTGGTCCTCCATAAAAGGTTTAATTCGCCGCTTCCGTTAGTAAAAGAGTGGGGCAAAAATCCCCCTCCTTCACTTTCGGAGGTTTTTTTGCTTCTTGGGATTTTTTTTTTCTTCAGGAAAGTTGATAAGTAGGGTAGAGAAAATCGATGTTCTTATCCAAATTCAAACGTGCTGTTTACAATCAACTTAAAATAGTGCTTTTGACTTTGGTTGCTTGCAGCTTGGGCTAGACTCTGAAGTTAGGCTAGCCTTTCTTCTGTTGGTTTCTCGAAGGCTTCTCCTGGACCGATCGGGTCGACAGCCGTCTCTCCGAGGTCCCCGGGACTTCCTTCTTTGCTGCCTCTTCGGGGTGGCTTCTGGCCCATTTAGGGTCCCCTAACAGGAAGAAACTCAGCCAAAGGGCACAGAGTCCCAAACCCCTCGACTGCTATGCTGCTGCACAGGACCCCGAAAGGCTTATATCTTCTGCTTTGTGCAAGATTCCTCTTTTGTAACTAAGTAGAAATGAGAAGTCTATACATATACCTGCCTTACATTGTGTTCAGGGTTCTTCTAACTTGAGGAAGGACCCGTCTATGTTCAGCTGAATAAACATGTTTGGCTTATCAAAGGACATCATGACTCGGTCTCATTTTTTATGAAGCAACACCTGAACCTTGCTTAATACCTATGTACAATCATTCATTCATTCATTCATTCATTCGATTGGTGGTGTGTTGGCACAGTGGTTAGAATGCAGTATTGCAGGCTGACTCTGCCACTGCCAGGAGTTTGATCCTAACCGGTTTAAGGTTGACTCAGCCTTCCGAGGTTACTAAAATGAGGACTCAGATTGTTGGGGGCGAGATGTTGACTCTGTAAACCTCTTAGAGAGGGCTGTAAAGCACTGTGAAGAGATATATAAGTCTAACAGCTAGTGGAGTTATTGACCGCCCACCTTGCCACAAGGATAGCTTACGATATTAAAAGGATAAAACTTTATAAAAGCTATACCCAATAAAATAAAATATTGTAAAAATACAAATACTCAATCCTAACTAAAAGATAACATTGATGATGGGGAACCTATTGGTTTAATTTCAGTTTGAGAAGGCAGAAGTGTTGAGTGACTTGGATCTTGGAACTGAGCTTCAGCCCCCTCTCTGTGAAGAAGTTCTCCCCAGAAAAAAACTGGTTCTCACTCTGGGTGTGTTCATACATCTTTATCCCAAAAGTGCTTTTTCAAAAGGCAACTGGACTACGTTCTTTCCTTGAAGACATTTCACTTCTCATCCAAAAAGCCTCTTCAGTTCTGACTGAATGGTGGAGAATGGAACAACTGAAATTCCTTGCAGTCATCTGGTCGTTAGCACTCTTTATGCAAGGAGTATAAACCCTTGTGATAGATCTGTGGACTCTATGGAGCTCTTAAGTGCCATCATGATAGATCAAAAAACAAAATGAAAGGAACGTCTAAAAAGCTCTCTACAAAGTGGGACAGGCAGGATCAAAGTAAGGTTCTACATTTAGGCAAGAAAAACCAAATGCACAGGTATAGTATTTGGTGGTACCTGGCTCAACAGTAGTAACTGTGAGAGGGATCTCGGAGTCCTAGTGGACAATCAGTTAAATATGAGCCAGCTGTCTGCTGCAGCTGCCAAAAAAGCCAACAAAGTTCTAGGCTGCATTAACAGAGGGATAGAATCAAGATCACATGAAAGTGTTAATACCACTTTATAATGCCTTGGTAAGGCCACACTTGAAATATTGCATCCAGTTTTGGTCACCACGATGTAAAAAAAAATGTTGAGACTCTAGAAAGAGTACAGAGAAGAGCAACAAAGATGATCAGGGGACCGGAGGCTAAAACATATAAAGAACAGTTGCTGGAATTCGGTATGTCTAGTTTAATGAAGAGAAGGATGAGGGGTGACATGATAGCAGTGTTCCAATATTTGAGGGGTTGCCACAAAGAAGAGGGAGTCAAGCTATTCTCCAAAGCAGGACAAGAAGCAATGGATGAAGGCAGGACAAGAAGCAATGGATGGAAACTAATCAAGGAGAGAAACAACCTAGAATTAAGGAGAAATTTCCTGACAGTTAGAACTATTAATCAGTGGAACAACCTGCCTCCAGAAGCGGTGAATGCTCCAACACTGGAAGTTTTTAAGAAGGGACTGGACAACCATTTGTCTGAAATGGTATAGGGTTTCCTGCCTGCTCAGGGGGTTGGACTAGAAGACCTCCAACTCTATTATTGTTATTGTTAGATGACTGCAAGGAATATCAATCCTTTCATCTTCCACCATTCAGTCAGAACTGATGAAGCTTCTTGGATGAGAAGCTAAATGTGTTCAAGCAAAAACCAAGAAGGTCCAGTTGCCTTTTGAATGAAACACCTTTGAGATTACCATGACCTGGATGACTGAGAATCTCCACGAACATTCCATTCATCTTTAGTTGTTCCTGCATTTGAAGATGGCACTGAAAAAAAAAGGGAAGCCTTGGAGAAAACGGGAGGGGGTAGGGTTGGAAGATCCCATCTGCAGAAGACCTGGCCGAACAGACTGACCACTTCGTTCGCAGTTATGTCCTTGTGATAAACCCATGGACTCTAGGGGGCTCTTAAGTGCCATCAATATAGACCAAAAGAGCAAGAAAATCAAAGTGACTTCTAAAAAGCTCTCTACAAAGTGGGACAGGTAAAGGATCAGAAACTGGCTAGGATGGGAAACTTCATGGAACAAAGTGGGAGGTTTTAGGTTATTTTGTCAGACTAAGTAGGAGTACTGAGGGGAGGGATTGGACTCAGAGGCAGCTCTCAGCCATGAGTTTATGCACTGAAGCACCATACAGCTGGACTCTGGAGGCCTCCAGCAGACCCCATCCCATATCCCTGGGAGTTGTGCCGAGTTGTTAGTCAGGAGTACTAAGTCTGGCCTAGCATGAAAGAAAGTGGAAGAGTCCAATTCTCCCTGAGTCCCATATATGCAGGTAGTCCTCAAATTACAGCCATTCATTTAGTGACCGTTCAGTTACAACACTGAAAAAAGCGGCGTATGACTGTTTTCCACACTTAGGACCATTGCAGCATCCCCATGGTCACGTGATCAAACTCTGGACACTTGGCAACTGGCTCCTATTTATGACGGTTGCAGTGTCCCAGGGTCATGTGGTCACCTTTTGCGACCTTCTGACAAGCAAAGTCAAGAGAGAAGACAGATTCATTTAACAATCATGTTACTAACTCAACAACAACAGAGGTTCACTTAACAACTGTGGCAAGAAAGGTCGCAAAAGGGGGCAAAACTCACTTAACAACTGTCTCGCTTAGAAACATAAAATTTTGGGCTCAGTTGCAGTCATAAGTCAAGGACTACCTGTATTCAGATTTGGACAAAACTGGGCCCTCCCGTAAGGCTGAGAAAGCCTGAATAATTGTTTTCAGCCTGCTTGTAGATTTTACTTAGTTACCTAAGCAGGAAATGCAGCTGGTGGTTTAACAGTAGACACAGTAAGGAAAGTATCAAAGTAGCCATGCCCACATCCTGTAGCGATGTACTTTTAGCAAGCCTGTTGTGGTTTCCATATCACCCTTCTCCATACATGTCCTTTATTTCAGCCATTTCAGAATACAGAATAACAAATAAGGAATGGAATGGAATGGAATGGAATAGTTGGAAGGGGACCTTGGAGGTTTTCTACTCCAACCCCCTGCTCAGGTAGGAAACTCTATACCATTTCAGACACATGGTTGTCCAATCTCTTCTTAAAAAACTCCAATGTTGGAGCATTCACAACTTCTGGAGGCCAGTTGTTCCACTGACTAATTGTTCTGTCAGGAAATTTCTCCTTAGTTCTAGGTTGCTTCTCTGCTTGATTAGTTTCCATCCGTTGCTTTTTATCCTGCCTTCAGGAGCTTTGGAGAATAGATTGACCCCCTCTTCCTTGTGGCAACCCCTCAAATACTGGAATATTGCTATCATGTCACCCCTAGTCCTTCTTTTCTTTAAACTAGACCACAGGTCGGCAACCTGCGGCTCCGGAGCTGCATGTGGCTCTTTGAGCCTTCCCCTGCGGCTCCCAGCCTCCTCTGCCATTTGCAGAGAGAGACAGAGACAGAGCTTGCTTCCTTCTCTCTCTCTCTCTCTCTCTCTCTGTGTGTGTGTGTAAAAAAGAGAGTAGCCTCACCCTGTTCCGAAGAGCCGACAAGCTTACTGGGCGAGGCTCCTCCCTTTCCTGCGTCTCTGCAGGAAGCAGTAAGGGCAGGAGCTAGCTAGCCCAGCTATGTTGACTTAGGAATTCTGGGAGTTGAAGTCCATGAGTCATAAAAGAGCCGAGCTTGCCTACCCCTGAGCTTGTTGCAGAACAGCTTGAAGCCAGCTTGCCAGGTGAGCAGATCGGAGAGAGGGAGGGGGGGAGAGAGACAGAGAGAGAGAGAGAGACCCTTTTGACATCTAAAATGAAGATAACACTGCATATATCCTTTTTTACCTTTATTTTATATATATGTGTGTGTATGTATATATGTGTGTGTGTATATATATGTGTGTGTGTGTGTGTGTTCACCCTCCCCATCAGATAATCAGAGGAGACAACAAAAACTCTTTTTTCACAGGTGGGATTTGCCCTTTGGAGTAGTTGCCTATGACAATGTTTCTCAAACCTGGCAGCTTTAAGATAGGTGGACTTCAACTCCCAGAATTCCTGAAACATAGCTGGCTAGAGAATTCTGGGAGCTGAAGTCCACCACGGTTGAGAAAGGCTGACCTGCAGGAAAAGGGTGACACCTTTTGAAATGCACACAAGACTTTTAAAACAGTTAAATTGAACAAATGAAAACTAATTCAGGAACGCAAGAAACTCGAGGGAAGTCAATCCTGAGGATTAAAGCCATCAGAAGGAGCCTTTACCTGATGGTCTTTCCGGCGGTGGCTCGTCTTAAGCAACTCCCCGAAACAGCGGCTCCTGGGAGGGATCGCCCCCTTTTCCTCCGGCCATTGAACTTCTGGATCTGAAACATCGCCATAGGAAAAACGAAAGTTACGGGAGACGATCCGGAAGGGCCGGCAGAAGAAATCTCCTCAAGAAGAAAGTGGGGGCGCCCCAAGAAGTTGCATTGGAGGGTCAACTGTCCAGGCATTTCGAAGGAAGGAAGGAAGGAAGGAACTTCTTACCTGGCGCTCAAAAGGAAAAAGGTGGCTCTCTTCCTCGCTCCCCAAGAGATGCGCGCAGCAAAGGATCCGCGATCCCCGCCAGCCACGCTGCCTTCCTTCCTTCCCGGCCACGCACGTGCATCCTCATCACCGGAACGGGACTTCGCAGAGCCCAAGCAGGAAGCCTTTCTAGCTCCTCCCCTCCCCGCCCAGCTCCTCCCCCTCTCTAAAGGACGGAGAGCGCCCCCCCCTTCTGTCACGGGGGAAGCGGTCCTGCCTGGGATGATGCGCGGGGCCGGCAGTCCGGAGCTACTTCGCCCGAGACAGTCGGAGAAAGAGGGGAGAGGGAGGGGACGAAGCCCAGGGACGGGAGGGAAGGGAACGAGCAAAGTTAGAAGGGAATTGCCCTTCAGCAGAATAACAGAGTTGGAAGGGAAATCTTTTAGTAGTCCAACCCGCTGCTCAGGCAGGAAACCCTGTACAGTTTCAGACAAATGGTTATCCAATCTCTTCTTAAAAACCTTCAGTGTTGGAGCACCCACAATTTCTGGAGGCAAGTCCTTGCACTGATTAATTGTTCTGTCAGGAAACTGCCCTTTCCCTGGAAAAGTGGAGTTGGCAGGAAAAGGAGTTGGTCTTATCCACTTATTATTACAGGTTAGTCCTCAACTTACAACAGTTCATTTAGAATAGGAATAGGAATAGAAGCTGGAAGGGAGCTTGGAGGTCTTCTAGTCCAGCCCCCCCCCCCCCCGCTCAAGCAGGAGAACTAATGGAAACTAATCAAGGAGAGAAGCAACCTAGAACTAAGGAGAACCTTCCTGACAGTTAGAACAATTAACCAGTGGAACAACCTGCCTCCAGAAGCGGTGAATGCTCCAACACTGGAAGTTTTTAAGAAGAGACTGGACAGCCATTTGTCCGAAATGGTATAGGGTTTCCTGCCTGAGCAGGGGGTTGGACTAGATGACCTCCAAGGTCCCTTCCAACTTTATTATTATTATTATTATTAGTTATTATTATTATTAACCTATACCATCTCAAACAAGTGACTGTCCAGTCTCTTCTTAAAAACCTCCAGGGATGGAGAGCCCACTATTTCTGAAGGCAAGCTGTTCCACTGGTTAATTGCCCTCACTGTTAGGAACTTTCTCCTTAATTCCAGGTGTTTCTCTCTTTGGTCAGTTTCCAACCATTGTTTCTTGTCCTGCCCTCTTGTGCTTTGGAGAATAGTTTGATGCCCTCTTCTTTGTGGCAGCCTCTCAAATACTGGAATACTGCTATCACGTCACCCCTATTTCTTCTTTTCTTTAGACTAGCCAAACCCAATTCCTGCAGCTGTTCTTCATATATTTTAGTCTCCAGGCCTTTGATCATTTTAGTTGCTTTTCTCTGAACTTTTTCCGAGGTCTCATCTTTTTTGTAGTATGGTGACCAAAATTGGTTGCAGTATTCCAAGTGTGGTCTCACTAGGGTTTTATAAAGCGGTAGTAATACTTTGTGTGGTCTTGATTCTATACCTGTTTATATAACCCAGGATTGTATTAGCATTTTTGGCTGCTGCTGCTGCTGCACACTGCTGGCTCATAGTCAAGTGATCGTCCACTAGGATTCCAAGATCCCTCTCACAGTTGCTGTTTTTCAACCAGATCTCGTCTAATCTGTACTTATATCTTTGATTTTTCCTGCCTAAATGTTTTACATTTTCTCCACATTAAAACTCATTTTGTTGGATAGGGCCCATTGTTCAAGTGTGTGACCGTTTAGTGACCGTTCAAAGTTACATATTGGAATTTTCCGATCTTGCCACTTATTTCTGATTTATTGAAAACGTGCAGTTTAGGCTAACATCCCATAATAAGCACGGGAGGGTGCAAATAGTTAGCTAAGCTATCCATCTTGATATGTTTTTTAGCATGCTAATTATGAAATTTTTTTACCATTGGACCTTTGCCTGGACTTTTTTTTTCTTTTTTCTTTCTTTTCTTTCACTTATTTTTTTCTTTCCTTCCTTTTCTTTCCCTTTCCTTTTTCTTTCCTTCTTTCCTTCCTTCCTTCCTCCTTTCTTTCCTTTCTTGCTTGCTTCATCCCTTCCTCCTTTCCTCCCTCCCACCCTAACTTTGAGCAGGCAGGGGAAATGGGAGACCAGACAGGGACCTCTGCAGACACAAGCCTTATCTCAAATAAAGGGAATAAGCAAATGATCCTTATCTTAGATGATGAAAGAAAATTTGACGTTGCCTGGTTGATCAGCGTCTCCCAACCAGGATGGAGTTTTCTCCATTACTGGAGAATGGCGAGGAAGAAAACTTAACTGCAAGAGAAACGGTAGTGCTGGCGACCCTCAATATTTAATAAACAGGAAGTGGTATAGTATATATATTTTTGCAACCAGAGGTTTTAAGTAAAGTATAAACAGGAGATCCAATACATGGATAAATGCAAATTAAGTAATCTTCTTACTGGACAGAGACCAAGTGACCAAGAAAGAATCAATGAAGGAGAAAGAATTGAGAATTGGAAGTCTCCTGTTTGAGCAGGAGGTTGGACTTAAAACCTCTAAGATCCCTTCCAACTCTTGTTACTCTGTAAGTAAAGTCAGAATTAAGAAAATCAGACCTGGTATGTAGACATGCACATTGACTATTCCCATGCAAGGAGAGATTGAAGTGCCAGTCCTTCTACTAATTGTCCCCACTGCCTCTACTGATCAACAGGTTTATAGGTATTTTTCTCTAATACTAAGCTGTAGCTCTTTCAAGAGCTTTCAGTAATTTTAATCCTGTCCATCATGTTATTCCCTGTATCTACGTCCTGTACTGATTATAGGTAATTGTCTATAATAATGAGTGGGAATGGGAAAGGATAGGACAGAGGGATAGGGGTGGGATGGAATGGAAATAGAAATAGAAATAATATTAGAAATAGAAATAATAATAGAATAGAATAGAATAGAATAGAATAGAATAGAATAGAATAGAATAGAATAGAATAGAATAGAATAGAATAGAACAGAATATTAAAACAGAAAATTAGAACACAATAGAAAAACAGAATAGAGTAGAATAGAATAGAAAATTAGAAAAGAATAGAATAGAAAATTAGAGTAGAACATTGGAATGGAATGGAATGATATCTTTTCATTTCATTTTATGTCTGTCTGTCTGTCTGTCTGTCTGTCTATATCAAATTTTGTAACCACCCATCTGGACGATGATTCCTCGTTTTCCTTCCTTCAGCCTTGCCAGTTCATTTTAGTCCATGATCCACTTCCATCGACATTTCTGTACGAGGATAACCTCAGAACCGGGGTCTCTGAAGTTCTTTCCACAGTCAACGCACTCATATGGTGTCTCCCGTGTGGATCCTTCTGTGGGAAGTAACAGAACTGCTCTTTCTAAAGCTCTTTCCACATTCCGTACATTTGTACGGATTCTCCCCTGTGTGGATCCTTTTATGAGAACTAAGGGAACTGCTTGCAGTGAAGCTCTTTCCACATTCCGTACATTTGTATGGCTTCTCCCCTGTGTGGGTCCTTTTATGGGATGTAAGGGAACTGTTTACGCTAAAACTCTTCCCACACTCCATACATTGATACGGCTTCTCTCCCGTGTGGATCCTTTTATGGGAAGTGAGGTAACTTGCATCACTGAAGCGCTTTCCGCACTCCAGGCACTGATACGTTTTCTCCCCAGTGTGGATCCTCTTATGGGAGGTAAGGCGGCTTTTCTGACAGAAGCGCTTCCCACAATCCGCACACTGATAGGGTTTCTCCCCTCTGTGGATTCTCGTGTGGGAAGTCAAGTAACTTCTCTTAATGAAGCTCTTTCCACACTCCATGCATTGATAGGGTTTTTCTCCTCGGTGGATCCTCATATGGGATGTAAGGGAGCAGTTCACGCTAAAACTCTTCCCACACTCCATACATTTATATGGCTTCTCTCCGGTGTGGATCCTTTTATGGGAAGTGAGGTGGCTTGCATCACTGAAGCGCTTTCCGCACTCCAGGCACTGATACGGTTTCTCCCCAGTGTGGATCCTCTTATGGGAGGTAAGGCGGCTTTTCTGACAGAAGCGCTTCCCACAATCCGCACACTAATAGGGTTTCTCCCCGCTGTGGATTCTCGTGTGGGAAGTCAGGTAATTTCTCTTAATGAAGCTCTTTCCACACTCCATGCATGGATATGGTTTCTCTCCTCGGTGGATCCTTTCATGAGTCATAAGTTGACTTTTCTGTGGGAAGGTCTTCCCACAGTCCATGCATTGATACGACTTCTCCCGGACATGACACTTTTGATGATTATTGAGATGGCTACTCTGGCTGAAGCTCTCTCCGCATTCCACACATTTATATAATTTTCCTCCAAGAGATATATTTTGATTTAAAGTAAGAGGAAAGACCCAAGAAGAATGTTCCCTACTTTCATGTTGTGCCTCCACAGGGTGCCTTCTGCAATATCGACACAATCCTGATTCCTCTTTCAATACTTTTCCACACCCTGGACACATTCTGCTTTCTTGGTGATATTTGTTGGCCAGGAACACACTGTTATCTGCACAATTGAAAGCGGGGGCTTTCTCTGGCTCTCTGTTTAGCTGGTTTTCCTCCAGTCTTCGCACTTCCTGTTTATCTCTGAACATCCTTTCTCTAATTTCATTTTTGACTGTTGGTGAGTGCTTTGTCATCTCCTTCTGAGAGTGCTCATTCTCCCACTTTTTGCCTGATTGCAACAAAAAAACAAAACAAAGAGGTGAGTTTCACGAGATGTTCAAGGCACAAGCTGAAGCAGCATCAGGGATCAAGCTCTGTTGCTACATCCTGTATTTGAACATTACAGGTAGTTCTTGACTTATGAGCCGTGGTGGTGCAGTGGTTAGAATACATTATTGCAGGCTGACTCTGCCGACTCCCAGTAGTTCGATCCTGACTGGCTCAAGATTGACTCAGCCTTCCATCCTTCCGAGGTCAGTAAAATGAGGACCCAGATCGTTGGAGGCAATATGCTCTCTGTGAAAAAAGAGTAGAAAAGAAGAAAGAGAAAGCTTACCCATGCAAGCCACGTTCCTTGCATTTTCCAACATGACCTCTCCGTACAGCAATTTTTCGTCAGGATTCAGCAGGGCCCACTCCTCTTCAGAAAAAAACACAGCTACATCTTCAAATGACATACGATTCTGAAACTTAAAAAAAAAAAAAAGAAATCCCTCTTAATATACAATTGAGGTCATAAATCAAGGACTACCTGTACTATATGAAAATCGCCCAGGGGTCACTCTGAGATTGAGATGGGTGGTATCTAAGCTTTATAAATAAATAAAAATAAAAAATTGTTTATTTATCAAGCTTAGATGCCAACCATCTCACTCGCAGAATGACTCTGGGTGATTTTCAGATAGTAAAAATAGTCCTTGACGTACGACCAGAATTGAGCCCAACATTTCTGTTGTTAAGAGAGACAGTGGTTAAGTAAGTTTTGCCTCATTTTACAACCTTGTTTGCCGCAGTTGTTAAGTTAATAACACGGTTGTTAAGTGAATCTGGCTTCCCCATTGACTTCGTATGTTTTAGCCTCCAGTCCCCTAATCATCTTTCTTGCCCTTCTCTGCGCTGTTTCCAGAGTCTCAACATCTTTTTTTATATTGTGGTGATCAAAACTGGATGCAATATTAATAACACGGTTGTTAAGTGACTCTGGCTTCCCCATTGACTTTTCATGTCAAAAGGTCGCAAAGGGGGATCACATGACCCCAGGACACTGCAACCATCATAAATATGAGTCATTTGCCAAGGGTCTGAATTTTGATCACATGATGCTGCAACGGGCATTAAGTGTAAAAAAACACTTTTTTCAGTGCCGTTGTAACTTTGAGCAGTCACTAAACAAGTTGAGGAATACCTGTAAAATTTACTATCTTAATGATCTATTTATCTTCAGTGATCCTGCAAGATCCCAAAGCCCCTTCAGTCGTTAACAACTTTCATATCCTTCTGGATCAGCTGGTGGGACAGGCATTGGATTCGCCTTTTCGCAGAGATTTTCTCTTTTGCTCACATCTTGACAATGGAATGCGAAGATGGGAGGGGTGATATCTAGGCAGCCGAGAGTCAAGGCCAGCTGCTCGAAGGAGAAGTAGACTGTTTCCATAACAAGAAAAAATATTACTATTGGACAATGTGAATACCCAGTGGGTGGGGGTCAGGGAGTCTATCGTTTAACTAAGCAAGCTTTCGAACGGGAAAACCAGAGCTGGTTTCGTTTTCTTCTGTGCCAATGTAAATTTTCAGTAAAGTATTATACTCTTGGTAAAATCACGTCCCAGGAGTTTCTTTTTCTGGAAATGCTAACTGGACAGTTGACACCCCTTTTGTTTCTGGAAGATGGTTTCCTCAATCAGGACTTTGGAGAATCTTATTTCATGTTTTAACCAGTGGATGTAGCCACCAGTTCTCTTTTCTAATGATCCAATCTCAACAAACGTCTGGAGTAATTAAGCACTTTTGGCAGATAAATTTTTCTGAAATGTTTCTGACTCAAAATACACCTCAATAAATATTTGATTAATTTTGCTGATTCTGCAGAATTTCAAAACTGGTTTCGGTTGGTAGCAACAGTAGGTGCTGGAACAACTGATGGGATGAGTCTTGGTCGGGGCCTTTGAGTCCTTCCTGGAAGATGGCTTCCTCAACCCAGTGTTGGGACAATCCTAGTTGATACGTTAACGGGTGGCTTATCTTGTCCCTCAGAGATACACACAGTTCAACAGCTACACGAGGCTGCTGGAACAGGACCTCTCTAGAAGCATGAGATATCACCAATGTTCAAATGGTACCAGGAAGCTGCTCCCACTCTGAAGAAATGGTAGAAGGCAGCAATCTAAATGAACTAACTTTGAAAGAGGAATTCAACTTGCTTTGGAGGAAATGGAATATGCTCCTTGTCAAAATCACATTTGCACACTGAAAGAGAAAGGAATCCTCCTCAGAATAACAGAGTTGGACGGGACCTTGGAGGTCTTCTAGTCTAATCCCCTACTCAAGCAGAAGACCCTATACCATTCTGGACAAATGGCTGTCCAGTTTCTTCTTAAAAGCCTCCAGTGATAGAACACTCACAACGTCTGGAAGCAAGCCGTGCCACTAGTTTACTGTTCTCACTGTCATGAAATTTCTCCTTAGTTCTAGGTTGCTTCTTTCCTTGATTAGTTTCCATCCATTGTTTCTTGTCTGGCCTTCATGTGCATTGGAGAATAGGTTGACCCTCTCTTCTTTGTGGCAGCCCCTCAAATATTGGAACACTGCTATCATGTCACTTAGTTCTTCTTTTCACTAGACTAGACATACCCAATTTCTCCAACAGTTCTTTGTATGTTTTAGCCTCCAGTCCCCTAATCATCTTTCTTGCCCTTCTCTGAGCTGTTTCCAGAGTCTCAACATCTTTTTTTTATATTGTGGTGATCAAAACTGGATGCAATATTCCAAGTGAAGTCTTACCAAGGCATTGTAAAGTGGTACTAACACTTTACGGAGCTTGATCCCTCCTACCTGAGTTGGAATGATAATTGCAGTTTCAGTTCCACCACAAAGGAAAGGCATTTCGGCATGAAACCTCAGGATTGCTCCATTCCCTGATAAGACAAAAATGGAGGAAGACATTTTGAAAACATTCCTACTGCATTCTGGAGCAAAATTATGGAAAACAAGGGCCATTCTTTCACACAAGTGAGACTGCAAGTAAGCAGTAGCAGTAGCACTTAGACTTATATATCACTTCAAAGGGCTTTACAGCATTCTCTAAATGGTTTATGAGGTCAGTGTTTTGCCCCCAACAATCTGAGTCCTCATTTTACCGATCACGAAAGGATGGAAGAGCTGAAGACACTTCTTGGATGAGAAGCGAAACGTCTTCAAAGAAAAACAAGAAAGTCCAGTTGCCTCTTGAAAAAGCACCTGTGGGACAACCATGACCTGGGTGTCGGAGAATCTCCATAGACAGATGGAAGGCCGAGTCAACCTTGAGCCGGTCAGGATCAAGCTACTGGCAGTCAGCAGAATTAACCTGCAATGCTTCATTCTAACCACTGCGCCACCATCACAATACGGCTATGTACACTGATCTGGGGATGAGACTGTGGCCAGCAGTCCAACCTCTTTGATTAACTGAGCAGGTGGCGAGGAATGTAATAAAGAAGTCTAAAGGGTTAGGCTTGGAGGCAGCTCTATTGCTCATGAGAGAAAAGGTCTCTTGTCAATCATGGAAAGGCCGAGTGAAAGTATGAAGAAGTGAGGTTCCTTAAGTCTGAACTCTGCATGGACCGAATCTACTAAAATAAAAAAGAGAGATTTTAAGATTGTATCTAGGATTCAATTCTTCCTGGGGACTTCAAGGAAGTGGGCAGGTGCTAGACCTGGAGATGAAGGGAAATATGACTATTAGATTCAAATGTTGTTGGAAAATGATAAAAGGATGAGAATTAGAAAATGTTTATGAAATAAAATAAGAATATATTTAAGTAAGTAATATGTGTATTTTAGCTATCATAACTTTTGTGTAGGGAAATAAAGGAAATTTGGGTTACCAGAAATTTGAATATTATGGATGTTAAAGGTTAAAATGGGAATACTGTAATTAGAAATTAAGAATTAGGTAAAACTTAAAAACAGGATATGGATATGTATAAGCAAAAAATAGATTGACAAATCCTTTATTTGAGCCTGCTATGGTTAGAAATTTACTAGTTTGACTATGTTATATCAATGTTAACGGGAAATAGAGAAGGAATCTTTGACAATGTAACCTGAGATATGTACTAAAAATGCTGTTACTGAACTATTGATTACCCAGTCACCACGTTGCTTTCTAAATACTTGGATGTTAAATTGAAAAACTAATAACATTTGTTATAAAAAAAAAAAAGGAAGTGGGCAGGTGCTGAAAAGTACAGTTTTCACCAGACGGGACCTATACTCTTGTGTTATCTGGTTCATTTGGAGCTGTGGTGGCGCAGTGGTTAGAATGCAGTATTACAGGCTATTTCTGCCAATTGCTAGCAGTTCGATCCTGATGAGCTCAAGAGCCCAGATTGTTGGGGGCAAGATGCTGACTCTGTAAACCGCTTACAGAGGGCTGTCAAGCACTGTGAAGCGGTATATAAATCTAAGTGCTATTGTTATTTGGGAGTTTGGTGCGAGTTGATTGGCTGGATCAGGGTGCTCAATGCCTCATTGGGAGAGATGATGCTACATGCCTTGAAAGAGGCATCTCTGTCTGGGAATGCCAGCAGTTCAAAAGGGCCTTTCTTGGTTAAATATTTCCTTATTGGGACATTGGAGAAACACTGGAGTAAGTTTCCAAGCTGAACCAACATATTTAATGAATGAATTACATTCTGCAATATGTTTCTTTTCAACTTCAGACAGGAAGGCGGTGCAGAGAGTGGTGAGAACGGCAGAAAAGATTATTGGCAGTTCACTTCCTTTTAATCAAGGACACAGCACATAAGTGATGCTTGAGCAGGGTCCACAGGATTGTCTGGAACACTAAACATCCTCCTCACAACCTGTTTTCCTTGTTACCTTCTGGGAGGGGGCTTTGTGGTATCCAAAGTAGAACATCCAGATTCAGCCAGTTTTGTTCCATACAGCATCAACCTTGTGAACTCTCAAGTTTCCCCTTTCCGCTATGTGTTCAAAATGAACAGTGATTATGTGTGTGTGTGTGTGTATACACACATATACACACACATATATACATGTGTATGCACACAAATATATACATGTACACACACATATGTATATAGCATGTGTATATGTGTGTTATATATGGGTATGGGTAGATATATACTTTCTTTTGAGAGCAGGCAACAGAATTTAACTTTTAATGTGGGCCAGTAAAAAAATGACAATAAAGGTTATCTTATCTATCTTAACTGCACTCTGCTATGATTCCTTGTGGAGTGCAACAATATGAAGAACCATTCTTTTTTAACTGCTGATGTGATCTGAGCTGGATCCTCTTGGGTGATCCCCCCAAAGGCTGGTTCCTGAGAGAGAGATGACACATCTCTGTGTGCTCGGGGTTCTTGAGCACCCAGTTCCATGAAAGGATCCTGAACCTGTCAAAAAAAAGAAAGAAAGAAGATTTTATGGACCATAGCAACCAAGTTCACTCTAAAAAGAGAAGGCTGCATAACAGGTAGTCCTTGACATACGACCACAATTAAGGCCAAAATTTCCATTGCCAAGCAAGACAGCTGTTAAGTGAGTTTTGTTCCATTTTACGACTATTCTTGCCACAGTTGTTAAGTCAATCACTGCCGTTGATAAGTTAGTAACATGGTTGTAAAGTGAATCTGGCTTTCCGGAGTTCTGCCTGTCTCTCTTCGCACCCACACAAACACACACACCTTTCACAGCTGCTTTTTTTTGGGGGGGGGGGAATAAAAGCATTCCAACCTAAGACTGCAGGGGACGCCCCAAGCTTGAAAAGAGCAAGATCCAAAGAAGGGGGAAGAGTACTGTCTTGCGGATCCGTCGATGGGGTCAAGTCCGGGCTCCAGGCTCCTCCCACCCCACCCCCCGGACTCCCACCGACCTGGAGAAGGCCCTCCCTTCCTCGCAATTTCGCCCTCCCTATTAGGAGTGGAGAGCAGGTTCGCGCCTGCGCACTCTTCTACGGGCAATTGCACCGAATTTAGGACTGGGAGGTTTTGCAATGCAAAAATCTGCATGTTTTTTTTTAAAAAATCCCTTTCTTGCTGGGGAGTTGGGGGCACTCAGAAAAAAAAATCAAGCACGGGCAGAGAGAATTGTGCTTCCTCAAAAAAGGCAAAACAGGGCCCGAGCTGAAATGGTATATGAGCAAGGGGCTGGACTAGGACCTCCAATTGGGCAGAGGGGGAGAGAAATCCTTCCTGTTTGTCTTTCTCCCCCCGCCCACCTCCAGCATTTTAATTTTTATTTTTTTTAAATGATTTTATTGAGTATACAGTTAAAAACAAAAAAGACACAGTGGACATGATACAACGTCTCTAGTTTAAACAACATTATAACAAAATATGCATATAAGGTCTGTGAACTTTCTAGTAAGCATTCTTTCAATCATATCTATTGTGGTTAAATAACTTTCAATTCTATGTTATAGAAAATACTAGTATAAAGATTTCTAAACTATCAATTTATCAATCAACAATCATCCCAGCATGCCTCCTTGACTCCTTGATAATATCTTTTCCAGCCAATTTTTTATCATATGCCAAAATTCTTGAGCTTTTGGGCATTCCCACCACATGTGATAGTAAGTCCCTGGTGACTTTCTACATTTCCAACATATCGAGGACTAGGAGGTTTTGCAATGCAAAAATCTGCATGTTTTTTTTTAATCCCTTTCTTGCTGGGAGGTTGGGGGCACTCAGAAAAAAAAATCAAGCACGGGCAGAGAGAATTGTGCTTCCTCAAAAAAGGAAAAACTGGGCCCGAGCTGAAATGGTATATGAGCAGGGGGCTGGACTAGGACCTCCAATTGGGCAGAGGGGGAGAGAAATCCTTCCTGCTTGTCTTTCTCTCTCCCCCCCACCCACCCACCTCCAGTGTTTTAATTTTTCTTCTTCTCCTCCCTGGACGTGAAAGACGGGCTAAAAAGGTGAAACCCGTTGGGAAGAAAGCAAATGCAAAAATTTGAGCAGGAGATGGGTGGGGAAAACCGAGAGGCTGGGCCACCTATGTGTGTGTGTATGTGGGTATATCCATATTTTATTTATTTATTTACCCCTATTTCTTCTTTTCTTTAGACTAGCTAGCCAAACCCAATTCCTGCAGCTGTTCTTCATATATTTTAGTCTCCAGGCCTTTGATCATTTTAGTTGCTCTTCCCTGAACTTTTTCCAAGGTCTCATTTTTTTTGTAGTATGGTGACCAAAATTGGTTGCAGTATTCCAAGTGTGGTCTCACTGGGGTTTTATAAAGCAGTACTAATACTGTGTGATCTTGATTCTATACCTCTGTTTATACAAGCTTTTTTGGCTGCTGCTGCACACTGTTGGCTCATAGTCAAGTAATCGTCCACTAGGACTCCAAGGTCCCTCTCACAGTTGCTGTTTTTCAACCAGGTCTCAACTAATCTGTACTTATATCTTTCATTTTTCCTGCCTAAATGTTTTACATTTTCTCCACATTAAAACTCATTTTGTTGGATAGGGCCCATTGTTCAAGTGTGTGACCGTTTAGTGACCGTTCAAAGTTACATATTGGAATTTTCCGATCTTTTTCGTCGCTTATTTCTGATTTATTGAAAACGTGCAGTTTAGGCTAACACCCCATAATAAGCACGGGAGGGTGCAAATAGTTAGCTAAGCTATCCATCTCTTGATATGTGTTTTAGCATGTTAATTATGAATTTTTTTACCATTGGACCTTTGCCTGGACTTTCTTTTCTTTGCTTTTTGCTTTTTTTCTTATTTTTTTCTTTCCTTCCTTTTTCTTTCCTTCTTTTCCTTCCTCCTTTCTTGTTTGCTTGCTTTCTTGCTTGCTTCATCCCTTCCTCCTTTCCTCCCTCCCTCCCTAACATTGAGCCACCAGGGGAAATGGAAGACCAGATAGGGACCTCTGCAGACACAAGCCTTATGTCAAATAAAGGGAATAAGCAAATGATCCTTATCGGAGAAATTAGATGATGAAAGAAAATTTGACATTGCCTGGTTGATCAGCGTCTCCCAACCAGGATGGAGTTTTCTCCATTACTGGAGAATGGTGAGGAAGAAAACTTAACTGCAAGAGAAACGGTAGTGCTGGCGACCCTCAATATTTGTTTAATAAACAGGAAGTGGTATAGTATATATATTTTTGCAACCAGAGGTTTTAAGTAAATTATAAATAGGAAATCCAATACATGGATAAATGCAAATTAAGTAATCCTCTTACTGGACAGAGACCAAGTGACCCAGAAAGAATCAATGAAGGAGAAAGAATTGAGAATTGGAAGCCTCCTGTTTGAGCAGAAGGTTGGACTTAAGACCTCTAAGATCCCTTCCAACTCTTGTTACTCTGTAAGTAAAGTCAGAATTAAGAAAATCAGACCTGGTATGTAGCTATGCACATTGAGTATTCCCATGCAAGGAGAGATTGAAGTGCCAGTCCTTCCACTAATTGTCCTCACTGCCTCTACTGATCAACAGGTTTATAGGTATTTTTCTCTAATACTAAGCTGTAGCTCTTTCAAGATCTTTCGGTAATTTTAATCCTGTCCATCATGTTATTCCCTGTATCTACTTCCTGTATTGATTAGCAGGTTTATAAGTATTTGTCTATAATAATGAGTGGGAATGGGAAAGGATAGGACGGGGGGATAGGGGTGGAATGGAAATAGAGTAGAGTAGAGTAGAGTAGAGTAGAGTAGAGTAGAGTAGAGTAGAGTAGAGTAGAGTAGAGTAGAGTAGAGTAGAGTAGAGTAGAGTAGAGTAGAGTAGAATAGAATAGAATAGAATAGAATAGAATAGAATAGAATAGAATAGAATAGAATAGAATAGAATAGAATAGAATAGAATAGTAGACTGAAAGACAAGCTACACTGGTTTTCCTTGATGCCCAGAAGGCATTTGATAATCTGAATTGGAAGTTTATTATAACACAATTGAACTACATGGAATTTGGGACAAAATTTGGAAAGATGGTTGAGAAAATATATACTAAACAAACAGCTAGGGTAATTATGAATGACGAAATGACAGAAAAAATTGATATAACTAAAGGAGTAAGACAAGGGTGCCCACTTTCTCCTCTTCTATTTATTTTATCATTAGAAATACTTCTGACAAAAATCAGAGAGGACCAAGAAATAAAGGGTTTAAAAATTAAGAAGGAAGAATATAAGGTCCAAGCCTTTGCTGATGATTTGGTATTTATTTTGGAAGACCCATTAGAAACCGGCCTTAAATTGATTCAAAAAATAGAAGAATTCGGTGAGGTAGCCGGACTTAAAATTAATAAGAATAAATCCAAATTAATAACCAAAAATCTTACAAAGGCACAGGAAAGCGAACTGGAAGATAAAACAAAAATAAGCATAACTAAGAAAATAAAATATTTAGGGATCTGGCTTACAGCGAAGTGCTCCTCGATTAAGGAGGATAATTATGATAAAATATTACACCAGATAAAAAAAGATTTAGAAAATTGGGAAAATCTACAAATTTCATTTTTAGGGAGGATCGCTATGGTCAAAATGAATATATTGCCAAAAATATTATTCCTGTTCCAAGTTATTCCAATAAAACTAGGGAAAACATTCTTTCAAGAATTAAATAAATTGGTCACTAAATTTATATGGCAAAGGAAAAATTAAATTAAAAGGATTAAATTAAAACTCTTGCAAGATACGAAAGATAAAGGGGGATTGGCGTTACCAGAGTGGGAAATATACTACCAAGCATCAAGCCTAACTTGGCTAAAAGAATGGATGGAATTGAAAAATACCAGAATTTTAACACTAGAAGGACATGACTTGCAAGCGGGGTGGCATGCATTCCTATGGGACGAAAAATATAAAATACACAGATACTTTCAAAGACACATAGTTAGGGATGCATTGCTACAGACTTGGGAAAAAATAAAACAAAAACATTACATAAGAATTCCAATGTGGTTATCCCCAACAGAAGCTCTGAAACATCCAAATCTTCTGGACATAAATAAGATAATTAGATACAAGGAATTGGTAACCGAACAGGGAAATCTGAAAACAAAACAAGAATTGGAACAAGATGTAGGCAGAGAGATTGACTGGTGCACATTTACACAAATTCAATCTAAATATACAGAAGACAAAAAATTATATGAAATACAAAAAGAGCCGCAAGAATTGGATAAAATTATACATGGAACAGAAATAAAATTAATTAGTAATATATATAAATACTTACTGAGATATAAAATGGAAGACGAGGTTGTCAAAGATACAATGATCAGATTGGCAAAAAATTTCGGATATAACATAGAATTGGAGAAATGGGAAAAAATATGGGAAACAAACATAAAATTGACTATGTCTGCGGCATTCAAGGAAAACCAGTTGAAGATGTTTTACAGATGGCATCTTCCACCAGCAAAGCTTGCCAAGATGTTCCAGAACAACTCGCCGACATGTTGGAAATGTAAAAAAGTACATGGAACATATTATCATCTATGGTGGACATGCCCAGTTGCGAAAAAATACTGGACTAAAATAAGAAGATGGATGGAAGAAATAATAGATCAACCCGTAGACTGGAAACCAGAGATCTTCCTGCTGGGTATTTTAAATAGAAAATATAGTAAAGAAACACGGTACTTAATCTTACATATAACAACGGCAGCAAGAATAGTCTACGCACAGTTCTGGAAAAATGAGAATATACAATCAGAGGAAGAAGTGATAAGGAAAATCCTAGACTGTGCGGAGATGGACAAATTAACAAAAGAGATAAAAGAAAAGGAAGACACAGAGTACTATGTAATATGGAATAAGTGGTATGATTGGTTGGAGATTAGAAATAAATGAAAATAAATGTGGAAAGGTCAAGAAATGGAAAATGTGTGTATAATAATGTATAGTAATAATATGTATTATTCTTAGTATGAAGTATAGTATGAAGGAAGAAAAATGGAAATAAGAAACAATGGGACAACAAGGACAAATATTTTTAAAGAAGAATAAGGGGGGACAATGTAAATAATAGAAGACTACCGTTACGAAATTGCTGTTAAAAAAAAAAGAGTATACACTGTGTGTTTGTGTGTTATGTTTTGTTGTTTTAAAAATAAATAAATAAATAAAAAAGAATAGAATAGGAACAGAATAAAATAGAATAGGAATATTAAAATAGAAAATTAGAAGAGAATAGAAAATCAAAATAGAGCTTCCAGTTCTGGATCGCGGCAGACTCAGTCGTACGGAGAGCCTCGTCTCTCCACCGGCTGTTTTTCCCTCCGCCGGTAGACCCTTAATCGGGTCGAAAAGTCGCCCTAGAGGGGCGACCACAGTTGAGGAGGCCCTCGTTGACTGGGGAAGGGCGGCAGCTCCTTCCACGGTCCGAGCCAGCTCCTTAGGGCTGTCGGAGAAAAGATCGCCCAGCAAAATGGACGATCACTTCGCTGCGCCAGCCGAAAGCCAGAAGAACAGCTAAGCACAAAGAACCACTGTGGAGAATCCAGGTGAGACCTTTCCTTCCCCCTCTTTGCCCTAACTACTCTCCTGTAAAAAGCTTTTGAATTTGAATTACTTCCCTGCTGTGTGACAGCGACGTTTCTACATTGGGGGGGAAAAAGCTGTGGAACTGAAAAAAGTAAAACAGCTAATTTTTTAATTGACTATTTAATTTGTGGAATACTGAGGGGTCCTGAAAATATTTCTACTTTTGAACATTACTATTATTACCACGCTATTTACTATTCTGGAGATGCCTTTCTTTTTTACTTTTTTAATGTGAAAAACAAAAAAATTATTAATTTGGAAAGAAAGACTTTACAGCTTACTGAGGACATCTTGTGACAAAAAGTGCTACTGCAACTGTATATCTTTTTGCTGGAGAATGGCTCTGACCTTCAAATGATGATAAGGGTAAAGATAACTTGAAACAGTTGGGTGGTGATTTTCTCTACTAGGAATTGGAGGTGAATATTTGTTGACTTTTACTAAATATAGCCTTCACTAAAAGAATAAAAGATTTTTGTCACCACTGAAATGGAGGAACTTTACCCACAGCTTGATTATGAACTTATACTAGAAACAATCCTGGAAGCAACGAAGTACATGAAATCTTGGAGAAAAATTAGAGAACTTTTCAGAATTACAAATTGACTCTCAAAGTTTAATGGATCAAGCTCGAGGTACAATTGAGGAGGAACAGTGTAACTCTAAAGAGGTCATTTTACAACAACATATGCAACTTAAAGAGACGGAGGAATCAGATCTACAACTCAACCATGATTTTTCTTTAGGAGAAATTGTGGAAACTACTGAACAAATTAATTTCTTACAACTCCACGTACAATCTATGGAGAACTTTGATGATCAAAGAACAACTTTAATTGAGAAACCTGAACTGCCAAAAACAACAGAGACTAATACCCAGACACAACTTACTGAAAATTGTGATAATATGGACAATCAACTAGTACTTACAACATGGAATAAAACTGACTACATCATTCAGATGACATTGGAAGAAAAGGAAGAGATCTTTGACCAGTCTGAAATGTTGAGAAATATTTCTTTTCAAATATTGAGGTTTGATGACCTAGAAGCTTTAGTATGGGAACCGATTTGGCACAGAAAGAAACCTAGAGTTAGATTTAAAAATGGGTTTTAAATTTTTACTTAATGGATTAAAAAGGCTTTCGAGATTTTGATTTGAGTTAAACGTGAATTCTGTAAACGGTCATTCTTTGTATTCAATACTTTGTTTTAGATATGATAACTATTTTACCTAATGGGCCAAAAAGATTTTTGATTGATATAGATTGACTGATAAAATATATACTTAAAATAGACAGAAAGGTACTTTTTGGATTTACATTTTTATTTTAAATAAGACAATTATTTTGTAACAGAAGGAGAATAAGAGGGACTGGAGATAAGAGAAGAAATGGCATTAATAAATAATCTACTAGAACAAGAAATAGACTGTATGTGGAAAATATAAGAATGTTATTGTGGGAACAAGATATCTATTTTAGATACAATTATTTTGTTAGGGAAAAGGGAAATGAGGGATACCCGAAGTGTTAATAAATATGTTTATTTAAGGCTCATTTAAATATGGTAATTCTAAATTAGTAAAGCTTGAAACAGGATTGGATTTTTATAACTGAAATGTGATTGTTTGACTGGATTGATTTACTTTATTTAGAAATGTTTCAATTTGAAAATGTAAGATTATATGAGGGAAATAGAGAGGGAACTTGTAATGAATTAATTTGAGCTATACATTTATGACTTTGTTTTAAGATGTTTGATGTCCGCACCTCCACGTTGTTTCCTAAGCACCTTAATGTAAAACTAAAAAACCAATAAAATTTGTTTCAAAAAAATAAATAAAATCAAAATAGAGTAGAGTAGAGTAGAATAGAAAATTAGAATAGAAAAGAATAGAATAGAAAATTAGAACAATGGAATGGAATGGAATGGAATGGAATGGAATGGAATAGAATAGAATAGAATAGAATAGAATAGAATAGAATAGAATAGAATAGAATAGAATAGAATAGAATAGAATAGAATAGAATAGAATAGAATAGAATAGAATAGAATAGAATAGAACAGAACACAATTAGATTCTTTATTGGCCAAGTGTGATCAGACACACAAGGAATTCGTCTCTGGTGCATAAGCTCACAGTATTCATACAAACAGCAATTAATAGGTCATAAGAGTATAAATCATATTTGCAATCATTAATCATAAGTTACAAACAACAATTGATAAATTGATAAATTTTGATAAATTTATTGATAAATTTTAAGAAACCAATAGAAGACAGTAGGAGATGAGAAAAGACGAGAAATGAGACAGTGCTGTGGGAATTGTTTAGCAGAGTGATGGCATGGGGGGGGGAGGAATCTGTCATGTCTGGTTGTTTTGGTGTGCAGTGCCCTGTAGTGTCATCTTGAGGGAAGGAGTTGAAATACATTATGTCCAGGATGTGAGCGGTCTGTAGGTATTTTCTCAGCCCTTCTGGTTCGTGCAGTAATACAGATCCTCAATGGAAGGCAGGCTGGTTGTAATTGCTTTTTCGGCAGTCCTAACTATCCGTTGAAGTCTGTGTCTGTCTTGTTTGGTTGCAGTGCCAATCCAGACAGTTATAGAGGTGCAAATGACAGACTCAATTAGTTATAGCTGTTCCAAGAGCTTTCAGTAATGTTGATCCTGTCCATCATCTTATCATCTTAAATCTTATGTAATATCTTTTCATTTCATTTCATTTTGTCTGTCTGTCTATCTATCATATATTAAATTTTGTAACCTCCCATCTGGGCGATGATTCCTCGTTTTCCTTCCTTCAGCCATGCCAGTTCATTTTAGTCCAAGATCCAATGCCATCGACATTTCTGCACGAGGATCATAACCTCAGAACTGGGCGCACTCATATGGTGTCTCTCGTGTGGATCCTTCTGTGGGAAGTAAGAGAACTGCTCTTTGTAAAGCTCTTTCCACATTCCGTACATTTGTATGGTTTCTCCCCTGTGTGGATCCTTTTATGAGAACTAAGGGAACTGCTTACAGTGAAGCTCTTTCCACATTCCGTACATTTGTACGGTTTCTCCCCTGTGTGGATTCTTTTATGAGAACTAAGGGCACTGCTTGAAGTGAAGCTCGTTCCACATTCCGTACATTTGTATGGCTTCTCCCCTGTGTGGATCCTCATATGGGATGTAAGGGAGCAGTTCACGCTAAAACTCTTCCCACACTCCATACATTGATACGGCTTCTCTCCGGTGTGGATCCTTTTATGGGAAGTGAGGTGACTTGCATCACTGAAGCGCTTTCCGCACTCCAGGCACTGATACGGTTTCTCCCCAGTGTGGACCCTCTTATGGGAGGTAAGGCGGCTTTTCTGACAGAAGCGCTTCCCACAATCTGCACACTGATAGGGTTTCTCCCCTCTGTGGATTCTCCTGTGGGAAGTCAGGTAACTTCTCTTAATGAAGCTCTTTCCACACTCCATGCATGGATATGGTTTCTCTCCTCGGTGGATCCTTTCATGAGTCATAAGTTGACTTTTCTGTGGGAAGCTCTTCCCACAGTCCATGCATTGATACGGCTTCTCCCGGACATGACACTTTTGATGATTATTGAGATGGCTACTCTGGCTGAAGCTCTCTCCGCATTCCACACATTTATATAATTTTGCTCCAAGAGATATATTTTGATTTAAAGTAAGAGGAAAGGCCCAACAAGAATGTTCCCTACTTTTATGTTGTGCCTCCGCAGGGTGCCTTCTGCAATATCGACACAATCCTGATTCCTCTTTCGATACTTTTCCACACCCTGGACACATTCTGCTTTCTTGGTGATATTTTTTGGCCAGGAACACACTGTTATCTGCACAATTGAAAGCGGGGGCTTTCTCTGGGTCTTTGTTTAGCTGGTTTTCCTCCGGTCTTCGCACTTCCTGTTTATCTCTGAACATCCTTTCTCTAATTTCATTTTTGACTGTTGGTGAGTGCTTTGTCATCTCCTTCTTAGAGTGCTCATTCTCCCACTTTTTGCCTGATTGCAACAAAAAGAAAAAACAAAAGAGGTGAGTTTCACAAGATGTTCAAGGCACAACTGAAGCAGCATCAGGGATCAAGTTCTATTGCTACATCCTGTATTTGAACATTACGGGTAGTTCTTGACTTATGAGCCGTGGTGGCGCAGTGGTTAGAATACATTATTGCAGGCAGACTCTGCCGACTGCCAGTAGTTCGATCCTGACTGGCTCAAGATTAACTCAGCCTTCCATCCTTCCGAGGTCAGTAAAACGAGGAGCCAGATCCTTGAAGGCAATATGCTCTCTGTGAAAAAAGAGTAGAAAAGAAGAAAGAGAAAGCTTACCCATGCAAGCCACGTTCCTTGCATTTTCCAACATGACCTCCCTGTACAGCAATTTTTCATCAGGATTCAGCAGGGCCCACTCCTCTTCAGAAAAAAACACAGCTACATCTTCAAATGACATACGATTCTGAAACTTAAAAAAAAGGAAAAAAAATCCCTCTTAATATACAATTGAGGTCATAAATCAAGGACTACCGGTACTTTATGAAAATCGCCCAGGGGTCACTCTGAGATTGAGATGGGTGGTATCTAAGCTTTATAAATAAAGAAAAATAAATAATTGTTTATTTATCAAGCTTAAGATACCAACCATCTCACTCGCAGAATGACTCTGGGCCATTTTCAGATAGTAAAGATAGTCCTTGACCTACAACCACAATTGAGCCCAACATTTCTGTTGTTAAGAGAGACAGTGGTTAAGTAAGTTTTGCCTCATTTTACAACCTTGTTTGCCGCAGTTGTTAAGTTAATAACACGGTTGTTAAGTGAATCTGGCTTCCCCATTGACTTTGTATGTTTTAGCCTCGAGTCCCCTAGTGATCTTTCTTGCCCTTCTCTGCGCTGTTTCCAGAGTCTCAACATCTTTTTTATATTGTGGTGATCAAAACTGGATGCAATATTCCAAGTGAGGTCTTACCAAGGCATTGTAAAGTGGTACTAACACTTTACGCGAGCTTGATCCCTCCTACCTGAGTTGGAATGATAACTGCAGTTTCAGTTCCACCACAAAGGAAAGGCATTTCGGCATGAAACCTCAGGATTGCTCCATTCCCTGATAAGACAAAAATGGAGGAAGACACTTTGAAAACATTCCTACTGCATTCTGGAGCAAAATTATGGAAAACAAGGGCCATTCTTTCACACAAGTGAGACTGCAAGTAAGCAGTAGCAGTAGCACTTAGACTTATATACCACTTCAAAGGGCTTTACAGCATTCTCTAAATGGTTTATGAGGTCAGTGTTTTGCCCCCAACAATCTGAGTCCTCATTTTACCGATCACGGAAGGATAGAAGAGCTGAAGACACTTCTTGGATGAGAAGCGAAACGTCTTCAAAGAAAAACAAGAAAGTCCAGTTGCCTCTTGAAAAAGCACCCGTGGGACAACCATGACCTGGGTGTCGGAGAATCTCCATAGACAGATGGAAGGCCGAGTCAACCTTGAGCCGGTCAGGATCAAGCTACTGGCAGTCAGCAGAATTAACCTGCAATGCTTCATTCTAACCACTGCACCACCATCACAATAAGGCTATGTACACTGATCTGGGGATGAGACTGTGGCCAGCAGTCCAACCTCTTTGATTAACTGAGCAGGTGGCGAGGAATGTAATAAAGAAGTCTAAAGGGTTATGCTTGGAGGCAGCTCTATTGCTCATGAGAGAAAAGGTCTCTTGTCAATCATGGAAAGGCCGAGTGAAAGTATGAAGAACTGAGGTTCCTTAAGTCTGAACTCTGCATGGACCGAATCTACTAAAATAAAAAAGAAGAGATTTTAAGATGGTATCTAGGATTCATTTCTTCCTGGAGACTTCAAGGAAGTGGGCAGGTGCTGAAAAGTATAGTTTCCACCAGACTGGACCTATACTCTTGTGTTATCTGGTTCACTTGGAGCTGTGGTGGCGCAGTGGTTAGAATGCAGTATTACAGGCTAATTCTGCCAATTGCTAGCAATTCGATCCTGATCAACTCAAGGTTGACTCAGCCTTTCATCCTTCTGAGGTCGGTAAAATGAGGTCCCAGATTGTTGGGGGCAAGATACTGACTCTGTAAACCGCTTACAGAGGGCTGTAAAGCACTGTGAAGCAGTATATAAGTCTAAGTGCTATTGCTATTTGGGAGTTTGGTGGGAGTTGATTGGCTGGATCAGGGTGCTCAGTGCCTCATTGGGAGAGATGATGCTACATGCCTTGAAAGAGGCATCTCTGTCTGGGAATGCCAGCAGTTCAAAAGGGCCTTTGTTGGTTAAATATTTGCTTATCGGGACATTGGAGAAACACTGGAGTAGGTTTCCAAGCTGAACCAACATATTTAATGAATGAATTACATTCTGCGATATGTTTCTTTTCAACTTCAGACAGGAAGGCGGTGCAGAGAATGGTGAGAATGGCAGAAAAGATTACTGGCAGTTCACTTCCTTTTAATCAACGACACAGCACATAAGTGATGCTTGAGCAGGGTCCACAGGATTGTCTGGGACACTACACATCCTCCTCACAACCTGTTTTCCTTGTTACCTTCTGGGAGGGGGCTTTGTGGTATCCAAAGTAGAACATCCAGATTCAGCCAGTTTTGTTCCATACAGCATCAACCTTGTGAACTCTCAAGTTTCCCCTTTCCGCTATGTGTTCAAAATGAACAGTGATTATGTGTGTGTGTGTGTGTATACACACATTTACACACATATATACATGTGTATACACACAAATATATACATGTACACACACACATATGTATATAGCACATGTATATGTGTGTTATATATGGGTATGGGTAGATATATACTTTCTTTTGAGAGCAGGCAACAGAATTTAACTTTTAATGCCAGTAAAAAAAATGACAATAAAGGTTATCTTATCCATCTTAACTGCACCCTGCTATGATTCCTTGTGGAGTGCAACAATATGAAGAACCATTTTTTTTTACCTGCTGATGTGATCTGAGCTGGATCCTCTTGGGTGATCCCCCCAAAGGCTGGTTCCCGAGAGAGAGATGACACATCTCTGTGTGCTTGGGGTTCTTGAGCACCCAGTTCCATGAAAGAATCCTGAACCTGTCAAAGAAAAAAAAGGAAAGAAGATTGTATGGACCATAGCAACCAAGTTCACTCTAAAAAGAGAAGGCTACATAACAGGTAGTCCTTGACGTACCACCACAATTAAGGCCAAAGTTTCCATTGCCAAGCAAGAGAGCTGTTAAGTGAGTTTTGTTCCATTTTACGGCTATCCTTGCCACAGTTGTTAAGTCAATCACTGCAGTCGTTAAGTTAGTAACCCGGTTGTAAAGTGAATCTGGCTTTCCGCATTGACTTTGCTTGTCAGAAGGTCGTAAAAGGAGAGCACATGATCCCGGGACACTGCAACTGAGCCAGTTGCCAAGCATGACTATGGGGATGCTGCAATGGTCATAAGTGTGAAATATAGTCAAGTCACTTCCCCCCCCCCCCTGCTGTTATAATTATGAACAGTCACTAAACGAAAGGTTGTCAGTGAAGGACTCCTACCCCAGGAAATCAGTAGGAAGGGCCACTAGAACAATCTCAATGATGAAGAATTTTTAGTAATTGTAAGAAAGATCTTACTGGTACCCAGACGTTACTGTGTTTAAAAGTTCACCCGCATTGCTTTTCATGCTGTCACCATTTTGAATACATATAAGTAGTCCTGAACTTACAATTGAGTCCAAAATTTATGTATCAAAAGCAACACATTTGTTAAGTGAGTTTTGCCCCATTTTACAACCTTTCTTGCCTCAGTCGTCAAGTGAATCACTGCAGCTGTTAACTTGGCAATGTGTTTGTTAAGTGAATCACTGCCGTTGATAAGTTAGTAACACGGTTGTTAAGTGAATCTGGCTTCCCCATTGACTTTGCTTGTCAGAAGATCGCAAAAGGTGATCACATGATCCCGGGACACTACAACGGTCATAAATATGAACCAGTCGCCCAGCATCCGAATTTTGATCACGTGACCAGGGGGCTGCTGCAACGATGAAAGGAAAATGGTCATAAGTCACTTCTTAAAATGCTGTTGTAACTCTGAATGGTCACTAAATGAACTGTTGTTAAGTCAAGGATTCTCTTCTACCTGGCTCAGGAGGAAACCTTCTGCGAGGGCTACTGCCTGGGAGCTGGTCTCCACTCCACACTCCCTCACCCAGCGCTCCATCTCTGGAGGCAGGATGGCCAGGAACTGCTCCAGGACCACCAGGTCCAACATCTGAGCTTTCGTGTGCTGCTCTGGCTTCAACCATTGACGGTAAAGACGGTGTAGATGACTGCAAAGCTCTCGAGGTTTCTCTGCTTCTTTCTGGCAGAACTTCTGGCAAGGGTGTTCTCCAGGCCGTCTGGTGGTTTCTCCTTCCAGGTTGTTCTTCCTAGTTCTTTTCCAGAACTTCTCAGTAGACCCAACCAAGCCAATCTGGGGCCCTTTTCCTTCTGGATCTTGTGAGCCGACTTTTCTGGTGTATTGAAGTGCTGGTCCACACCCACCCAAAGTCTGCCCTGGATTTGCAAAAGGACTTTCAGTCCTAGGAGCAGAATGGTAAGAAGAGACCCCCTGAGCCATCTTGGGGGAAGTGGGACTTTGATCCTCAAACAATAAAAATCTTCCCACGGAGCAAAAGATGCTTCAAATTTTCAAGCTAATGGAAAGGAAGAAAAAGAAAGATAAATGAGAAAAAGAGAGTTTTGTTCCTAGACATTGATAGGATGTTCTTGTCCAAAATTATTTAAGGGAAGAGAGAGAAGACACTGCTCTGAATCCCAAAGATGCTTTTTCACGAGGCAACTGGACTTTGTTTTTCTTTGAAGCCTTTCCTCCAGCCCCCCCCCCCAAATCCTCTAGCCTTTTCTCCAGCCCTCCCACCCCCAAAAACGCTCTGGCCTTTCCTCCAGCACCACCATTCCCAAAATTTTTGCTTTGATAAGAAAAACCATCGCCGGACAGGGTCCCCACCAGGGAGCCAGGACCCCGTACCCAGCGTGGGAAAGGGGGCCTTGGGGGGGGGAATAGGGCTGGAGCAGTCCCAGGCTGGCTCGGCGGGGGGGGGGGGTTGTTGAATGCTTCCTTCCAGAGAGGCCAGCGAGAAAGGGCTTTGCAAGCCTGGCGGGGCGTCTGCCTGGGAATTGCAAGGAAAGAGCAACGCTGAGCTGAACCAGACGGAGTTCTGCCTGTCTCTCTTCGCACCCACACAAACACACACACCTTTCACAGCTGCTTTTTTTTCTGAGGGGAATAAAAGCATTCCAACCTAAGACTGCAGGGGACGCCCCAAGCTTGAAAAGAGCAAGATCCAAAGAAGGGGGAAGAGTACCGTCTTGCGGATCTGTCGATGGGGTCAAGTCCGGGCTCCAGGCTCCTCCCACCGACCTGGAGAAGGCCCTCCCTTCCTCGCAGCTCCGCCCTCCCTATTAGGAGTGGAGAGCAGGTTCGCGCCTGCGCACTCTTCTACGGGCAATTGAACCGAATTTAGGACTGGGAGGTTTTGCAATGCAAAAATTTGCATGTTTTTTTTTAAAAATCCCTTTCTTGCTGGGGAGTTGGGGGCACTCAGAAAAAAAAATCAAGCACGGGCAGAGAGAATTGTGCTTCCTCAAAAAAGGCAAAACAGGGCCCGAGCTGAAATGGTATATGAGCAAGGGGCTGGACTAGGACCTCCAATTGGGCAGAGGGGGAGAGAAATCCTTCCTGCTTGTCTTTCTCCCCCCGCCCACCTCCAGCATTTTAATTTTTATTTTTTTTAAATGATTTTATTGAACATACAGTTAAAAACAAAAAAGACACAGTGAACATGATACAACTTCCCTGGTTTAAACAACATTATAACAAAATATGCGTATAAGGTTTGTGAACTTTCTAGTAAGCATTCTTTCAATCGTATACATTGTGGTTAAATAACTTTCAATTCTATCTTATAGAAAATATTAGTATAAAGATTTCTAAACTATCAATTTATCAATCAACAATCATCCCAGCATGCCTCCTTGACTCTAGCCATTTATACACTTCATTCCAAATTTCGAAATAGTCTGTTTCAGTTTTGTTTTTAAGCTCTAATGTTAACCTATCCATTTCAGCCCAGGATAGGATTTTATTTATTACTTCTTCCTCGGTAGGGGTTTCTTTTCCCTTCCATGTCTGAGCATAGGCTAGTCTCGCTGCAGTTAGAATATGCAATACTAAATATAAAGATCCTTTGCTGAATTTATCCTTGGTAATAATCCCTAATAAAAAGGTTTCTGGTTTTGATTTGATTTTTTGTGATAATATCTCTTCCAGCCAATTTTTTATCATATGCCAAAATTCTTGAGCTTTTGGGCATTCCCACCACATGTGATAGTAAGTCCCTGGTGATTTTCTCCATTTCCAACATATTGAGGACTGGGAGGTTTTGCAATGCAAAAATCTGCATGTTTTTTTTTAATCCCTTTCTTGCTGGGAGGTTGGGGGCACTCAGAAAAAAAAATCAAGCACGGGCAGAGAGAATTGTGCTTCCTCAAAAAAGGCAAAACTGGGCCCGAGCTGAAATGGTATATGAGCAGGGGGCTGGACTAGGACCTCCAATTGGGCAGAGGGGGAGAGAAATCCTTCCTGCTTGTCTTTCTCTCTCCCCCCCACCCACCCACCTCCAGTGTTTTAATTTTTCTTCTTCCCCTCCCTGGACGTGGAAAACCGGCTAAAAAGGTGAAACCCGTTGGGAAGAAAGCAAATGCAAAAATTTGCAGCTGGAGATGGGTGGGGAAAACCGAGAGGCTGGGCCACCTATGTGTGTGTGTATGTGGGTATATGCATATTTTATTTTATTTTATTTTATTTTATTTTATTTTATTTTATTTTATTTTATTTTATTTTATTTTATTTTATTTTATTTTATTTTATTTTATTTTATTTTATTTATTTTATTTTATTTTATTTTATTTTATTTTATTTTATTTTATTTTATTTTATTTTAATTTATTTATTTATTTATTTATTTATTTATTTATGCCATGTTTATGCAGTGTATATTGGAGGCGGTTACCCTCTTGAGAGCTGTATGCAACGGAATCTCATTTTAACAGGTGCGATTGGCGTACGTTACTACGTTCAAAGTGACAATAAAGTTATTATTCTATTCTATTTGGCTGGAACTCTGGGTGGAAGAAGAACGTGGAAAAGGAGGGAGTTCGAGACCCAGAGAGGATGCTCCTTTGGTTGCCTGCCCCGTGGTCGAAAGACTGGAACGCACCCCAGTGTGCAGGGTCTCCTGCTTGGGCAGTGGGGGGGTTTGGACTAGATGACCTGCAAGGTCCCTTCCAGCTCTTGTTATTCTATTCTACTGGTAACATGTCCTCGTTGCTGGCCTTCTTCACTTATTCTTCCGTAGTTGGTGGCATCTATCAGTTTCCAAGCTAGATAGCTGGGTGTAAGCTGGCCATATGGTCCAGGAGGAATGGATACAAGGGAAACCTGCACAGATAGTTCTTGATTTACAACCATTCGTTTGGTGACTTTTGAATAGATTAGAATTGGAATGGAATGGAATGGAATGGAATGGAATAGAATAGAATAGAATAGAATAGAATAGAATAGAATAGAATAGAATAGAATAGAATAGAATAGAATAGAATAGAATAGAATAGAATAGAGTTGGAAGGAACCTTGGAGGTCATCTAGTCCAGCCCCCTGCTCAAGCAGGAGAACTTATACCATTTCAGACAAGTGACTGTCTAATCTCTTCTTAAAAACCTCCAGTAATGGAGCGCCTACAATTTCTGGTGACAAGCTGTTCCACTGGTTAATTGTCCTGTTAGGAACTTTCTCCTTAATTCCAGGTGCTTCTCTCTTTGGTCAGTTTCCAACCATTGTTTCTTGTCCTGCCCTCTTGTGCATTGGAGAATAGTTTGATGCCCTCTTCTTTGTGGCAGTCTCTGAAATACTGGAATACTGCTATCGTGTCACCCCTATTTCTTTTCTTTAGACTAGCTAGCCAAACCCAATTCCTGCAGCTGTTCTTTGTATATTTTAGTCTCCAGGCCTTTGATCATTTTAGTTGCTCTTCTCTGAACTTTTTCCAAGGTCTCATTTTTTTTGTAGTATGGTGACCAAAATTGGTTGCAGTATTCCAAGTGTGGTCTCACTGGGGTTTTATAAAGCAGTACTAATACTGTGTGATCTTGATTCTATACCTCTGTTTATACAAGCTTTTTTGGCTGCTGCTGCACACTGTTGGCTCATAGTCAAGTAATCGTCCACTAGGACTCCAAGGTCCTTCTCACAGTTGCTGTTTTTCAACCAGGTCTCAACTAATCTGTACTTTGATTTTTCCTGCCTAAATGTTTTACATTTTCTCCACATTAAAACTCATTTTGTTGGATAGGGCCCATTGTTCAAGTGTGTGACCGTTTAGTGACCGTTCAAAGTTACATATTGGAATTTTCCGATCTTTCTCGCCGCTTATTTCTGATTTATTGAAAACGTGCAGTTTAGGCTAACACCCCATAATAAGCACGGGAGGGTACAAATAGTTAGCTAAGCTATCCATCTCTTGATATGTTTTTTAGCATGTTAATTATGAATTTCTTTACCATTGGACCTTTGCCTGGACTTTTTTTTTTCTTTTTTCTTTTTATTTTTTTTCTTATTTTTTTCTTTCTTTCCTTCCTTTTTCTTTCCTTCCTTCCTTCCTCCTTTGTTTCCTTTCTTGTTTGCTTGCTTTCTTGCTTGCTTCATCCCTTCCTCCTTTCCTCCCTCCCTCCCTAACATTGAGCAGGCAGGGGAAATGGGAGACCAGACAGGGACCTCTGCAGACACAAGCCTTATGTCAAATAAAGGGAATAAGCAAATGATCCTTATCGGAGAAATTAGATGATGAAAGAAAATCTGACATTGCCTGGTTGATCAGCGTCTCCCAACCAGGATGGAGTTTTCTCCATTACTGGAGAATGGCGAGGAAGAAAACTTAACTGCAAGAGAAACGGTAGTGCTGGCGACCCTCAATATTTGTTTAATAAACAGGAAGTGGTATAGTATATATATTTTTGCAACCAGAGGTTTTAAGTAAATTATAAATAGGAAATCCAATACATGGATAAATGCAAATTAAGTAATCCTCTTACTGGACAGAGACCAAGTGACCCAGAAAGAATCAATGAAGGAGAAAGAATTGAGAATTGGAAGCCTCCTGTTTGAGCAGAAGGTTGGACTTAAGACCTCTAAGATCCCTTCCAACTCTTGTTACTCTGTAAGTAAAGTCAGAATTAAGAAAATCAGACCTGGTATGTAGCTATGCACATTGAGTATTCCCATGCAAGGAGAGATTGAAGTGCCAGTCCTTCTACTAATTGTCCTCACTGCCTCTACTGATCAACAGGTTTATAGGTATTTTTCTCTAATACTAAGCTGTAGCTTTCAAGAGCTTTCGGTAATTGTAATCCTGTCCATCATGTTATTCCCTGTATCTACTTCCTGTATTGATTAGCAGGTGTAGCAGTATTTGTCTATAACGAGTGGGAATGGGAAAGGATAGGACGGGGGGATAGGGGTGGAATGGAAATAGAATAGGATAGGATAGGATAGGATAGGATAGGATAGGATAGGATAGAATAGAATAGAATAGAATAGGAATATTAAAATAGAAAATTAGAACAGAATAGAAAATCAAAATAGAGCTTCAGGTTCCAGATCGCGGCAGACGCAGTCGTGCGGAGAGCCTCGTCTCTCCGCCGGCTGTTTTTCCCTCCGCCGGTAGACCCTTAATCGGGTCGAAAGGTCGCCCTGGAGGGGCGACCACCATTGAGGAGGCCCTCGTCGACTGGGAAAGGGCGGTAGCTCCTTCCACAGTCCGAGCCAGCTCCTTAGGGCCGTCGGAGAAAAGATCACCCAGCAAAATGGACGATCACTTCGCTGCACCAGCCGAAAACCAGAAGAACAGCTAAGCACAAAGAACCACCATGGAGAATCCGGGTGAGACCTTTCCTTCCCCCTCTTTGCCCTAACTACTCTCCTGTAAAAAGCTTTTGAATTTGAATTACTTCCCTGCTGTGAGACAGCGGCGTTTCTGCATTGGGGGGAAAAAGCTGTGGAACTGAAAAAAATAAAACAGCTAATTTTTTAATTGACTATTTAATTTGTGGAATACTGAGGGGTCCTGAAAATATTTCTACTTTTGAACATTACTATTATTACCACGCTATTTACTATTCTGGAGATGCCTTTCTTTTTTACTTTTTTAATGTGAAAAACAAAAAAATTATTAATTTGGAAAGAAAGACTTTACAGCTTACTGAGGACATCTTGTGACAAAAAGTGCTACTGCAACTGTATATCTTTTTGCTGGAGAATGGCTCTGACCTTCAAATGATGATAAGGGTAAAGATAACTTGAAACAGTTGGGTGGTGATTTTCTCTACTAGGAATTGGAGGTGAATATTTGTTGACTTTTACTAAATATAGCCTTCACTAAAAGAATAAAAGATTTTTGTCACCACTGAAATGGAGGAACTTTACCCACAGCTTGATTATGAACTTATACTAGAAACAATCCTGGAAGCAACGAAGTACATGAAATCTTGGAGAAAAATTAGAGAACTTTTCAGAATTACAAATTGACTCTCAAAGTTTAATGGATCAAGCTCGAGGTACAATTGAGGAGGAACAGTGTAACTCTAAAGAGGTCATTTTACAACAACATATGCAACTTAAAGAGACGGAGGAATCAGATCTACAACTCAACCATGATTTTTCTTTAGGAGAAATTGTGGAAACTACTGAACAAATTAATTTCTTACAACTCCACGTACAATCTATGGAGAACTTTGATGATCAAAGAACAATTTTAATTGAGAAACCTGAATTGCCAAAAACAACAGAGACTGATACCCAGACACAGCTTACTGAAAATTGTGATAATATGGACAATCAACTAGTACTTACAACATGGAATAAAACTGACTACATCATTCAGATGACATTGGAAGAAAAGGAAGAGATCTTTGACCAGTCTGAAATGTTGAGAAATATTTCTTTTCAAATATTGAGGTTTGATGACCTAGAAGCTTTAGTATGGGAACCGGTTTGGCACAGAAAGAAACCTAGAGTTAGATTTAAAAATGGGTTTTAAAATTTTACTTAATGGATTAAAAAGGCTTTCAAGATTTTGATTTGAGTTAAACGTGAATTCTGTAAAAGGTCATTCTTTGTAATCAATACTTTGTTTTAGATATGATAACTATTTTACCTAATGGGCCCAAAAGATTTTTGATTGATATAGATTGAGTGATAAAACATATACTTAAAATAGACAGAAAGGTACTTTTTGGATTTACATTTTTATTTTAAATAAGACAATTATTTTGTAACAGAAGGAGAATAAGAGGGACTGGAGATAAGAGAAGAAATGGCATTAATAAATAATCTACTAGAACAAGAAATAGACTGTATGTGGAAAATATAAGAATGTTATTGTCGGAACAAGATATCTATTTTAGATACAATTATTTTGTTAGGGAAAAGGGAAATGAGGGATACCCCAAGTGTTAATAAATATGTTTATTTAAGGCTGATTTAAAAAGGGTAATTCTAAATTAGTAAAGCTTAAAACAGGATTGGATTTTTATAACTGAAATGTGATTGTTTGATTGGATTGATTTACTTTATTTAGAAATGTTTCAATTTGAAAACGTAAGATTATATGAGGGAAATAAGAGAGGGAACTTGTAATGAATTAATTTGAGCTATACATTTATGACTTTGTTTTAAAATGTTTGATGTCCGCACCTCCACGTTGTTTCCTAAGCACCTTAATGTAAAACTAAAAAACCAATAAAATTTGTTTGAAAAAAAAGAAAAGAAAATCAAAATAGAGTAGAGTAGAATAGAAAATTAGAATAGAAAAGAATAGAATAGAAAATTAGAACAATGGAATGGAATGGAATGGAATGGAAGGGAAGGGAAGGGAAGGGAATGGAATGGAATGGAATGGAATGGAATGGAATGGAATAGATTAGAATAGAATAGAATAGAATAGAATAGAATAGAATAGAATAGAATAGAATAGAATAGAATAGAATAGAATAGAATAGAATAGGAATAGAATAGGAATAGAATAGGAATAGAATAGAATTAGATTCTTTATTGGCCAAGTGTGATCAGACACACAAGGAATTCGTCTCTGGTGCATAAGCTCACAGTATTCATACAAACAGCAATTAATAGGTCATAAGAGTATAAATCATAGTTGCAATCATTAATCATAAGTTACAAACAACTGATAAATCTTAAGAAACCAATAGAAGACAGTAGGAGAAGATGAGAAAAGACGAGAAATGAGACAGTGCTGTGGGAATTGTTTAGCAGAGTGATGGCATGGGGGGGGGAGGGAATCTGTCGTGTCTGGTTGTTTTGGTGTGCAGTGCCCTGTAGTGTCATCTTGAGGGAAGGAGTTGAAATACATTATGTCCAGGATCTGAGCAGTCTGTAGGTATTTTCTCAGCCCTTCTGGTTCGTGCAGTATACAGATCCTCAGTGGAAGGCAGGCTGGTTGTAATTGTTTTTTCGGCAGTCCTAACTATCCGTTGAAGTCTGTGTCTGTCTTGTTTGGTTGCAGTGCCAAACCAGACAGTTATAGAGGTGCAAATGACAGACTCAATTAGTTGTAGCTGTTCCAAGAGCTTTCAGTAATGTTGATCCTGTCCACCATCTTATCATCTTAAATCTTATCTGATATCATTTCATTTCATTTCGTCTCTGTCTGTCTGTCTGTCTGTCTGTCTGTCTGTCTGTCTGTCTGTCTGTCTGTCTATCTATCTATCTATCTATCTATCAGATATCAAATTTTGTAACCTCCCATCTGGGCGATGATTCGTTTTCCTTCCTTCAGCCTTGCCAGTTCATTTTAGTCCATGATCCAATTCCATCGACATTTCTGCACGAGGATCATAACCTCAGAACTGGGGTCTCTGAAGTTCTTTCCACAGTCAACGCACTCATATGGTGTCTCCCGTGTGGATCCTTCTGTGGGAAGTAACAGAACTGCTCTTTCTAAAGCTCTTTCCACATTCTGTACATTTGTATGGTTTCTCCCCTGTGTGGATCCTTTTATGAGAACTAAGGGAACTGCTTGCAGTGAAGCTCTTTCCACATTCCGTACATTTGTATGGCTTCTCCCCTGTGTGGGTCCTTTTATGGGATGTAAGGGAACTGCTTACACTAAAACTCTTCCCACACTCCATACATTGATACGGCTTCTCCCCCGTGTGGATCCTTTTATGGGAAGTGAGGTGACTTGCATCACTGAAGCGCTTTCCGCACTCCAGGCAGTGATACGGTTTCTCCCCAGTGTGGATCCTCTTATGGGAGGTAAGGCGGCTTTTCTGACAGAAGCGCTTCCCACAATCCGCACACTGATAGGGTTTCTCCCCTCTGTGGATTCTCGTGTGGGAAGTCAGGTAACTTCTCTTAATGAAGCTCTTTCCACACTCCGTGCATTGATAGGGTTTTTCTCCTCGGTGGATCCTCATATGGGATGTAAGGGAGCAGTTCACGCTAAAACTCTTCCCACACTCCATACATTTATATGGCTTCTCTCCAGTGTGGATCCTTTTATGGGAAGTGAGGTGGCTTGCATCACTGAAGCGCTTCCCGCACTCCAGACACTGATACGGTTTCTCCCCAGTGTGGATCCTCTTATGGGAAGCAAGGTGGCTTCTCTGAGAGAAGCACTTCCCACACTCCACACATTGATAGGGTTTCTCCCCGCTGTGGATTCTCATGTGGGAAGTCAGGTAATTTCTCTTAATGAAGCTCTTTCCACACTCCATGCATGGATATGGTTTCTCTCCTCGGTGGATCCTTTCATGAGTCATAAGTTGACTTTTCTGTGGGAAGCTCTTCCCACAGTCGATGCATTGATACGACTTCTCCCGGACATGACACTTTTGATGATTATTGAGATGGCTACTCTGGCTGAAGCTCTCTCCGCATTCCACACATTTATATAATTTTCCTCCAAGAGATATATTTTGATTTAAAGTAAGAGGAAAGACCCAAGAAGAATGTTCCCTATTTTCATGTTGTGCCTCCGCAGGGTGCCTTCTGCAATATCGACACAATCCTGATTCCTCTTTCGATACTTTTCCACACCCTGGACACATTCTGCTTTCTTGGTGATATTTTTTGGCCAGGAACACACTGTTATCTGCACAATTGAAAGCGGGGGCTTTCTCTGGCTCTCTGTTTAGCTGGTTTTCGTCAGGTCTTCGCACTTCCTGTTTATCTCTGAACATCCTTTCTCTAATTTCATTTTTGACTGTTGGTGAGTGCTTTGTCATCTCCTTCTGAGAGTGCTCGTTCTCCCACTTTTTGCCTGATTGCAACAAAAAGAAAAAACAAAGAGGTGAATTTCACGAGATGTTCAAGGCACAAGCTGAAGCAGCATCAGGGATCAAGTTCTATTGCTACATCCTGTATTTGAACATTACAGGTAGTTCTTGACTTATGAGCCGTGGTGGCGCAGTGGTTAGAATACATTATTGCAGGCTGACTCTGCCAACTGCTAGTAGTTCGATCCTGACTGGCTCAAGATTGACTCAGCCTTCCATCCTTCCGAGGTCAGTAAAATGAGGACTCAGATCGTTGGAGGCAATATGCTGACTCTGTGAAAAAAAGAGTAGAAAAGAAGAGAAAGCTTACCCATGCAAGCCACGTTCCTTGCATTTTCCAACATGACCTCTCCATATAGCAATTTTTCGTCAGGATTCAGCAGGGCCCACTCCTCTTCAGAAAAAAACACAGCTACATCTTCAAATGACATACGATTCTGAAACTTAAAAAAAAGAAAAAAAAATCCCTCTTAATATACAATTGAGGTCATAAATCAAGGACTACCGGTACTTTATGAAAATCGCCCAGGGGTCACTCTGAGATTGAGATGGGTGGTATCTAAGCTTTATAAATAAAGAAAAATAAATAATTGTTTATTTATCAAGCTTAAGATACCAACCATCTCACTCGCAGAATGACTCTGGGCCATTTTCAGATAGTAAAGATAGTCCTTGACCTACAACCACAATTGAGCCCAACATTTCTGTTGTTAAGAGAGACAGTGGTTAAGTAAGTTTTGCCTCATTTTACAACCTTGTTTGCCGCAGTTGTTAAGTTAATAACACGGTTGTTAAGTGAATCTGGCTTCCCCATTGACTTCGTATGTTTTAGCCTCCAGTCCCCTAATGATCTTTCTTGCCCTTCCCTGCGCTGTTTCCAGAGTCTCAACATCTTTTTTTATATTGTGGTGATCAAAACTGGATGCAATATTCCAAGTGAGGTCTTACCAAGAGGTAGTACCACTTTACGCGAGCTTGATCCCTCCTACCTGAGTTGGAATGATAACTGCAGTTTCAGTTCCACCACAAAGGAAAGGCATTTCGGCATGAAACCTCAGGATTGCTCCATTCCCTGATAAGACAAAAATGGAGGAAGACACTTTGAAAACATTCCTACTGCATTCTGGAGCAAAATTATGGAAAACAAGGGCCATTCTTTCACACAAGTGAGACTGCAAGTAAGCAGTAGCAGTAGCACTTAGACTTACATACCACTTCAAAGGGCTTTACAGCATTCTTTAAATGGTTTATGAGGTCAGTGTTTTGCCCCCAACAATCTGATTCCTCATTTTACCGATCACGGAAAGATGGAAGAGCTGAAGACACTTCTTGGATGAGAAGCGAAATGTCTTCAAAGAAAAACAAGAAAGTCCAGTTGCCTCTTGAAAGAGCACCCGTGGGACAACCATGACCTGGGTGTCGGAGAATCTCCATAGACAGATGGAAGGCTGAGTCAACCTTGAGCCGGTCAGGATCAAGCTACTGGCAGTCAGCAGAATTAACCTGCAATGCTTCATTCTAACCACTGCACCACCATCACAATAAGGCTATGTACACTGATCTGGGGATGAGACTGTGGCCAGCAGTCCAACCTCTTTGATTAACTGAGCAGGTGGCGAGGAATGTAATAAAGAAGTCTAAAGGGTTAGGCTTGGAGGCAGCTCTATTGCTCATGAGAGAAAAGGTCTCTTGTCAATCATGGAAAGGCCAAGTGAAAGTATGAAGAACTGAGGTTCCTTAAGTCTGAACTCTGCATGGACCGAATCTACTAAAATAAAAAAGAGAGATTTTAAGATGGTATCTAGGATTCATTTCTTCCTGGGGACTTCAAGGAAGTGGGCAGGTGCTGAAAAGTATAGTTTCCACCAGACGGGACCTATACTCTTGTGTTACCTGATTAATTTGGAGCTGTGGTGGCGCAGTGGTTAGAATGCAGTATTACAGGCTAATTCTGCCAATTGCTAGCAGTTCGATTCTGATCAGCTCAAGGTTGACTCAGCCTTCCATCCTTCTGAGGTCGGTAAAATGAGGGCCGAGATTGTTGGGGGCAAGATGCTGACTCTGTAAACCGCTTACAGAGGGCTGTAAAGCACTGTGAAGCGGTATATAAGTCTAAGTGCTATTGCTATTTGGGAGTTTGGTGGGAGTTGATTGGCTGGATCAGGGTGCTCAGTGCCTCATTGGGAGAGATGATGCTACATGCCTTGAAAGAGGCATCTCTGGGAATGCCAACAGTTCAAAAGGGCCTTTCTTGGTTAAATATTTGCTTATGTGGACATTGGAGAAACACTGGAGTAAGTTTCCAAGCTGAACCAACATATTTAATGAATGAATTACATTCTGCGATATGTTTCTTGTCAATTTTAGATAGGAAGGCGGTGTAGAGAGTGGTGAGAATGGCAGAAAAGATTATTGGCAGTTCACTTCCTTTTAATCAAGGACACAGCACATAAGTGATGCTTGAGCAGGGTTCACAGGATTGTCTGGGACACTACACATCCTCTTCACGATTTGTTTTCCTTGTTACCTTCTGGGAGGGGGCTTCGTGGTATCCAAAGTAGAACATCCAGATTCAGCCACAGTTTTGTTCCATACAGCATCAACCTTGTGAACTCTCAAGTTTCCCCTTTCCGCTATGTGTTCAAAATGAACAGTATGTGTGTGTGTGTGTGTGTGTATGTGTCTATACACACATTTACACACATATATACATGTGTATACACACAAATATATACATGTACACACACACATATGTATATAGCACATGTATATGTGTGTTATGTATGGGTATGGGTAGATATATACTTTCTTTTGAGAGCAGGCAACAGAATTTAACTTTTAATGTGGGTCAGTAAAAAAATGACAATAAAGGTTATCTTATCTATCTTAACTGCACCCTGCTATGATTCCTTGTGGAGTGCAACAATATGAAGAACCATTTTTTTTTACCTGCTGATGTGATCTGAGCTGGATCCTCTTGGGTGATCCCCCCAAAGGCTGGTTCCTGAGAGAGAGATGACACATCTCTGTGTGCTTGGGGTTCTTGAGCACCCAGTTCCATGAAAGGATCCTGAACCTGTCAAAAAAAAAAAAGGAAAGAAGATTTTATGGACCATAGCAACCAAGTTCACTCTAAAAAGAGAAGGCTACATAACAGGTAGTCCTTGACATACGACCACAATTAAGGCCAAAGTTTTCATTGCCAAGCAAGACAGCTGTTAAGCGAGCTTTGTTCCATTTTACGACTATCCTTGCCACAGTTGTTAAGTCAATCACTGCAGTTGTTAAGTTAGTAACCCGGTTGTAAAGTGAATCTGGCTTTCCACATTGACTTTGCTTGTCAGGTCATAAAAGGAGTGCACATGATCCCAGGACACTGCAACTGTCATAAATATGAGCCAGTTGCCAAGCGTCTGAATTTTGATCACATGACTATGGGGATGCTGCAATGGTCGTAAGTGTGAAATATAGTCAAGTCACTTTCCCCCCCCCCCCGCTGTTATAAATATGAACAGTCACTAAACGAAAGGTTGTCAGTGAAGGACTCCTACCCCAGGAAATCAGTAGGAAGGGCCACTAGAACAATCTCAATGATGAAGAATTTTTAGTAATTGTAACAAAAATATTACTGGTACCCAGACGTTACTGTGTTTAAAAGTTCACCTACATTGCTTTTCATGCTGTCACCATTTTGAATACATATAAGTAGTCCTGAACTTACAATTGAGTCCAAAATTTATATATCAAAAGCAACACATTTGTTAAGTGAGTTTTGCCCCATTTTACAACCTTTCTTGCCTCAGTCGTCAAGTGAATCACTGCAGCTGTTAACTTGGCAATGTGTTTGTTAAGTGAATCACTGCCGTTGATAAGTTAGTAACACGGTTGTTAAGTGAATCTGGCTTCCCCATTGACTTTGCTTGTCAGAAGATCGCAAAAGGTGATCACATGATCCCGGGACACTACAACGGTCATAAATATGAGCCAGTTGCCCAGCATCCGAATTTTGATCACGTGACCAGGGGGCTGATGAAAGAAAAATGGTCATAAGTCACTTCTTAAAATGCTGTTGTAACTTTGAATGGTCACTAAATGAACTTTTGTTAAGTCAAGGATTACCTGTCCGCCTATGGAGATTCTCAGTCATCCAGGTCATGGTTGCCTCAAAGGTGCTTTTGTGGGTGACCCTGAGGACACAGATAAACCCCCAAGTGGCCTTAATGACTCTCTTAAAAGAATGCAAATGACCAGCTGTCTGCAAGGAATATAAATTCTTCCATTCCCCACCATCGAGTCAGACTTGAAGAAGCTTCTTGGATGAGAAGCAAAACATCTTCAAAGAAAACAAGAAACTCCAGTTGCCTGCTGAAGAAATACCTTTGGGTCAAGGATTACCTGGACAATGATTTTTGTCTCACCTGCATTTCTGCCAGCTTCTTCTCTTCTACCTGGCTCAGGAGGAAACCTTCTGCGAGGGCTACCGCCTGGGAGCTGGTCTCCACTCCACACTCCCTCACCCAGCGCTCCATCTCTGGAGGCAGGATGGCCAGGAACTGCTCCAGGACCACCAGGTCCAACATCTGAGCTTTCGTGTGCTGCTCTGGCTTCAACCATTGACGGTAAAGACGATGTAGATGACTGCAGAGCTCTCGAGGTGTCTCTGCTTCTTTCTGGCAGAACGTCTGGCAAGGGTGATGTTCTCCAGGCCGTCTGGTGGTTTCTCCTTCCAGGTTGTTCTTCCTAGTTCTTTTCCAGAACTTCTCAGTAGACCCAACCAAGCCAATCTGGGGCCCTTTTCCTTCTGGATCTTGTGAGCCGACTTTTCTGGTGTATTGAAGTGCTGGTCCACACCCACCCAAAGTCTGCCCTGGGTTTGCAAAAGGACTTTCGGTCCTAGGAGCAGAATGGTAAGAAGAGACCCCCTGAGCCATCTTGGGGGAAGTGGGACTTTGATCCTCAAACAATAAAAATCTTCCCACGGAGCAAAAGATGCTTCAAATTTTCAAGCTAATGGAAAGGAAGAAAAAGAAAGATAAATGAGAAAAAGAGAGTTTTGTTCCTAGACATTGATAGGATGTTCTTGTCCAAAATTATTTAAGGGAAGAGAGAGAAGACACTGCTCTGAATCCCAAAGATGCTTTTTCACGAGGCAACTGGACTTTGTTTTTCTTTGAAGCCTTTCCTCCAGCCCCCCCCCCCAAATCCTCTAGCCTTTTCTCCAGCCCTCCCACTCCCAAAATGCTCTGGCCTTTCCTGCAGCACCCCCATTCCCCAAAATGTTCCGGCCTTTCCTCCAGCACCACCATTACCCAAATTTTTGCTTTGATAGGAAAAACCATCGCCGGACAGGGTCCCCACCAGGGAGCCAGGACCCCCTACCCAGCGTGGGAAAGGGGGCCTTGGGGGGGGGAATATGGCTGGAGCAGTCCCAGGCTGCCTCGGCGGGGCGGGGGGGGGTTGAATGCTTCCTTCCAGAGGGGCCAGCGAGAAAGGGCTTTGCAAGCCTGGCGGGGCGTCTGCCTGGGAATTGCAAGGAAAGAGCAACGCTGAGCTGAACCAGACGGAGTTCTGCTTGTCTCTCTTCGCTCCCCCACACAAACACACACACCTTTCACAGCTGTTTTTTTTTTCTGGGGGGAATAAAAGCATTCCAACCTAAGACTGCAGGGGACACCCCAAGCTTAAAAAGAGCAAGATCCAAAAAAGGGGGAAGAGTACCGTAGTCCGGATCCGTCGATGGGGTCAAGTCCGGGATCCAGGCTCCTCCCACCCCACCCCCACCCCCCGGACTCCCACCGACCTGGAGAAGGCCCTCCCTTCCTCGCAGCACCGCCCTCTCTATTAAGAGTGGAGAGCAGGTTCGCGCCTGCGCACTCTTCTACGGACAATTGCACCGAATTTAGGATTGGGAGGTTTTGCAATGCAAAAATCTGCATGTTTTTTTTTTAAATCCTTTTCTTGCTGGGGAGTTGGGGGCACTCAGAAAAAAAAAATCAAGCACGGGCAGAGAGAATTGTGCTTCCTCAAAAAAGGCAAAACAGGGCCCGAGCTGAAACGGTATATGAGCAGGGGGCTGGACTAGGACCTCCAATTGGGCAGAGGGGGAGAGAAATCTTTCCTGTTTGTCTTTCTCCCCCCGCCCACCTCCAGCATTTTAATTTTTAATTTTTTTATATATTGTGGTTAAATAACTTTCAATTCTATCTTATAAAAAATACTAGTATAAGGATTTCTAAACTATCAATTTATCAATCAACAATCATCCTAGCATGCCTCCTTGACTCTAGCCATTTATATACTTCATTCCAAATTTCGAAATAGTCTGTTTCAGTTTTGTTTTTAAGTTCTAATGTTAACCTATCCATTTCAGCCCAGGATAGGATTTTATTTATTACTTCTTCCTCGGTAGGGGTTTCTTTTCCCTTCCATGTCTGAGCATAGGCTAGTCTCGCTGCAGTTAGAATATGCAATACTAAATATAAAGATCCTTTATATAATGGATCTTTATATAATGGATCCAGGAAATTATAGACCTATCAGCCTGACCTCAATACCTGGGAAGATTCTGGAAAAGATAATCAAACAACGAATCAGCAAACACCTAGAGGCAAACAAAATGACTACTAAAAGCCAACATGGGTTTGTCAAAAACAGATCATGCCAGACAAACCTTATTGCATTCTTTGACCAAGTGACAAAATTAGTGGATCAGAGGAATGCTGTGGATATAATTTACTTGGAGTTCAGTAAGGCATTTGATAAAGTAGATCACAACCTACTACTTGATAAGATAGAAAAATGTGGGTTAGACAGCATCACCACCAGATGGATTCGTAGCTGGCTGACCGGCCGTACTCAGCGTGTGGTCCTCAATGGAACCGCATCTACATAGAGGGAAGTGTGTAGTGAGGTGCCCCAGGGCTCTGTTCTGGGGCCAGTGCTCTTCAACATCTTCATCAATGATTTGGACGAGGGGATAGATGGGGAACTCATCAAATTTGCGGATGACACCAAGCTGGCAGGAATAGCCAACACTCCAGAAGACAGGCTGAAGATACAAGAGGACCTGGACAGACTTGAACACTGGGCGCTATCTAACAAAATGAAATTCAGTGGTGAAAAAAGTAAGGTTTTACATTTAGGCAAGAAAAACCAAATGTACAGGTATAGTATAGGGGGTACCTTGCTCAATAGTAGTAACTGTGAGAGGGATCTCGGAGTCCTAGTGGACAATCACTTAAATATGAGCCAGCAGTGTGTTGCAGCTGCCAAAAAAGCCAACACAGTGCTGGGCTGCATTAACAGAGGGATAGAATCAAGATCACGTGAAATATTAATACCACTTTACAATGCCTTGGTAAGGCCACGCTTGGAATACTGCATCCAGTTTTGGTCACCACAATGTAAAAAAGATGTTGAGACTCTAGAAAGAGTGCAGAGAAGGGCAACAAAGATGATTAGGGGACTGGAAGCTAAAGCATATCAGGAACGTTTGCTGGAATTGGGTATGTCTAGTTTAATGAAAAGAAGGACTAGGGATGACATGATAGCAGTATTCCAATATCTCAGGGGTTGCCACAAAAAAGAGGGAGTCAAGCTATTCTCCAAGGCGCCTGAGGGCAGGACAAGAAGTAATGGATGGAAACTAGTCAAGGAGAGAAGCAACCTGGAACTGAGGAGAAACTTCCTGAGAGTTAGAACAATTAACCAGTGGAACAGCCTAACCCTTCCAACTTTATTATTATTATTATTATTATTATTATTATTATTATTATTATTATTATTATTATTATTATTATTATTATTATTATTATTATTATTATTATTATTATATTATTATTATTATTATTATTATTATTATTATCATCATCATCATCATCATCATCCTTGGTAATAATCCCTAATAAAAAGGTTTCTGGTTTTGACTTGATTTTTTGTGATAATATCTCTTCCAGCCAATTTTTTATCATATGCCAAAATTCTTGAGCTTTTGGGCATTCCCACCACATGTGATAGTAAGTCCCTGGTGACTTTCTACATTTCCAACATATCGAGGAATGGGAGGTTTTGCAATGCAAAAATCTGCATATATTTTTTTTAATCCCTTTCTTGCTGGGGGGTTGGGGGCACTCAGAAAAAAAAATCAAGTACAGGCAGAGAGAATTGTGCTTCCTCAAAAAAGGCAAAACTGGGCCCGAGCTGAAATGGTATATCAGCAGGGGGCTGGATTAGGACCTCCAATTGGGCAGAGGGGGAGAGAAATCCTTCCTGTTTGTCTTTCTCTCTCCCCCCGCCCACCTCCAGTGTTTTAATTTTTCTTCTTCCCCTCCCTGGACGTGGAAGACGGGCTAAAAAGGTGAAACCCATTGGGAGGAAAGCAAATGCAAAAATTTGCAGCCGGAGATCAAGATCACGTGAAGTATTAATACCACTTTACAATGCCTTGGTAAAGCCACACTTGGAATACTGCATCCAGTTTTGGTCACCCCGATGTAAAAAAGACGTTGAGACTCTAGAAAGAGTACAGAGAAGAGCAACAAAGATGATTAGGGGACTGGAGGCTAAAGCATATAAGGAACGGCTGCTGGAATTGGGTATGTCTAGTTTAATGAAGAGAAGGACGAGGGGGGACATGATAGCAGTGTTCCAATATCTCAGGGGCTGCCACAAAGAAGAGGAAGTCAAGCTATTCTCCAAAGCACCTGAAGGCAGGACAAGAAGCAAGGGATGGAAACTAATCAAGAAGAGAAGCAACCTAGAACTAAGGAGAAACTTCCTGACAGTTAGAACAATTAACCAGTGGAACAACCTGCCTCCAGAAGCGGTGAATGCTCCAACACCGGACGTTTTTAAGAAGAGACTGGACAGCCATTTGTCTGAAATGGTATATGGTTTCCTGCCGGAGCAGGGGGTTGGACTAGATGACCTCCAAGATCCCGTCCAACTTTATTATTATTATTTTGCAGATGGGTGGGGAAAACCGAGAGGCTGGACCACCTATGTGTGTGTGTATGTGGGTATATGCATATTTTTTTATTTTTGTCATGTTTATGCAGTGTATATTGGAGGCGGTTACCTTCTTTTTTTTTTTTTTTTTTTTATGTTTTATTATTTTTATCGGGATAAAAGGGGAAGGGTAGGTAAAGATATAACATAGGGTAAAAAACAAGGATTAAACCAAGGGTAGGGATAGATACAATAATGGGGTTACCCCCAACACTAAATCAACGCTTTAGCAAGCAGACTGTCGTCCGGGTATACATATTAAGTATGCATGATTAACATAATACTAAAAAGCTATATTAATAAATTTATCACTATTAATAGTAAAAACTTAACCCAATACATATCATTCATTCTATAAGTAATAATCAGTATACTATTAGTGATGTATTACTAAGTAAATATAATTACATATAAGTATCAGTATAACGCTTATTAATTATAATTAATTATAGTTAAATATAAACATCTAACCAAAAAGTTAAAAAATGATATTCAAAAGAAAGTACATCATTTATCTTATTTAATTTCATCATCTTTTTTCATTCTGTCTTATTGCTAACCATTGATAAAAATTTTCCCATGTTTTAAAGAAAGTTGTGTCTTCTTTCTCTTTAATTTCTAAAGTTAATCTATCCATTTCTGCACATTCCAATATTTTCATAATAATAATCTGATCAGGTGGTATCTTTTCATTTTTCCAAAATTGTGCAAATGCTATTCTCGCTATATTCTGTTAATATATGTAAAATTAAATATTCATTCTCTTTTCCGTAATTAGATCTTAATATTCCTAATAAAAACAATTCCGGTTTGAATTCTATCTGTATCTTAGTCATCTTTTCTAGCCATCTGTGGATTTTAAGCCAATATATCTTTGCATTAGGGCATATCCACAGATATGATAATAAGTTCCTGGTTTTTGTTTGCATTTCCAACACATATTTGATACATTTTTAAACATTTTCTCTAGTCTAACTGGTGTCATATGCCATCTATAAAACATTTTATATAAATTCTCCTTATATGCAGCCGCTTTGGTAAGTTTAATATTTCGATCCCATAATTTTTGCCAATCTTCTAAGTCTATAGAGTATCCAAAGTTCTTAGCCCATACTATCATTGTTTCTTTTACTTGTTCTTCTTCCATCTTCCAGCTTAGCAGAAATTTATAGAGTTTTTTAATCAAATGTTCATCAGTTTTTAACAATATTTTATCTAGCGGTGTCTGTTCTTTATAAAATCCTGTAGACTTTATATCTTTTTCATATCTTGTCTGAATTTGCAAGTAAGACCATCATGTTAAGTCTATACCCTGTTGCTGAAGAATTTGTCTAAGTTTCCCATCTTTGTCCAAAATATCTTTATAGCTAACGAGTTTATCATAATTAATTAAATTTGGGTAGGAAAAGGCTTCCATTGTCGAGATCCACTCAGGTATTTTCATGTAAGTTTTATGTTTAATTTTTTCCCACTCTGAAAGCAGTACATTCCTTATAGCATGATTTTGAAAATATTTATGTACTTTATTTTTCTCATACCACAAAAATGCATGCCAACCTAATTGCAAATCATGCCCCTCTAAATAAAGAAGCCTTTTGTTTCTCAATGTAATCCATTCTTTAAGCCAAAGCAAAATAGCTGCCTGATAATAAAGTCTCCAATCCGGGAGTCCAAAGCCCCCTCTGTCTTTAGAATCTTGTAATAATTTAATTTTAATTCTAGCTCTTTTACCTTGCCATATAAATCTGGTTATTGTAGCGTTTAATTCATCAAAGAATTTTTGATTTAACTTGACAGGAACTGTTTGAAAAAGAAAAATTAGCTTAGGTAAAATGTTCATCTTAACAGTCGCTATCCTTCCTAGTAATGATAATTGAAGGTTTTTCCATTTCTCCAAATCCACTTTTATTTGTTTTAGTAATCTCTCGTAGTTGTCTTCTTTTATTGTTGTATATTTTGAAGTTAAATAGATACCTAAATATTTAACTTTTTTAACTATTTGAAGGTTTGTCTTTTTAGCAAATTGAGTTTTTTGTTTATCTGTTAAATTCTTCGTTAATACTTTAGTCTTTTCCGTGTTTATCTTCAACCCCGCCACTTCTCCAAATTTCTCTATTTTCCGCAAGAGTTTAACAGCTGTCTCTAATGATTCCTCCAAAATAAAAACTAAATCATCCGCAAAAGCCTGTAGTTTGTATTTTTGATCTTTTATCTCCAATCCTTTAATCTCAATATCTTGCCTAATATTTCTAGCCAACACTTCCAATGTAAAAATGAATAACAAAGGGGACAATGGACATCCCTGTCTTGTGCCTTTTTTAATGTCAAAGCTGTCTGTGTAATCTCCATTTATAAGTATCCTTGCTGATCGTTTATTATAAATTGCTTGAATTGCATTTATAAAATTTCCGCCAAAGTCCATCTCCTTCAACTGTTGAAACAAAAATTGCCAATTAAGATTATCAAAAGCTTTTTGCGCATCAAGAAATATAAGCGCCAACTGTTTCCCTGGATGGTTTTCATAATACTCCAACACATTTAAAATAATCCTTAAATTATTCTTTATCTGTCTTTTTGGTAAAAAGCCATTTTGGTCTGAATGGACGAATTCAGTCAAAAATGTCTTCATTCTTTCTGCCATTATTGTAGTAAATATTTTATAATCCACATTTAGTAAAGATATTGGTCTATAGTTTTTAATTTGTGTACAATCAGTGTCTTCTTTAGGTATAAGAGAGATGTTAGCTTCTTTCCAGGAATTTGGTATTTTTGTCTCTGAAAAAGCTTCATTACAAAGGTCTTTCAAAATCGGACTAACAATGTCTTGTAGAGCTATATAAAATTCTGCAGGGAGACCATCAGGTCCCGGAGTTTTATCCTTTTTTTGTTTTTTTATCGCCTCTGTAATCTCCATCATTGTTATATTCTCATTTAATATGTATTGCATATTCTCTGGTACCTTTGGAAGGTCCGCTTCTTTTAAATATTCCTGTATTGTCTCATTCGAAACCACCTCAGTTTTATAAAGTGTCTCATAATAAGCTGTAGTAATTTTTTTAATTGCATCATTGTGACAGTACAATTGGCCTTTTGTATCTTGTAGTTTACTTATCAATCTTTTTTCTCTTTCTTTTTTCAATTTATATGCCAACCATCTTCCGGGTTTATTAGCATTTTCAAAGAAATTCTGTTTACATCGTTTAATCTGTTGTGCCCTTATGTCCATTTCCATTAGATTTAATTTGTGTTTTATTAATTCCATCTGTATCTTCAATTCTTTTTTTTGTGGATCATTTCGTAGCTCCATTTCCAATTTACTAAATTGTTCTTTCAATCTAAGTTGTATTTGTTTCTTTTCTTTATTCTTTTTGGCCACATAGGTTATAACCACGCCCCTAAAATATGCTTTCGCTGTATCCCATACATTTTGAATAGAAGTTTCTTCTTTCTTATTTATTTAAAAAAAAAATCCATTTCTTTCATTGCTAATTGCAAAAATTCCTTTTCTTTCAATATAGCTTTGTTCAACCGCCATCTTAGTTTCTTTCTAGTTCCTTTCCACGTCATTCTAATTGGATTATGGTCTGCCCAAATATTAGGTTCTATTTCAATCTCCTGTATCATAGTCTTTAAGTCATAAGAAGTCCATATCATATCAATTCGTGACCAGGATTTATGTCTATTTGAATAAAATGTGTATTGTGCTTTATCTGGATTCATTTCTCTCCATATATCTTGTATACCTAATTCGTCTTTCATCTTTAGAAAATAATTAGATAAGGTATTTCCCCCTTTTTTCTCGTTTGTAGCTCTTGTAATCCTGTTTTGCATCGGTTATCGCATTAAAGTCTCCAAGAATACAAAGGTTTTGATAGTTTAATTCCATTAACTTATCATATAGTTGCTGAAAAAATTGGTCTTGTTTCTCATTGGGGGCATATATCGCAATCATCAAAATTTGTTTTTGGTTCCATGTAATTTCCACCATTAATAATCTTCCTTCATCATCAGCATAAATTTGTTTTGGGTTCATCTTCTCTTTTATATAGAAAGCTACCCCTCTTTTCTTTTGCAGTGCCGATGAAAAATAAAGTTTGCCTATTTTTGGTTGTTCTAGAAGTCTTAAGTGTTGTCTTTTTATATGTGTCTCTTGGAGACAAATTATGTCCATTTTTAATTTTTGTAATCTATAAAATATTTTACTCCTTTTTGATGGGGAGTTAAGACCATTTATATTTGTTGAAAAAATTTCAATTTCTTCCATAATTTTAATTATACTTAGATCTCAGTCTTCTAGGAGAAGTTATCTGTCTCTGATCTTTGGGTCTTACATCCTCTTCTGATTGAGTCTTTTTAGGTTCTTCCTCTTCTGTTTGTTTCGATGCTCCTGCTTCTTCCTCTGATTTTTTAGATCTGATATCGTCTCCTTCCAGGAAGGCTCTATGATTATTAAAAAATTCCTCTGCTTTAAGTGGGGTATCCAATCTATATCTTCTCGAGTCCCAAAAAATTAATAATCCTTCTGGGACCAACCATCTAAAATTCACTCCTTTGTTCAGTAGTTTCCTTGTCAAAAATTGATATTCTCTTCGTGCTTCTCTTGTTCTCTTCGGGATCTGTTTAAGAACTAAAAGTTCTTTATCTTTATATTTCAGTGGTTGGTCTCTTATTGCTCTCAAAATCTCATCTCGTATTGCTCTTTTAAGAAATCTTACGTGGACCTCTCTAGGAACTCTATTTCTTCTTGCATAGCTTGAATTGACTCTAAAGACCTGGTCCATTTCTTTTTTCATTTGATCCATTTCTATTCCAAGTCGATCCGCCAATAGCTCACACATCAACTCTAACAGGTTCTCATCTTTCTCTTCTATGATATTTTGGAATCTCAAAAAGTATGACGCACGTTCCATCTCCATGACAGCGATGCTATCTTCCAATTCCGCATTAACTTGTGCCAATCTCTGATTCTCATCTTGTAATGCTTCTAATTTCTGATCAACCGTCTCCGACTTATCTTCTATTTTTTGTATTCTTTGTTGAGTATCTATCATCGCCTGTTGAAAAGTTTCCATTTTTTGATCCATTTTAAGAAGATCACTTTTCAAGTCTTCATAGTTTTTATCCAAATCTTTTTTCATTTCCATTTTGGAGTCTGCAATTGCTTGGAGTATCGCTTGCGTGTCTTTTTGTTGAGTTTCCTGTTGTAAAAATGTAGTAATTGATTTTTGAGGAGCTGGGCTCACCGAGGTTGAAGCGGTGGCCGAAGAGCCCTTCTTCACCCCTTTAGCCAAATTTGAGATGCTCATCTTCTAGTTGTTGTATTTATTTATAATCCACTGAGGAGCCCAATGGCCAGTTGTAATCCACCAGAGGGCCCAATGGCCAATTGTAATCCAATGCCCTCCTATTATCAGGAGACAAGGCACACGTACTTTTAACGGAAAAAAAGAAAAAAGAAAGGAAAAGAGTACTAATAATTCCAACAAAAAATTAATTAAGGAAAAGAAAAGAAAAAGAGGGGAACAACAAAAATTTCTGCAACCATCCCAAAAGGAGGGAGAATAAAAAAAGAAAAGTAAAAAGAGCAAACAAAAAGGCCAAAAAAAGAAATGTATTTATATCCAAAAGAAAAATCAAAAAGAAAAAGAAAAGAAAGAATTGTGGTATAAAAGCAAAAATATTATAAGGAAAAATGGTCTAATTGTAAATTAAAAAATTTATTTCACAGTCACCCACAAGAAAAAACAAAACCCTATTTTTTTGCTGTAAAAAATATATAGCTAATTAAAAAGACCAAACATTCACAGAAGGAGCTGGGAGGAGGCGGTTACCTTCTTGAGAGCTGTATGCAATGAAATTTTAATGGGTGCCGATTAGCGTACGTTACTACGTTCAAAGTGACAGTAAAGTTATTATTCTATGCTATTTGGCTGGAACTCTGGGTGGAAGAAGAACGTGGAAAAGGAAGGCCACGGGGGGGAGGAGTTGGAGACCCAGAGAGGATGCTCCTTTGGTTGCCTGCCCCGTGGTCGAATTCCTCCGTAGTTGGTGGCATCTATCAGTTTCCAAGCTAGATAGCTGGGTGTAAGCTGGCCATATGGTCCAGGAGGAATGGATACAAGGGAAACCTGCACAGATAGTCCTTGATTTACAACCATTCGTTTGGTAACTTTTGAATAGAATGGAATAGAATAGAATAGAATAGAATAGAATAGAATAGAATAGAATAGAATAGAATAGAATAGAATAGAATAGAATAGAATAGAATAGAATAGGAGTTGGAAGGAACCTTGGAGGTCATCTAGTCCAGCCTCCTGCTCAAGCAGGAGAACTTATACCATTTCAGACAAGTGACTGTGTAATCTCTTCTTAAAAACCTCCAGTAATGGAGCGCCCACAATTTCTGGTGACAAGCTGTTCCACTGGTTAATTGTCCTCACTGTTAGGAACTTTCTCCTTAATTCCAGGTGCTTCTCTCTTTGGTCAGTTTCCCACCATTGTTTCTTGTCCTGCCCTCTTGTGCTTTGGAGAATAGTTTGATGCCCTCTTCTTTGTGGCAGTCTCTGAAATACTGGAATACTGCTATCGTGTCACCCCTATTTCTTCTTTTCTTTAGACTAGCCCAGGGGTAGGCAACCTCGGCTCTTTTATGACTCGTGGACTTCAACTCCCAGAATTCCTGAGTCAGCTTAGCTGACTCAGGAATTCTGGGAGTTGAAGTCCACGAGTCATAAAAGAGCCGAGGTTGCCTACCCCTGGACTAGCCAAACCCAATTCCTGCAGCTGTTCTTCGTATATTTTAGTCTCCAGGCCTTTGATCATTTTAGTTGCTCTTCTCTGAACTTTTTCCAAAGTCTCATTTTTTTTTGTAGTATTCCAAGTGTGGTCTCACTGGGGTTTTATAAAGCAGTACTAATACTGTGTGATCTTGATTCTATACCTCTGTTTATACAAGCTTTTTTGGCTGCTGCTGCACACTGCTGGCTCATAGTCAAGTAATCGTCCACTAGGACTCCAAGGTCCCTCTCACAGTTGCTGTTTTTCAACCAGGTCTCAACTAATCTGTACTTATATCTTTGATTTTTCCTGCCTAAATGTTTTACATTTTCTCCACATTAAAACTCATTTTGTTGGATAGGGCCCATTGTTCAAGTGTGTGACCGTTTAGTGACCGTTCAAAGTTACATATTGGAATTTTCCGATCTTTCTCGTTGCTTATTTCTGATTTATTCAAAATGTGCAGTTTAGGCTAACACCCCATAATAAGCACGGGAGGGTGCAAATAGTTAGCTAAGCTATCCATCTCTTGATATGTGTTTTAGCATGCCAATTATGAATTTTTTTACCATTGGACCTTTGCCTAGACTTTTTTTTTCTTTCCCTTTCCTTTTTATTTCCTTTCTTTCTTTCCTTCCTTCCTCCTTTCTTTCCTTTCTTGTTTGCTTGTTTTCTTCATCCCTTCCTCCTTTTCTTCCTCCCTCCCTGAGCAGCCAGGGGAAATGGGAGACCAGACAGGGACCTCTGCAGACACTAGCCTTATGTCAAATAAAGGGAATAAGCAAATGATCATCGGAGAAATTAGATGAAAGAAAATTTGACATTGCCTGGTTGATCAGCGTCTCCCAACCAGGATGGAGTTTTCTCCATTACTGGAGAATGGCGAGGAAGAAAACTTAACTGCAAGAGAAACGGTAGTGCTGGCGACCCTCAATATTTGTTTAATAAACAGGAAGTGGTAAAATATATATATTTTTGCAACCAGAGGTTTTAAGTAAATTATAAACAGGAGATCCAATACACGGATAAATGCAAATTAAGTAATCCTCTTACTGGACAGAGACCCAGAAAGAATCAATGAAGGAGAAAGAATTGAGAATTGGAAGCCTCCTGTTTGAGCAGAAGGTTGGACTTAAGACCTCTAAGATCCCTTCCAACTCTTACTCTGTAAGTAAAGTCAGAATTAAGAAAATCAGACCTGGTATATAGCTATGCACACTGAGTATTCCCATGCAAGCAGAGATTGAAGTGCCAGTCCTTCTACTAATTGTCCCCACTGCCTCTACTGATCAACAGGTTTATAGGTATTTTTCTCTAATATTAAGCTGTAACTCTTTCAAGAGCTTTCAATAATTTTAATCCTGTCCATCATGTTCCCTGTATCTACTTCCTGTACTAATCAGGAGGTTTATAGGTATTTGTCTATAATAATGAGTGGGAATGGGAAAGGATAGGACGGGGGGATAGGGGTGGAATGGAAATAGGATAGGATAGGATAGGATAGGATAGGATAGAAAATAGAATAGAAATTAGAATAGAATAGAATAAATAGAATAGAATAGAATAGAATAGAATAGAATAGAATAGAATAGAATAGAATAGAATAGAATAGAATAGAATAGAACAGGAATAGATTCTTTATTGGCCAAGTGTGATCAGACACACAAGGAAGTCGTCTCTGGTGCATAAGCTCACAGTATTCATACAAACAGCAATTAATAGGTCATAAAGAGTATAAATCATAGTTGCAATCATTAATCATAAGTTACAAACAACAATTGATAAATCTTAAGAAACCAATAGAAGACAGTAGGAGAAGATGAGAAAAGACGAGAAATGAGACAGTGCTGTGGGAATTGTTTAGCAGAGTGATGGCATGGGGGGGGGGGCTGTCATGTCTGGTTGTTTTGGTGTGCAGTGCCCTGTAGTGTCATCTTGAGGGAAGGAGTTGAAATACATTATGTCCAGGATGTGAGCTGTCTGTAGGTATTTTCTCAGCCCTTCTGGTTCGTGCACTATACAGATCCTCAATGGAAGGCAGGCTGGTTGTAATTGCTTTTTCGGCAGTCCTAACTATCCGTTGAAGTCTGTGTCTGTCTTGTTTGGTTGCAGTGCCAAACCAGACAGTTATAGAGGTGCAAATGACAGACTCAATTAGTTATAGCTGTTCCAAGAGCTTTCAGTAATGTTGATCCTGTCCACCATCTTATCATCTTAAATCTTATCTAATATCTTTTCATTTCATTTCATTTTGTCTGTCTGTCTGTCTGTCTGTCTATCATATATCGAATTTTGTAACCTCCCATCTGGGCGATGATTCCTCGTTTTCCTTCCTTCAGCCATGCCAGTTCATTTTAGTCCATGATTCTGCACGAGGATCATAACCTCAGAACTGGGGTCTCTGAAGTTCTTTCCACAGTCAGCGCACTCATATGGTGTCTCCCGTGTGGGTCCTTCTGTGGGAAGTAACAGAACTGCTCTTTCTAAAGCTCTTTCCACATTCCGTACATTTGTACGGTTTCTCCCCTGTGTGGATCCTTTTATGAGAACTAAGGGAACTGCTTACAGTGAAGCTCTTTCCACATTCCATACATTTGTATGGCTTCTCCCCTGTGTGGGTCCTTTTATGGGATGTAAGGGAACTGCTTACGCTAAAACTCTTCCCACACTCCATACATTGATACGGCTTCTCTCCCGTGTGGATCCTTTTATGGGAAGTGAGGTAACTTGCATCACTGAAGCGCTTTCCGCACTCCAGGCACTGATATGGTTTCTCCCCAGTGTGGATCCTCTTATGGGAGGTAAGGCGGCTTTTCTGACAAAAGCGCTTCCCACACTCCACACATTGATAGGGTTTCTCCCCTCTGTGGATTCTCCTGTGTGCAGTCAGGTAACTGCTCTGACTGAAGCTCTTTCCACATTCCGTGCATTGATAGGGTTTCTCTCCTCGGTGGATCCTCATATGGGATGTAAGGGAGCAGCTCACGCTAAAACTCTTCCCACACTCCATACATTTATATGGCTTCTCTCCGGTGTGGATCCTTTTATGGGAAGTGAGGTGACTTGCATCACTGAAGCGCTTCCCACACTCCAGACACTGGTACGGTTTCTCCCCGGTGTGGATCCTCTTATGGGAAGCAAGGTGGCTTCTCTGAGAGAAGCACTTCCCACACTCCACACATTGATAGGGTTTCTCCCCTCTGTGGATTCTCGTGTGGGAAGTCAGGTAACTTCTCTTAATGAAGCTCTTTCCACACTCCATGCATGGATATGGTTTCTCTCCTCGGTGGATCCTTTCATGAGTCATAAGTTGACTTTTCTGTGGGAAACTCTTCCCACAGTCCATGCATTGATACGGCTTCTCCCGGACATGACACTTTTGATGATTATTGAGATGGCTACTCTGGCTGAAGCTCTCTCCGCATTCCACACATTTATATAATTTTCCTCCAAGAGATATATTTTGATTTAAAGTAAGAGGAAAGGCCCAACAAGAATGTTCCCTACTTTCATGTTGTGCCTCCGCAGGGTGCCTTCTGCAATATCGACACAATCCTGATTCCTCTTTCAATACTTTTCCACACCCTGGACACATTCTGCTTTCTTGGTGATATTTTTTGGCCAGGAACACACTGTTATCTGCACAATTGAAAGCGGGGGCTTCCTCTGGCTCTCTGTTTAGCTGGTTTTCCTCCGGTCTTCGCACTTCCTGTTTATCTCTGAACATCCTTTCTCCAATTTCATTTTTGACTGTTGGTGAGTGCTTTGTCATCTCCTTCTTACAGTGCTCATTCTCCCACTTTTTGCCTGATTGCAACAAAAAGAAAAAACAAAAGAGGTGAGTTTCACAAGATGTTCAAGGCACAACTGAAGCAGCATCAGGGATCAAGTTCTATTGCTACATCCTGTATTTGAACATTACAGGTAGTTCTTGACTTATGAGCCGTGGTGGCGCAGTGGTTAGAATACATTATTGCAGGCAGACTCTGCCGACTGCCAGTAGTTCGATCCTGACTGGCTCAAGATTAACTCAGCGTTCCATCCTTCCGAGGTCAGTAAAACGAGGAGCCAGATCTTTGGAGGCAATATGCTGACTCTGTGAAAAAAGAGTAGAAAAGAAGAAAGAGAAAGCTTACCCATGCAAGCCACGTTCCTTGCATTTTCCAACATGACCTCCCCGTACAGCAATTTTTCGTCAGGATTCAGCAGAGCCCACTCCTCTTCAGAAAAAAACACAGCTACATCTTCAAATGACATACGATTCTGAAACTTAAAAAAAAGAAAAAAAATCCCTCTTAATATACAATTGAGGTCGTAAATCAAGGACTACCTGTACTATATGAAAATCGCCCAGGGGTCACTCTGAGATTGAGATGGGTGGTATCTAAGCTTTATAAATAAATAAAAATAAAAAATTATTTATCAAGCTGATACCAACCATCTCACTCGCAGAATGACTCTGGGCCATTTTCAGGTAGTAAAAATAGTCCTTGACGTACGACCAGAATTGAGCCCAACATTTCTGTTGTCAAGAGAGACAGTTGTTAAGTACGTTTTGCCTCGTTTTATGACCTTGTTTGCCACAGTTAATAACATGGTTGTTAACTGAATCTAGCTTCCCCATTGACTTTGTATGTTTTAGCCTCCAGTCCCCTAGTCATCTTTCTTGCCCTTCTCTGCGCTGTTTCCAGTCTCAACATCTTTTTTTATATTGTGGTGATCAAAACTGGATGCAATATTCCAAGTGAGGTCTTACCAAGGCATTGTAAAGTGGTACTAACACTTTACGCGAGCTTGATCCCTCCTACCTGAGTTGGAATGATAACTGCAGTTTCAGTTCCACCACAAAGGAAAGGCATTTCGGCATGAAACCTCAGGATTGCTCCATTCCCTGATAAGACAAAAATGGAGGAAGACACTTTGAAAACATTCCTACTGCATTCTGGAGCAAAATTATGGAAAACAAGGGCCATTCTTTCACACAAGTGAGACTGCAAGTAAGCAGTAGCAATAGCACTTAGACTTATATACCACTTCAAAGGGCTTTACAGCATTCTCTAAATGGTTTATGAGGTCAGTGTTTTGCCCCCAACAATCTGAGTCCTCATTTTACCGATCACGGAAGGATGGAAGAGCTGAAGACACTTCTTGGATGAGAAGCGAAACGTCTTCAAAGAAAAACAAGAAAGTCCAGTTGCCTCTTGAAAAAACACCCGTGGGACAACCATGACCTGGGTGTCGGAGAATCTCCATAGACAGATGGAAGGCTGAGTCAACCTTGAGCCGGTCAGGATCAAGCTACTGGCAGTCAGCAGAATTAACCTGCAATGCTTCATTCTAACCACTGCACCACCATCACAATAAGGCTATGTACACTGATCTGGGGATGAGACTGTGGCCAGCAGTCCAACCTCTTTGATTAACTGAGCAGGTGGCGAGGAATGTAATAAAGAAGTCTAAAGGGTTATGCTTGGAGGCAGCTCTATTGCTCATGAGAGAAAAGGTCTCTTGTCAATCATGGAAAGGCCGAGGGACTTCAAGGAAGTGGGCATGTGCTGAAAAGTACAGTTTCCACCAGACGGGACCTATACTCTTGTGTTATCTGGTTCACTTGGAGCTGTGGTGGCGCAGTGGTTAGAATGCAGTATTACAGGCTAATTCTGCCAATTGCTAGCAGTTCGATCCTGATCAACTCAAGGTTGACTCAGCCTTCCATCCTTCTGAGGTCGGTAAAATGAGGGCCCAGATTGTTGGGGGCAAGATACTGACTCTGTAAACCGCTTACAGAGGGCTGTAAAGCGGTATATAAGTCTAAGACAGTGCTATTGCTATTTGGGAGTTTGGTGGGAGTTGATTGGCTGGATCAGGGTGCTCAGTACCTCATTGGGAGAGATGATGCTACATGCCTTGAAAGAGGCATCTCTGTCTGGGAATGCCAGCAGTTCAAAAGGGCCTTTGTTGGTTAAATATTTGCTTATCGGGACATTGGAGAAACACTGGAGTAGGTTTCCAAGCTGAACCAACATATTTAATGAATGAATTACATTCTGCGATATGTTTCTTTTCAACTTCAGACAGGAAGGCGGTGCAGAGAGTGGTGAGAATGGCAGAAAAGATTACTGGCAATTCACTTCCTTTTAATCAAGGACACAGCACATAAGTGATGCTTGAGCAGGGTCGACAGGACTGTCTGGGACACTAAACATCCTCCTCACAACCTGTTTTCCTTGTTACCTTCTGGGAGGGGGCTTCGTGGTATCCAAAGTAGAACATCCAGATTCCATACAGCATCAACCTTGTGAACTCTCAAGTTTCCCCTTTCCGCTATGTGTTCAAAATGAACAGTGATTATGTGTGTGTGTGTGTATACACACATTTACACACATATATACATGTGTATACACACAAATATATACATGTACACACACATATGTACATAGCACATGTATATGTGTGTTATATATGGGTATGGGTAGATATATACTTTCTTTTGAGAGCAGGCAACAGAATTTAACTTTTAATGTGGGCCAGTAAAAAAAATGACAATAAAGGTTATCTTATCTATCTTAACTGCACCCTGCTATGATTCCTTGTGGAGTGCAACAATATGAAGAACCATTTATTTTTACCTGCTGATGTGATCTGAGCTGGATCCTCTTGGGTGATCCCCCCAAAGGCTGGTTCCTGAGAGAGAGATGACACATCTCTGTGTGCTTGGGGTTCTTGAGCACCCAGTTCCATGAAAGGATCCTGAACCTGTCAAAGAAAAAAAAGGAAAGAATATTTTATGGATCATAGCAACCAAGTTCACTCTAAAAAGAGAAGGCTACATAACAGGTAGTCCTTAACGTACGACCACAATTAAGACCAAAATTTCCATTGCCAAGCAAGACAGCTGTTAAGTGAGTTTTGTTCCATTTTACGGCTATCCTTGCCACAGTTGTTAAGTCAATCACTGCAGTTGTTAAGTTAGTAACCCGGTTGTAAAGTGAATCTGGCTTTCCGCATTGACTTTGCTTGTCAGAAGGTCGTAAAAGGAGAGCACATGATCCCGGGACACTGCAACCATCATAAATATGAGCCAGTTGCCAAGCGTGACTATGGGGATGCTGCAATGGTCATAAGTGTGAAATATAGTCAAGTCACTTCCCCCCCCCCTGCTGTTATAATTATGAACAGTCACTAAACGAAAGGTTGTCAGTGAAGGACTCCTACCCCAGGAAATCAGTAGGAAGGGCCACTAGAACAATCTCAATGATGAAGAATTTTTAGTAATTGTAACAAAAATCTTACTGGTACCCAGACGTTACTGTGTTTAAAAGTTCACCTACATTGCTTCTCATGCTGTCACCATTTTGAATACATATAAGTAGTCCTGAACTTACAATTGAGTCCAAAATTTATGTATCAAAAGCAACACATTTGTTAAGTGAGTTTTGCCCCATTTTACAACCTTTCTTGCCTCAGTCGTCAAGTGAATCACTGCAGCTTTTAACTTGGCAATGTGTTTGTTAAGTCAATCACTGCCGTTGATAAGTTAGTAACACGGTTGTTAAGTGAATCTGGCTTCCCCATTGACTTTGCTTGTCAGAAGATCGCAAAAGGTGATCACATGATCCCGGGACACTACAACGGTCATAAATATGAGCCAGTTGCCCAGCATCCGAATTTTGATCACGTGACCAGGGGGCTGCTGCAACGAAGAAAGGAAAATGGTCATAAGTCACTTCTTAAAATGCTGTTGTAACTCTGAATGGTCACTAAATGAACTGTTGTTAAGTCAAGGATTACCTGTCCGCCTATGGAGATTCTCAGTCATCCAGGTCATGGTTGCCTCAAAGGTGCTTTTGTGGGTGACCCTGAGGACACAGATAAACCCCCAAGTGGCCTTAATGACTCTCTTAAAAGAATGCAAATGACCAGCTGTCTGTAAGGAGTATAAATTCTTCCATTCCCCACCATCGAGTCAGACTTGAAGAAGCTTCTTGGATGAGAAGCAAAACATCTTCAAAGAAAGAAAACAAGAAAGTCCAGTTGCCTGCTGAAGGAATACCTTTAGGTCAAGGATTACCTGGACAATGATTTTTGTCTCACCTGCATTTCTGCCAGCTTCTTCTCTTCTACCTGGCTCAGGAGGAAACCTTCTGCGAGGGCTACCGCCTGAGAGCTGGTCTCCACTCCACACTCCCTCACCCAGCGCTCCATCTCTGGAGGCAGGATGGCCAGGAACTGCTCCAGGACCACCAGGTCCAACATCTGAGCTTTCGTGTGCTTCTCTGGCTTCAACCATTGACGGTAAAGACGGTGTAGATGACTGCAGAGCTCTCGAGGTGTCTCTGCTTCTTTCTGGCAGAACTTCTGGCAAGGGTGATGTTCTCCAGGCCGTCTGGTGGTTTCTCCTTCCAGGTTGTTCTTCCTAGTTCTTTTCCAGAACTTCTCAGTAGACCCAACCAAGCCAATCTGGGAGCCTTTTCCTTCTGGATCTTGTGAGCCGACTTTTCTGGTGTATTGAAGTGCTGGTCCACACCCACCCAAAGTCTGCCCTGGGTTTGCAAAAGGACTTTCGGTCCTAGGAGCAGAATGGCAAGAAGAGACCCCCTGAGCCATCTTGGGGGAAGTGGGACTTTGATCCTCAAACAATAAAAATCTTCCCCTGGAGCAAAAGATGCTTCAAATTTTCAAGCTAAGGGGAAGGAAGAAAAAGAAAGATAAGTGAGAAAAAGAGTTTTGTTCCTAGACATTGATAGGATGTTCTTGTCCAAAATTATTTAAGGGAAGAGAGAGAAGACACTGCTCTGAATCCCAAAGATGCTTTTTCACGAGGCAACTGGACTTTTTTGTTTTTCTTTAAAGAGGTTTTGCTTCTCAGCCAGATAGTCATTTGCATTCTTTTAGAGAGTCCTTGAGGCCACCTGGAGGTTTATCTCTGTTGTCATGGTCACCTGAGTAGTGCCAATGGGTGTGGAGCCCTCTGAGAACTGCTGAAAGGACTGTGTTGTAGACTGGAAATAGATGATGCCGTATCCCTACCCCTTTGTTGAGGGAGGGCTGTTCAATTTTGACCAAGATGGCCTCTTTGACCCCTCTTTCAAACCAGCAGTCCTCTCTGTCCAAAATGTGGACTTTGCTGTCTTCGAAAGGGTGGCCTTTGTCTTTTAAATGCAGATGAATTGCTGAATCTTATCCTGATGGGTTTGTTCTCCTATGTTGTGCCATGCATTTATGAAGTGGTTGTTTTGTTTTCCCAATGCAAATGCAAATGACCAGTTGTCTGCAAGCAGTATAAATCCTTCCATTCCCCACCATCCAGTCAGAGCTGAAGAAGCTTCTTGGATGAGAAGTGAAATGTCTTCAAAGGAAAACAAGAAAGTCCAGTTGCCTCCTGAAAAAGCATCTTTGGGATAACCATGACCTGGATGACTGAGAATCTCCATAGACACTGCTATGAAATGCACACCCACATACACACACACACACACAAAATCACTTTTCAAAAAAGGAAGTACAGGTAGATCTACGACCACAATTGAGCCCAAAACTTCAGCTGTTAAGCAAGGCAGTTAAAGAAAGTTTTGCCCCACTTTATGAACTTTCTTGCCACGGTGGTTAAGTGAAAGAGCTTGCACAGAGTGGATGTCTGGCCTTTCTTCCACCCCCCCCCCAAATCCTCTGGCCTTTTCTCCAACCTCCACCCCCACAGTGCTCCAGCCTCTCCTGCAGCACCCCCATCCCCCCAAAAAAGCTCTGGCCTTTCCTCCAGCACCCCCAGCACCCAAAAATGCCAGCCCCCCCAACCAAAAGTGCTCTGGCCTTCCCTCTAGCACCCGCACCCCCAAAATGCCAGCCACCTCATCCCAAAAATCCTCTGGCCTTTTCTCCAGCCCTCTGGAGAATGCTCTGGCCTTTCCTGCAGCACCCCCATCGACAACATGTTCCGGCCTTTCCTCCAGCACCACCATTGCCCAAAACTTTGCTTTGGGTAGGAAAAACCATCGCCGGACAGGGTCCCCACCAGGGAGCCAGGACCCCCTACCCAGCGTGGGAAAGGGGGCCTTGGGGGGGGGAATATGGCTGGAGCAGTCCCAGGCTGGCTCGGCGGGGGGGGGGTTGTTGAATGCTTCCTTCCAGAGAGGCCAGCGAGAAAGGGCTTTGCAAGCCTGGTGGGGCGTCTGCCTGGGAATTGCAAGGAAAGAGCAACGCTGAGCTGAACCAGACGGAGTTCTGCCTGTCTCTCTTCGCTCCCCCACACACACACCGTTCACAGCTTTGGAGGGGGGGAAATAAAAGCATTCCAACCTAAGACTGCAGGGGACGCCCCAAGGTGGAAAAGAGCAAGATCCAAAGAAGGGGAAAAGAGTACCGTCATCCGGATCCGTCGGTGGGGTCAAGTCCGGGCTCCAGGCTCCTCCCCCCCCACACCCCCGGACTCCCACCGACCTGGAGAAGGCCCTCCCTTCCTCGCAGCTCCGCCCTCCCTATTAGGAGTGGAGAGCAGGTTCGCGCCTGCGCACTCTTCTACGGGCCATCTTAAGGGTTCGAGTGCCAGGAATTCCGAGCTCCACCCCATCGACCTGGAGAAAGACGCTCGCTCCGCCTTCCTCGAAGCTCCGCCCCTCTGGCAGCTCCTCAGCTCCGCCTTCCTCGCAGCTCCGCCCTCGCCGCGAAGGATTGGAGAGCAGGTTCGCGCCTGCGCACTCTTCTGCACGCAATCTTAAGGGTTAACCGTTAAAGAGTCCCAGCTCCAAGCTCCTCCCATTCGCCCGGAATTCCGAGTTCCACCCATCGACCTGGGAAAGGACGCCCGCTCCGCCCTCCGCGCAGCTCCGCCCTCCCTTGGAGAGCAGGTTTGCGCCTGCGCATTCTTCTGCGGGCAATCTAAGGGTTAAATCTAAGAGAAAAAGGCGCTGCTCCTAGAGAGGCCTCTCTAGTGATGGCCCCTTCCCTCTCCTGCGAAGACTCGGTGCTCCTCCTTCCCCCGCTCGCCAGGGACGGGAAGCCCAAGCGCTGGCTCGCCGGGCAGCGCCCCCTGGTGGATCCCGCCCGTCAGCAATGCGAAAACGAGCGAGTCTCCGCCCGGTTTGCATCCCATTCGCGATCCGCTGAGTTTAATAAATAATAATAATAATAATAATAATAATAATAATAATAATAATAATAATAATAATAATAATAATAATAATAATAATAATAATAATAATAATAATAATAATAATACGGTTGTTAAGTGAATCTGGCTTCCCCACTGACTTTGCCTGTCAGAAGGTCCCCAAAGGAGATCACATGACCCTGGGACACAGCAACCGTCATAAGTACATGACAGTTGCCAAGCCTCTGAATTTTGGTCATGGGACCATGGGGATGCTGCAAAGATCGTAAGGGTGAAAAATGGTCATAAGTCACTTTTTTACCAGTGCTGTTGTAACTTTGAATGGTCACTAAATGAACTGTTGTAAGTCTATTCCTAAAACTCAGGGTGCTCTCCCACATATCGTGATTTTTTTTTTGATGGTTTTTCTTTTCTTTGAATGTTGTGCATTGTTTTTGGTTGTGGGTTTGGGCTGCAGGTCCAGTTTTTTTAAGGCTGACAAAAGTGCCAAGTCCTAGTTGAGTGTAGACAGGTATTGCAGGTAGTCCTTGACTTATGATTGCAACAGAGCCTAAAATTTCTATTCTATTCTATTCTATTCTATTCTATTCCATTCCATTCCATTCCATTCCATTCCATTCCGCATTCTATTCCATTCCATTCTATTCCACCTTCTATTCTATTCCATCTTCCATCTTCTATTCCATCTTTTATTCCAGGGGTGTCAAACTGCCGGCCAGATGCGCCACACAGAAGCTACGCACATCAGCAAGGGGGGGAAAGTTGTGATATGTCACAACATGTCACATGACACGGCGAGTTTGACACCCCTGTTTTATTCTCTATTCTATTCTATTCTATTCTATTCTATTCTATTCTATTCTATTCTATTCTATTCCATTCCATTCCATTCCATTCCATTCCAGCATGCCTGGCTGAAGAATTCTGGGAGTTGAAGTCCACAAGTCATAAAAGGGCCAAGTTTGAAGACCCCTGGTATATATAAACCCCGGGAGAACATCAAGCTTGGGATGCAGGGAGGATGAACGAAGCCTTTGCATACCCGGCGGCCACCAGGGGGCAGCCAAGCCACCCATTTCATTCTTGCCCGGGGTTTCACAGCTGGGAACCGCTGCAAAGAGGCAATTGCAGCCAGCCTTCCAAAGCCTCGCTTGGGCTGCCCTCTGGCGGCCATCCGGCATAGAATCAAAATCACGTGAAGTATCAGTACCGCTTTATAAAGCCTTAGTAAGGCCACACCTGGAATACTGCATCCAGTTTTGGTCACGGTATTACAAAAAAAGATCTTGAGACTTTGGGGGAAAAGTGCAAAGAAGAGCAACTAAGATTATTAAGGGCCCAGAGACTAAAACATATGAAGAACAGTAGCAGGATTTGGGTTTGGCCAGTCTAGAGAAAAGGAGGACTACGGAGGACATGATAGCAGTATTCCAGTATTTGAAAGGCTGCCACAAAGAAGAGGGGGTCAACTTATTTTCCAAAGCACCAGAGGACAGGACAAGAAACAATGGATGGAAACTAATCAAGGAGAAACTTCCTAACAGCAAGGACAATTAACCAGGGGAACAGCTTGCCTTCAAACATTGTGGGTGCTTCATCACTTGAGGTTTTTAAGAAGAGACTGGACAGTCACTTGTTTGAAATTGTATAGGATCTCCAGTTTGAGCAGAGGGCTGGACTAGAAAGCCTCCAAGGTCCCTTCCAGCTCCTATTCTATTTCTATTTCTATTTCTATTCTCATGTTGACCACTTTATCAGGCAAAGGAGCAGCGGAAGAGAAGAACCAATGTCTCGTTTCCTTCCAAACTCCTGCTCTGCGCAGGATGTCAAGAAAAGTGGAGGATTCTTCTTTAAAATCAAGAAAATCGCTATTGATGAGAAATTCAAATCAAGCTCATCAGCTGCAGGGTGGAAAATGGATCCTCAAGGACAAAATTTTTTCCAAAGCTCCAGAAGGCAAGACAAGAACCAATGAATGGAAATGAATCAAGGAGAGAAGCAATTTTAGAAGTAAGAAGAAATTTCTTAACAGTGAGAACAATTAACAGCTTGTCTTCAGAAGTTGGGGGTGCTCCATCACCGGAGGTTTTTAAGAAGAGACTGAACAGCCACTTGTCTGAAATGGTATAAGGTCTCCTGCTTGAGCAGGGGGTTGGACTAGAAGACCTCCAAGGTCCCTTCCAGCTCTGCTTTTCTAATCCTATCCTATCCTACCCTACCCTATTCTAACCTATCCTGTTCTATTATGTTGACCACTTTAGAAATGAGACTGGACAATGACTTATCTAGAATGGTATAGGGTCTCCTGCTTGAGCAGGGGGTTGGACTAGAACACCTCCAAGGTCCCTTCCAGCTCTGCTTTTCTAATCCTATCCTACCCTAACCTATCCTGTTCTATTATCATGTTGACCACTTTAGAAATGAGACTGGACAGTGACTTATTTAGAATGGTAGAGGGTCTCCTGCTTGAGCAGGCAGCTGGACTAGAAGACCTCCAAGGCCCCTTCCAGCTCTATTCTGATTCTGACGTTGCTCCCAGACTCGCATCCTTGCACGGCCCCGCCCGCTCAGCCGTTGCCAACCACCCGTCAATGTAGCCTTGGCCGTTCTCTCATTGGCCGAGCCACCTCCCCACCCTTTTTTTCGCCCCGCCCCCCAGGATGGCTCCTCCTTTTCCTAGGAAGGGAGGCGGGGAGGTAAGCACAAAGGGAAGCCTCCGTCACTCTTTGCCCCCCCCCTTCCCTCCCCATATTTCCCCCTCCCTCCGCCCGCCTGCGAGGAGATCCGAGGCTCCGGTGAGTCCTTTGCACGCTCAGCTCCTTCCTCGCCTTTGCAAGATTAAAAAAACGGGGTGCAATGATCAGCCCGATCCGACATCCTCCTCCACCCCGTTGTGGCCACCCACTCCTTCCTTGGGGCCCTCCCCGATGCATTGCACTACAACTCCCATTGTCCCCAGAGCGCTTGCCGCAGCTTCCCACGTGTAGCTGGCTCCCTTGCCTTCCCCCCCCATGCTTTTCCTTCTCTCCCCTCCTCCCATTTATCTCAGCCCCACCCCACCCCACCCCACTTTCCAGTGGGGCTCGTGTCCTTTGCTTTCGGCCCCCTCCATTTCAAAGCGCCTCCTTTTTTTTTCTTCCCCCCCCCCTCGCCTCATTGCTCAAACCACCCCACACCCACACCGCCAGGCAAATCCTGACCTAGTCAGAGACTTAAGTGGCTTCTTGATTTCTATTTTTTTTTTCTTGGAAAGGAGGAGGCGAGAGAAAGAGAGAGATGGGACAGAGAGAGAAGCCCTCTTTAAAAAAAAAAAAAAAAAATGGGGGACATCCAGCTTTGGATTCGTGGAGCTTTTGAAGGAAGATCCCTCCGCCCTTGCAAAACGATCCCCTCCCCCTTTTACAAGGAAGGATTGGGACGATTGCACCGAATTTAGGACTGGGAGGTTTTGCAATGCAAAAATCTGCATGTTTTTTTTTAATCCCTTTCTTGCTGGGAGGTTGGGGGCACTCAGAAAAAAAAATCAAGCACGGGCAGAGAGAATTGTGCTTCCTCAAAAAAGGCAAAACTGGGCCCGAGCTGAAATGGTATATGAGCAGGGGGCTGGACTAGGACCTCCAATTGGGCAGAGGGGGAGAGAAATCCTTCCTGCTTGTCTTTCTCTCTCCCCCCCACCCACCCACCTCCAGTGTTTTAATTTTTCTTCTTCCCCTCCCTGGACGTGGAAAACCGGCTAAAAGGTGAAACCCGTTGGGAAGAAAGCAAATGCAAAAATTTGCAGCTGGAGATGGGTGGGGAAAACCGAGAGGCTGGGCCACCTATGTGTGTGTGTATGTGGGTATATGCATATTTATTTATTTATTTATTTATTTTTGCCATGTTTATGCAGTGTATATTGGAGGCGGTTACCCTCTTGAGAACTGTATGCAACGGAATCTCATTTTAACGGGTGCGATTAGCGTACGTTAACTACGTTCAAAGTTATTATTCTATTCTATTTGGCTGGAACTCTGGGTGGAAGAAGAACGTGGAAAAGGAGGGAGTTGGAGACCCAGAGAGGATGCTCCTTTGGTTGCCTGCCCCGTGGTCGAAAGACTGGAACGCACCCCGGTGTGCAGGGTCTCCTGCTTGGGCGGTGGGGGAGGGTTGGACTAGATGACCTGCAAGGTCCCTTCCAGCTCTTGTTATTCTATTCTACCGGTAACATGTCCTCGCTGCTGGCCTTCTTCACTTATTTGTCCGTAGTTGGTGGCATCTTATCAGTTTCCAAGCTAGATAGCTGGGTGTAAGCTGGCCATATGATCCAGGAGGAATGGGAACAAAGGAAACCTGCAGATAGTTCTTGATTTACAACCATTTGTTTAGTGACTTTTGAATAGATTAGAATTGAATGGAATAGAATAGAATAGAATAAATAGAGCTGGAAGGGACCTTGGAAGTCATCTAGTCCAGCCCCCTGCTCAAGCAGGAGAACTTATACCATTTCGGACAAGTGACTGTCTAATCTCTTCTTAAAAACCTCCAGGGATGGAGAGCCCATGATTTCTGGTGACAAGCTGTTCCACTGATTAACTGTCCTCAGTGTTAGGAAGTTTCTCCTTAATTCCAGGTTGCTTCTCTCTTTGGTCAGTTTCCAACCATTGTTTCTCGTCCTGCCCTCTGGTGCTTTGGAGAATAGTTTGACCCCTCTTCTTTGTGGCAGCCCCTCAAATACTGGAATACTGCTATCATGTCACCCCAAGTTACAGTGGCACTGAAAAAAGTGACGTCTGTTTTTCATACTTACGAGTGTAGCGGCATCCGCATAATCACGTGATCAAAATTCACAGGCTTGGCAACTGACTCGTACTGATGACGGTTGAAGTGTCCCTGGCGGTCACGTGATCCCCTTCTGCGACCTTCTGACAAGCAAAGTCAATGGGGAAGCCAGATTCACTTAACAACTAGGATACTAACTTAATAGCTGGGGTGATTCAATTGGCAACTGTGGCAAGGGTGGTTGTAAAATGGGGCAAAACCGCTGTGTCGCTTAGAAATTTTGGGCTCAATTGTGGTCTTAGCAATAGCACTTAGACCAGGGGTTGGCAACCTTAAACACTCAAAGAGCCACTTGGACCCGTTTCCCAGAGAAAAGAAAACACTGGAAGCCGCAAAACACGGGAGGGGGGGAGCTTGACTGAAGAGTTTAATTAAAAAGAAATAGAGGCTGCTGTGCATGAGTTCTCTCTCCCTCTCTTTGTCTCCCCCCCCTCCCTCTCCGATCTTCTGCTCACCTGACAAGCTGGCTTCACGCTGTTCTCCAATAAGCTGACACACATTCTTATTGGGCTGGCTCTCTCCTGCCCTTGGTCTGCCAATCCTCTTCCCCTACTCAGTGTGTGTGAGAGAGAGAGTGTGTGTGTGTGTGTGAGAGAGAGAGCTGCTGCTTTCTGCTGCTTCCTGCTGAGACTCAGCAAAGGCAGGAGCCCCGCCCAATAAGCTTGTCAGCTTGTCGGAGAACAGCCTGAGGCCACTCTCTTTTTTTACATACCACACACACACATAGAAAGAGAGAGAAGGAAAGCGCACGTGTCTCTCTGTCTCTCTCTCTGCAAATGGCGGAGGAGGCTGGGAGCCACAGGAGAAGGCTCAAAGAGCCACATGCGGCTCCGGAACTGCGGGTTGCCGACCCGTGACTTAGACTTATATACCGCTTCACAGTGCTTTACAGCCCTCTCTAAGCGGTTTACAGAGTCAGCATCTTGCCCCCAACAATCTGGGTCCTCATTTTACTGACCTCGGAAGGATGGAATAGGTTGGGGGGGGGGGGAAAAAGGAGTGGAAGGGAGATCTGACTTGGCTAGCTATAAGTAGTCCTTGAGTTACAGCCATTCATTCAGTGATTAAAGTTACAACGGCCCTGAAAAAAGTGACTTAGGATCGTTTTTCAAACTTAACGCCCGTTGCAGCCTCCCCGTGGTCACGTGATCAAAATTAAGACGCTTGGCAACTGGTTTGTATTTGTGATGGTTATTGCAGAGTCCCTGGGGTCGTGTGATCCGCTTTATACGACCTGACAAGCAACGTCAATGGGGAAGCCAGGTTCACTGACACCGTCGTATTACTGACTGAAGAACCGCAGTGGTTCGTGTAACAACAGTGTCACGAAGTCATAAAATGGGGCAACCTTTATTTAACAACTGGCTCGCTTCGCAACAGAAATTGTGAGCTCAGTTGTGGTTATATGTTTGAGGACTACCTGTGCTGTGGGGAAACAGAATCCCAGAGAGGAGAGTGGGTAAACCAAGAAACTCTTGAAGCTGAATTAAGATGTTGGTTTCATTCTCTTTTAGGCTGAAGGATTTTTTTCCCTCTGGAATTTTTCATCCAAAGGAAGATGTCGAGCTGTGCTCTTGATATTTTGGTTGATTGATTGATCAGGGTTTTTTTATTTATTTATAACTTTCATAGACCATCTCAGTTCCCAGTCAGCGTAGCGAGGGGTTGGGGAAACTGTACAGGTGTCCCAAAGCTGCTTTAGTATCCAAAAAGTAACTGGATTTTCTTTTCTTTTTGGAAAACATTTTGCTTCTAATCCAAGAAGAGCTAAAGAAGCTTCTTGGAGGAGAAGCAAAATGTTTTCAAAGAAAAAAAGAAGAATGTCCAGTTGCCTTTTTTGGGGGGTGGGGACAACCATGACTTGGATGATTGAGAACCTCCATAGAAACTGTAACACAGGGGTCCCCAACCTATGGGCCGTGGCCTGGTATCGGGCTCTTGGCCAGCCATTAGCCCAGGTGGATTGCACGGCCCGTTTGTGTATGCGCGAACGGGGCCGCTAGCCACCGTGTGGGTGTGCAGCCGTTCACACATGTGCACGATGCCAGCGCATGCCGCATGCGCAAATGGGGCCGCGACTTAAAACCATCCGTTTAGCGACCATTCGACGTGACAACAGCACTGAAAAAAGTGACTTATGACTGGTTTTCTTGCATTTACAACCATCACTGCATTCCCCACGACCACACGTTTGAAATTTGAATGCTTGGGATATATTTATGACAGTTGCCATGTTCTGGGGTCATGTGATCTCCATTGCAATCTTCCTAGCCAGCTTCCAGCAAAGAGAGTCCGTGGGGAAAACCAGATTCACTTAATGCCTGCCTAGTTCACTTAACAGCTGGAATGATGCCCTTAACAGCCGTAGCAAAAAATGAGGTGGTTAAAATTGGGCACAGCTCCCTTAATGACCTCTTTGCTTAGCAATGGAAATTTTGGTCCCAGTTGTGATCGTAAGTCGAGGACTACCTGTAATTTCAAGCAGTTCCTAATCTAAAGCTGACTTCATCCATGGCATTCCTCCATAGAAAGCTGGGTTTGCATAACGTGGTTAAGACTTGAGCTGTCTTAACATGAGGGGTCCTTGGTGCTCTCTGAGCTTGCTTGTTTTCTTGCAGATGTTTCATTGCCCAAACTAGGTAACATCATCAGTGCTAGTAAGGAGTGCTGTTTGCTGCCGGTTTATATTCCGGTGTCTTTCCTGTCTGGGTGGGTGGGGGCAGTCTTAGGGATTCTTTGGTTGGGCTGTTTACTCATGTCTCTGGCAGTTTCTTGATTGGGGTGTTGCTTACTTGATTGTTGGTGTGATGTTAACCTTGGAGTTTATGCTGATCTGGGTGCTGATTGCTGGTGGAGAGGTGCTGGAGTCTTTCTCTTTTGGGATGGTTGTCCCAAAGGTGCTTTTTCAGGAGGCAACTGGACTTTTTTATTTTTCTTCAAAGACGTTCCGCTTCTCATCCAAGAAGCTTCTTCAGCTCTGACTGGATGGTGGGGAATGGAAGGATTTCTACTCCTTGCAGACAGCTGGTCATTTGCATCATTTTAGAAAGTCATTAAGGCCACTTGGGGTGACCCTGAGTACACAGATAAACCTCCAAGTGCCTCAATAACTCCAAAAGAATGCAAATGACCAGCTGTCTGCAAGGAGTATAAATCCGTCCATTCCCCACCATCCAGTCAGAGCTGAAGAAGCTTCTTGGATGAGAAGCGAAACGTCTTCAAAGAAAAAACAAGAAAAATCCAGTTGCCGCCTGAAACAACCATGACCTGGATGACAGAGAATCTCCATAGACATTTTGGGCTGGTTGATTGTCTCTTTTGCATAGTCTATAGATGTTGTTAATGTCTATGTGTCTATTGATGGCTGATTTGTCAAGAGTGCCAGGCTTCTAGAAATTCCCTGGTGTTTTTCAATTTGGCCTGGTCTAGGAGTGTCACATTTTCTAAATTGAAACTATGGTTAAATCTGTCTATACATTGTGAAATTAAAGAATTTTCGTCATGCCTTTTGACTGTCAGTTGGTGTTCGTGGATGCGTTCTGCCAGTCTTCTGCCCGTTTGTCCTACATAGTGGCTGTTGCAGTTCTTACATTGTATGTGGTAGATGACTCCTGTTTTTTCTTCTGGGGTTGCTGGGTCTTTGGGTTTGCTTAGGATGTTTTGAAGCATTTTAGTTGGCTTATGTGCTATGCTGACTCCATGTGGTTGTAGCAGTCTATTTGCAGTTTCTGAGATATTCTTGATGTATGGCAGTGTAATTCTTTTTAGGGTGTGTGTTGCTGTATTGGGTTGACTGTTCAAGGACTTTCTGTCTTAAGATGGTTTACAAAATAAATTGCAGCTGGCTAGGTTCACATGACACACACTGTTTATAACATTACAGTCTTCAAATCCCCAGGGAGAAACTAATCTGGCTGGCTGATACGCAAAATACCACTTTAATCTCAGCAGTGTAATTTGTCTTGCAAATCCCAGGGCTGAAGAGTTTCAACCATCTGAGCCTCTGGAAGAAACTTGGCCATCCAGCAGCGTGGATCTTCTGACCTATTTGGGGTAGACTTCGGAGATGGAAGAGCAAGATTTGGCTAGCCTTGAAGCTGGAAGAAGCCTCGACGTCCTGGAGGTTGGAAATGGGACAGAATTCTGGGGGAAGAAGGTGCAGAAGATCCTGCGTGGGGTGCACGGTTGCTGGGCAGAGCAGCACAAACGGTTCAGGGAGTTTTGCTACCAAGAAGCGGAAGGTCCTCGGGAAGTCTGGAGCCGAATTCATGACCTTTGCCACAAATGGCTGAAGCCCAAAAGGCATACGAAAGCTCAGATCTTGGACCTGGTGATCTTGGAGCAGTTCCTAAAAATCCTGCCCCCAGAGATGGGGAACTGGGTTCGAGAGTGTGGGCCAGAGACCAGCTCCGAGGCTGTGGCCTTGGCGGAAGGGTTCCTTCTGAGCGAGATCGAGGGAGCACAAGTAAGTGCATTTTCATTGGCTCTATTGTGGAGTGGAGTGTGGGGAATGGAATGGAATGGAATGGAATAGTTGGAAGGGATCTTAGAGGCCTTCTAGTCCAATCCCAGTGGTGGCGAACCTTTTAGAGACCGAGTGCCCAAACTGCAACCCAAAACCCACTTATGTATCGCCGGGTGGGCATGGCTATGGTGGAAATGGCAGACTGGGTGGGCATGGCAAGGGTGGGCGTGGCCAACTCAATGTTGCTCTGGCGGGTGGGGCAGGAGGGCATCTTGCTCAGCTGGTGGGGGGGTCATGGGAGGCTCCTAAGCCCCGCAGCTCTTCCGAGGGGGGGAGGAGGGGCTATGCTGGGATCGGGGCTCCTCGTGCCTTCTGCTGTCCGCCTGCACTCTTCTGCCGAAGATGCCGTGGCTCCGCTTGCCTGGCAGGGCACATAGGGCTGCTGCCTCGCTTTCCGTGCCGGGACTGAGCTGGACTGGGCGCGGAGCTTCCTCGCGGCTTCTTCCCCTGTGGACATCAGGAGCGCCTACCCCACCTACCATTCATCCCGGGGCGGCTGCCGCCGTCCCGCGCTCTCCAGCCAGCCCTCCTCCATCCTTCTGAGGGCAGACTGCGGCTTACCGAGCCGGGCGCGCCTCTCCCCGACAGCTTTCCTGCCCTCGGCCGGTCTGTGATCCTACCTGCCGGGCGGGGAATCGGCGGATCGCTTTCCGTGCCGGGGCTGGGCTGGACTGGGCGCGGGCAGCTGCATTCCATTTCTCCATTCGCTTCTCAGCCTTCACCACGTGTTTGTGGGACTATCGGTAAAAAAAAAAAAAGTTCCAGGAGATTTTCTAACTTGCAAGAAGTTGGAAAGTCTCATGGAATTTTTTTTTTTTTTGTCCCACAAATAGCCCAGCCCCGGCACGGAAAGCGATCCGCCGATTCCCCGCCCAGCAGGTGGGATCACACACCAGCCGAGGGCAGGGAAGCCGTTGTCCCCGGCTTTGGCCGGGCAGTGTACCAGCCGCCGGGTGGAAGCCACAAAAAGAGAGGACCCCGGAGCAGGGAAGTCATCGCAGGTAGGCCGCCCCCCGCGCCTTTCGCTGCCACACACAAGGCCTAGGCGAGGCAGCCCCACCCTCCCCCGACTGCCATTACCGCTCTGCTGCCGTCGCCAGGCAAGGCAAGGCACCCGCCCGCCGCCCTTACTGCTCTGCTGCTGTCGCCGAACGAGGGCAAGGCACCCCCCGGCCGCCTTTACCGCTCTGCCGCCGTCGCCAAACAAGGCCAAGGCAAGGCACCCCTCCACCGCCGGCCGCCCCTCGTCCTCCTCCTCCCCTGCATGGCCGGCCGCTGAAACTTACCGCTGTCAGCTCGTGTTCACTCGCTGTCCGCTCCGACTTATGCTCATTCTCTCAGTCTGCAGCAAATGCTTCCGCCGCAAGTTGCTCCCTTTATAGCCTCTCGCCTATTGCCAGATTGCGCATGCGTGGAGAGCCGCGCATGCGCAGCTCTGCAGAAAGCTGCGCATGTGCGGAGAGGAGGAGGGAGCAGCTCGGCCCATCAATGGCTCGCGTGCCACCAGAGATGGCTCCGCATACCGCCTGTGGCACGCGTGCCATAGGTTCGCCACCACGGCCCTATACCATTTCAGACAAATGGTTGTCCAGTCTCTTTTTAAAAACTTCCAAGTGTTCGAGCATTCACAACTTCTGGAGGCAAGCTGTTCCACTGGTTAATTGTTCTCACTCTCGGGAAATTTCTCCTTAGTTCTAGGTTGCTTCTCTCCTTGCTTAGTTTCCATCCGTTGCTTCTTGTCCTGCCCTCAGGTGCTTTGGAGAATAAGTTGACCCCCTCTTCTTTGTGGCATCCCCTGAGATATTGAAACACTGCTATTATGTCACCCTAGTCCCTCTCTTCATTAAACTAGACATATCCAGTTCCAGCAACTGTTGGAAAGCAGTCTGAAAAATCATCCTTTTCTGGATTTTACCCAAGAAAGAAATAGCCAAGTCCAGTACAGCAGAGGTCTTGGGCAAGTGGACACTCTATTCACACATTATTAAACTAAATCAGGGTTTGCTTAACCAAAGTGTGATTGCTTGGATCAGAGTTCCCCAACCTTTCGGGGTTGGGCGCCCGGAGCAGAGGGAGGGGGTAAAGAAGGGATGGTTTTGTGGGAAGGGTAAACGCATGTGCATGCATAAACACTCATTGCTCACACAAGTGGGGCTGTGAGCGCGCAAGTGGGGCCATGAGCGCTTGCACGAGTAAGGCCACGAATGCCCATAATGCTTGTGTGAGTGGGGCAGCAAGACCCGCTACGACACTCGTGCGAGTGGAGGTGTGTACACGCACACACCAGTCAACCACTCACGTGGTCTGGTGGCCAATAAGCCACACCCCGGTAGTGGACCACAGCCCACAGGTTGGGGACCTCTGGCTTCAATCATCTCACATGCTGAGCTATCAAGTGTACAGTTCATAAAAATCATTATTAGAAGTTCTTCCTAATCTCTAAAAGAGTCCAGGCAGTTGCCAGCAAGAACAGAAATATAGCTAGTTCTCAACTTACAACAGTTCATTTAGTCACTGTTCAAAGTCACAATGGGACTGAAATAAGTAACTTATGACCATTTTGCACACTTACGACCATTGCAGTATCCCATGGTCACGTGATCCAAATTCAGACTGTTGATAATTGACTCTTATTTATGATGGTTGCAGTGTCCTGGGGTCATAAGATGTGATTCCCCTTTTGCCGTCCTTCTGACAAGCAAAGTCCATGGGGAAGCCAGATGCACTTATCAACCTTGTTATTAATTTAACAACTGCACTGATTCACTTAACGGGCAGGAAAGGTTGTAAAATGGAGCCAAACTCACTTAATGTCTTGCTTAGCAACAGAAATGTTGGGCTCAAGTTGTAAGTTGAGGGCTACCTGTCATTTATAGGTGGCCTCACTCCCACTGACTTTGGGTAGCTTACAATTCAAAGTAAAAAACTCAAAATCTACAAAAGAATCATGGATGACCTCCAAAATGCCATACAGCCAAAAATATCCACCATCCAATATGGACAGAACATTCACTTTGCCCAGAACCTTGCAGAACAGCCCGGTCATTACTAGATTTGTGAGTAGCATCAAGATGGGAGCTTCTGAATCTCCTGAGAATGGCCAGCTTCCTGGATCCCACTAAAGCAAGGGTCTCCCAACTTGGCAACTTTAAGAATTGTGGACTTAACTGCCAGAATTCCTCAGCCAGCCACAAGTCTTAAAGTTGCCAAGTTGGAAGGCCCTTAAACTAGAGCAGAGTTCCCTCAACATTTCGGGGTTGGCGGCCCAGAACGGGGCAGAGGGGGAAAGAAGGGATGGTTTTGTGAGAGGGGTAATTGCTGGCACGAGTGGAGCCACGAATGCCCGCAACACTCACGGTGACACTCACGGGGGCCGCGAGCACCCACAACGTTCGTGGTGATGCAAGCGCTTGCACGCCGGGCCGCGAGTACTCGCATGAGTAGGGTTGCCACAAACACCTGCAACAACACTCGCGCTATTGAGGCCATGAATGCCTGCAATGCTCACAGCAATGCTCACAACAGGGGGGCATATGCAGACGCACGCACACACCGGCCAGCCACTTACACGGCCACAGGTTGGGGACCCCTGCACTAGAGAGCACTACTTGATCAGCCGGACTCAGAGCTTGTCCACTTTGCCTGATCACCCTGGACCCTAGATATAACCATACATGGACCATCCCTCAAATAACCAGCCCCTATGTCACAAAAGGCTTCATAATGATAACCAGCATCTTGAAGTGCCAACTGGTAACCAGTGAAGTTCACATGAACATATCAAGTCAGGCCCAACCCTTATTTTGCTTACCTTTCATTTTAATGGAAACAAGTGAATCCCAAGAGATTCGTGGGCAGGTAATAGAAAAGCTAAAATTCTCCCGCAAAGAAGATATCTTTCCTTTCCTTTTTTTTTTTTTGCAGGATATAACCAAATTGGAATGTGAACATTAAGTACATGGTTAAATAGGTTTGAAAGGGGACAAGTCATAATCATAGCGATTTTGAAATCAAGACTCCTCATCTTGAGGATTTTTTCATCCCTGTTGATTTTTCGAGCAGACTTCCATAAAGCCGATAATTTCCTGGCAACGTGAAGGATTGAACCCAAATTTGCAAAAATGGTGACTAATTTTCTTTGTGTGGATTCTTTCCTCCTGGTTCCAGGCGCAAGGGATGCTGGCCAGACCTGCCTCTGAGTTTCCCGACACGGAGAATTTATCAGCCGACATAAATCCGAGGCCACGGTTTGAGAAAATTGTGGGTGATAAGGCCGCCTCTCTAGGTAAAGTTTAGTGGATGGTAATTTCGTTGAGTCACCTTTTCTCACGTTCCTGTGTGAAAGATACAAAGTGTGAAATATGCCTTTGCTTTACAGAAAATGAAATGGCCGTTGATGGTGGGATAGGAACCACTTCTCTGCTGTCAGATCAGGTAAGGATTATGTAGGGAAGCTCAGGAGTAAAAGTGTCTGCAGAATGGGTGGCTTTCATCAGAATAACAGAAACAAGGCTGTCCCTTTCCAGCACAAGTCTATGGAGATTCTCAGTTATCCAGGTCATGGTTGTCCCAAAGATTCTTTTTCAGGAGGCAACTGGACTGTCTTGTTTTTTCTTTGAAGATGTTTCGCTTCTCATCCAAGAAGCTTCTTCAGCTCTGACTGGATGATGGGGAATGAAAGGATTTATACTCCTTGCAGACAGTTGGTCATTTGCCTTCTTTTAGAGAGTCATTGAGGCCATCTGAAGGTTTATCCATGTCCTCAGGGTCACCTGAGTAGTGCAAATGGGTGTGGAGCCTTCTTGGAACTGCTGAAAGGACTGTGTTGTAGACTGGAGATAGATGATGCCATATCCCTCCCCCTGTGTTGAGAGGTTTGTTCAAAATAGAGAGAGAGGGATATGACATCATCTATTTCCAGTCTACAACACAGCCCTTTCAGCAGTCCCAAGAAGGCTCCACACCTATTTGCACCACTCAGGTGACCCTGACGATACATATTAACCTCCAGGTGGCTTTGCGATACATTAAACAAAAGAATCATGTTTTGGCTTTGCATGAGGTATCGGTCCTGTCACTTTCTCTCTGTTAAGAAGTTTGAAGACCACTGAAAAAATGTTGGGTTGTAGAATAACATATTTTCATCTTTTTTCAGGGCTCAGGGCCCATTAAGAAAGTGGCTACAGAGGAAAGGACTCCATTAGATCCAAACCAGATGGACACAATAGAAGAGAAATATAGGACCTTGCCGTCTCTGGGTAAGTTTTCTTCTTGGCTACAAGAACCAAAAATCAGAAATGACTGCCATTAATTGTGCTAAACCATGCTCTGTGGGTGAGTTCTAGAGCAGGCTGTGGCCCACTACCAGGCCGTGGCCTGCTGGCCACAGAGCCACAGGACAGGCTGGCCAGTGCGCGCACATGTGCGCGCCCACACCCCCACTGATGGTAGCGCCACTGTCGCAAGGCGCAAACACAAGGCGCTACACCGCGCAAGAACGGGGAAGTGCTAGTGAGTATCATGTGGGCGCTAGTGCCGCCCCGTTTGCATCACACACGTGCTTGCAGCCCTGTTTCGTACGCGTGCCCATGCGCACGCGTAAAATGCTGCCCCCTCCCTTTCCCTCCGATCCGCCAACCGAGAAAGGTTGGTGACCTCTGTCCTAGAGAACAGCAGTAGCTGATCCATGTGCATTGTGGAAGGCAGTGAGAATAGAGAGCCAGTTTGGTCTAGTGCAGGGGTCCCCAAACTGTAGGCTGCAGTCCACTACTGGGCCACGGCCTATTGGCCACCGGGCTGCATGAGTGGCTGGCTGTTGCGCTGGTGTGCATGCACGCACTTACAGTCCCACTCGCACAAGTGCTGCCGCATGCGTCATGGTGTTCGCGGCCCCACTCGCATAAGTGTTGTCATAGGTATTCACAGCCCTACTCACGTGAGCATCGCCAGCACTTGCGGCCCCACTCGCGTGAGCATCACAGGCATTCACAGACCCACTCGCACGAGCAAAGGGTGTTCATGCACATGCCCATGTTCACCCACCCCCGCCACAAACCATCTCTTCTTTCTCCCCTCCCGCCACTCTGGGCCGCCAACCCCAAAAGGTTGGGGAATTCTGGTCTAGTGGCTAAGGTATCAGGCTAGAAACCGGGAAACCGTGAGTTCTAGTCCTGCCATAGGCATGAAAAACAGCTGGGTGACCTTGGGACAGTAATTCTCTCTCAGCCCAAATGACCTTACATGATTGTTGTTATGGGGGAAATAGGAGGAGGAAAGAGTATTATATATGTTTTATTGTTTATAAGAAATAATAAAGGCAGCAAATAAATCAATTAAAAAAAAAAAAAATTGGCCTGAGCTACAGTAACATCATCAGAGCTAGTGAGTATGAGGCTTGTTCCCTGTTTGTTTACAGTAGCATCCCCATCAATGCTGGCAAGATAAGCTACTGTATATAAGCAGAGACCAAACCCTACACCAAATAGGAAAAGGGAGATATGTTGGATATGTTTGTCACACTGAGTTATTTGCAAAAATACAAATAAATAAACACCAGTACTGGCTTAATTCATGCTAACTGCCAGGCTCCTTGTCCACGATTGTTTGTGTGTTTTCTATAGGAACCTTCAAACTGTCTAGCTAACCTTGTTGCTCTTCTGTGTGTAAGAACTACAAATACTTGCCATTAGTGTCTTAACTTTAATTAAGCAATGGACCAAATTTAAATCAATAATGGTTTGATATCATAAAATGCACCAGAAGTAAGTTTTCATTTTTTTCCCCTCTTGCTACTTTGTTTCAGTACCCCAAACTAAATTCACCTCATGGCAGGAAGTAACCGAGGACCCATCTGTCAAGGGTTCTCAAGGAGAAGAAAGACCAGCAGGTAAGCATTCAGTTCACACATTGCATTAAGCCATGGCTTGCTTAGCGATGTTTACTGAATAAATTATAATCACCAAATTCACCAAGCAGAATGGAATAGGGTAGGATAGGGAGGGGGAGGGGATCGAATCGAATCTTTATTGGCCAAGTGTGATTGGACTCACAAGGAATTTGTCTCCGGTGCATAGGTTCTCTGTGTACATAGAAACAACAAAGTGATAAGTCATAGTGTCCAAGTGATAAGTCATTATGTCCAAACTAAACAAATTAACTTTTTGTTTTGCATATATAGCATCATCTCAGTGATTGTGCTGTGTCATGCTTTGCATTTATTTAATAATGGTTTAAGGAATAAGCCCCAGTTGGCCTGGATCTTGTAAAGTGCGAAGGCATAAATAATGATTTATAAACCACACTTTCTGAGCAAATATAAAATACAGTCATAATGTGATTAGTATCATTTTGGTTGAAGGTATTGTCCAGACACCTCTTCCTTGAGTCTAGGGCAGACATATCAAACTCGTGACGTCACGAGACGTATCGGGACAGTTTTGCCATTGCCGGCAATGGGGTAGGCGCGGCTTCCGGATGACACGTCCGGCCCACAGGCCGGTAGTTTGACACCCCTGGTCTAGGGGCTCTTCCAGAATTGAAGGTAAGGTTTTGTCTGATCAGGTTCCTGTTATTGATTCACTCAGATGATGGAAAAAGCAGTAAACAGGATAAACAGAAATTTGAAGAAAAACAGAAATGGGGAGAGAAACCTGTCCCTTTTGAAGAGGCTGACTTCTCTCAAATTCCAAAATTAGAAGAATATAATGAAGAAATGAAAAATACGAGTAATAGTAGAGAAAAGCCACTGAAATCCCTTGAGTTTGGGGGTGGCTTAAGTGAGCAGGTAAGACTTACTAAACCGCAGAGAACAGGAGATAAAACCTATAAATGCTTAGAGTGCGGAAAGAACTTCACAAACCTTAAGTCACATCAAAAGATGCACACGGGTGAGAAGCCATACAAATGTACAGAGTGTGGAAAGAATTTCCGGTACAGCATGAATCTGAAAACACACCAGCGAATTCACACGGGAGAGAAACCATATAAATGTTCTGAATGTGGAATGACTTTCAGCTACAGCATGAATCTCAAATCGCATCAAAGAAGCCACACTGGGGAGAAACCGTACAAATGTTTGGAATGCGGGAAGAGTTTCACTCACAGCATAAACCTGAAGACGCATCAGAAAATCCACACGGGAGAGAGACCCTATAAGTGTTCCGAGTGTGGGAAGAATTTTAGTCACAGCGTGAATCTGAAGACCCATCAAAGAATTCATACCGGGGAGAAACCATATAAATGTTCTGTCTGTGGAAGGACGTTCAGGTATAGCATGAATCTGAAAACACATCAAAAAAGCCACGCTGAGCAGAAATCATACCGATGTTCGGACTGCGGCAAGAATTTCAGTGACAGCGCAAACCTGAAGTCACATCAAAAAATCCACATGGGAGAGAAACCGTATAAATGTTCCGAGTGTGCAAAACAATTCAGTAGCAGTTCAGACCTTAAACTGCATCAGAGAGTTCATGTAGGGGAAGAACTCTCTAATGCTCCCAAGGAACGAGTTTAAAGTCACTGTGCAACCTGTAAGAAGATTGTACTGAAAGGATATTGTTGGATGTGGGATCCTACTTTTCACATCTTCTATCCAGGGAGGTCTACAAGGTGGGGTTAAAAAAAAGTCAAGTTGAGGGCCCTGTGGCCCTGTGATTGAATCCCTGTCCCTTTTAACCTGTGTTGAACAGGAATCGCATAAAAAAGAGCAGGGCTTAGATCACGTGGCCATGATTACCATCTAGATATGTTCAATACTTCCTAGAGTTATTCCTGCTTGCCTCAACATATGGAATGAACTGAGCCTAGTGTTTGAGGTTAATTTCATTGATAGTCTTAAAATGTTGAATTCCAGCAGAGGACAACTGCATGTTTTATGTGCAGAAGTATCCCAGCTTAAAATTGCATCAAGCAATTTCTCATGGAAGTGAGAAGTGATAGTCCCATGTATCAAACGATCTTCAGTCCTAGCAAAAGTCTTGCATCAGGTCAGGGAATGTAGAGAGGGGAGAATCAGATTAAATTGTAGAACATAGAAAGGGAAGAATATTAAATTGTAATATGGACTGAAGGGGGGGGGATTTCCCATGATCGCATAATGCTTTGTTTTAAAGAGATTCCATGAACTCAATGGAAAGATATGTAAATAATCAAGGATCAGTTTTTATCTGGCTGATCTGTAGCCAAGAAGGATTCAGCATGGTAGACCAAGATTCCTTTGCTCAAAATGTGGCAGAAAATTCCTTCTAGTACATGTATGTGTGTTTTTAATTGGGTACCTAACTAGTGAGCTCAAATTAACTTTGGCAAAAAAAAAAACCTATCATTATAGTTAATACTATAGTTGATTTGTTGGATAGTGGTGATTTTTTTAATATCTCCATACTGTCACTTTATACCAACAATCCCCAACCTTTCTGGCTTGGCGGCCCAGCACTGGGAAGAGCGGATGGTTCCATGCAAGTGGCAGGCAAGTATGCACAGCTCCATTATGCGAGTGGAGCTTCATGCGGAAGCACAAATGCCTGCCCCTCACGCAAGTGAAGTTTTGCATGTGAGCGCAAGCGCCCGCAACTCACATAAGTGGAGTTCCACACCCATGCTCACCCGCCGCTTGTGCAGTTCAGTTCCAAATGGGCCAAAGCCCAGGGGTTCGGGATCGCTGCTTTACACAGTCCTTTTTAATAAATCAAGTGTTGTACTGCCTGCTTATCTTTGTCCAGGACTTGCCTTTAATTCAAGGTTCCCAAAGCTCTGGAAGAGAAATATGGAAGTATCTTTTTTTTTTTTTTAAAGAAAACTTGAATTTTCCTTGTGGGGCAAGTTTTTCAAATGCAGCTTTCCCCATATAAGCCTTTGTAAATTTTACTACTATTGATAAGGAACTCTGGGTAGTGTACATAATTTAAATGCTGTGGAGGATGGGAGAGTTGATCAAGGAAAAATTAAAATTGTCAAACTGCGATGCTCTTATTCTTTTTGTTGTTCCTCTTTCTGTTTTTTTCTTGCTTGCATCATGTCACTTTCAATTTTCTTGAGTCAATTTGTCCTCGTTCTCCACCCCATTGCACAATCTTCTGTAAAATAAGTTCTGGAGTACCGAAATCATCTTTATTTCCAAGAACGTGTTTGGTTTCCACATAGGCCCAGGAAAATGATCAAAGTTTAAAAAAAACATGGCTATAGCACAGTCCAATGTATTATTCTCCTTTTCCAGAAAAATGTCATTTCAGCTAGATATTGATGGTAAATATTGTGGTGAGCCAGAAAATGTTTTGGTGAATAATATAAGCACCTGCTTCATGATTATTATTTTTCTTTGAATTTGATCATACCTGCATTGCCATCAATTTTGTGAAAGGGCAATTCCCATCAACCATTTTCTTTGGGTATCAATAATCTTGTGCACTCTGAATTTGTAAAGTAAAAGATTGAGGGCCTCATAATTCTCATAATAAAGATTTCATAATAAAATGTTAGGGATTTCATAACTAATAGTATTTTCTGCAGTTCTCTTATTTCATATGAAGAATTCCCATAGGAGAGAGTCCCATAAGAGTATGAAAAGAGCTATACTCAAAATGATCAGCTTACCGTAAAGGAATCCACATTATTAAGAAACCCTACAAATGCATACAGCGTGGAAAGAGCTTCAGGTAAGACTATTACATTAGTCTGAAGGATATGGATCAGAAAGAGAAATAATACTGGATACAAACAGCAGACTACGTGGTTGGAAGTTATTGACTTCGCTTACTGTTACTTAGGTGATTGAGATGGTAACCCAAGTTGATAAATGTACAATATAGTTTGGAGTCTTCAGTTGCGAGATACAAGCAATAAATATGCTACCTTGGTGCTCCCTGAGTTTCGTTGTTTCCTTGCAGACAGTTCACTAGCACTGATGATGTTACCTAGTTTGGGTAATGAACCATTTGCAAGAAAACAACCAAGCTCAAAGAGCACGAAGGACCCCTCATTTCAACCCAGAGCTACAAGTATTCTCATTTATCGGTAATGATATGCTACATCTCCCAAGAATTAGGATGAATATTTGAAAGGTGCTGTGAAAGCCTGACTTGAGGAGCTTTTAAATGAATAGGGGGGAGGGCACACACACACCCCCCAAATAACAATGTCAAGTAAATAGTGGGCAGGTAAAGGGTATGAGATATCTAATGTAAATGTGGGGATAAATGTTATGATCAATTTCAGGGTCTCTACAAATACACAAAACATGCAGTGAATAGGAAGAACACAACATTTCAATGCATGGAGGGGACTATGATCTAATACACGGTGGGATGAAACTCCTACGTGGAATGCGAAGAGTGAAGGATATAATGAAAAGGGGGGGAAGAGGAAGAGTATTGTAGGTAAGGGAAGCACAGATGTTTTTTGAGATTTAGGAAATTAAACACGGCCCAGTCAAAAGCATTGTTGGAATGATGAATCTTGAACCTGTCCTTATGGGTAAAATGTTCGAGAATGTTAAGGAATAATTAGAAAAAAGCGGCAGGATGGGGGACCTGACTGAGGTATATAAAATGTCTGAAAAAAGAAGCAACGTGAAAAAAAGCCTCACAAAATGTTAGGGTCCGAGGATCCAATGAAAGAGATTTGAGAACAGAACAAAGGAAGTCGTTCTGACAGCAAAACACTTCATACCATTTGTAAGTAAATGCTGTGATTGTCATCAACCTCTGGTCGTCATTCAATACAGTGGCATTTTTGGTCTTCCATTGAGATTTACACTGATTCTGTCTTCAGAGATATCCATTTAGTTTTGTTTGCATAGTAAACGTTCTGGAGACTTATATTTCAGTTCTCAGCGATGGAAATCAAATTTGCCATGCACCAATTTGTGGTCATTTCAAAGAAAACATGAATACATTTTGTGTAGAGGGTCTAGGATTCTAAGTTCTTTAGGTTTAATCTTGTCTTAATTTCATACTTGATGAAGATCATTTTTAATTCTGTATTTTAATTCCTCCTATAATGGATGTTTCTCCTCAAATTCCTTTATTAAACTGCTCCTATATTTAGCTAACTGTTTTCTCTCCCTTATTAAATGAATTCTACTTTGCTTGCTGAGAGGAATGTGCCATCTCAGTTTCTTCACACTTCTGTTTCCTGAGGTAATTTTTTTGTTGTAAAACTTGGTTATTTGGCAATTTTTTCCATTTAGCAACATGATTTCCTTCAGTATTTTTTTCCCCTTCAGCATCTCCATTTTGCTCTTCCACAGCTTCATATACCAGATGCCACAGCCACCATCTTTTATCCCCTCAGATCGGGGGCTGTTCCTCAATAAAAGTGTGTCTTAGTACCTTCAGTACAAAAGCTGGAAAGTTCTCCCTTTGAGAGAGATGTTGGGGCAGAGTCACTCAGGATTACTGTACTGTTTTACTAGAAATACAGCATTGCATTTCTACATTAGATGTTCCCCAAAAGCAGGGAGTAACTTAGCTCCACCCCTTCAAACATTCCCCTTCCTGAATATTCCAAATGTCACAATAACAGTTGAAGTGGGAAGTTTCAGAGTCATGTGACTTTAGGGTTTCACTTTAGATAAGACCAGAGAAGAGAATGGAATGGAATAGAGTAGAATAGAATAGAATAGAATAACAGAGTTGGAAGGAACCTTGTAGGTCATCTAGTCCAACCCCCCACCCAAGCAGGAGACCCTACACCATTTCTGACAGATGGTCGTCCAGTTTTTTCTTGAAAGCTTCCAGTGATGAAGCTCCCACAACGTCTGAAGGCAAGCTGTTCCATTGGTTGATTGTTCTCACTGTCAGAACATTTCTCCTTATTTCTAGGTTGAATTTCTCCTTGATCAGTTTCCACCCGTTATTCCTTGTCTGGCCTTCAGGTGCTTTGGGAAATAGGTTGACCCCCCTCTTCTCTGTGACAGCCCCTCAGAAATTGGAACACTGTTATCATGTCTTTCCTGGTCCTTCTCTTCAATGGACTAGCCATGCCCAGTTACTGTCACCCTTCTTCGTATGTTTTAGCCTCCAGTCCCCTAATCATCTTTGATGCTTTTCTCTATATTTGGGAGAGAATGGCTCTTGGCCAACATCCGGTTTCTCAACTGACTGCACAACCCTTTCCATAAAGAGAAAGGGTTCAACCTATTCTCTAGTCTAGAGGGAAAGCAGAGAATGGTGTGCTGAGCCACTTTGTCAGACTCTAGCGGCATCTTCTCTAGCATTACTAGGCACCCATCCCATTTCCCGTCCATTGCCCCGAAGACGTCACACTCAGGATCCGTTAGGGGGCGCACTCTACAACCACCGGATTTCGCAGGAAATAGCTTTTGCTCCAAGAAACATCTTTCCCGGGGTTTGCAGGGAAGAGCCGGAAGTTACGGTTCTCACGCGGAGGGCGCGTACTCCAGGCGCCGGCATTGTCTCCAAACGCCGGACCGGACTTTGGAAACGAACGCGGAGATCGAGATCCTGGGAGATCTTCTGTCCTTTCACAAATGCTCTCTTGCACGCTTTTCTTCTGGCACTAAGTCCAGGCGAGGGGTCAATAAATTCCTTCCTTCCTCTCTCTTTGCTCTCGATCTGGAGAGGGGTTCTACGGAGCTAAGCTAAATCCCTCCCAAGATTCCAGCTACTGCGCTTCCACTCGCCTTCTTCACTTTTACACGGTGTGCAGGGCATCTTATTTCTCCAAGGCAAGCCCCTTCTGGGTGAAAATTGAGTTTTGTACAAACTCAGCTCCTCGGGAACCTGGCAAGGTCAGGGCTGGGTGTCTGCATCTGGAGCATCTGCAAGTCACAGGGTCAGGGTTTCCTGGCCTGGAAGGTACCCTCTTTCCTGGACTGGAGGCAAGGAAATATTCTCTTCTGCAGAAGTCCAAGGATCCAAGCTGATCGACATCCCTTATCAATATTCCTCCGATATCTGAGTCCTTACAGAGTGGCAGCCTGAGTAGGGGAGGGGGGGAGAAAATCTCACAAAATTCAAGAGTCCTAAACTTTCAAGAGAGACAATGGATGGAAACTAATCAAGGATAGAAGCCACCTGGAATTAAGGAGAAACTTCCTAACAGTGAGGACAATTAACCAGTGGAACAGCTGGCCTTCAGATGTTGTGGGTGCTTCATCACTGAAAGTTTTTAAGAAGAGACTGGACAGCCACTTGTCTGAAATGGTATAGGGTCTGGACTAGAAGACTTCCAAGGTCCCTTCCAGCTATTCTGATTCTGATGTGAAGTGGTATGCATTGTGTTAATGACTAAGAATTTTTGTCACAACCTTTGCAACTATCTTTCATTAGTGTTGTGCTGTTTTTGCTATAAATCCTTGCCACCTAGAGTCAATGCATGTGTGGATTTAGGAATGTAAATTGCAAACATATTGAATAACGAAAGAAGCGGTATATAAGTCTTAAGTGCTATTGCTAAAATGGGATTTCCTTATTTCATCTGTCCATCCGGAAACTGAGGGGTCCTTGGTGCTCTCTGAGCTTGGTTGTTTTCTTGCAGACATTTCATTACCCAAACTGGTAACATCATAACTAGCATTGATGATGTTACCTAGTTTGGATAACAAAACGTCTGCAAGAAAACCACTAAGCTCAGAGAACACCAAGGACCCTTCATTTCAACCCTGAGCTACATATAATTCTCTTTTATTGGCATTGGCCGCTTCTAACGGATCTTCCTCACAGACAGACGGGAACTCTTAGCCCCGCCCCTTCCAACGGGTCTTTTCCGAAGGTTCTCAATTCCCTGAGGGGATTCCGCCAGGACAGCGAAGGAGAGGGCCGGAAAGGCCACTCTCTCCTCAGTACGGTCTTTCTACGGAGAAGCACTCGCTCCTTTTAACCCTTGGAGACCCTGGAGAGAACCAGGATGCCTGGAATGGCTTGGATGTCCGTGTGCGTGGCTGCATCTGCGAGGCAGGGGGAGGGGGGTTGGTCCTCCAGCAGCCTCGCTTGGGATCGGGGTTCCAGGCAAGGATGAGCTTTCGGCAGATCCATTTCTTCCCCGCGGACTCCAAGCAAGGAAGCCATTTCTCTGTGCCAAGTTTGTCTCCGGCGTTTCCCGAAAGGGTCGAAGCCGCTGCCTGCATCCCCGGGAGGACAAAAGGAGCGAGTTGGGGTGCTTTTATCCTGAAAGCTTCAGTTGCAGATGGCAGGAGTGAGGAGAGGAGGCCCAGGTTTCTGGTCATACAGCTTTACTATAATACGTAGTACTGACTTCCATGTCTATGGAGATTCTCATCTTCATTAAACTAGTCATCTTCATTAAAATAGCCATCACCAATTCAGCAACTGTTCTTTATGTTTTACCCTCCAGTCCCCTGATCTTTGTTGTTATAATAATAATAATAATAATAATAATAATAAAGTTGGAAGGTACCTTGGAGGTCATCTAGTCCAACCCCCTGCTCAGGCAGGAAACCCTATACCAGTGATTGCGAACCTTTTAGAGACAGTGCCCAAACTGCAACCCAAAACCCACTTATTTATCACCGGGTGCCAGGTGGGATGTGGCCCACTGGGTGGGCGTGGCTGTGGTGGTCATGGCAGACTGGGTAGGTGTGGCCAAAGTGGGCGTGGTCACCTCAATGTTGCTCGGGAGGGACGCCTGTGGGCATGGTTGGGAGAGATCCAGGGGGTCTCTGGCAGGTGGGGCGGTGGGCAGGAGGCTCATCTGCGGGGTGAGGTGAGGCAGGGCGGGGATACCATTGCCGCGGGGCAAGGTGAGCCAGGGGCCAGGGCAGCTGCTGCCTGACACCATCAGCCCCCGCACATAGAGGCCAGCGAGCACATGGGGGGCACCGGTGTCCGCCAGCAGCCACAGCCTGACAGCTCCTCGACCGACATATTCTGGGGTTCCACAGCCCACCGCCAGCAGTTCAGAGAAGCCACCTCTGAGCTGGACAGCTGGCCGACAGGTGACGAGGTGATGCAGTGGGTCGTGCCCGGGAAAAGGAGAGCATGTGAGGCCAGGAGGCACGGGACAGGGGGGAGGAAAACCAGCTGTGCCGGGATGCATCTGGCCACGTGGGATCGGGCAGCTGGTTGAAGAGGGACGGTTGCCATCTCTGGGGCATGGCACGCGTGCCCACAAAGAGGGCTCTGAGTGCCGCCTCTGGCACCCGTGCCATAGGTTCGCCACCACTGCCCTATACCATTTTGGACAAATGGCTGTCCAGTCTCTTCTTAAAAACTTCCAGTGTTGGAGCATTTACAGCTTCTGGAGGCAGGTTGTTCCACTGGTTAATTGTTCTGTCAGGAATTTTCTCCTTAGTTCTAGGTTACTTCTCTCCTTGATTAGTTTCCATCCATTGCTTCTTGTCTTGCCTTCAGGTGCTTTGGAGAATAGCTTGACTCCCTCTTCTTTGTGGCAGCCCCTGAGATATTGGAACACTGCTATCATGTCCCCCCTCGTCCTTCTCTTCATTAAACTAGACATACCCAATTCCAGCAACCGTTCCTTATATGTTTTAGCCTCCAGTCCGCTCATCATCTTTGTTGCTCTTCTCTGCACTCTTTCTAGAGTCTCAACGTTTTGTTTACATCGTGGTGACCAAAACTGGATGCAGTATTCCAAGTGTGGTCTTATCAAAGAATTAGAAAGTGATAGAGAAGAGCTACACAGCGAGTACGCCTTGCCAGGCTCTAGCGGCATCTCCCTCTCCGGCAATCCTGGGCTGGAAACCTCACTTCCCCGTCCATCGCCCCGCAGGCTTGGCAGCAGGACCCGCTAGAGGGCGCCCCTCGCAAACAACCGTCGGGTTCAGACGAATTGCTTTTGCTCGCTCCGGTAAGAAGCATCTCGTCCGATGCTTGCAAGGGAGGACAGGAAGTGACCGTTCCCACGCCTAGGACGCGCTTTGCAGGAAGCGAACCGAAATTGCAAACGGATCCTTCCTTCGTTGACCCTTCCTTTCTCGTAGGTGCCCGGCTTGAGAAGCGCCTCCTTCGTCGTGGTGAAGTGAGCCAGGCCGGGAGAACTTCTCAGACTCCAGATCTGAAGGTGGTGGGGGGGGGTGTCTTATGGGGCTAAGCTGGAAATCCCCCCCAATATTCCCACCTTCTGCACTTACCACTCACCTGCCCCATTTTTTATGGAGCGCGCCGGACTCTTTATTTCTGCCAAGAGAGGAGCTTCTTGGTTAAAAGGTTGAATTCTGCAGTTCTCTTAAAGACTCCAGCAAGTTTAGGGCTGGGTTTCTGCTAAGAGCATCTGGAACATCTGCAGTTCAGAAGATCTGGGTTTCTTGGCTTGGGAAGATGTCTTCTTTCCAGGACTTGGAGGCAAGGAAATATTGCTTTCAGCAGAAGTTCAAAGGGCCAGGCTGATCTACATCCCAGGTCGGTATTCCCCCAGATATCTGAGTCCTTCCCTAACCCTAACTTTCAGGAGAGACTTTGTAAAGTGTAGCCGGGGTGGAAGTGGTATATGTGTTAATGGCCAAGATTCTTCTCCCCCCCCCCACCCATTGCAATTTTCATTAGTGCTTGTGACCTACCATTTTTGCTTTTAATCCTTGCAAGCCACTCTCGTGTGTATTTTTAGGGAGGCAAATTGTAAACCTATATATAATGAAAGGTTTTTGTCAGTGCTTTGGACTATAGTTTTCTACACTTTTTCATCTTAGCCTGCAAGCTGAACATAATTCCCAAAGAATTGAGTCATGGAGGGGAGAAATGCCTCATTCTTCAAGATGGCTGAAGGAGTCTCTCCTTGCGATTCTATTCCCATGAATGAAAGTTGCTTTGCAGATTCAGAAGAGCTTTTTGATTTATTTGGGCAAACAGCAAGAACTCAGCAGAACATTCTGAAAGAAGAAACCACACATTGTGTCGTCCATCGTTGCCCTTTCAGGGAACTCTGTTACCAAGAGGCTGAAGGACTCAGAAATGTGTGCAGCCGACTCCACCATCTTTATGATCGGTGGCTGAACCAAGAAGACCACGAGAAAGCTCAAATGATGCATCTGGTGGCTCTGCCCCTGGGCACTCTGTCCCAGATGGAGAACTGTGTCTGGATGCGTGGAGCAGAGACCAGCTCCCAGGAAATGGGTCTGGCTGAAAGCTTCCTCTTGAGGCAGCTGGAGCAGAAAATGCAGCAAAAACGGCAGGTGAGATCAATATAAGTGATTTTTACATGTTTCCATTCCAATATAGTTAGGATGGTCTTAATAGAATCCTGTCCTGGTCTCTCTGATCTAGTGAAGAGAAGGACCAGGGGAGACATGATAGCAGTGTTCCAATATTTGAGATGCTGTCACAGAGAGGAGGGGGTCAACCTATTTTCCAAAGCACCCGAAGGCCAGACAAAGAATAATGGATGGAAACTGATCAAGGAGAGGTTCAATCTAGAAATAAGGAGACATTTTCTGACAATGAGAACAATCAATCAATGGAACAGTTTGCCTTCAGAAGTTGTGGGAGCTTCATTACTGGAAGCTTTCAAGAAGAGACTGGACTGCCATCTGTCAGAAATGGTGTAGGCTCTCCTGCTTGGGTGGGGGGTTGAACTAGATGACGTACAAGGTACTTTCCAACTCTGTTACTCTATTCTATTCTATTTCCAAGGATATATAACAAATTGGGACAGGGGCAATAATGTTTTGTTTCCCTGCTATTACAGACTCATGTGCTCTTCATGGAAGTGGCCACCCATGGTTCTAAAGCATCAAGAAATGTGTCACACCTCCCACAAGAAATTGTCCTGGGGAAGATTTCCCAGGAGGACCCATCTCAGGAGACCGCATCAGGTAAACTCATATACTGGAGTCCTCAGAAGTCTTTTATTTTCCTGAGTTCCTGTTACAATAATACCTTAGTCCTGTGTGCAAAGTTTCTCTCCAACTGTTTTTAAAACATTGGCTTCCTCTGCTTTTATCTCATTCTCAGAAAATGGAGCAATGATGATTGTACCAGTGGAAAGGTCTCCTCTTTCTGATGGTGCAGAAAAAATGGTTATACTTCCAACTCAGGTAGGAGGATCCCACCTCCCAAAGTGCAACATTCATTCAAGGAACATGCAATTCTTTCCACAGTGGTCTGAATCACTTTTTTGGAGCCAATTTAATATCTCCCAGCTAACAGTTTGTCAGAGCATAAGCATCTTTCCCAGTGATCTGATACCATCCATCCATTCATAGCATCTCAAGCTTCTTGAGGACATCTCCCAACATGTTCATCTTGTTGTTCAGTGAAGATTGTGTATCTCCTACTGGGCAAAATAAGACATTAAAGTGTCATATAGGAATATCCCAATACTTGCTTAATGAACTTGCCTCAGGACTTGATCAAAACAAATATAAGAGATGTTCCCAACAAGTGGGATATTTTCCATTAGAATAAAGAATTTGCGAATATTTCCTGGAATTGTACGTTAACAAGGAGTATTTTTGTACTTCAGATTCCTGTGTCCTTTGAAGACATAACTGTATTTTTCTCTGAGGAGGAGTGGGCTCTGCTGGATTTTGACCAAAAATACCTGTACAGAGAGGTCATGCTGGAAAATGCTAAGAATGTGGAGTCCGTGGGTAAGGAATCCCTTTTACTCTGGGTTCAAATCAATGGAGAAGGTATATTTTAATGAGAGATAAGGAGCTTATCGATTTCTCACAGGACATTCAGGTCTGTACTTTTCCTGGAGAGAATTGAAATAATTTTATGTGCCTTACATCTGGAGTCATGTATGTTAGATGGATGGCTATATAAATCAAAATAATTACAATAATAAAAGGTAAACTGGATGCCTTTCCAAAATGTCATGGATTGCACTTAAAATAAATCTGCACATTGACAATATTTCAATCTGTGAATTGCATTATAAGATGAGATTGGACAACCACTTGTCTGAAATTGTATAGGGTTTCCTGTTTGAGCAAGGGGTTGGACTAGAAGACTTCCAAGGTCCCTTCCAACTCTGTTATTCTCCTATTTTGTTATTCTCCAAAATGCAGCATTGTTTGGATCCTGTAGCATTGCTGGATCCAAATATGTACTATGCATACACATTATGACATTCTAGGTTCTTGGTGTGTGTGAAGGCCAACACCAGCTAAAATAAGCAGCTGTGATTTCACGTTGCAAACAGATAACAATAATAAGACTTAGAACTTAAAACAACTAATGAATTTTTCTGCTTTTTTTCTTTTCATTCTGAACAGTTGACAGGCAGGACCCTGAGGATCATAAAGAACCAAGTGTGAATTTTTTGAAAAGAATTGAAACTGGAAAAGAGATATTCCAAAATCAAGGGAAACCAAACACGTCTGAGAAAAACCAATTAAACAATAGGAAGAAAAAATCCTATAATTTTCAGTATGGAGAAAATCTCACCTTCCATACCCAACTTCACAAAGAAAAGGGGAGCTATTTAGAGGTTAGAAAAATATTCAGCAATAAATCAAACATCTACAAGTATAGCAGTGTCCACACTAAAGGGAAGCAGCTTGAAAGCTTGGAACATGGAAAAAATAATGATTTAAACCATTGTCTAAATTTACATCAAAGCATTGAGGAAGAAAAATCATATAAATGTTCAGAGTGTGGCAAAATCTTTGATGAGAACAGTGTTTTTAACACCCATAAAACAATTCAAGGAGTGGAGAAGTTATATAAATGTACAGAGTGCAGAAAAAGCAATGATGCTACTGTGCATAAAAAATCCCACACAGGAAAGAAACCATATAAATGCATGGATTGTGGAAAGAGTTTCAATACAAGTATTGATCTTACTTCCCATAAAAGTATCCACACACTGGATAAACCAAATAAATGCATAGAGTGTGGAAAAGGCTTTACTCAAAATACTCAACTTCCCTCCTGTAAAAGGGCCCAGACAGGAGAGAAGCCACATATCTGCACAGAATGTGCAAAGAACTTCACAGCAAGTGGTTCCATTACATACCATAAAGCAATCCACACTGGGGACAAACCATATAAGTGCCTGAAATGTGGAAAGAGTTTCAATCGGAGGAGTTCGTTTACTTCCCATGAAAGGATCCACACACGGATGAAATCGTATCAATGCCTGGATTGTGGGAAAAGATTCAGTCAAAGCAGTGATCTCATTTCTCATAAAAGGATCCATACAGGGGAGAAAGGGTTTAAATGCATGGAGTGTGGGAAAAGCTTTACAAGGAAGAGTGGTCTTACTTCCCATGAAAGGATCCACACAGGGGAGAAACCATATCAATGCATGGAGTGTGGCAAGTGTTTTAAATGTAGGAATGATCTTTCTTCCCATAAAAGGATCCACACAGGAGAGAAACCGTATCAATGCATGGAGTGTGCAAAGTGTTTTACAACAAGACGTGATCTTACTTCCCATGAAAAGATCCACACAGGAGAGAAGCCATATAAATGCATGAAGTGTGGGAAAAGCTTTACAAGAAAGAGTGGTCTTACTTCTCATGAAAGGATTCACACAGGGGAGAAACCATATCAATGCATGGAGTGTGGCAAGTGTTTTAAATGTAGGAATGATCTTTCTTCCCATAAAAGGATCCACACAGGAGAGAAACCGTATCAATGCATTGATGGGGAAAGTGTTTTACAACAAGACGTGATCTTACTTCCCATGAAAAGATCCACACAGGAGAGAAGCCATATAAATGCATGGAGTGTGGGAAAAGCTTCAGTTGGAACAGTGGTCTTATTTCTCATCATAGGATCCACACAGGGGAAAAACCATTTAAGTGCATGGAATGTGGAAAGAGTTTCAACCGGAGTAATTCCCTTCGTTGCCATGAAAGAATCCATACAGGGATGAAACCGTATCAATGTATGGATTGCGGAAAGCGATTCAATAGAAGTGGTGATCTCATTTCCCACAAAAGGATCCACACAGGGGAGAAGCCATACAAATGCACAGATTGTGGAAAGAGCTTCACCGCCAGTTTTTCACTTAGTGTCCATAAAAGGATCCACACAGGGGAGAAGCCATATAAATGCATGGAATGTGGGAAGAGTTTCAACTACAATAGTTCCCTTACTACCCATGAAAGGATCCATACAGGGATGAAACCATATCAATGCATGGATTGTGGGAAGAGATTCAGTCACAGCAGTTATTTTAGTACTCACAAGAAGATCCACTCAAGGAAGAAACCGTATAAATGCACAGACTGTACAAAGAGCTTTCATAGAAAAAGTATCCTGATATCACATAAGAGGATCCACTCTGGTGAGAAACCATATCATTGTGTGGACTGTGGAAAAAATTTCACTGTAAGCAGTTCCCTTGTATCACATAGGAGGATTCACACAGGAGAAAAACCGTATCAGTGCCAGGAGTGTGGAAAGAGTTTCAGACACAGCACTTCCCTCTCTTTTCATAAAAGGATCCACACAAGGGGGAATCAATGTACCAGCATATAATACTGAATGAACTTTATTTGGAAGAGTGAACCTCTCATAAAAGGAGCCACTTGGAAGAATGGCCATATATATACCTGTAGTATAGAAAGAACCTCAGCAGTTCCATTTTTGATCACAATATCAAATGGAAAGGTGGTGGGTTATGATTAGTAAATGAGTTAAGAGTGAAGGAAGAAGAAGAGAAAGAATAAAATGGATGGGCCAGATGAAGGAGTTTACAGGAAATCTTTAGAAGTGCTTCAAGTTACTACAAGTTAACTGCAGGATGAGTGGATTTGATGCCATCTATTTAGCATAGCCTCAAATGTAATCCCATCTGGGAAAGATAAGATTTTATTAAAGCATTACTTGAATGGGGACAGCTTTTTTTCCCCTTTCCCAATCATTATCTGTGAGTTCAATTGAGGATGCTGGCTTACGTTTTTTGGGGGGGACAATTGTTATTGGGCACGATATGTAAATGGCTATGTATCTATGTGTGAATATATTTGAGCATTAGCTAGCTCTTAATCCTAATACTTTTTGGAGTGTAATTGTTGAAAAGTCATACATATACGCAGATACAAATTTGCACAGAAATATATGTAGGAGCTATGGAGCATCGGACTTTCCTTTCACCACCAGATGCATCCACAGCTGAGCGTCCTTTCGGCTTTGGCCCAGTCGGTTCATTCTTTCTGGCGCTACTAGTACTAGCCCTCAGCTCTTCCCCAGTAGCATATTGGACACCTTCCGACCTGAGGGGCTCATCTTGCAGGGTCATATCTTTTTACCTTTTGGTACTGTCCATGGGGTTTTCATGGCAAAGATAGTGGAGTGGGTTGCCATTTCCTTCTCCAGTGGATCACATTTTGTCAGAACTCTGCTATGACCTGTCCGTCTTGGGTGGCCCATCACGGCATAGCTCATAGCTTCATTGAGTTACACAAGCCCCTTCGCCACAAGGCAGTAATCCATGAAGGAGCTTCATTAAACTAGACATACCCAATTCCAGCAACCGTTCCTTATATGTTTTAGCCTCCAGTCCTATGATCATCTTTGTTGCTCTTCTCTGTACTCTTTTTAGAATCTCAACATCTTTTTTACATCGTGGTGACCATACAAGGAGTTCCCTGATTTCACATAAGAGGATCCACTCTGGTGAAAAGCCTTATTTTTGAATGGACTGTGGAGAGTTTCAGTACAAGCACTGAGTTCACATAGGAGGATCCACACAGGAGAGAAATCGTATCAGTGTGACAAGTGTGGAAAGAATTTCAGTCACAGCACTTCCAAAATCCACACAAGGGAAAATCCACCTGTCAGCATATAATAGGGAAGAACATGGCTGTTAAGTGAATCTGGTTTCCCCATTGACTTTGCTTGTCAAAAGGTTGCAAAAGGTGATCATATGACCCAAGGATACTGCAACCTTCATAAATGTTAGTTGTCCAGCATCCGAATGTAAATCACATGACCATAGGGATGCTGCAATGGTCATAAGTCACTTTTTTCAGTTCGTTGTTAACTTCGAACTGTCACTAATCAAACTGTTAAGTCGAGGACTACTTGTACCTGTGATTTCTAACTTCATTTGCTTTCCATTACTATTTTTTTCTTCTATTATCATTGCATTTGCTTTTTTGGGAAGTTCCCATTAATCTCCTGTGCACCTAAACATTTTCCCACACTTCTGCAATTCCTAAGGTAATTTTTTTTTTTAGAACTGGATGTGTTTGAGAAATAGTCTCATTTGTTAATTTGACTCTGGATTTTTCTTTCCTTTTTATCTTTAGGACTACCACAGCTCCTCAGGTCTCACAGCCACCATCTTTTCTCACCTCACATCAGGGGCTGTTCCTCAAAAATACTGTCTGCTACTACAGGTAGTCCTCGATGACCTTACAACAGCTCATTTAGTGACTGTTCAAAGTTACAATGGCACTAAAAAAAGTGACTTACATTTTTCACTTTACAATAGTTGCGGCCTTCCCGTGGTCATGTGATCAAAATTCAAACTCTTGGCAACCAACTCATATTTATGATGGTTGCAGTGTCCCAGGGTCACGTGATCCCCTTTTGCAACCTTCTGACAAGCCAAGTCAATGGGGAATCTCGATTCACTTCACAACTGTGTTACTAACTTAATAACTGCAGTGATTCACTTAAAAGAAAAATCTTCATCAGGGTCCAATCCAAGCTGGGAATAATCAAAATGGAGACTGCTTTAGAAAGAAGATTGTAGTTTATTGAAGAGGAGAGCCAGACAGAAATATGGCTCTGGAAGAACTGACCACACGGAGCAGAGTAGTGGGCTTTTATACCTTCTGGGGCTCTTGAGGCTGTTTCCTGTTCCTATTCCCAAAAATATTTCTTTCTCTGGGGGGCTGACTTCCCAGCCAACTATGGCAAGAAAGGTTGTAAAATGGGGCAAAACTACGTAACAACATAAATTTGGGGCTCAATTGTGATAAGTCGAGGACTACCTGTATTTCCCCACACTTCTGCAATAGCTGAGGTAACTTTTTTTTTTTAAGAACTGGATGTCATTTGAGAAATATTCCCATTGGGGAATTCGATTCCTTTCAATATTCTGGATTTTTCTTTCTTTCAGGACTTCAACGGCTTCTCAGATATGTCACAGCCACTGTCTTTGGTTACTTCAGATCAGGGGCTGTTCCTTAAGAACAACGTTTGCTAATAGAATAGCAGGCAAGTCCTACCCTGGAAAAGAACTTTAGGGCAGAATCCCTTAGCAATATTATTTTTTTATTATATTACTATTATATTAGTATTGTTATTCTTCCAGTAGAGGAGGTCTTCGTCCTTCGGTTGTTGCTCACAGATAGGTGAGAACTCCCTTGGAAAAGGACTTTGGGGCAGCATCCCTCAGCACTACCATCATTTTACTACAAAAGGACTTCTAACAGAATTTACTGAATAACAAGAGTTGGAAGGGACTTTGGAGGTCATCTAGTCCAACCCCCGGCTCGAGCAAATGGCTGCCCAGCCTATTCTTGAAAGCCTCCAGTGGCTCCTTTTATCTCTTCTTTCTCCCTGTTACGCCTCAGACCGGCAGGAACTCTTAGCCCCGCCCCTTCCAACGGTTCTTTTCCGAGTTAGCCCCTCCCCTTCCAACGGGTATCAAGGGTTCTCAAGACAGGAATTCCCTGAGGGGATTCCGCCAGGAAAGCGAAGGAGAGGGCCGGAAGGGCCACCCTCTCCTCACTACAGGCTTTCTAGGGAGAAGCACTCGCTCCCTTTAACCCTTGGAGAGCCTGGAGAGGAGGATCCCTGGAATGCCTTGGATGTCCGTGTGCGCGGCTGTATCTGCGGGGCGCTGGCGGGGCTGCGGGGTGCTGCCGGAGCGGGGATCCTCTTCCTGCAGCCTCTCTTGGGATCGGGGTCCCAGGCGAGGTGGAGCCTTGGGCAGATCCATCTCGTCCCCGCGGGCTCCAAGCAAGGAAGCCGTTTCTCTGTTCCAAGTTTGTCTCCGGCGTTTCCCGAAGGGGTCGAAGCCGCTGCCTGCATCCCCGGGAGAACCTTAAAGGACGGGCTGGGCTGTTTTTCTCCTGGAAGCCCCAGTTGCAGATGGCAAGAGTGGGGAGAGGAGGCCCAGGTTTCTGGTCAAATAGCTTTACTATAATACTGACTTCCATCCAAGTCATAGTTGTCCGAAAGGTGCTTTTTCAAAAGGCAACCAGACTTTCTTGTTTTTTCTTTGAAGACGTTTTGCTTCTCATCCAAGAAGCTTCTTGAACTGTTCTTTGTGGCGGCCCATTAGATATTGGAACACTGCTATCATGTCACCCCTGGTCCTTCTTTTCATTAAACTTGACATAACCAGTTCCAGCAAAAGTTCTTTATATGCTTTAACCAGTGGTGGGATTCAAATATGTGAAGAACCGGTTCTCTGTGTGGATGCCGCTACCAGAAGTCCATTCTGGGCCTGGGCAACAAAAAAATAGCTACTGGTTCTGCCGAACTGGTGCAAACTGGCTGAATCCCACCACTGACTTTAGCCTCCAGACCCCTGATCGTCTTTGTTGCTCTTCTCTGCACTTTTTCTAGAGTCTCAACTTTTTTTTACATCGCGGTGACCAAAACTGGATGCAGTATTCCAAGTGTGGCCTTACAAAGGCATTAGAAAGTGATAGAAGAGCTACACAGCGAGTATTCCCTGCCAGGCTTTAGCGGCATCTCCCTCTCCGGCAATCCTGGGCTGGAAACCTCACTTCCCCGTCCATCACCCCGCAGGCTTGGCACGCAGGACCCGCCAGAGGGCGCCCCTTGCAAACAATCGCCGGGTTCAGAGGAATTGCTTTTGCTCGCTCCGGGAAGAAGCATCTCGCCCGATGCCTACAAGGGAGGGCAGGAAGTGACCGTTCCCACGCCGAGGGCGCGCTTTGCAGGAAGGGGACCAAGTCTGCAAATGGATCCTTTCTTCCTTCCTTCGCTGGCCCTTCCTTTCCCGCAGCTGCCCGGCTTGGGAAGCGCCTCCTTCGTCGTGGGGAAGTGAGCCAGGCCGGGAGATCTTTTCAGACTCCAGATTCGAAGGGGGGGGAGGGTATCTTATGGGGCTACGCTGAAAATCCCCCAATATTCCCACCTTCTGCACTTCCCACTCACCTGCTCCATTTTTACAGAGCGCGCCGGACTCTTTATTTCTGCCAGGAGAGGAACTTCTTGGTTAAAAGATTGAATTCTGCACAGTTCTTTAAGTCTCCAGCAAGTTTAGGGCTGGGTTTCTGCTAAGAGCATTTGGAACATCTGCAGTTCAGAAGATCTGGGTTTCCTGGCTTGGGAAGATGTCTCCTTTCTGGGACTTGGAGGCAAGGAAATATTCCTTTCAGCAGAAGTTCAAGGGGCCAGGATCATCTGCATCCCATGTCGATATTCCCCCGGATATCTGAGTCCTTCCAAAGTAGCATCTTGGGTAGATATTTGTAAAAAAAAAAAAATCAAAACTCACAAACTCCAAGATTTCTAACCCGCACACTGTTTGTGTTGCCTATGTCTGGTGGAAGTTGTTTATGTTGTATTAATGACTAAGACTTTCCCCCCTCCCCACTCCTTTGCAACTATTTCATCTTGCCAGGAATTGATGGGAGGGAAATAGTCCCTTTCGCAGCACTCCAAGGATCCAGGCTGATCTGCACCCCTTGTCAATGTTCCCAATAGATCTGAGTCTTTGCAAAGTGGCACCCTGGGTAGATATAAAAAAATAAAATAAACTCCCACAAACGTCAAGGTTTCTTAACTTTCAAGAGAGACTTGCACATTGTAATGTGTAGCTGGGGTGGAAGTGGTATATGTGTTAATGACCAAGATCCATTTTTTTCCCCACCATTGCAATTTTCATTAGTGCTTGTGACCTACCGTTTTTGCTTTTAATCCTTGCAAGCCACTCTTGTGTGTATTTTTAGGGAGGCAAATTGTAAACCTATATATAATGAAAGGTTTTTGTCAGTGCTTTGGACTATAGTTTTCTACGCTTTTTCATCTTAGCCTGCAAGCTGAACATAATTCCCAAAGAATTGAGTCATGGAGGGGAGAAATGCCCCATTCTTCAAGACAGCTGAAGGAGTCTCTCCTTGCGATTCTATTCCTATGAATGAAAGTTGCTTTGTAGATTCAGAAGAGCTTTTTGATTTATTTGGGCAAACAGCAAGAACTCAGCAGGACATTCTGAAAGAAGAAACCACACATTGTGTCGTCCATCGTTGCCCTTTCAGGGAACTCTGTTACCAGGAGGCTGAAGGACTCAGAAATGTGTGCAGCCGACTCCACCATCTTTATGATCGGTGGCTGAACCAAGAAGACCACATGAAAGCTCAGATGATGGATCTGGTGGCTCTGCCCCTGGGCACTCTGTCCCAGATGGAGAACTGTGTCTGGATGAGTGGAGCAGAGACCAGCTCCCAGGAAATGGGTCTGGCTGAAAGCTTCCTCTTGAGGCAGCTGGAGCAGAAAATGCAGCAAAAACGGCAGGTGAGATCAGTATAAATGATTTTTACATGTTTCCATTCCAATATAGTTAGCATAGTCTTAACAGAATCCTGTCCTGATTAGGTAAATGGTTCTATCCAGCTTCTCTCTGATCTAGTGAAGAGAAGGACCAGGGGAGACATGATAGCAGTGTTCCAATATTTGAGGTGCTGTCACAGAGAGGAGGGGGTCAACCTATTTTCCAAAGCACCCGAAGGCCAGACAAGGAATAATGGATGGAAACTGATCAAGGAGAGATTCAATCTAGAAATAAGGAGACTTTTTCTGAAAATGAGAATAATCAATGGAACAGCTTGTCTTCAGAGGTTGTAGAGCTTCATTACTGGAAGCTTTCAAGAAGAGACTGGACTGCCATCTGTCAGAAATGGTGTAGGGTCTCCTGCTTGGGTGGGGGGTTAGACTAGATAACCTACAAGGTCCTTTCCAACTCTGTTATTCTATTCTATTCTATTTCCAAGGACATACAAGAAGTTGTGACAGGGGCAGTAATATTTTGTTTGCCTGCTATTACAGGCTCGTGCGCTCTTCATGGAAGTGGCCACCCATGGTTCTAAAGCATCAGGAGATGCATCACACCTCCCTCAAGAAATTGTCTTGGGGAAGATTTCCCAGGAGGACCCATCTCAGGAGACCTCATCAGGTAAAAGAGGGTTCCTTTTCATGTATTGGAGTCCTCGGAAGTCTTTATGTTCCTGAGTTCCTGTTACAATAATACCTTAGTCCTGTTCTCCAACTGTTTTTAAAACATTGGCTTCCTCTGCTTTTATCTCATTCTCAGAAAATGGAGCAATGATGATTGTACCAGTGGAAAGGTCTCCTTTTTCTGATGGTGCAGAAACAATGGTTATACTTCCAACTCAGGTAGGAGGATCCCACCTCCCAAAATGCAACATGATTTATTCAAGGAACATGCAACTCTCTCCACAGTGGTCTGAATCACGTTTTCGGAGCCAATTTAATATCTCCCAGCTAACAGTTTTATCAGAGCATAAGCATCTTTCCCAGTGATCTGATACCATCCATCCATTCACAGCATCTCAAGCTTCTTGAGGACATCTCCCAACATGTTCATCTTGTTGTTCAGTGAAGATTGTGTATCTCCTACTGGGCAAAATAAGACATTAAAGTGTCATATAGGAATATCCCAATACTTGCTTAATGAACGTGCCTCAGGAGTAGATCAAAACGAATATAAGAGATGTTCCCAACGAGTGGGATATTTGCCATTACAATAAGGAATTTGCGAATATTTTCTAGAATTGTACGTTAACAAGGAGTGTTTTTGTACTTCAGATCCCTGTGTCCTTTGAAGATGTAACTGTGTTTTTCTCTGAGGAGGAGTGGGCTCTGCTGGATTTTGACCAAAAATCCCTGTACAGAGAGGTCATGCTGGAAAATGCTAAGAATGTGGAGTCCGTGGGTAAGCGATTCATTTTGCTCTGGGTTGAATTTGGTGGGGAAGGTATATTCTGATAAAAGCTAAGCAGCTTATCAGTTTCTTGGAAGAGATTCAGGTTTGTACTTTTCCTGGAGATAACTGATATAACCTTATGTGCATTGCACCTAGAGTCATGGATATGAGGATGGGTAGCTATATAAATCAAAATAATAATCTCAGCATATTTTTAAGGACTATGTTAAATAAATAATACAAAACCTAATACAAAACTATTAGTTAGAAAGTTAGAAAGTGCAACCCCCCGCTAAGTGTCTTCCCTTTTCATCTCCAATTAATATTAATCAAGATTAACAATATATCGTTGACTCTTAAAATACAGCCCCAATACCTTTTCATTCCATATCGTACTCTATTTTCTACAAAGTCTTCTCTAAATCTTCAGCTAGCCTTATTAATCAACAAAGATGTAGTAAAAATTAACAACAAAAATACCTAATAATATAATCCCCATTCCATTTAGTCTAGGTTCCCCTCATCCCTCTTATCAACTTATTAAACGTTGCCTGAAATATTAACTCCTTATTTAGATACACCATTATGTATTTCTAAAAGAAAAACTATCCAGTCCAGATAATCATTAAACATCACAAAAAATAACCTACTCTTTAACCGTACACAGATAAACCAGTCTTACATATTTTTTCCTTCTTCCTCCCAGCCATTTTTAAATCCTATTAATGCTCCAAAATTATTAAAAAGAAGAGGTTTGATTAAACCTTGAGTCCTGAAAAGCTGCATTTACTACTCAGAGATGGTGGAATCCACAACTTCTAGCTGATCACAAACAGGTGCAAAAAACAATAGTTTCTACTGTCTGCTCACAAAAATCAGCTGTCCAAAATACATATAGGAAATTTTCAGATCGCTCGAATTTTTTCCAGAGAAAATTTCAGTAGTCCACATCTCACATCCAGCTGCCAATTTCAAACGTAATACCCCGTGAAAAATGCAGGCTTTGGTTCTCCTCGCCTCACTGGAAGTCATCATCCACAAATCAAAATAATAATAATATTAAAATAATAATTGCCTCTCACATTTGTTCTGGTAGGAGCTCAGATTTTCATGCTATCTCAAGAAAGGAACAAGCACCTTCTGAGACGGTTTCCAATGTTGCTTACTTGGGTTTGCAAATCCCCTTAGAACTGTCTTTTACATTTCTTTTTTTTTCCTGTCTATAATAGCATTTGAAAATCCTGTGTTGCTTCTGATTTGTGCATCAACACTTAAATTGGGGTTTGCAGGACAGATACCAAAGAAACACAGTGTAAGAGAGATGACAGCACTGAAAATAACCCCTTAGGGAAACTTTTATTAAAAATTGTCCCTGAATATATACCGGGAGATTCCACCCCCAAATAGCTTGGGGGAAGGGGCAAACAGCAAGTAATTCTCTGTGATTCAACTCGGGAGGAAACTAGGTTTGTGGGGCAAATCTTAAAGCCCTTCCCCCCCCCCTCCGATTCCTCCATCCTTTGGATTGCTCACCCTGTAGTTGGATAATTATTAAGAAGGAAGTTAATATTTGCATTTACATTGATTTGGAAAGAAGATATTACGAGTAAACAAGCAAAAATTGAAAATAAACATTGTGAGGAATGTACTTACTGGGGTTTTTTTGCCTTGTTCACTTTTGGACACACAACCCTCAGTATGAAACTGATTAAGGTCTGGTCAGTTTTAGGCAGCAGCACAAGTGGGAAAGTTCTAATCAACTAATTATTGTGACAGAGCAGAGTTTGTTAACTTGTGGCTAGCCCTTATTAAAGAACCATTGGGCTGGGCAGAAAAACGTCAAGTAGATGTAGCTCGTTTAAGCAATCTCACTACTTGGAGGAGGAAAAAAAAGGATCAAGTTCAGGTTATCCTGATTGTCTCACACTGTTTATCTGAAAGTTGTTACTGTGGGTAAACACAGATCTCTATATGACTGCCAACAAATGCAAGGACTGATGAGCATGAACATGTTGGAACATTGACCGCTTCTGGAGGCAGGTTGTTCCAATTAACCAGTGTAACAACCTGCCTCCAGAAGCGGTGAATGCTCCAACACTGGAAGTTTTTAAGAAGAGACTGGACAGCCATTTGTCCGAAATGGTGTAGGGTTTCCTGCCTGAGCAGGGGGTTGGACTCGATGACCTCCAAGGTCCCTTCCAACTTTATTATTATTATTATTATTAAGGAACACTCCTGGAATGCACATCTGGGGTTTTTTTTCCAAGGGAGGGTGACTTTTATCTATCAATCACAATAGAGCTGGAGGGGACCTTTGACGTCTTCTAGTCAAGCCCCCTGTTCAAGCAGGAGACCCTGTACCATTTCAGACAAGTGGCTGTCCAGTCTCTTCTTAAAAACCTCCAGTGAATCTCAGTATCTAAATCCAGTTCCCTTGTAGCAACAGCATCTCCATTTTCTCTAGATTTAATTTCAACTTGCTTTCTTCCACACTTGAAACTGATTGTTAAGCAACAAAGCCCACTCCTCCAGAACTCAAGATGCTATTCCCCACAGGTTTCCTCTTGACACTAAATTATTTTCTCCAATGTGGAAAAGTAATGGAATTCTGTGGGACCTCATACTTCAGGTGCCTCCAAGCAGTCTGACATTCTGGAAATAACCGGAAAGATCTGCGATGCAGTAAAGAAAGCCCCCAGTCATATTCTCGGCACCTGATACAATAGTATTGAAATAAATATGTAGCTAATATAATGTGTTAGTACTTTTACTTTGTACCTTAAATATCCAATGAATTTTCTTTTTTTTCCTCTTTTTCTTCCAAACAGTTGACAGGCAGCAACCAGAGGATTATAAAGAATTAGGTGTGAATTCTTTGAAACAAACTGAAACTGGAGAAGGGATATTGCAAAATCAGGTGGAGCCAAACATGACTGAAAACCAGTTGAACAATAGGATCGAGAAATTCTCTAATTTTCAGTATGGAGGAAATCGCACCTTCCATACACAACATCACAAAGAAAAAGGAAACTGTTTAAAGCCTGAAAAAATGTTCAGCCTTAAATCAGATGTCCATCAATATAGCAGTATCTGCACTAAAGAGAAGCAGCTTGAATACAAGGAACATGGAAAAAATAATAATTTGAATATCTATCTTACTTTACATCAAAGCATTGAGATACCAAAATCACGTAAACGTTCAGACAGTAGGAAAAGCTTTAATGAGAGCACTACTTTTAACACCCAGAAAACAATTCATAGAGTGGAGAAGTCATATAAAAGCAGAGAACGCAGAACAAGTTTCTATGCAACCAATGATCATATTTTGCACAAAAAGTCCTACCCAGGAAAGAAAATTTATAAATGCATGGATTGTGGAAAGAGGTTCTATACAAGTATTGATCTTACTTCCCATAAAAGTATCCACACAGAGGATAAGCCACTTAGATGCACAGGCTGTGGAAAGAGCCTCACCGCAAGTAGTTCCCTTACTGCACATAAAAGGATCCACATAAGGGATAAACAACACAAGTGCATGGAATGTGGAAAGAATTTCAGCCAGAGTGCTCCTCCTAAGTCCCATGAACCGATCTATACAAGGATGAAACCATATCAATGCTTGGCATGTAGAAAGCGATTTTGTACAAGCAGGGATCTCATTTCTCATAAGAGGATCCACACAAGGGAGAAACCACTTAAATGCAAGAAGTGTGGGAAACACTTTACAATGAGGTGTGGTCTGATTTCCCATGAAAGGATTCACACAAGGGAGAAAGCATATAAATGCATGGACTGTGGAAAAAACTGTGTAAGTAGAAGTGATCTTACTTCCCATAAGAGGATCCATACAGGGGAGAAACCGTATCAATGCATAGAGTGTGGGAAAAGCTTCAGTTGGAGCAGTAACCTTACCTCCCATAAAAGAATCCACACAGGGGAAAAGCCTTATCAATGCATGGAGTGCACAAAGAGCTTCAGAGACATGAGTTCCTTTACTTCCCATAAAAGGTTCCATACAGGGGAGAAACCCTACAAATGCACGGAATGTGGAAAGAGCTTTAGTCAAAACAGTCAACTTACTTCCCATAAAAGGGTCCACACAGGGGAGAAACCGTATAAATGTACAGACTGTGGAAAGAGCTTCACCACAAGTGGTTCTCTTACTGCCCATAAAAGGAATCACACAGGAGAGAAACCGTTTAAGTGCATGGAATGCGGGAAGAGTTTCAGCCAAAGTGCTTCCCTTACTTCTCATGAAAAGATCCATACAGGGATGAAACCATTCCAATGCTTGCAATGTGAAAAGAGATTCGGTACAAGCAGCGATCTCATTTCCCATAAAAGGATCCACACAGGGGAGAAACCATTTAAATGTATGGATTGTGGGAAAAGCTTTACAATGAGACGTGGTCTTACTTCCCATGAAAGGATCCATACAGGGGAGAAACCATACCAATGCACAGAGTGTGAAAAGTGCTTTATAAGTAGGAGTGATCTTACTTCCCATAAAAGGATCCACACAGGGGAGAAACCGTATCAATGCCTGGAGTGTGGAAAAAGCTTCAGTTGGAGCAGCAACCTTACTTCACATAAAAGGATTCACACAGGGGAGAAACCATATAAGTGCATGCAGTGTGGAAAGAGTTTCAGTCAGAGCACTTCCCTTACTTCCCATGAAAGGATCCATACAGGAATGAAACCATTTCAATGCATGGAGTGTGGAAAGGGATTCAGTACAAGCAGTGAACTCATTTCCCATAAAAGGATTCACACAGGAGAAAAGCCTTATCAGTGTATGGACTGTGGTAGGAGTTTTAGAGATTTGAGTTCCTTTACTTCTCATAAAAGGTTTCACACTGGAGAGAAGCCCTATAAATGCATGGAATGTGGAAAGAGCTTTACTCAAAGCAGTCAGTTTACCTGCCATAAAAGGATCCACACAGGGGAGAAGCCATACAAATGCACAGACTGTGGAAAGAGCTTCACCACCAGTGGTTCCCTTACTGCCCATAAAAGGATCCATACGGGAGAGAAACCATATAAGTGCATGGAATGCGGGAAGAGTTTCAGCCAAAGTGCTTCCCTTAGTTCCCATGAAAGGATCCATACTGGGATGAAACCGTATCAGTGTATGGATTGTGGAAAGACCTTCAGTCAAAGCAGTCATCTTAGTTCTCATAAGAAGATCCACTCGGGGGAGAAGCTGTATAAGTGCACAGAGTGTGAAAAGAGCTTTCATACAAGCAGTTCCCTGATATCACATAAGAGGATCCACTCTGGCGAGAAACCATATCATTGCATAGACTGTGGAAAAAGTTTCATTACAAGCAGTTCGCTTAATTCACATAGGAGGATCCACACGGGAGAGAAACCATATCAATGTCAGGAGTGTGGAAAGAGTTTCAGTCACAATACTTCCCTCTCTTTTCATAAAAGGATCCACACAAGAGAGTCCCCACCTGTCAGCATATAATATGGAAAAAGTTGCATTGAGAATAGTGAACTTCTGATAAAAGGAGCCACAAAGAGGAGAGGCCGTACAGATGTACGCAGTGTGGAAAGGACGTTATGTTCCATTTCTGATTGCAGTGTCAAAATAGAAATGGAATAAATTATGCTTAATTGATAATAAAGGAAGGAGAAGAGAAGGGGTAACATAGATGAAGACAATTACAGGAAAATTTTAGAAGAGCTTCAATTTACTACAATGAGACCAAGATTATGTGATAGGTACATTTTTAGATGAACTTGATGGGGTCTCACTAAGCATATGCCTGAAATATAATCCCATTGCATCAAAATACTCAGTATGCCCAATTTTTTATTAAACAGACTTTTATTCGGAGACTTGTTTATCTGAAATTTAATTGTTTCTCTAAGGCCTACAGTAGAGATCTCTCTCTTTTCTTCCACTATCCAGGTGGATAAATATCTACTTATCTCCTTCAAACACCTCCAGTCCTATTAGTTTCTATATTCCCCGCTCCTCCTTTTCCAGTAAAACTACTTGTCAACAATTTCTCATATTTTTATTGTTCCCTTTGGAAGCTGGAAAGAGCATGTTTGGGTGTGAGAGATAATGGTTGGTGCATGTAAACAAGAACCAGTCTGCTTCCTTACTTTAATGGCAATGAAATTTTATTAAATTTTATTTACATTATTTTTATTCTTGACCTGTTTCTTTTTGAAGCATGATTTTGGCAGTCATGCAGATATGTGACTGCTTTGACATTTATTGACAGGGCAGCAATAACTCATAATTGGATAACTAAGAGACTCTACTTCAGTTAACCACTTAATATCCCAAAACCATTGTGGGGGAAATGCCATGCTTTGGCCAAGCCTGTAGATGTTACTGAAATATTGAAAGTAGGGAAAAGTAAAGTGTGAAGAATTTGAGAGGAATCTCTTTAAATAGACAGAACAGCCAATTCAGTAGACAATGTAGTTCTCTTGAAGAACGTTGAATGTGATGTGTATTTGGGCATAATTTCTTAATCTGACATGCACATTGTTGAATATTGAACTGTAATTAAGCAAGGATTAAGTTATAATGGAGACCCCAGTGAAGCTATTGACTCAGTATGTGGCAGATAAGAAAACAAACAAATCCCCCATTAGGGATCAGTAGGAAAAGAATGGAAGTAAAACAGCTGCAACTGTTATTCCCTTCTACAGTATATGAATATTGTGTATAGTTCTGATTGGCCCATTTGAAAAATGATATAAAGGAGATGGAGAAAGTTCAAAAGCAACCATCCAAATAATTAGTGGCTTGATTATGTTTGTTTGGCACCCTCAAGCAAAAACTAACAAAATAAATCACCCAGGAACTGTAGAGAAGGTGTGGCAGAACTTGTGGATGGAGTTAAAAGAGGAATAAGCCTAGAATTCCTATGTAGCCCCAAGTGGACTAAGTCCAACCCCTGAATTCCATTGCCCATTATCTAACCACAAACAGGTACTAAGCGTTAGTTGGATATTAATAATCTCAACTAACAGCATCAACTTGTAGTTAGATAAGGGACAAGCAAATTCAAGGGGGTTGGACTTAGTCCGCTTGTGGCTATCTAGGAATTCTAGGCTGATTCCTCTTTTAACTCCACTCCCAGATTCTGCCACTCCTTCTACAGGTGCAAAACTTTAGGTTCCAGGGATCATCCAATTAAAGTTTAATAGGAGGAGATTTAGAATAGACAGAAAAAATGTTTTTTCAGCTTGTCCATTATTAACCGTAACCCTGCTAAGAAAATTGCATGTATTCAGTCTCCAAGATTTAAATTCCACTCAATAGTATTTATCTCTAATAATGGTTTGGATTTGCCTATATTAATATGTATATGTGTATTATTTTATATATATTATTTTTCACAATGTTAGCTATGCAGAGTCACGCATGTGAGATAGATGGCCATAGAAATCCATTAAAGAAAAATAAATGTACTGATTTTTATGTAGTTATGTATTTTTTAATTATTATTAAAAATGTAGTCCTCCAGCCCTATGAATCCACCTTTGACTTCTAGCTGTATCTGGTTTCCATTACAATCTTTTTCTTCTATTATCATTACATTTGCTTTTTCGAAAGTTCCCCCAAGCTTCCTGCACACCTATACAGGTAGTCCTCAACTTACAACAGTTCTTTTAGTGACCATTCAACGTTACAATGGCACTGAAAACAGTGACTTACAACCATTTTTCACGCTTACGACCTTTGTAGCATCCCCGTGATCATGTGATCAAAACTCAGATGCTTGGCAACTGCTTCATACTTACGACCGTTGCTGTGTCCCAGGGTCATGTGATCCCCTTTTGCAACCTTTTGACAAGCAAAATCAATGGGGAAGCCAGATTCACTTAACAACCATGTTGCTAATTTCTCAACTGCAGTGATTCACTTAACTACTATGGCAAGAAAGGTCGTAAAATGGGGCAAAAGTCACTTAACAAATGTCTCACTTAACAACATAAATTTTGGGCTCAATTGTCATAAGTTGAGGATTACCTGTATCTCCCCTCACTTCTGCAATTCCTGAGGTAATTTTTTTTTTTTAAGAATTGGATGTCTTTTGAGAAATATTCCCATTGGGGAATTCGATTCTTTTCAGTATTCTGGATTTTTCTTTCCTTCAGGACTCCCACAGCTTCTCCTCCTAGATGTCATAGCCACCATCTTTCCTCACTTCAGATCAGGGGCTGTTCCTCAAGAACAAAGTTTGCTAGTAGCGTATCCTCAATAGAGTAGAAGGCAAGTCCTACCCTGGAAAAGGACTTTAGGGCGGAATCTCTCAGCACTACTATTATTTTTTTATTATATTACTATTATAATATTACTAATGTTGTTTTACCAGGAGAAGAGGACATCTTTGTCACTCGGTTCTTCCTCACAGACAGGCAGGAACTCTTAGCCCCACCCCTTCCAACGGTTCTTTTCCGACTTAGCCCTGCCCCTTCCAACCGTTCCTTTCTGAAGGTTCTCAAGAGGTCTCAAAGGGCCGTTTCCCTGAGGGGAATCCGCCAGGATAGCAAAGGGAAGGACCAGAAGGGCCATCCACTCCTCAGTAAGTCCTTTCTAGGGAGAAGCACTCGCTCCCTTTAACCCTTGGACAGCCTGGAGAGACCAATGGCTTCGACTGTACAAATAGTCCTCGACTTAAACGACCGCAATTGAGCCCAAAATTTCTGTTGCTAAGTGAAACATTTGTTAAGTGAGTTTGCCCCATTTTATGATTTTTCCTGCCATGGTTGTTAAGTGAATCACTGCAGTGGTTAAGTCAGTCACAGGGTTGTTAAGTGAATTTGATTTCCTCATTGACTTTGCTTGTCAGACGGTCGCAAAAAGGGGATCATGCTGCAACCGTCATAATTCGAGTCAGATGCCAAGCATCCAAATGTAAATCACGTGACCATGGGGATGCTGCAACAGTCATAAGTGTGAAAAAAGGGTCCCAAGTCACTTTTTTTCAGTGCCATTGTAACTTTGAACGGTCACTAAATGAACTGTTGTAAGTCGAGGACGACATTTACTTCAAACAATCACTAAACGAATGTTAAGTCAAGGACTACCTGTAATGGAGGACAGTTCAGTTATTGGCCCCTTTTTAAAGGATTCCACCTCCCTCGTAGAGGATTAAATTAAATTAATTCCATACAGAAATTTTCCACATTGCCTTTTCCTCCAGCTCATTACCATTTCCCATTTCAGAAGTTCCTTTCCCAAGAAATTTGTGCGCTTTTGCTCAAAGATACATTTTGATTGCAAATACATGTAGTCCTCGACTTGCGGCCACAACTGAGCCCAAAATTTCTATTAAGTGAAACATTTGTTAAGCGGGTTTTGCTCCATTTTATGACCTTTCTTGACACCAGGTGTTAAGTGAACCACTGCAGTTGATAAGTTAGTAACCCGGTTGTTAAGTGAATCTGGCTTCCCCCTTGATTTTACTTGTCAGAAGATCGCAAAAGGTGGTCACATGACCTTGGTAATAAATATGAACTAGCTACCAGCGTCTGAATTTTGATCACATGATCATGGGGATGCTGCAAAGATCATAGCTGTGAAAAATGGTCATAAGTCACATTTTTCAGTGCCGTGGTAACTTTGAACAGTCACTAAATGAACTGTTGTAAGTCAAGGACTAGCTGTAATTGTTTTTATGGGCCGTTCTCTGATTTCCATGTGGGCTCCATACCCAAGTTGTCTAAGAAGCAGAGAGATGTCAGCTGATGGTTTCCTGGATAGAAATTTTCTGGACAGAACCTGGAATGGAATGGAATAACAGCATTGGAAGGGACCTTGGAGGTCTTCTAATCCAATCCTCTGCTCAGGCAGGAAACCTATACCATTTCAGACAAATGGTTGTCCAATCTCTTCTTAAAAACTTCCAGTGTTGGAGCATTCACGGCTTCTGGAGGCAGGTTGTTCCACTGATTAATTGTTCTGTCAGGAAATTTCTCCTTAGTTCTAGGTTGCTTCTCTCTTTGATTAGTTTCCATCCATTGCTTCTTGTCCTGCCTTCAGGTGCTTTGGAGAATAGCTTGACTCCCTCTTCTTTGTGGCAACCTGTGGAACACTGCTATCATGTCACCCCTAGTCCTTCTTTTCATTAAACTAGCCATCCCCCATTCCAGAAACTGTTCTTTATATGTTTTAGCCTCCAGTCCCGATCACCTTTTTTGCTCTTCTCTGCACTCTTTCTAGTCTCAACATCTTTTTTACATCGTGGTGACTGGATGCAGTGTGGCCTTACCAAGGTGTTATAAAATGGAAGAAAGGAGTAGAAGAGTCTTCCCTGCCAGGCTCTAGCGGCATCTGCCTCTCCGGCAATCCTGAGCTGGAAACCTCGTTTCCCCGTCCATCGCCCCGCAGGCTTGGCACGCAGGACCCGCCAGAGGGCGCCCCTCGGCAACAACCGCCGGGTTCAGACGAATTGCCTTTGCTCGCTCCGGGGAGAAGCATCTCGCCCGATGCTTGCAAGAGAGGGCAGGAAGTGACCGTTCCCACGCCGAGGGCGCGCTTTGCAGGAAGCGGACCGAGTCTGCAAACGGATCCTTTGCTGGCCCTTCCTTTCCCGCAGCTGCCGAGCTTGCGAAGCACCTCCTTGCTGGGCTCCTCACAGAGAAGCGGGGGATTCTGGTGAACTGCCGAGCCAGACTCGGGTGATCTCAGTGTCCGGATCTGGAGAGAGGTTCTTCTGGAACTCCCCCCCCCCAAGATCCCAGCTACTCATTTGCCCCCTTTTTAGGGGGTGCCGAGGACGCTTATTTCTGCAAGGAGAGCCCCTTCTAGGTAAAAGGTTGAGTTCTGCAGAAGCTGAGAATCCCTCCCATGTCTTCCGTATGATTGTCACAAGCGCTAGATGTCTGCTGGATGCATCTGCAGGTTAGAGGATCTGGATTTCCTGATCTTGAATGTTGTTCTTTTCAGGACTGGAAGCAAAGCCCAAAGAGCTAGGCTGATCTGCATCCCATGTCAATATTCTCCTGATACCTGAGACACTTATTTCTGCAAGGAGAGCCTCTTCTGGGTTAAAATTCAGTTCTGCACAAGCTCCCTCCGGAGGACTCCAGGGTTTGTTGTCTGCTGAGAGCATCTCAGGATCTTCCTGGCTTGGGATCTTTCCAGGACTTGGGAGGCAAGGAAATATTCCTTTCAGCAGAAGTTCAAGGGGCCAGGCTGATCTGCATCCCATGTCGATAGTGCCCCGGATATCTGAGTCCTCTCAAAATAGCACCTTGGGTAGATATTTGCAAAAAAAAAAAAATTAAAACCCACAAACTTCAAGATTTCTAACCTGCACACTGTTTGTGATGTCTATCTCTGGTGGAAGTTGTTTATGTTGTATTAATGACTAAGATTTTTTCCCCCACTCCTTTGCAACTATTTTCATTAGCAGTTGTAATCTGCTGTGTTTGAATAATAGAATGACAGAATAACAGAGCTGGAAGGGACCTTGGAGGTCTTCTTGTCCAAATTCCTGCTCTGGCAGGACCCCCTATAAGTACCATTTCAGACAAATGGTTGTCTAATCTCTTCTTAAAAACCTCCAGTGTTGGAACAGCCACAACCTCTGGAAGCAAGTTGTTCTAACTGTTGCGAATTTCTCCTTAGTTCTAGGTTGCTTCTCTCCTTGATTAGTTTCCATCCATTGCTTCTTTGTTTTGCCTTGCTTTTATTCTTTGCAGGCCACTCAGGGTCATCAAATGTGTGGACTTAGGAATGTAAATTACAAATTGAATAATGAAAGAAAGTTCTTCTCAGCGTGTTGGATTATAGGTCTCTACTCATTTTCATCTTATCCTGGAAGCTGAATTTTACTTCCCATAGAACCTAATCATTCAAGCGAGAAATACCTCGTTCTCCAAGATGGCAGAAGGAGGATCTCCTTCCCATTCTGCTCCCATGAATGGAAGCTGCTTTGTAGATTCAGAAGAGCCTTTGGATTTGTTTGGACAAGCAGCAAGAACCAAGCAGAACATTCTGGAAGAAGCAGTCATACATTGTGTTGTCCAGTGTTGCCCTTTCAGGGAGCTCTGTTGCCAGGAAGCCGAGGGACTCCAAGTCATATGCAGCCAACTGCATCATCTTTACGATCGGTGGCTGAAACAAGAGGGCCGCATGAAAGCTCAGATGATAATCCTGCAGCAGTCCTTGGCCACCCCACCCACTGAGCTGGAGAGCTGTGTCTGGATGCATGGAGCAGAGATCAGCTCCCAGGAAGTGACTTTAGCCAAAGGTTTCCTCCTGAGCCATGTGGAGCAGAAAATACAGCGAAAGCAGCAGGTGAGATCATCAAAACAATATGAATGAAGTCTTAAATATAATCAGGACGATTTTAATAAAATGTATCCTTGATAGATAAATAATTCCATCCCTCTTCACCCCTTATTTCCAAGGTCATATTAACAAGCTGGCGCAGGGGCAGTAATGTTCTCTTCACTGCTATTTCAGATTCATGGGCATTTGATGGAGGTGGCCACCCATGGTTCTAAAGCATCAGGAGATGTGTCACATCTCTCTCAAGAAATTGTCTTGAGACAAGAGGACCCATCTCAGGAGACACCATCAGGTAAAAAAGGGTTCTTTTTGATGTATTGGGACTCCTCAGGATTATGCACTGCCCAAAGTCTTTATATTCATGAGTTTCGTTTACTGTATTACTTTAGCCCGGTGTACAAAATTTTTCTCCAGCTGTTTTTAAAATATGTACTTCCTCTGCTTTTGTCTCATTCTTAGAAAACACAACAATGGTGATTATACCAATGAAAAGGTCTCCTCGTTGTGGTGGAGCAGAAACAGTGGCTGTACTTCCAACTCAGGTAGGAGGGTCCCATCTCTCAAAGTGCAACATGATTTATTCAAGGAACATGTAACTCTCTCCAAAGCAGTTTGAGTCTTTTCCAGCATCAATTTAATAGCTCGCATCTAACCAATTATTCAGAGCATCTTCCCAGTGTTCTGATAACATCCATACATTCATAGCATCTCAAGCTTCTTTGTGAGGACATCTCCCAACAACTTCTTCTAGTTGTTCAATATAATACCGTGTATGTCCTACTGGACAATATCAAACATTAATTAAAATATCATATGGTAATATCCCAATATTTGCTTGATAAGCAACCTTGCAGGAAGTATTGGAATCCATTTTGCACCCTCATCTTGTCTTAGGAGTAGATCAAGAAGAATTTAAGAGTTGCTCCCAATGAGTGGAATATTTACCATTAGAATAAAGAATTTGCAAATATTTTCTGGAATTGTACGTTAACAAGGAGTATTTTTGTACTTCAGATCGCCGTGTCCTTTGAAGATGTAACCGTGTTTTTCTCTGAGGAAGAGTGGGCTCTGCTGGATTTTGACCAAAAATCCCTGTACAGAGAGGTCATGCTGGAAAATGCTAAGAATGTGGAGTCCATGGGTAAGGGACCCATTTTGTTCTGGGTTGAAATTGCTGGAGAAGGTATATTCTGATGAGAGCTAAGCAGCTTATCGATTTCTCGGGGAGAGGGGAAATGCTAACATTGTGAATTTCATGGGTAAGGGATTCATTTTGCTCTGAATTGAAATATGTGGAGAAGGTATATTTTTACTAGTTTCTCAGAGATGATTAAGCTCTATACTTTTCCTAGAGAGAATGGAAATGACCGTATGTGCATCATGGCCAGAGTCACATATGTAATACAGACAGCTATATAAATCAAAATAAATAAATAATTTCAATAGAAAGTTTGGATTGGTTACAAGAAGGCATTTGATTCCCTGCCACGTATTTGGATAATCAAATGTCCGGAAATAAGAGAAGTCTGTAGAAACATCTGAAGCTTTGTGAAATGATCAATAGCTCAATGGAAAACATAGTTGCTAGTCAATGGTGTTAAACTGGGAGGGGAATCTTCTAAGGAGGCTCACTAACACTTTTGTCAGTGCACTGATTCCTCTCTCAACAATACTCTCTGAACAAATCAGGCCATAGCTAACAAGAACATCTGCCAGGTTACTTGATCTTATTTCCATTGGGCATCTTAATTCATTTTAGTTTTCACCATTTTTCTTCTGTGGTTAATAAGAGTGGCACATTTGCTCAGCGCAAAGTAGTGCAATATTTGGCTGTACATTCAAATAGTATTGAGCAGCAATTTCATTTCAAATGGTGTTTTTGCACACAGTTGTAGAATGTGCAGGTAGTTGAAGAAACAGAGGGACTAATTCTGGCTGCACAAGACCAAGCTTTCAGAACAAATGCATACAAAAGCAGAATTGAGAAAACAACAACAAACAGCAAATGCCACCTCTACAAAAAAAAAACCTAGCTGCTGCAAGATTGCACAGACTGACCACAAACAATGCCATGTTAAAGTAGCAACAATGGTGCATTGGTACTGCAGATCTGCAAAATTGCCATTTTCCTGCAAGGAAGAACAGGTGGGACCACAGAATAGACAAAGTCATTAAAAATGAAGTGCTTAAGTAGAGATAAAAACAATCTCTCCACTCTTGGGGAATAGGGAAGATAAGGCACAAGATATCCTGATAGTCTAACTCTGTTTTTCTCACAGATGTAACTTTGAATAAAGCAAGTTATCTGTGTGCCTGCTGAGAAGTGTAAGGAAAGCTGAGGGTGAAGGAACATTCCTGGAGTGCAGACCTATTTTTTCAATGGAGGGCAACTCATCTCAAACCCACTCAATCCCAGCATTTAAGTACAGTTTGTTTGTAACAACAGCACCTCCATTTTTTCTTGATTTAATTTCATCTTCTTCCCCACTTGAAATTAAATGTTAAGCAATGAAGTGATATTCCACTCCAGAACTCTAGATGCTACTCTCTAGACATTTCCTCTTGACACCAAATTATTTTCCCCAATGGGTAAAAATAATGGAGCTTTGTGGGACCTCATACCTCAGATGCCTCCTAGCAGTCCAACTTTCTGGGGATAACAGGAAGGATCAGAGATGCAATAAAGAAAGCCTCGGACATATTCCCATCACCATGTAGCTTAGAAGGAAAAATCTTGGTACAGTAGTGTTGAAATAAAAAAAGAACAGACTATGATGTGATGGCACTTCACTTTATGTCTTAAACATCTCATGTTTAATTTTAGTCTCTCTTTTCCTTCCAAACAGATGACATGGAGAAGCCTGAAGATTATAAAGGACCAGGTGTAAATTCATTGGAAAGGACTGAGACTGGAAAAGGGATATTGCAAAATCGGAGGAAACCAAAGGTGACTGAAGAAAACTGGTTGAATAATAGGAAGGAAAAATCGTCTATTTTTCAGTATAGAGAAAATTGCAGCTTCAATATCCAGCCTCACAAAGAAAAAAGAAGCCGTTTAAAGGGTGGGAAAGCATTCAGCAATAAATCACTCATCTATGAATGTAGCAGGACCCACTCTAAAAAGAATCAGGTTGGATGCAGGGAACATGGAAAAAAAGATTTGAGTCTATGTCTTACTTTACATCAAAGGATTGAGACACCAAAATCACATAAATATTCAGACAGTGGGAAAAGCTTTAATGACAGCAGTACTTTTAACACCCATAAAACAACTCAGAGAGTGGAGAAGTCATATAAATGTACAGAGTGCAGAAAGAGTTTCTCTACAAGCAATGATCTTACTTTGCATAAAAAGTCCCACGCAGGAAAGAAATATAAAAGGATGGAATGTGGAAGGAGGTTCAATATGAGTATTGGTTTTACTTCTCATAAAAGGATCCACAAAGGGGAGAAGCCATATAGATGTACAGACTGTGGAAAGAGCTTCACCACAAGTGGTTCCCTTACTGCCCATAAAAGGATCCACACAGGGGAAAAACCATATAAGTGCATGCAATGCGGGAAGAGTTTCAGTCAAAGTACTTCCCTTACTTCCCATGAAAGGATGCATACAGGAATAAAACCATATCAATGCATGGATTGTGGAAAAAAATTCAGTCAAAGCAGTGATCTCATTTCTCATAAAAGGATCCATACAGGGGAAAAACCGTTTAAATGTATGGAGTGTGGAAAAAGCTTTACAATGAGACGTGGTCTTACTTCCCATGAAAGGATCCACACAGGGGAGAAACCATATCAATGCACAGATTGTGAAAAGTGCTTTATAAGTAGGAGTGATCTTACTTCCCATAAAAGGATCCACACAGGCGAGAAGCCGTATCAATGCATGGAGTGTGGGAAAAGCTTCAGTTGGAGCAATAACCTTACTAGTCATCAAAGGATCCACACAGGTGAAAAACCATATAAATGCATGGAATGTGGGAAGAGTTTCAGCCAGAGCACTTCCCTTACTTCCCATGAAAGGATCCATACAGGGATGAAACCATATCAGTGCATGGATTGTGGAAAGAGCTTCAATACAAGCAGTGAACTCATTTCCCATAAAAGGATCCACACAGGGGAGAAACCATATAAATGCACAGCATGTGGAAAGAGCTTCCGCAAGAGTACTGATCTTATTTCTCATGAAAGGATCCACACAGGAGAGAAGCCATATAGATGTACAGAGTGTGGAAAGTGCTTCAGCCAACACAGAAATCTTTCCTGCCATAAAAGGATCCACACAGGGGAGAAGCCATACAAATGCACAGACTGTGGAAAGAGCTTCACCACCAGTGGTTCCCTTACTGCCCATAAAAGGATCCACACAGGGGAGAAACCATATAAATGCATGGAATGTGGCAAGAGTTTCAGTCAAAGTGCTTCCCTTAGTTCCCATGAAAGGATCCATACTGGGATGAAACCATATCAGTGCATGGATTGTGGAAAGAAATTTAGTAAAAGCAGTCATCTTAGTTCTCATAAGAAGATTCACTCAGGAGAGAAGCTGTATAAATGCACAGAGTGTGAAAAGAGCTTTTATACAAGCAGTTCCCTGATATCACATAAGAGGATTCACTCTGGTGAGAAGCCATATCATTGCACAGACTGTGGAAAGAGTTTCAATACAAGCAGTTCCCTTAGTTCACATAGGAGGATCCACACGGGAGAGAAACCATATGAATGCCAGGAGTGTGGAAAGAGTTTCAGTCACAACACTTCCCTCTCTTTTCATAAAAGGATCCATACAAAGAAGAACCCACCTGCCTGCATATAATATGGGAGGAATTTCTTTCAGAGTACTGAAGTTCTGATAAAAGGAGCTACATGGAGAAAAGGCTCTGAACATGCATGCAATATGGAAAGAACTTAAGTGATTCCATTTCTGATCAGCATGCCATAATTAAAAGGGAATGGATTATTTAATTAGAAAAAATGAGTTAGAGTGAAAGAAGGAGAAGAGAAGAAATAGAATGGATGGACCAATTAAAAAAGATTATAGGAAACTTTGGAAGAGCTTCAAGTTATTAAAAGAGGTAGGCCAATATCTTGTCTGTGTAGTAGGTACAATATAAATCAACTATATACAGCCAAATCTGCAGTTAGATATTAGGAATACCTAGATTTTTATTAAATCGCTTGACAATCCATTCCCCGTTGGGACATCATTTCAGAACGTGGTGGCGCAGTGGTTAGAATGCAGCATTACAGTTCGATCCTGACCACCTCAAGAATGTCTCAGCCTTCCTTCCTTCCTTCGAAGGTCAGTAAAATGAGAACCCAGATTGTTGGGGGCAATATGCTGACTCTAAACTGCTTAGAGGGCTGTAAAGCACGGTGAAGTGGTATATAAGTCTAAGTGCTATTGCTAGAGCTATTGCTTTACCTAAGCAGAGGAACTGAATGACTAGTGATGAGCAAAAAGCTGTGGGAACAGGAGTGAACTCTAACTTTCTGCTGGCCTCCCCACTGAGTTTCCTTGTGGGAATCTGGTAAGGAACATTGGAAATCTCCCCTTTCCCTTCTCTTCCCAACAGGCAGGTAAGTGGCTGCTGCTGAGTATGGGAGAGTGCAAGGGATTGTGAGAGTAGGTGGGAAACTGTCCCAGCAGTACACCAGCAGTCTAGCAATGAGGCAGTTATAATTTCCCCAAATTTCATTCCCTCGGGAGTCACTGGTCCCAGAATGGATACATTCTGTAAATTAGCCCATAAGCTGCCCAAAGTAACCTTGAGGTAAGGTGGGCAGCCTATAAATTTTATAAATAAATAAATAAATTTGAGGTGCCGTTGGTTCAACTGAGTATCCCTGTTTACCCAGGTAAGATCATGATGAGACCTTTAATAGTATATAGATTATCCATATGGAAGATGACTTTTTTTCCTTCTTTATCTGTGAGTTGAGCTGGGGATGCTGACTTTCAGTGTATTTGGGAGCAGACGTCTATGTTGAATATAACTGGGCTAGAGGCATAAATGACTATAGATATAGCTGTGAATGAGCATTAGCCAGCCCTTACTCCTGATCCTAAATCTGGGTTTGGAAGATTGTGGTTTATCCTTGCTTGCCTGCAGAAATTTTAACTGTTTTTTTAAGGGCTAAAGTGAGCCTTTTCTCCCTTCAATTCATTTTCCCTTCCTCAATTCATTTTCCCTTCCTCAATTCACTCTTCTTCTGGATCATACACCTTTGGTTCTTTTCCCTCTCTATTTCCAGCAAAATTACCCCTTCCCCAATCTCTCATGTCTCTGTTGTTTCAGTTGAAGATGGAAAGGGCATGTTTGGATGTGAGATACAATGGTGCATGTAAATAGAAATTAATTTGCTTCCTTATTTTAATGGTAATGACATTTTATTATATTAAATTTTATTTACCTTTTTTGCTCTGGGCCTATCTTATTTGGAGTATGGTTTTTGACAATGGTACATATGCACACATACAGATTTGAACACATAGAGATATGTAATACATGGCCACATCAAATTTACGGACCAATTCCTTTTCTGAAAATATGACAACAATCCATAGTTGGATATGGAAGAGACACTACTTTGATCAACTACTTAATATTCAGAAACCCCTGGCAGGAAATGCAGTGGCTATTCATTTTCTGATAGGCCTTGAACTGGCCAAGCCTGTGTAGATGATATTCAGGGTGGTGAAAACTAAAGTGATTGTGATGAATTTTGGAAGGATTACTTTAAATAGAATAACTGCCAACTCAGTGACCAGTGCAATTTCCTTGAAGAACATTGCAAGTGATGGGTACTGGAGCATAACTTCTTAATTTTACAGTCATTGTTGAGGCTTGAACTGTAGTTAAAAGAAAGATCTTGGGTCATTATGGAAATCTCTGTGGACTCAAAATGCAAATAATCAAGATTCGCTGCAGTATTTATTGGATAGTATGTACTGTTAAGACCCACCAAATTGAGTAGTGAGGAACACCCGTGCAAATAACAAGAGATGCTGATACTTATACATAAAAAAAAAATAGGGGAATGTGATGAAAATAAAGGAAGGAAAATGCATGCATACATATTCGTAAGTAATAAGGCCATGAAGACGGGATAGAGCACATTAAATGGCTGGTATGAGTGTGTATTCTTGCCAGGGTGGGATTATTGTATTATTATTTTTATTTTTATTTCTTTTATATTGTGTTTTCATTTCCTTTAAGCCACCTTGAGTCTCCATGAGCAAGTAGGTGGCAATATCAATTTTCCATTATAAATTTTCCAATATAAATAATGTAATAGATCTCTGGTTACTTCTTGACCTGACGTCTACAAAGAACAAGTCTTAGAAAAAAAAAGAAACATTTACATCTTTTGCAGGGTTTGCAATTAATATTCTGAGATTTGTTAACTAAGGCATGTTCCATATTCCTTATGTTTCAACTTGTTTATTAAATAGTCCTATTTACCTGAAAATTGATTTTCTCATAATCCTCCCCACTTTTGATCTCTTGGAAGACAAAATATGTCTGAAGGAATAGGATGTAAGCCAGTGATGGCGAACCTTTTAGAGACCAAGTGTCCAAAAACCGCTCCGCCTCCCACCCTCGCCCCACCCCTGCCCCACCTGCCCGCAGGGCCACCGACCACCTCCACGGCCCATCACAGCAGATCGCCCAGGTGGCTCAGCAGCGCCATGGCAGCCACGCCCTCCACCCGCGCCCCGCAGCATCATCTGCGTGTGATGGAGTGCGAGGCGGAGTCTTGTCCCCACTGCCCGGCTGCCATGTCCTTGGCTGTGCTGCTCCGTGTGGGCCGCGCCCAGGAGCTACTCTCCTCCCGGGGGGCTGCTGGTGAGGGCCACGGGAGGACGTGGGGCTGGGGCGACGGCGCGCGTGCCCACAGAGAGGGCTCTGAGTGCCGCCTCTGGCACACGTGCCATAGATTCACCACCACTGATGTAAGCCTTACTCTCTTCTGGAAACAATTACCGAAAAGACCTATTAGACACGCCAGTGCAAAGTAATAGGATATATAACCAGATACCTATGAACCCAGGGAAGATTCACTAGTCTTGCAAGACACCAGTCAGGTGAACAACTCTATTCTGTTTTGCATCACACAGAGCTTTATGTCTATGGATGAGTCTTGCAACTCAGAAGTCAAAAATTACTTGGAAAAAGGCTGAATATGTATCTTTGGCAGTATCACTGGTGGGAGTTCCAGGTTTAGCAGCACGCAGTGCCAACAATATTAATGCCAGGATTGATGCACCAACTAAAGCATTAAATTATATATCTCAGATACTGGATGCTCTTAGTCAGCATGTTGTAAAATTAGAGAAGCAATTTTAGAAAATAGAACAATGGATAACTTTTTAAGGCACAATTATGGCTATGAAGATTTTAAGAGAATATATTGTTTTAATTTAATTGATAATTAGCAACTGATTGAAACCAACCTTGGAAAACATAGAGGTGTAATCTCTAATAGCAAGGTCAGTCAGGCGTTATATTTGTCTTGTCTTAAATCTTGGCCATCTAATTTTGTTTAGCTCAAATCAGCATTCATGCTAATGGTGCTGCTTTTTATTGTTGAAGTTACCATCTGTTGTTTATTCCGTTTTCCTGATATTATGTCTTTGTGTGTTCCACCCGTTAGAAAGGGAGATAAAATTTTGGTTAATTAAGAGTATATAAACAATTAACACTACTTCCTGTCTCTCCAAGAAGTGCTATGAGACATTTGACTCTATTGGAAGAGTCAAAAGTCTCGAAGGAGCCCTGGCGGCCAGTGGTTAATCCTAACTAGGCTGAAGGTTGATTCAGCTTTCCATCCTTCCAAGGTCAGTAAAATGAGGACCCAGATTGTTGGGGCAAATCATGCTTACATTGTAAATTGCTCAGTCAGTGCTGTAAAGCAGGGCTTTTCAACCTTTTCACCCATTGTACCACTTTTAGGATATGGCAATATCCGAGTACCACCAGTCGCCTAGCAAGGTGTCAAAAACTTGATGACCCCCCCCAAAAAGGAAAGAAGTGATGAAGTACAGGTAGTCCTCGACTTACAACAGTTCGCTTAGTGACTGTTCGAAGTTACAATGGCACTGAAAAAAGTGTCCCCCAAGCCACAGCCGAGCAAGACACCTGCCTGCCCACCTGGCCACGCTCTTCCTCCTGTCCGAGGTTTTCATTGTTGTGAGCATTTCTGTTGAGGATTGGGGGTGGGGTGGGGGGGTGTTTGGTTTTTATTCCCCCCGTCTGCTGGGTGGTTGCAGCAGGTTTTGGTCACTTCACATGACCCTGGGACACTGTGACCGTCATAAATATGAATCAGTTGCCAAGCATCTGAATGTAAATCACAAGACCCTGGAGATGCTGCAACATTTCAGCTAATCGGTGCTGCTTCTGGGCTTAGCAGAAGCGCCAGGATCAGTGCTGAGCTCCAGCTGGAGCCTGGCGCTGATCCTGGCGCTTCCACTGAGCTCTGACAGCCCTGCAGCTCCAGCCATCTCTCGCTCAGGCTTGTGCGGTGCTGCCACCAGTTCAACTCATTCCCCTCCCCCGCTACTTTTCTAGGATGGTCACGTACCACCTGCCAGGTGCCAATGTACCACAGGTGGTACCCGTACCACTGGTTGAAAAGCCTTGCTATAAAGTGCTATGGGACAATATATAAGGGTAAATGCAATTGCTACTGCTAGAAGACGAGGGCACGATGATGAGGCAAGCTCAGGGAAAAAGTGTTTTCTGGCAGCTGCGCAGTAGACAACTAAATGATCTTAGGCTTTTTTGGACAATAAAATCTCTTCCTCTTATTTCCTGATCAGGGTCAAACCATTTGCTAAATGTTCAATTATTCTTAGGCATGGTTTACTTCCATCATATATTGGGCCTTCCCTGATCAGCATAAAGCTGGTTTTCCAAATTTTGTTTATTGTTGCCTCTTGTCTTTCAATTAGAGTGCAGCATTCCTGGGGATGCTTAATAATCTAAAAACCACTTGTAATTTTTGCACTCACTATTGCTGTCTCTTCCTTTGTATAGAACAGTAATCGCATTGTTGAGGACAAACGTGTTGTAAAGATCACAACTCGAACTGGAGTCTCCTACAAATATTGGAAAACATAGTTATAAAACTTTACAACATAGGTCTCCATCCAATGTACATGTGTCACAACTATGATGTTCTGACCATTCCACCAGGAACAGATCCTTACTAATTCCTTTGCCCTACAGTCATGGACGAAAGATTTTTTTAAGTAGCATAAATTTGCCACTCAGAGTAGCCCCGCAGCAAGATAGGCGGCAAATTTAATGAATAAATTTGCAGTTATCAAAATTAAAATGGCCATTGTCTGTTTACCTCCAGCTGATCAAAATCCAAAGTCCTAAGAGTTGAAGGCTGTACCTGTGACTTACAGATGTGAGATATAAATAAATGAATAAAATATATATAAAATGTATCCATAGACGGAGTGTGGAAAATGCTTGTGTCACTTTGAGATAGGTATAGATAGTCCTCAACTTATGACAATTGAGCCCAAAATTTGTTGTTAGGTGAGACATTTGTTCAGTGAGTTTTGCCCCATCTTATGACCTTTCTTGCCACAGTTGTTAAATGAATCACTGCAGTTGATAGGTTACTAACCCAGTTGTTAAGCGAATGTGGCTACCACATTGACTTTGCTTGTCAGGTCGCAAAAAGTGATCACATGACCCTGGGACACAGCAACGGTCATAAATATGAACCAGTTGTCAAGCATCTGAACTTTGATCACATGATCGTGGGGATGCTGCAAAGGTCATAACTCTGCAAAATGGTCATGTCACTTTTTTCAGTGCCATTGTAACTTTGAACAGTCACTAAATGAACTGTTGTAAGTCGAGGACTACCTGTATTTCACACAAAGGAGAAACTTTGGAAATGGTGGAAACCTAAGGATTCTTAAACATGCATTCAGAGTACAGAAAGAACTTCAAGCTTTACGTCTCACAAAATTGGTACTGCTTGTGCCTTTTTTTTAGCAAAAATTCCATTTGTGAATATTTTTTCTTCAATCAGTTCTTTATTTCCCTAGGTACTTCTTACTACCTCAGGAGACCCTTTAATCTTTCATTATTTGTATTTTGTATTTTGTTTCTTAACTCTTCAAGAACCACCTATTTCTCTTCCCATTTATTTTTATAAAAATAGCTTCATATTTCTCCTTTAATACATAGTTGCCATCTCCCTCGCACACTTAGCCTTTTTGAGAGGTTCCCCTCAGCCTTCTAAATTCCCACATACTTCTGCCATTTCTGAGGTAATATTTTTCTAGAACTGAATGTCTTTTGACCAGTACTCCCGCTTGGAATATGAATATTTTTTCTTCAATCGGTTCTGTCCCTTTTATTTCCTCAGGTACTTCTTACTATCTCGGGAGGCCCTTTAGCTTTCATTATTTGTAATTTTGTATTTTTCAGAATTGTTTGTTTCCTGTGAGGAATAAAAATTCAACTCCAAGGATGCTGGAAAACAAAACAAGTTTTATTAAAGCTTTTGCAAAATCTGGTGGATCTCTTGGTAATTACAAATCCCAGAGATCACACTTGAATCAATTTTAGTATAGATTTTTATACCCTATCCCGTGCATCACACTACATCCTCTTCAAACCCAGTTGATAGGTCTGAATTAGTCACAGGATTTCTGACCGCCTAGCAACAGTTACAATTACCAAACCCTCCAATTATTAGATCAAAAGCCCCTTTGTTCCTGTCTTCCCTTCCTTGTCTGTGGCATGATTTGTAACATCCTGCTGTGTAGTTTTCCTACAAGGTGAGCCTGTCAACCTAAACTGGATAATTGCAATTAAAAATTTTTATATCTTCACTTGTTTATCTATAAGAATGCCTGCTTTTCATCTAGAAGCTATGTGTGTAACAGAGTTCTCAGTTCGTGCTTCGGTTAAACATGGCTACACTTTGGCTATAGGATTGTACTTTAAAATACTAACTCTAGGCAGTTTTATAAAGAATAAACCTTATATAAATTGAATAATATGTTATTCATAAACTATATGCCCGTGGTGAACCTATGGCACGCGTGCCACAGGGGGCACGCAGAGCCGTCTCTGTCAGCACGTGCACCATTGCCACAGAGGGATGCAGGGCCTTCCCCCAACGACGACGCCACCAGCGCGAGGATGGGCGGCACAGCTTCGCTTCTGGATCTGCTGCCTGACACCATCGGCCCCTGCACACAGAGGCCAGTGAGCTCATGGGGGCCGACGGTGTCCGTCAGCAGCCACAGCCTGCCTGCTGTCCTGCATCATGGTGAACTGGCCACAGAGCCGTCGAGCGGATGGGGCCCAGGCCAGGCAAAGGCTTCTTTCCGGCCATCCCTGGGCCATCTCCGCCCATGCCGATGGGGCTCTGTGGCCAGTTCGCCATGATGCAGGACAGCCAGCAGGCGGTGGCTGCTGACAGACACCGTCTGCCTCCATCCGCTCGCTGGCCTCCGTGTGCAGGGGCTGATGGTGTCAGGCAGGAGCTGCCCTGACCCCTGCCTTGCCCAGCGGCAATTGGCACCCCCGCCCTGCCTCGCCTCACCCCGCAGGACGAGCCTCCAGCCCACCACCCCAGCTGCCAGAGACCCCCTGGATCTCCCCCAACCCTGCCCCCACAGGCGTCCCTCCCCACAAGCATCATCGAGGTGGCCATGCCCACCACAGCCACACCTACCCAGTCAGCCACACCCACCCGGCAATAAGTGGGTTTTTGGTTGCAGTTTGAGCACTTGATCTCTAAAAGGTTTGCCATCACTGCTATATGCTATTCTACAATAGTGTGCACTATTCTAAAACTATGCTTTGAGTCACTGTATATAGTTCCTCTCTATTCCTCCAGCTTATTACATCTCCTTTCCTAAAAGTACCTTAGCTAAGTGCCTCTATATGCCTATTCCCTTAAGCAGCAATGGAAAATTACAACATGTACTTTTATTGTGTACCTCACATTTCCTAACTCATCAAGAACTGTTTTCTCTTCCCATTTATTCATATTAAAATAGCTTCATATTTCTCCTTTAACATGTAGCTGCCATCTCCCTCACACTTTTACCTTTTTGAAAGCGTCCCCTCAGCCTTCTAAGTTTCCACATACTTCTGCAATTTCTGAGGTAATTTTTTTTCTAGAACTGAATGTCTTTCGACCAGTACTCCCACTTGGAATACTAGTATTTTCAGTATTAACTTTTTTTTCCCCTTCAGGATCTCCATTTTTGCTCTTCCACAGATTCTCCCCATGCGCCACAGCCGCTTTTATCACCCCAAATCGGGCTGTTTCTCAAAAAAAAAAAAAAAGGGTATCTTTCAGCTGGAGAGTTCTCCCTTGAAAAAGGACGTTGGGGCAGGACCCCTCAGCATTACCATCGTTTTACTACAAGAGGACTTCTTAGAGAATTTACAGAATAATTGAGTTGGAAGGGACCCTGGAGATCATCTAATTCAACCCCCTGCTCGAGCAAATGGCTGCCCAGTCTATTCTTGAAAGCCTCCAGTCGCTCCTCGGTCTGTTCTTTCTCCCTCAGTTGCTCCTCAGACAGGCGGGAACTCCTAGCCCCGCCCCTTCCAACGGGTCTTCCTCGCGGACAGGCGGGAGCTCTTAGCCCCGCCCCTTTCAACGGGTCTTTCCCAAGGTTCTCAAGAGGGGAATTCCCTGAGGGGAATCCGCCAGGACAGTGAAGGAGAGGCCGGAAGGGCCACCCTCTCCTCAGTATGGCCTTTCTGGGGAGAAGCACACGCTCCCTTTAACCCTTGGAGAGAACGAGGACGCCTGGAATGTCTTGGATGTCCGTGTGCGCGCGGCTCCATCTGCGCGTCCCAGTGACGCTCGCAGCGCTGCGAATAAGGCGGAGCTTGGTTCGTCCTCCTGCAGCCTCCAATATATGTTAATCTGCCAATGGATAATGTCTCCAGAGACCATGAAATCTGAGTTTTGATCTGGACCACTGAAACTTTGCAACTGTGCCTACTGTCAGAAGAAGAACAAACGGAGAGGCGGAATAACAGAATAAGTTGGAAGGGACCTTGGAGGTCATCTAGTCCAACCCCCTGCTCAGGCAGGGAACCCTATACCATTTCAGACAAATGCCTGTCCAGTCTCTTCTTAAAAACTTCCAGCATTGGAGCATTCACAGCTTCTGGAAGCAAGTCGTTCCACTGGTTAATTGTTCTAACTGTCAGGAAATTCCTCCTTAGTTCTGGGCTGCTTCTCTCCTTGATTAGTTTCCATCCGTTGCTTCTTGTCCTGCCTTCAGGTGCTTTGGAGAAGAGCTTGACTCCCTCTTCTAGACTTAGACTATGAGCTCTAATCCCCTTTTATGCACAGAAGCTGGTTAGATGACTTTGAACTCTCAGTCTGACCCACTTCACAGGGCTGATGTTCTTTGGAAAACAAGAGTACAAAGGGAGAGACCATGAGCTCTAATCCTCATTTATGCACAGGAGCTGGTTAGATGGCTTTGAGCCAGTTACTCTCGCTCAGTCTGACCCACCTTGCACAGCTAATATTCTCTGGAAAACGAGGGGCCCACCTTGCAGGGCTGGTGTTCTTTGGAAAACAAGAGGGATCCTCCTCTCAGGGCTGATGTTCTCTGAAAAACAAGACGGACCCACCTCGCAGAGCTGGTGTTCTTTGGAAAACAAGAGGGACCATTACGTACTCCGTCTCGGTTCCGCAAAATAAAGGTGGGATATAAATCTGATGTTTTAAAAAATAGACAGCATCCTTAAGTTTGATAATCCGGGGTCTCATTTAATGTTAATGTAAAAGTTCATTCTACTTTCAATATTTTATTTTTGCAGTATCTCTAAAGAGACTTCCCCTCTTCTCCTTATTCTGGAAGGGCCATAGGGGTTTTAGTCAAGCTACCCAAGGCAGGAATTTCGCCAGATTGTTTTTGTGAAAAAATGGCTTAGCTTCCTGATAAAAAGATCTGTTTAGAGGAAAGCTCATTTCCTAGTCATAGAATAGAATAACAGCGTTGGAAGGGACCTTGGAGGTCTTCTAATCCAACCACCTGCTTAGCCAGGAAACTCTATACCAGAGGTCCCCAACCCCCGGCCCATGGACCGGTACCGGGCCGCGGCATGCCAGCAACCGGTCTGCACAAACAAGCAAAGCCCCATCCATGGGATGCAGGCAGCACACAAAACCACACATTCTCCGGTCCATGGAAAAACCTTTCTTCACGGAACCGGTCCCTGGTGCCCAAAAGGTTGGGGACCTCTGTTCTATACCATTGCAGACAAATGGTTGTCTAGTCTTTTCTTAAAAACTTCCAGTGTTGGAGCATTCACAACTCTGGAGGCAGGTCGTTCCACTGATTAATTGTTCTCACTGTCAGGAAACTTCTCCTTATTTCTAGGTTGCTTCTCTCCTTGATTAGTTTCCATCCATTGTTTCTTGTCCTGCCCTCAGCTGCTTTGGAGAACAGCTTGACTCCCTCTTCTCCCTCTCTCCCTCTTTTTGATTTCCCAGTTCTGCTTGGATTTCCTGGTGGTGCGTTATCCATGCGCGATTCCCCCCCCCGCTTCCATTCAAATGCACGGGGGGGGCAGCTGCCGCCTTTTACTTGCCACAAAGGGTAAGAAAAACTATTGTCAAGCAGGCGAGACCTAGAGAAAATGAGAAGGAAACTTTCCGTAGGTGGGGGATAACATCTGTGGATTCAAACAGGAGACTAGCCATAAAAAGGGAAAGTGAGAGGTTTTTTTAAAACAACAACAGGCTATCTTTGCAAAAAAAAAAAAAACAGGTTGGGAAAGTGACTATCTTCTCAACTGTGGCTTGGGAAATCGGAAGGAACTCAACATAGTTGAGATGATGATTATTGTTGTTGTTATTATTATTATTGATCATCGCACAGTCAGCCAGATGTTCAGACTGGATTTGGCATTTTTGTCTACCTATCGAGTCCTTACCAAGGACCTGGGATAGGCAGATGTGGATGTTTGATGGTATTACAGATATCGTCGCAGGATGGAAGCAGTTCCTAGTAAGGCTGCCTTTTGCAATTGACTAATGGCGAATTTGTCAATGCCAATGGTGTTCAAGTGGTGCTCCAGCTGTTTTGGGATTGCACCCAAGGTGCCTATTACTATTGGTACTACCCTTGCTTGCCTTTGCCACAGTCTTTCTATTTCTATTTGTAGGTCTTTGTATTTTGTTATCTTCTCCAGTTCTTTCTCATCTATTCTGCTCTCTCCAGGCACTGCCACGTCCGCTATCCAGACTTTTTTGTCTTTCTTATCGACAATTGTTAAGTCCGGGGTGTTATGTTGCAGGTGCTTGTCTGTTTGAATTCTGAAGTCCCAGAGCAGTTTAACTTTATCATTTTCTATGACTTTCTCTATTTTATGATCCCACCAGTTCTTGCTTACAGGCAAATGATATTTCTTGCAGATCTTCCAATGCACCATAGTTGCTACTTTGTCATGTTGTTCTTGTTGTTGTTGTTATTATTATTGAGTTGGAAGGGACCTTGGAGGTCTTCTAGTCCAAAGATAATCACTTTCCCAACAGAAACCTCTTTTTGCAAAGAAAACCTGTTTATTATTTTTTAAAAATCCCTCGCTTTCCCTTTTTTATGGCTGTCTCCTGTTTGAATCCCAAAGTCCAAAGTTTGCCCCTTCAAACCCCTTAACTCCCCCCCCCTTTTTGCTTCCCAGGATTAAAACAGGATCCGCCCGGGGGCGCCCTCTTACCAAAAGCTTCCAGGTCAGTGGGAAGGAGTCCATAGGATCTGGGAGATTCTGGAAGAGGGGGGGGGAGCAGGAGGAGGAGGAGGGAAGAGGGAGGGACCTCAGTAGGGAAAAGCAATCTTTGCTTGCACTTTAAATCCCTGCCGGTGATCTTTCCGTGGAAGGAGGGAGGTGCAGCTTGCTGGGAAGGCAACTGGCGTTGGAGGAGCTGTGAGGAAGGCGTTGCGCGAATCCTGTCCTGCGCGCCTCTTCTTGGAGGACGGAGTCCCAGGCGAGGGGCAGAGGAGGGTAAGAAGCTTCCACTCTCCTTTCCCTTCAGACAGTTCTGGGAATGAGACTGGGAAAGTTCTTGGAAATATGACTTTTAAATGCTGCTTTTAGGAATCACTCCTAAGATTGTTCCTGTAGGCACCACTCTTTCTCCCTGGAGTTGTGTGTGTGTGTGGGGGGGGGGGGGGGGCAATCACTGGAAGTTTTTCCAAAAGAGACCGGACAACCATTTTGACCAGCATAGTATAAAGTCTCCTGCCTTGAGCAGAGGGGGTTGGACTAGAAGACCTTAGAGGTTCCCTAGGATTCTATGTTCTATGAGAGTTTCCCATGGGATTTTCTCCGGTGCTGTGTCAGGTCCAGCAAGCCTTTGATTGAAATGGCCGCTGGCCACTTTCTCCTACAACAGCTTGCCTCCCGGACTTGTGGCTGCCCCAGTTACTGGAAGTTTTTCAAAAATAGACCCGGATAACCATTTGACCTATAAGGTCTTCTGCCTTGAGCAGAGGGGGTTGGACTAGAAGACCATGGAGTTCCCTTCCAGCCTTAGGATTCTATGTTCTATCATCATTTCCCATGGGTTTTTCCCTGGTGCTCTGTCAGGTCCAGAAGCCTTTGATTGAAATGGCTGCTGAATTCCCTGGAGGAATTCCTGCTTTGCCCCATTGTTTCTTTGCTCATGCCAGACTGCCATGAACCCTGGGGGAAAGGGGGGGGAGGGAGCCAGCAAGGGGGAGGGGGAGAGAGCCCAGAAACGAAACCATTTTCAAATGCCTGCCAGAGATATCAGCTGGCTGACCTCAAGGCCACAAGCAAGGGAATGGAATGCGGACCTTGGCCAAGCCAGCCAAGCATCAGAACTGTTACCAAAACAATTTGTTTGGATCCAATTGGACATCAGGGAGATAATTGGGGGGGGGAGGGCTTGGGAGAGGGGAAAGTAAGTGGGCAATCTTAGCGTTGAAACCTCAGATCTGGTGTTCTCCTATCTTGTAACCACTCGGCTTTAGTAAAAGTAAAACCTTTCACTACGAATGAAGTTGAAGGCTCTTCCTTCCTAAATGACTGAGTCAGGACAAGTCCCACAGAAAGGAGGAATGGTCCCTCCTTGGAGCCATTGTTTGGGAGAGTCGCTCAGGAGGGACCCACCTCAGAAGAGGTAAAAGATCCTTCTGATGCCCTTTAATCTTCAGGATTGAATTTGCCCGCATTTCTTTTCTTCATGGGTTCCTTTTCGTTTTTTCATGTACTTGTTTTTTATATCGCCACTCAAGAAAGATTGATTCATTCATTCATCAGGGAGAGAAGCAACCTGGAATTAAGGAGAAACCTCCTAACAGGGAGGACAGTTGACCAGTGGAACATCTTTGTCTTCAGACATTGTGGGTGCTTCATCACTGGAGCCTTTTAGGAAAAGACTGGACGGCCACTTGTCTGAAATGGTACTATAGGGTCTCCTGCTTGAGCAGGGGGCTGGACTAGAAGACCTCCGAGGTCCCTTCCAGCTCTCTAGTCTGACTCCAAAGTGCTGTGGGCAGTGTGCATTTGAAAAGAAATCATCCATTTCCTGTAGGCTGTTCCAAAGGGCAAGTTCCACCTGTGAAAAAAGAGTTTTTGTTTTTGTTTCTGACAGGGAGGGTGAACACTCAATAGAACTCCCTGAGATGGGATCTGCTTGAGGCCTCCAGAGTCAAGCTCTGTGATGCTTCAATGCATACATTCATGGCTGAGAGACCTGCCTTTGAATCCAATCCCTGATCTTTCCACACCTTTCAGTTTTCTTCTCACCCAGTGTCAGCTTCTATGTGTTGTTGCTGTGGCTGCAAAGCACTCAGATAAACTGATTCTCTACTTAGCACAGAAATAGGCAAAAATCGCCCTTCTGCACTGCAGGTTCAAGAATGTCGTTAGGATGTTTGATAGCAAGTTATTCCTTTGCTGTTTTTTTCCCCACTGGTAAATAGTCCTCGACTTACAGCCACAATTGAGCCCCAAATTTCTGTTGCTAAGGGAGACATTTGTTAAGTGAGGTTTGCCCCGTTTTTGTGACCTTTCTTGCCACCGTTCTTAAATGAATTGCTGCAGTTAATAAGCTAGTCACACTGTTGATTTTGCTTGTCATAGGTTCACGGAAAGGGGATCACATGACCCCGGGACCCAGCAACAGGCATCAATATGAACCAGTTTGCCAAGCATTTGAATTTGGATCACACGATCATAGGGATGCTACAAAGGCCGTAAGGGTGAAAAATGATCATAAGTCACTTTTTTTTCAGTGCCGTAACTTTCAATGGTCACGAAGTGAACTGTCTTAATCCGAGGACTACCTGTAATGGCCTTTTCACCATCTTCTGGAACCTGGGTTCTTTATAGTGGAGGATTAACAGCGATCGAGCTTCCAGCTCAGGAAGGAGGATTTTTCCCCTCCCTTAAAGTGCCTGTCTGATTTATTGAAGAAGCCCCCAATATTGTGCAAAACAACAAGAAATCCTTTTGACAAGGAGCTTCCTCTTAATTGGCTAGGAAGCCAGCTAAGGTTGCATCTCATCCTCAGGCAGATGGCATAGACAGAGTAGGAGTAGGAGTAGGGATAGGGGTAGGGGAGAATAGAAATAGAAATAGAAATAGAAATAGAATAGAATAGAATAGAATAGAATAGAATAGAATAGAATAGAATAGTTGGAAGGGACCTTGGAGGTCTTCTAGTCCAATTCCCTGCTCAGGCAGGAAACCCTATACCATTTCAAACAAGTAGTTGTCCAATCTCTTCTTAAAAGCTTCCAGTGTTGGAGCATTCACAACTTCTGAAGGCAAGCTGTTCCACTGGTTAATTGCCCTCACTGTTACCAGTAGGATGCTTCTTAGTTCCAGCTTGCTTCTCTCCTTGATCAATTTCCATCCGTTGCTTCTTGTCCTGCCCTCAGGTGCTTTGCAGAATAGCTTGACTCCCTCTTCTTTGTGGCAACCAAGGTACTCATAGTATCTCATAGTACTTTCTGGGGTCCTCTTCCAGTACCTTCAGGCAGTTCTTCTGCAAGCTCTGTGTTGAGGGACAATAGTCGGCATCGGTTAAAATGTCACAGGATTCTACCTTCCTTTTTGATGTGGCTACCTTCTGGGAAGAGCTGAAACCTCCATTCAATGGTGCATCCAAGGCCGTCCCATCAGTGGGCAGAATAGGGGGTTGCTGCTCCTGAGGAATCAACGAAATTATTACAGGTAGTCCTCAGCTTACGACCATTATTGAACGCAAAATTTCTGTTCCTAAGCCAGTCATTTGTTAAGTGGGTTTTTCCCATTTTACGACCTTTCTTGCCATGGTTGTTAAGTGAATCAATGCCATTATTACATTAGCGACATGGTTGCTTCTCCATTGACTCTATTTGTCAAAAGGCCACAAAAGGGGATCACAAGATCCCCCAGGACACTACAACCATCATAAATATGAGTCACTTACCAAACATCAGAATTTTGATCATATGAACATGGGGATGCTGCAAAAATTATTAATACCACTTTATAAGGCCTTGGAACACTGCATCGAGTTTTGGTCGCCAAAACTCTAGAAAGTATGCAGAGAAGAGCAACAAAGATGCTCTTGGAAGTTTTTAAGAAGAGATTGGACAACCATTTGTCTGAAATGGTATAGGGCTTCCTGCCTGAGCAGGAGGTTGGACTACAATGACCTCCAAGGTCCCTTCCAACTCTGTTATTCTGTTCTGTTATTAATTTTAAGTATGAAAAATGGTCAAAAATCACTTTTTTCAGTGCTCTGGTAAGTTCGATCACTAAATGAACTGTTGTAAGTCAAGCACTACGTGTAAAGCATTAACCTAGATGTACAGTATTCTCAGCCAGAGCCTTTGCACTTTGTTTCTCCAAAGATGATTATTTGCCCTGCTTGGAAATTTTTGCTGATGGTTTTGTTGATTATGAACTAAATTTGCATATAATTTACTGAATTTTTCATTAATAGGAATGTTCATGGAATGCTTTCTTTCTGTTTTAGGAGTTGGTACTGATATAGCTGTGTTTTTCTCCATGGAGGAAGAGGCCCTGGTGGATGCTGAGGAAAAAGTCCTGCACTGAGAGGTCATGCTGGAAAACGCAAAGAATATGGCCTCCTTAGGTAAGGAATTCTGTTAAGATGTTTATATTTATAATAATAATAATAAAGTTGGAAGGAACCTTGGAGGTCATCTAGTCCAACCCCCTGCTCAGGCAGGAAACCCTATACCATTTCAGACAAATGGCTATAGGGTTACAAACTTCCAGTGTTGGAGCATTCACCACTTCTGAAGGCAGGTTGTTCCACTGGTTAATTGTTCTAACTGTCAGGAAATTTCTCCTTAGTTTTAGGTTGCATCTCTCTTTGGTTAGTTTCCATCCATTGCTTCTTGTCCTGCCTTCAGGCGCTTTAGAGAATAGCTTGACTCCTTTGTGGCAACCCCTGAGATATTGGAAGACTGCTACCATGTCCCCCCTCGTCCTTCTCTTCATTAAATTAGACATACCCAATTCCAGCAACCGTTCCTTATATGTTTTAGCCTCCAGTCCCCTAATTATCTTTGTTGCTCTTCTCTGTACTTTCTAGAATCTCAACATTTTTTAAATTGTGGTGACCAAAACTGGATGCAGTATTCCAAGTGTGGCCTTACCAAGGCATTGTACACTTTACGTGATCATGATTCTATCCCTGTTAATGCAGCCTAGCACTGTGTTGGTGTTCAAGTCTGTCAAGATCGTCCTATATCTTAAGCCTATCTTCTTGAGTGTTGGCTATTCCTGCCAGCTTGGTGTTGTCTGTAAATTTGATGAGTTCCCCATCTATCCCCTAGTCCAAATCGTTGATGAAGATGTTGGATTACACCCCACTGGGCCCAGAACAGAGCCCTGGGGCACCTCACTACACACTTCCCTCCATGTAGATGCAGTTCCATTGAGGACCACACGCTGAGTGCAGCTGGTCAGCCAGCTACGAATCCATCTGGTAGTGATGCTGTCTACCCCACATTTTTCTACCTTATCAAGTAGTAGGTTGTGATCTACTTTATCAAATGCCTTACTGAAGTCCAAGTAAATTATATCCACAGCATTCCTCTGGTCCACTAATTTTGTCACTTGGTCAAAGAATGCAATAAGATTTGTCTGGCATGATCTGTTTTTGACAAACCCATGTTGGCTTTTAGTAATGACTTTGTTTGCCTCTAGGTGTTCGCTGATTCGTTGTTTTATTATCTTTTCCAGAATCTTCCCAGGTATTGAGGTCAGGCTGATAGGTCTGTAGTTTCCTGAATCTATTTTTTTCCCTTTTTTGAAGATGGGAACTACATCAGCTCTTTTCCAGTCCTCTGGTAGTTCCCCAGTGCTCCAGGATCTTTGAAAAATATAGTTCAGTGGTTCTGAGATCACATCTGCCAGTTCCTTGAGAACCTTGGGGTGTAATCCATCTGGTCCTGGTGATTTGAACTTGTCTAGGCTGGACAGGTGCTCACTTATCATTTTCTTGCCTATCTTAACTTGTGTTTCTAATCTGTTTTTTATGGTACTGTTTTTGATAGGTTGGATGGCTTTTTCCCTTTATGTAAAGACAAGATGCAAAGAACGAGTTAAATAGTTCTGCTTTCTCCCTGTTGCTTGTCACCTTCTTGTCACTTTCCCCCACTAATGGACCAATCATTTCCTTAACTTTTTTCTTGTTTTTTACATGTTGAAAGAAGTTTTTACATGTTGAAAGAAGTTTTTTTTGGTCGCAAGCCTTAGTTCATTTTGAGCCTTTGCTTTCCTCACTTCATCTTTGCAGGCACGGGCTATTTTCTGATATTCTGCCTTAGTTATGTGCCCCTCCTTCCACTTTATATACTTGTCCTTTTTATCTTTCAATTTATCAGAGAGTTCTTTATGCAGCCATGCTGGTTTCTGTTGAGAGCTGTTATTTTTCTTCTTTGTTGGTATTGTGCTAGACTGGGCTTTTATTATCTCACTTTTCAAAATTTTCCAAGCTTCTTGAGTTGTTTTCCGCTTGAGGATTCTCATCCATGGAATCCTTCCCAAGTTCTCTCTAAGTTTATTGAAATTAGCTCTCTTAAAGTCCAAGACTCTAGTTTGACTGTGTTCTATTGCTTTAGTAGCTGGAACAGTGGAGTTGTAGAATGAGTCAGAAGTTACAATTATAGCTGATTGGTTGGAGAGAGGTGTCTCTTGTCTGAGGCAATCTATGCTGTGATTGGTTACTGTGAGTGTAAAGGGGGACTTTCCTTCTTTCCCGCCTTTTTTCCTCTGTGTGCTCTGTAATTTTACCTCAGGATGACCCTGTTAGCCTGACTATCTTGTTTACTGTAAATATTGATATAAAATATATTAATTTAAATAAAAACTACAAGTTCGTGTCAGCATCTCTGCCCTCATTTAGACACCTGCTGCGCAATTTCCTGACAGATTCTCTCTCCTCTGGATTGAAAGTGTAGTAGACGTGAGCAGCTGATCTCTTTCTCAGATAAACTGCTAGTTTCTTCACTGTATGCAGTAAACAGCAGTGTCCTTATCTGCATTTCTACTCCTACTTAGTCTGAGAAAATAGCCTAAAACCTCCACACTGTCTCCATGAAGTTTTCCATCCTAGCCAGTTTCTGATTCTGCCTATCCCACTTTATAGAGAGCTTTTTAGAAGCTGCTTTCATTTTGCTGTTTTTTGGTCTATAATGATGGGTCCACGGCTTTATCACAAGGATGTAACTTCTAGCAAAGTTGTTTGTCTGATTGGCCAGGTCCTCTGCAGATGGAACCTTCCAACCCTAATCCATCCCATTTTCTCCCTTTTTTAGTGCTACCTGCAAATGCAGGAACAACTAGAGATACTGTAAATCTCTATGGAGATTCTCAGTCATCCAGGTCATAGTTGTCCCAAAGGTGCTTTTTCAAAAGGCAACTGGACTTTATTGGTTTTTAAGGGATTTTCTTTCCTCTGGACTGAAAGGGTGGTGGAAGTGAGTAGCTGATGTGTTTCTAAGATGAAATGCTGTTCATTATGTACGGTTAACCACATTTGTACTTCTACGTGGTGTGTTAAGATGGGCTAAACCCTCCACATTCTCTCCAGGAAGAGGAGAGAGGTGTTCTCCCATGCAGTTTCTCATCCTGGGAATCAGCGGCTTTCATTTTGCTGATGTCAGACCTGCCCCAGTCCGATCTCTTAGGAAAGAAAGCACCGCGACTCCATTTAATTGAAATAATAGGTTCTTTTACTAAAAAAATGTTGGTTGCAGTAGAGGCAGACTACAACTAAATTTATTGAATGGAATGGAATAAGAAGAGTAGAAAATAGAATAGAATAGAACCTGTTCTCTGTCATCATCCAATTTTTGAACGAAGTCAGCTTTCAAGAGTCCCTCCTGTATCCTTTGAACTGAACCTGAAGGAGAAGCAGAGTTGATGGGGCCCCACCCTGAGACTCAAAATGATTTCCCCCAAAGCATTAGGGGTTTGTATTCTGCAGCACAGAGGGCAAGAGGGAAGCCTATGGCAGATTTTATATCGACTACTGGAGATATGAAGTATAATGCCATGTTTTGAACACGGCCTGCTAGAAGCAGGGAGAAGAATCACAAAAAGAGCTAAGAGAAAAATAGAGATGGTGGTGGGAGTTTCAGGAATGTTCAAATAAGGGATGCAACAAATTATACTTAATTCCTTTCACACCACAGTTTGTGTCACGTATCCTTCCCCCCCCCCCCCAAATAGGTGGTGATATGAAGATAGAGGATTCTAGCCAAGCTGTGGCAACACCTTTTCTAACAGCCAAAAAGGAAGATGTGGAAAAGATGAGTGAAAAGGAAAGGCCTGAGGAAAAGGAGGAGCTGAAGAAATACTCTAGTTTCCAATGTGCAGATATCGGCTCTTTCATGCACAGTGATGATCCCCAAGAAAAAGGAGCATGTCCAGGGTGTGGAAAAATACCCAGAGATGAATTGGGATTATGTGATTGTGTAGAGAAACAAAGTGAAAGTGGGGAATGCTCCAGAAAGACCCTTCCTCTTACTTTTCATCAGAAAATACAAAAGGAAGAGAAACTGTACAAATGCACAGAGTATGTGGAAAACTTCGGTACAAGCCATTCCCTCACATCCCATAAAAACATTCTCAAAACAGAGGATCCATACAAATGCCTGGAATTTGGAGAAAACATCAGTCAGAAAAGTCACCTGAATTCCCATCAGAGGATCCACAAAGGGAGGATGCGGCATCAATGCATCACCTGCGGAAAGAGCTTCGGAAGGAGCACCTCCCTAACTTCCCATCAATGCATCCACAGCAAGGAGAAGTTGTATCAATTCAGGGAGGGTAGAACGAACCTTACCCAGAGCCAGAAACCGAATTCCTGGAAAAAAAGCCCCACTAAGAATGATTCGTGTAAATGCCTGGAATGTGGGAAAAGCTTCCGTTCTGCAAGGAATCTCACTTACCATAATAGGATCCATACAGGGGAAAAGCCGTATCATTGCACAGTGTGTGGAAAGAGCTTCACCCAAACTGGCAATTTCAATTTACATAAGAGGATCCACACCGGAGAAAAGCCGTATAAATGCACAGTGTGTGGGAAATGCTTCCGTGCCCCCGGTGCCCTTACTTGCCATAAGAAGATTCACACGGGGGAGAAACCCTATGAATGCCTGGAGTGTGGGAAAAGCTTTGCCAGAAGCGGTACTCTAGCTTTACATAACAGAATGCATAAAGGGGAGAAACCTTATAAATGCCTGCACTGTGGAAACAGCTTCAGTCAAAAAGTTCATCTTAAGTCACACGAGAGGATCCACACGGGGGAAAAACCCTTTCAATGCATGGAGTGTGGAAAGAGCTTCCGTCTCTCAGAAAACCTTACTGCCCATCGCAGAAGCCACACAGGGGAAAAGCCCTTTCAGTGCCTGCAATGTGGAAAGCGCTTTGCCAATTCTGGTAGCTTTCATGCCCACGAACGGATCCACACAGGGGAGAAACCGTACAAATGCCTGGAGTGTGGAAAGAGCTTCCGCAAATCCAGCCACCTAACGTCCCATAAACATATCCACACTGGAGAGAAACCATATCAATGCACCGAATGTGGGAAGTGCTTCAATCAAACAAGTCACCTTAATATCCATAAAAGGATCCACACAGGAGAAAAGCCCTATAAGTGCACCGAATGTGACAAATGCTTCACCGGCTCGGGGGCCCTCGTTTGCCACAAAAGGACCCACACCGGAGAGAAACCATACGAATGCAAGGAATGTGGAAAAAGCTTCGGTCAAAAAAGGACTTCTATAATACATTACAGAATCCACACTGGGGAGAAACCATACAAATGCACGGCGTGTTGAAAGAGCTTCAGTGATCCTCAAGAACTTGTTTCCCATGAAAGGATCCACACTGGGGAAAAACCCTATAAGTGTGTGGTGTGTGGAAGGGGCTTTAGGACCGCCCGTGACCGTGGTTCCCACAAGCGGACCCACACAGGTGAAAAGCCATACCAATGTGGGGAGTGTGGAAAGTGCTTTAGTCAAAATACTTCCCTTCATATCCATAGAAGAATTCACTCGGGAGAGAAACCATATAAGTGTATGGAGTGTGGAAAATGCTACAGTCGTAGTGGTGGTTTTAATTACCATAGGAGGACACATACTGGTGAGAAACCAGATAAAAGAGTTGAACGTAGAAAAGTAATTAGTTAGAATCAGTCACGTAACATCCGTGGAAAGATTCATTCACCGAAGATGCCATTAAATGTATCAAGCGTGGAAAGATCTTTTTTTTAAAAGAAAATAAAAACTTTATTTTTCTTGTAAAAGGATTTGCTCATTGGAGAAACTACTATAAATATCTCAAGGTTATAAAGTGCTTCGGTGCCTCTTGTTTGCTTATTCCCATAAATTGATTTAGCTGGAAGAAACCATAGAAATACACTGAATGTGGAAAGTGTTTCTGAAGCACCAGAAACCTTACTTTCCATATGTCTATGGAGATTCTCAGTCATCCAGGTCACGGTTGTCCCAAAGGTGCTTTTTCAGGAGGCAACTGGACTTTCTTGTTTTCTTTGAAGACGTTTCGCTTCTCATTCAAGAAGCTTTTCCAGCTCTGACTGGATGGTGGGGAATGGAAGGGTTTATATACCTTGCAGAAAGCTGGTCATTTGCATTATTTTACAAATGTCTTTGAAGACATTTTCTTTTCTTCGAAGACATTTAGCTATGTACTTTGGGATGAACACCCTTTGATTGGACCTGTGCTTGTCTTCAACAGTGAAGGACAGAAAACATCCCACAGCCAAGAAGACTCCACACCCATTTGCACCACTCAGGTCACCCTGAAGACACAGATAAACCTCCAAATGGCCTCAAGGACTCTCTAAAAGAATGCAAATGACCAGCTGTCTGCTAGGAACATAAATCCTTCCATTCCCCACCATCCAGTCAGAGCTGAGGAAGCTTCTTGGGTGAGAAGGGAAATGTCTTCAAAGAGAAACAAGAAAGTGCAGTTGCCTCCTGAAAAAGCACCTTTGGGACTTACTTTCCATAAAAAGACATGTAAATGAAGGAAGTCCTAATGGAGCTTTGGCGTGAAAAGTATCTTTCTCATTAAAGGACCCAAGTGGAAGGGAAATCATATACATGCATGACATGCTGGAAGCGATTCAGAACCGAAGCAACCTTAATTCCTATGGAAGAATACATATTGGGGAGAAACAATGTGTCACGAGCGCAGAAGCGATTTATGCACAGTTCTTCAGTTTATACCCCATAGGAAGATGAAACTTTAAAAATGAATGCACTTAAACATAGGCAAATAGTTTATCTGAACTCCAAACTTCGGGGACTGTGCCACAACTCTGTTTCTGTCTTTTCTGCTGATACTTAACATTTAAGGCAGGGATCCCCAACCTGTGGGCCCTGAGGGTTTTGCAACTGAGCTGTGGAAATGGCCGGCACATGTGCACGCACATCCTTACTCGCTCAAGCGGGGTGTGAGCGAGCGCACGTGGCTATGCTCCATTTCTGCGAGTGGCAGCTGCACATGCACATTGCTCGTGTAAATGGAGCTGTGCACGGGCTTGATAGGTGCTTACGCGAACCATCCCCTCTCTCCCCTGCCAGTCTGCAAAGCTGGAAACATTGGAGAACTCTTGATTTAAGGTGTAAGAGGATTCAAAACATGGTTCTAATTAAAGTGGAAAATCGTGCATGTTGTAGCAGCTCTTTCATCTATTTTTTTTTATTTGTATAGCTGCCCATCTTATACGTGGTTCCGACTGGCTTACAATTGACATAAGAGCAAAGTAAAAGCACAACCAATAATTAAAAGCAACAAAATAGCAGTGAGAATAATCAAACACCACACAATATAATCAGACAATGGGCTCATCCACACTATCAGGGCCCCAGGCTTGATGACAAAGCCAAGGTATTAATGCTTTGCAAAAGGCCAGCAGGGTTGAACCAAGCTGGATCTGCATGGCGGGGAGATGATATTGCCATGGCACAAAAACCCCAACTCCTAGGCAGCACTAGATGCCACTCTTGGGGATGGAACCCAGAACAAGCTCTCTTAGGCAAAAAGCCAGACCTAACAGGATGGATAGACACTACAGGTAGTCCTCAACATACGACCACAATAGAGCCCAAAATTTCTCTTGTTAAGGGAGACATTTGTTAAAGTGAGTTTTGCCCCATTTTACAACCTTTCTTGCCTCAGTTGTTAAGTGAATTACCGCAGTTGATAAATTAGTTACCCGGTTGTTAAATGGATCCGGCTTCCCCGTTGACTTTGCTTGTCAGAAGGTCACAAAAGGTGATCACGCGTTCCCCCAGGACACTGCAACCGTCATAAATATGAGTCAGTGCCAAGCGTCTGAATTTTGATCACAGGATCATGGGGATGCTGCAGTTATGACCGTAATTTTGAAAAGCGGTCGTAAGTCCCTTTTTTCAGCACCGTTGTAACTACAAACGGTCACTAAGTGAACTTGTAAGTTGAGGACTACCTGTACTGGAGAGAGGGGGAGGGGTTCCATAAGTAACCCAGCCACAAGGCATGAAGCGATTGGAGTGGTTTAACTAACCAGGGGGAAGATCCTAGTGTAGAGTCAAACAAGAGCCTAACTCTCTAGCAATTGAGAGGGAGATTGGATCTTGAAAACAAACAACTGTCAAGATTGTTATACCCTTCTACACTCACACCCGACCCACTGATGTCTTTTACCATGGGTGCCAAACTCGCCGCGTCACGTGACGTATCGTGACTTTTTTTGCATTGCCGGAGCTCAGCTCAGGCGCACCCTTTGCATGATGCAACTGGCCTGTGGGCCCGGCAGTTTGACACCCCTGTCTTACACCTTCCAATGATCCTCACCTGAAGTAACCTCCCCATCACAAGACTCATCACAAGCCTCTCTGACGACTCACACCTGACCCATCACCAGACCCTCACTTGACATACCCACACCTTATAAACAGAAGAGCGCAGACACTGACATCCCCTAAACTCCACTGAAGATGTTACCTAGCCTGGTAATGAAACATTCAGAAACCAACCCACAAGCGTGGAGAATGCACTTTCACCCTCATTCTACAACCTGAACTGCAGATATTCGTCACTATTGCAAACTCTCTGGGATGTCGACATCTGGAGCCCTTGGTTTAGTTCTAATTGCTCCATTTTAAGAAGGATGTAACCAGGATGACAGCCAGCCTAGGATAATGGTTAAGTCCCGAATGCCCATGCTGCTGCCCACTACAGGGCCTTGAGACATTTGGAACTGGGCCGCAGAAGTGGCGGGCAAGTGTGTGTGTGGAGTGCTCCGTTTGTGTGAGTGGTGTGTGTGTGTGCTCACTGCACATGTGTGCACTTGCCCCACCCCCGCTCACATGGAAACTTCCTCCCTCCCCCTCCCCTGCCAGTCCACAAAGGCAGAAAGGTTGGGGAACTCTGGCCTAGAGTAGAGTTCTCCAACCTTTTGGTGTTGGCGGCCTGGAGTGGGGGGAGCTGGTAAAGAAGGGATGGTTTAGTGGAAGGGGTAAACGCATGTGTATGCACGTGTGCATGCACAAAAACCCGTGGTTCGCACAAGTGGGGACATAAAAGGCCGCAAAGCTTGTTACGACGCTCACAAACGTGGGGCCACAAACACCTGTGACGTGCATGGTGACCCTTGCATAACTGGGATTGTGCATGCATGTGCATACACGGGTACTGACCTGCCACTCACACCACCCAGTGGCCAATAGGCCACAACTCGTAGTGGGCTGTGGCCCACAGGTTAGGGATCCCTGGCCTAGAGGACCAATTTGGGACAGGGCTGACAAAGTTTTATGTTCTTGTTTAAACACCACACAGCACTTTTCTTCCCTAGTGTGCCGTATCAAACGATTCCACTTATTGCCACACTGCATTCCTCCACCATCCTGCATTTCCCATGGAACAGTTTTCTAGAACTTTATGCCTTTGAGAGCTATTCCCACTTGTTTTTTCTCCTTTCATTGTGTCCAAGTCTCGGAGACTGCCTGGGAGAGTCCCTGCAGTTTTTACAGCTGGGTTTTCAGAAGTGGTTTGCCGTTTCCTCCTTTTTAGGGATGAGAGGAAGTGACTGGCCCAAGGTCACCCAGCTCGCTTTGTGCCCAAAGAGGGATTACAACTTATGATCTCCCCAGTTTCTAGCCTGGGGCCTCAACCACAATACCAAACTGGCTCTCTATTCCCACTTAGGAATGTGAAAACGTGAGACCATGTTCTGTGTTGGGTGTGATTGGACTGAATCAAAATCAGAATAGAGCTGGAAGGGACCTTGGAGAACTTCTAGTCCAGCCCCCTGCTCAAACCGGAGACCCTATACCATTTCAGACAAGTGGCTGTCCAGTCTCTTCTTAAAAAACTCCAGTGATGAAGCACTCACAATGTCTGGTGGCAAGCTGTTCCACTGGTTAATTGTCCTCAATGTTAGGAAGTTTCTCCTTAATTTCAGGTTCTCTCCTTGATTAGTTTCCATCCATTGTTTCATGTCTTGCTTTCTGGTGCTTTGGAAAATAAATTGACCCCCTCTTCTTTATGGCCACCTCTCAAATACTGGAATACTGCTATCGTGTCCTCCCCAGTCCTTCTTTTCTCTAGACTAGCCAAACCCAAATCCTGCAACCATTCTTCATACTTTTTAGTCTCCAGGGCTTTAATCGTCTTAGTTGCTCTTCTTTGCACTTTTTCCAAAGTCTCAACATCTTTTTTGTGATGTGACCAAAACTGGCCAATTAACCAGTGGACAGGCTTGCCTTCAGAAATTGTGGGTGCTCCATCACTGGGGGTTTTGAGGACAGCCACTTGTCTGAAATGGGGTCTCCTGCTTGAGCAGGGGGTTGGACTAGAAGACCCCCAAGGTCCCTTCCAGCTCTATTCTGATTAAGATGAAGATTAATCTTTGTGATTCAAACCAGAGTCAGCCACAGCAAGTTGAGGCAAGAGATTTTCATCAGCTTTCTTTGCAAGATATTTTTTTTCCCTGTTAGGAAAGTGATTATATTCTCAGCTGTGGTGTAGGACGATCAGTTTCGGGACAAAGTCCATACTTTACCAGCTCAAACTCTTAATTCCCCCAGTTCCTCTCCGAACGATCACCCCTTTGGCTTCCCAGGATTAGAAGCAGGATGCGCCCGGGGGCGCCCTCTTGCAAGAACCTCCTGCTTGCCCAGATCAGCAGGAAGAAGCCTTCAGGATCGCGGAGGAGCCGAGCGCAGTTGGGCGAGAAGAGTCCGAGGAGGGAGAATCACTCAGTTCCCTGCAGTCCCCAAAATCTGGCGGAAACCCTTCCGGGGTGGGAGGCGCATCTGCCCGGCTGCAGCTGCGCGGCCGGCCTGGGAAGGCGGAGCGCGGATCCTCGTCCTGCGCGCCTCTCTTTTGGGGATCGCAGGCTCGGTCCTCAAGGGCCGGCGCGAGGGAAGCTCCCCACTGCTAAGGATCCGACCAGCCCCTGCGATTCATCTTTGCCCCTTAATGAGACGCTTCCAAATGGGCCAGGACTTTTGAAGAAGCATCTTTGGGGGGGGAAACCCTCTGGAATACAAGGTGGAGAGGTATTTTGTGTGTGTGCTTGTATGTTTGTGCGCGCTGTGGAATACAAGGCGGAGGGGTATTTTGTGTGTTTGTGCGCGCTCTGGCATACAAAGTGGAGGGATATTTTGTATGTGTGTGCGCTCTGGGGTACAAGTTGGTAGGGGTGTTTTGTGTCTATGTGTCTATGACTGTTTTACGTATTTCCCCCTTTTTCTGTGTTAAATTTAAATAGTTGGTCGCACAAGCGACTGCCTGTTAAGGCTCCTAGATTGGAGTTGAAAGGCAAAAGCAGAAGCAGTAGACTCTGCCCCATATTATTTGCGTACATCAGATTGCTCTGATAGACCGGTTTCACTGGAAAAAAAATATTAAAAGAGATGTTGAGAGTCTAGAAAAAGTGCAGAGAAGAGCAACAAAGATGATCAGGGGAATGGAGGCTAAAACATGCAAATAACAGTTGCTGGAATTGGGTATGTCTATGAAAAGGACTAGGGGTGAAATGATAGCAGTATTCCAGTATCTCAGGGGTTGCCCCAAAGAAGAGGGAGTCAAACTATTCTCCAAAGCACCTGAGGGCAGCACAAGAAGCAATAGATGGAAACTAATCAAGGAGAGAAGCAACTTGGAACTAAGGAGAAAGTTCCTGACAGTTGGAACAATTAATCAGTGGAACAACTTGCCTCCAGAAGTTGTGAATGCTCCAACACTGGAAGTTTTTAAGAAGAGATTGGACAACCATTTGTCTGAAATGGTATAGAGCAGTGGTGGCGAACCTATGGCACAGGTGCCAGAGGCGGCACTCGGAGCCCTCTCTGTGGGCACACGTGCCGTTGCCCCAGCCTTGCCTCCCCCGCGACCCCCTCCTCACCAGCAGCCCCCCTGGAGGAGAGTCGCCCCCGAGCGTGGCCCACGGGGAGCAGTGCAGTCAAGGACATGGCAGCCAGGCAGCATACACAAGACTCTGCCCACACGCCCCATCGCGCACAGTTGATGCTGCAGGGCGCAGGCAGAGGGCGTGGCCGCCATGGCGCTGCTGGGCGATCTGCAGCGGGCCCTGGAGGCGGTGAGTGGCCCTGTGGGCAGGCGGGGTGGGGGCGGAGCAGGGGCAGGGCAGGGGGTGGAACGGGGGCGGGGTCAGTTTTTGGGCACTCAGTCTCTAAAAGGTTCGCCATCACTGGTATAGAGTTTCCTGCCTGAGCAGGGGGTTGGACTAGAAGAGCTCCAAGGTCCCTTCCAACTCTGTTATTCTGTTATTCTTCTTAGCATGGGAAGCAGAAGCATTATTAGGAACAGTAATCATTCATTCCATTTAAATGCTGCAGAATTCACAGAGGCTGTGAGCAGTTTGCAAAGTGTTGGCAAGGTTTAAAAACAAGGAAACCACAAAAGAATTAAGGGGGGGGAGAGTTAAGAAACCTGAATGGAAACAAACAGAAAGAAAAGGGCTTCAGGAATTTCACGGCCCTTCTAAATCCAATAGGGTAGGTCACATTTGAATCTGGGGGACTGGGGGGAGAGGACAATCTCATTCTACAGTTTTGAATAAGGTTGCTTTTATTTCAATCAAGGAAAATCTTTGGATTTCTTTTTGCATTTCTTTTGCAAGAGGGAGAGAATAAATGAACTCCCAACAGACAGATGGAGTAGTCCTGGCTGTGACTCATAGGATATTCTTCAAAATTTGATTAGAATAGAATAGAATAACAGAGTTGGAAGGGACTTTGGAGGTCTTCTAGTCCAACCCCCTGCTCAGGCAGGAAACCCTATACCATTTTAGACAAATGGTTGTCCAATCAAGGAGGGAAGCAACTTGGAACTAAGGAGAAAGTTCCTGACAGTTGGAACAATTAATCAGTGGAACAACTTGCCTCCAGAAGTTGTGAATGCTCCAACACTGGAAGTTTTTAAGAAGAGATTGGACAACCATTTGTCTGAAATGGTATAGAGTTTCCTGCCTGAGCAGGAGGTTGTACTAGATGACCTCCAAGGTTCCTTCCAACTCTGTTATTCTGATCTGTTATTAATAGTAAGTATGAAAAACGGTCAAAAATCACTTTTTTCAATGCTGTTCTAAGTTCGGTCCCTAAATGAACTATTGTAAGTCGAGCACTACCTGTAAAGCATTAACCTAGAGGCTTTGCACTTTGTTTATTCCTTTGGAAAGATTTTCCAAAGAAGATGTTTATTTGCCCTGCTTGGAAATTTTTGCTGACGGTTTTGTTCATTATGAACAAAATTTGCATATAATTTACTGAATTTTTCATTAATAGGAATGTTCATGGAATGCTTTCTTTCTGTTTTAGGAGTTGGTACTGATATAGCTATGTTTTTCTCCATGGAGGAAGGGGCCCTGGTGGATACTGAGGAAAAAGCCCTGCACCGAGAGGTCATGCTGGAAAACGCAACGAATATGGCCTCCTTAGGTAAGAGATTACAGTAGAATTGTAGAATGTGAAGTTACAATTCTAGCTGATTGGTTGGAGAGAGCTGCCTACTGCCTGAGGCAATCTATGCTGTGATTGGTTACTGTGAGTGTGAAGGTGGCATTTCCTTGTTTCCCGCCTTTTTTCCTCTGTCTGCTCTGCAATTTTACCTCAGGATGATCCTGTGGTTTACCTCATGATGCTCCTGTTAACCTGACTATCTTGTTTACTGTAAATATTGATGTGAAATATATTCATTTAAACTACAAGTTCACGTCAGCGTCTCTGACTTCATTTGGACACCTGCTGCGCAATTCCCTGACAGATTCTCTTTCCTCTGGACTGAAAGTGTGGTGGACATGAGCAGCTGATCTGTTTCTCAGATGAACTGCTAGTTTCTTGACTGTATGCAGTAAACAGCAGTGTCCTTATCTACGTTTCTACTCCTACTTAGTCTGAGAAAATGGCCTAAAATCTCCACACTGTCTCCATGAAGTTTCCCATCCTAGCCAGTTTCTAATCCTGCCTATCCCACTTTGTAGAGAGCTTTTTAGAAGCTGCTTTCATTTTGTTGTTTTTTGGTCTATAATGAGGGCACTTAAGAGCCCCATAGAGTCCACGGGGTTTATCACAAGGATGTAACTTCTAGCAAAGTTGTTTATCTGATTGGCCAGGTCCTCTGCAGATGGGATCTTCCAACCCTAATCCATCCCATTTTCTCCCTTTTTTAGTGCTACCTGCAAATGCAGGAACAACTAGAGATACTGTAAATCTCTATGGAGATTCTCAGTCATCGAGGTCATAGTTGTCCCAAAGGTGCTTTTTCAAAAGGCAACTGGACTTTATTGGTTTTTAAGGGATTTTCTTTCCTCTGGACTGAAAGGGTGGTGGAAGTGAACAGCTGATCTGTTTCTAAGATGAAATGCTGTTCATTGTGTATGGTTAACTGCATTTTTACTTCCAGATGGTTTGTTAAGATGAGCTAAACCCTCCACACTCTCTCCAGCAGGAGGAGAGAGGTGTTCTCCTATGCAGTTTCTCATCCTATGCAGGTTCTGATCCTGTCTGTTTCACTTTGTAGTCTTAGGAATGGCTTTCATTTTGCTGATGTCAGACCTGCCCCAGTCCGATCTCTTAGGAAAGAAAGCACTGCAACTCCATTTAATTGAAATAATAGGTTCTTTTACTAAAAAAATGTTGGTTGCAGTAGAGTCAGACTACAACTAAATTTATTGAATGGAATGGAATAAGAAGAGTAGAAAATAGAATAGAATAATAGAATAGAATAAGAATTAAGAGTAGAACAAAACAGAAACAAACAGAATAGAATAGAATAACAGTTGGAAGGGACCTTGAAGGTCTTCTAATTCAACCCCCTGCTCAGGCAGGAAACCCTATACCATTTCAGACAAATGGTTGTCCAATCTCTTCTCAAAAGATTTCAGTGTTAGAGCAGTCACAATTTCTGGAGGCAAGTTGTTCCACTGATTAATTGTTCCAACTGTCAGGAATATTTTTCTTATTTCTAGGTTGCTTCTCTCCTTGGTTAGGAGATACAAATGGTTTTCCCTCCTCCCAGCCCTCCTCCCATGACCAGTCCATCTTCAACCAATAAGGATCCACCTAAGTGTTTTGAGAACACTTAGATGAGATGTTTGGGGCAATCCACATTCTTTCTCAGGGTGCATGGCTTCGAGTGCTGGTACAAACTGCTTCGGAGCTTCTTTACTTCCATTTCCCCTCCTCCCTATTTCCCATCACATACACACACAGGTTAATTGCCCATTTGTCCCCCCATGTCCTCCCTTCTCCTAGCCTTTGATGGCAGGATGCCAGAAAGCCCCCCCCTCCCAATTTTCATGGAGATCTTCCTTTGGAACAGCTAGGGGAGAATGAACATGTCCAGACTGGAAACTGGTATTTTCAAGGGAAAACTTCCTCAAGCAGAGGAGGCAAAAACCTCAGTTAGGACATCAATCAATCAATCAATCAGAATAGAGCCGAAAGGGACCTTGGAGGTCTTCTATTCCAACCCCCTGCTCAAACAGGAGACATCAGTTGATGCTTCCCCTTTCTCCAGCATGATGATGGAGAATCCACCAATGGGTTTGGACTATCTTCCTGCCCAATAAGAGACTAAGTTTGCCAGAGTTAACACGCCTCCTGCTGGGCTGATATTCCCAGACACGACTTAGTCTTCAGCCCAGCTAGGACACTCGTTTTGGCTCTGGACAGGTCGTATAGTTCTATTCATTGGTGGATTCTCATCTCCTAGTTATTTAGACAGGGGAGAAACAATTTTAAAAAAACAGCTGATTTTTGGCAAATTCCCTCAGCCGCAGAACAGCTGAGCGTCGGCCTCCGGGCCGCTCAGCAGCCGTTAGATCAGCAGATGGCCGGATCAAGCCCCTATTGCCTATATCAGGTCTCTGCGTCAGGGGGATTCCATCGGCCAATCAGCTGGTCGTCGGGGCTCTAGCTTTAGCTGGAGCGCAACTGAGCGTCGGCCTCCGGGCTCGCTCAGCAGCTGTTAGAGCAGCGGACAGCCGGCTCAAGCCCCTATTGTTTATATGAGCTGCTGAAGGCTCTCATATTACAAGCAGCTGAGAGTCGGAGAGCAAGGGAGCGTTGGCCTTCGGACCCGGCTAGGCCGTTCCTCTCCACGGCCCTCCAGCCCTCCCCAGCGAGGATCGTTTGAAATACGATCGCTGCCGCAACGCGGCTATCACTCTCTGCAGCCAGCTGCTGGCTTCAGGACACTTTGCAGCCAAATTTCAGCTCGAAAGCCTCTCTACACACATTGGCGAATTTGAGGCCTCATATTCTTGGCGCGCAAATTGCGGCCGCCATTTTGGATGCCAGAGGCCTAACAGGCCTGACAGGGACAGCCCGAGCAGGCAGCAGCCACTGCAAAAATTCTTACAGACCGCTTGCAGAGGCCATTGACGTAATTGTCACACCTCACCTCTCCATCCCTTGCAGGGACGTAAATCAGGTCTAGGCCCTCAGGCCAAATAAGACCACTTCGCCATTTCAGCGGCAGCCATTTTGCGGACTTGTCAAAGCCGCCATTTTGCAGCTTCCAAACTGCCATTGACCACCTAAGCTCAGATTCTGATCTGGCACAAACAATCCCAGGGCAAACTTGGAGAGGAATTCACTTCTTAGCATGAGCTGGCACGCCTTTTGGCTCCGCCGCCACCACCTAGGCTCCGTGTGCAGGCACGTATCACTCAGGTGATTGCCGCCACCAAGAAGGAGAGGAGTGTGCTGGCACATATCACCGAGGTCTCATGGCCTAAAAAAAAACAAAACTGGGAGCCGCGCCCGTTTGCGCATGCGCGCGCACCCGCGCATGCGCGCGGCCCCGTTTGCGCATGCGCGTGGGCCCGTTCGCGCATGTGCGCGGGCCCGTTCGCGCATGCGCACCCGTTCGCGCATGCGCACCCGTTCGCGCATGCACGCGCGCACCCGTTCGCGCATGTGCATCCCCGCACGCGCACCCCCCCGCATGCGCGCATGCGCTCCCAAAAATGGCGGAGGAGGCTCCGGAGCCGCAGGTAATGCCTCAAAGAGCCGCATGCGGCTCCGGAGCCGCGGGTTGCCGACCCGTGGGCTATACTAACAGCTGGGTAATCCGCTCCTGCTCCTGAGTTACAGCAGGCCTCAGGCCTTACTTTCAATGGCTGACGGCGCAGCTACTCAATCTGCGCAGGGCACCCCCGGACTCCCATTTCAGGGAAGCGCAAGTCCTCTAAACTAGAGGCAGCAGGCAGGATAAAGGCCAAGGCCAGGTCCAAGGCCATCGCTGGCAAAAAGGGCTCAAAGGCCGCAGAAAAAGAAGCCGGCAGGAGACATATGGCTCTGGAGAAGCAGTTCTCCAGGGCGCAACGCATGACTGCGGGAGACCAACCTCAGGTTCCCCTTGCCCCCCAGGAGAGCTCGCTCTTCAACCCCCAACCGGCTCCACCCGGTCCCACAGCCTTGCGGGCCCTCTCTCCACAGGGACCCATAGGACAGGGTACTGCTCTGTTCTCTGACCAGGGATTGAACCCCCAAATAGTGGCTTCACCGGCCAGATTCCACCCCCCGCCCGAGGCCACATTCACGCCCACAGCGGCTGGACTTCGTCCCCCTGAACATCAAGGGGTTGGGCCTGAACAGCTCCAGGCGTTAATCGCCCAGGCATATGCCCAGGGCAGGGCCTCCTCGTTCTATGAGAACCCCAGGCCTGAGTTCGTTATGCCCGTGGTGCCAGCACAGTCACGGGCAGAAATGCCGGAATACCCGGAGTCCGTTTACTCGGACCATTCCTCCCGAACACGGGACTCTGGTTCCGAGGATCATGGGTCAACTGACTTCCAGTTGTCAGAGGATGAGGAGTCGGCCCCAGACCCTTCGCCCTTCATAGGTCTCTTCGACCCGGGTCTGTTTAGGTCTCTCCTGCTGAAGGCCACCACATCAGCCAATATTGAGCCCAAGCAGGAAAAACGACTGCCTCAACTAGTCAGGACCCCAAGCCACTCTTCTCCGAACCTATGGTTACGGAGAGATACATTCCTTGCCCCCCATTTTTCCTAGAAACCATCAGGAAACAATGGGGGAGTACGGGCACTCTACCCACACCGGGGGGAACAGATAAAAGGCTGATGGCTGTCACCCCGGCCTTGTCAGATCTCCTGGAGGTGCCCAAGGTGGACGAAACACTAACTTCTCTTTTTTCCTCCCCCACCATGTCAGGTGACATGTCTGAGGCCTTAAGAGCAGAAGACAGAAAGTCTGAACTCTCTTTACGCAGGTCTCACCTTGCATCGGCATGGGCGGTGAGGGCGTCCACCTCCACCTCCTTCTTTGCCAGAACATCCATCCTCTGGCTAAGGGAACTCCAAGCATTGCTCCCCCCGGATCAGGTTCGTGCCCATCAGAATCTGGGTAAGTTGGTGGCATCGGCAGAATACATGGTGGATACTTCCCTTCATGCCGCCAGATTTTCAGCGCGCTCCATAGCCGCTAATACCGCAGCCCGCACGCTCCTATGGCTAAAGCAATGGCGAGCGGACTTGAAGTCGAAGTGGCGTCTGGCTTCCGCTCCCTGCAGGGACGGACACCTCTTTGGGGAGGCACTAGACCCTTACCTGATAGAGAATAGGGACAAATGTAAGGTGTTGGCCCACCTTAATAGGAGGCCGGACAGGCGAGCTACTCCGTACCCGCGGAGACCGCCCTTCCGCCAAGGTCCAGGATCAGTGTGGGGCCCTTCGCCTCATCCCTCCTTCCCCAGGCCCGGCCGCCAACCTGACCGCCCAGCTCCCAGGGCCAGGCAGCAATACCAAAACAAACGGCCCTTTCGGGGCGCGGGAGGCCGTCCTTTCAGAGGAAACAAATGACTCAAGGACGGACCTCCCCATTGGCGGCAGACTCACTTTCTTCGTCCAAGAATGGGAGGCCACCATCACAGACACCTGGGTGCTCAACACCATCAGGCACGGCCTCATTCTGGAGTTTCTGTCGTGGCCACGGGATCGATTCGTCTCTTGCCCTACCCCAAGAAGTCCGACCAAGATAAGACTCATGTCCGAGGCCATTCACCACTTGTTGAAAATCAAGGCCATCAAGCCGGTGCCTGCTGGCCAAACACATCGAGGGTTCTACTCCATTCTCTTCGTGGTCCCAAAGACTTCGGGAGGGTGGAGAGCAATCCTCGATCTGCAGGGATTGAACTCTCATCTTGTCTACAAGAAATTCAAGATGCAGACATTACAGTCCATCCTGGCCAGCATCAGAAGGCATGATTTTCTCACATCCATCGACCTCATGGAGGCGTACCTCCATATTCCCATCTCTCCCGACCATCGGAGGTTCCTCAGGTTCTGTTACGGGTCCCACCACTTTCAGTACAGGGCCCTGCCATTCGGCCTCTCGTCCGCCCCGAGGGTGTTTACAAAGATCCTGGCTGCACTGATCGCTCACCTAAGGTTGCTTCCCGTCCGGGTCCAATGCTACCTGGACGACATCCTTATCCTGTCCTCCTCCCTACAGCAGGCCCGGTCGGACCTAACCATAACCGTCCGGATCCTTCAGACTCACGGCTTTTCGGTCAACTTCCGAAAGAGCCTAACAGAGCCCTCCAATCACATCCTACACCTAGGAGCGATTATAGACACCGACCTCTCAATGGTCTACCTGTCCCCGGAACGCCGGGACAGCATTCGTTCGCTGATCAGGCAGGTACGGAAGGAGCAGACGGTCACACTGGCCTCACTTTCCCGACTACTGGGCAAGATGGTTTCTTGCATGGGAATAGTGCCATGGTCCAGACTACATTTCAGAACCCTACAATGGTTCTTACTCCCGTACCAGAGACAGGGCACCAGTGCATCCAACCAGAGGGTCAGGGTTACGCCCCGAGTTCTGGATTCCCTTCGGTGGTGGCTTTCCCCAGCTGTAGACAGAGGCTCCTTGTTCAAGGAACCAAGCAGACTCACCCTAACGATGGATGCAAGTCTGTTCGGATGGGGAGCACACCTGGGTTGTCACTTAGCACAGGGGCGATGGTCACCCACGGACCTCAGCCACAATATAAATTGGCTGGAGCTCAGGGCCATTCATCTGGCACTGCTTCACTTCAGCGACAAGGTGGTGGGATAACACATCTTAGTGCTCACAGACAACGTGGCAGCAAAGGCCCACGTGAACCTGCAGGGCGGCACTCGCTCCAGGACCTTAATGACCGAAGCACAGTCACTAGGTTCTTGGGCGGAAACCAATCTCTCCTCCTTAAAGGCGGAGCACATATCGGGGGAGGCGAACCTTCAAGCGGACTCATTGAGCCGGTCGACATTAGACCACTCCGAGTGGCGCCTGCATCCCGATTTGTTCAGGGAGATTTCGGAGAGGTTCGGGCCCCCAGTGGTGGACTTATTCTCCTCCCCGGCAAATGCCCAACTCCCGAGATTCTTCTCCAGGTTTCCGTCCCTAGGGGTGGAGCGGACGGACGCGCTCCGCAGCCCCTGGCCCACAGGTCTACTCTATGCCTTCCCTCCTCTTCCTCTGTTTCCGGCTCTCATCCGGAAAATACTGCAGGAATGGGCGGAGGTCATAGTGGTTGCCCCACATTGGCCGAGACGGCCGTGGTTTGCCAACCTAGTGGACCTTTCCATCTCTCCGCGGTGGAAGATTCCCCCAGATCAGGTCACTCTCAGTCAGGGGGTTCTACAACACCCAGAGCCCCAGAGCCTACAACTAGCCGTCTGGCACTTGAGCGGCGTCTCTTAACACGGGACTCGTTTTCAGCGGGAGTGATCTCCCTGATTCAGGCCTCCAGACGTCCTTCCACTAACAGGATTTACAACTCCTCATGGAGGAACTTTTGTGCCTGGTGTTCCAGGAATCGCCTTGACATCTCGGCTGTCACTATTCCGCACATTCTTGAATACTTACTGGAGGGATTCAACAAGGGCTTGTCGCCCAATACCATCTGCAGACAGCTGGCGGATCTGTCCACAGTACTCATGTGTCAGGATTCAATTCCTTTGGCCCAGCACCCACTGGTGCGGTCCTTTCTCAAGGGTGCGACCAACACCAGACCTCCCGTGGTTCACCGTTATCCCTCTTGTGATCTCCCACCGGTTCTACAGGCCCTTACCTTGCCACCGTTCAAGTCTATCAAGACCTGTTCACTGCAGTTCTTGTCCATGAAGGTGGCCTTTCTCGTTGCGATCACATCTGCTAGACGCATCTCGGAACTGGCTGCTCTCTCGGTCAGAGAGGACCTATGCGTCTTTCACAGCGATAGAGTAGTCCTCCGACTGGACCCAACCTTTGTACCAAAGGTGAACTCATTGTTCCATAGGGCACAAGAGGTGGTCCTACCGAATTTCTGTCCCCAGCCTGCTCACAACTTAGAACGCCAGTGGCACACCTTGGACGTTCGTAGGGCGTTACACCACTATATCAAGAGAACTTCAACCTTCCGCAAATCGGAAGCGCTTTTTATCTCCTTCTAGCCTTCTTCCATGGGGAAGAAAGTCTCATCATCCACTGTAGGCAGATGGATCAGGTCCTGCATTGCAAAAGCCTACCAGGCACAGTCCCTGCCACTGCCAGGCCGTATCACTGCTCACTCTACCCGCAGCGCCGCTACATCAACGGCGTGGGCTACGCAGGCGCCCATCGGGGATATTTGCAGGGCGGCGACCTGGTCCTCGCCTTCCCCGTTTGTGAGACATTACAGGTGGGACAGATTCGCCTCTGCGGAGGCATCGTTTGGCCAGAGAGTACTCCAGCAAGTGGCATCATCAAGTGGGACACAGGTCCTGACTGATTCCCTCCCATAGGGACAGGTCAGCTTTGGTATGTCCCATTGGTGGATTCTCCATCATCATGCTGGAGAAGGGGCGTTGTCTTACCTGACAGAGAATGGGTTCACCAAATTTACATCTGAGAAGGGGCGTTGTCTTACCTGAACGCCTTTTCTCAGCATGACGATGGAGAATCCACGCCCATCCCCTTAGGACTGTCAGGTCCTGTGTCAGGGGCAAAGAGAGCCAACACATCGGTCCATTGTCAGCAGCTTCGCCTTCGTCATGTCTGGGATCATCAGCCCAGCAGGAGGCGTGTTAACTCTGGCAAACTTAGTCTCTTATTGGGCAGGAAGATAGTCCAAACCCATTGGTGGATTCTCCATCGTCATGCTGAGAAAAGGCGTTCAGGTAAGACAACGCCCCTTCTCAGATGTAAATTTGGTGAACCCATTCTCTGTCATCATCCAATTTTTGAACAAAGTCAGCTTTCAAGAGTCCCTCCTGTATCCTTTGAACTGAACCTGAAGGAGAAGCAGAGTTGATTCGGCCCCACCCTGCGACTCAAAATGATTTTCCCCAAAGCATTAGGGGTTTGTATTCTGCAGCACAGAGAGCAAGAGGGAAGCCTATGGCAGATTTTATATCGACTACTATAGATAAGAACATAATATCATGTTTTGAACACGGCCTGCTAGAGCTAAGAGAAAAATAGAGATGGTGGTGGGAGTTTCAGGAATGTTCAAATAAGGGATGCAACAAATTATACTTAATTCCTTTCACACCACAGTTTGTGTCACGTATCCTTTCCCCCCTCCCCCCAAATAGGTGGTGATGTGAAGATAGAGGATTCTAGCCAAGCGGTGGCAATACCTTTTCTAACAGCCAAAAAGGAAGATGTGGAAAAGATGAGTGAAAAGGAAAGGCCTGAGGAAAAGGAGGAGCTGAAGAAATACTCTAGTTTCCAATGTGCAGATATCGGCTCTTTCATGCACAGTGATGATCACCAAGAAAAAGGAGCATGTCCAGGATGTGGAAAAATACCCAGAGATGAATTGGGATTATGTGATTGTGTAGAGAAACAAAGTGAAAGTGGGGAATGCTCCAGAAGGACCCTTCCTCTTACTTTTCATCAGAAAATACAAAAGGAAGAGAAACTGTACAAATGCACAGAGTATGTGGAAAACTTCGGTACAAGCCATTCCCTCACATCCCATAAAAACATTCTCAAAACAGAGGATCCATACAAATGCCTGGAATTTGGAGAAAACATCAGTCAGAAAAGTCACCTGAATTCCCATCAGAGGATCCACAAAGGGAGGATGCGGCATCAATGCATCACCTGCGGAAAGAGCTTCGGAAGGAGCACCTCCTTAACTTCCCATCAATGCATCCACAGCGAGGAGAAGTTGTATCAATTCAGGGAGGGTAGAACGAACCTTACCCAGAGCCAGGAACCGAATTCCTGGAAAAAAAGCCCCACTAAGAATGATTCGTGTAAATGCCTGGAATGTGGGAAGAGCTTCCGTTCTGCAAGGAATCTCACTTACCATAAGAGGATCCACACCGGAGAGAAGCCGTATAAATGCACAGTGTGTGGAAAATGCTTCCGTGCCCCCGGTGCCCTTACTTGCCATAAGAGGATTCACACGGGGGAGAAACCCTATGAATGCCTGGAGTGTGGGAAAAGCTTTGCCAGAAGCGGTACTCTAGCTTTACATAATAGGATGCATAAAGGGGATAAACCTTATAAATGCCTGCACTGTGGAAACAGCTTTAGTCAAAAAGTTCATCTTAAGTCACACGAGCGGATCCACACAGGGGAAAAACCATTTCAATGCATGGAGTGTGGAAAGAGCTTCCGTCTCTCAGAAAACCTTACTGCCCATCGCAGAAGCCACACAGGAGAGAAGCCCTTTCAATGCCTGCAATGTGGAAAACGCTTTACCAGTTCTGGTGGCTTTTGTGCCCACGAACGGATCCACACAGGGGAGAAACCGTATAAATGCCTGGAGTGTGGAAAGAGCTTCCGCAAATCCAGCCACCTAACTTCCCATAACAATATCCACACTGGAGAGAAACCGTATCAATGTACCGAATGTGGGAAGTGCTTTAATCAAACAAGTCACCTTAATATCCATAAAAGGATCCACACAGGGGAAAAGCCTTATAAGTGCAGCGAATGTGACAAATGCTTCACCGACTCGGGGGCCCTCGTTTGCCACAAAAGGACCCACACCGGAGAGAAACCATACGAATGCAAGGAATGTGGAAAAAGCTTCGGTCAAAAAAGAACTTTTATAATACATTACAGAATCCACACTGGGGAGAAACCATACAAATGCACGGCGTGTGGAAAGAGCTTCAGTGATCCTCAAGAACTTGTTTCCCATGAAAGGATCCACACTGGGGAAAAACCCTATAAGTGTGTGGTGTGTGGAAGGGGCTTTAGGACCGCCCGTGACCGTGGTTCCCACAAGCGGACCCACACAGGTGAAAAGCCATACCAATGTGGGGAGTGTGGAAAGTGCTTTAGTCAAAATACTTCCCTTCATATCCATAGAAGAATTCACTCGGGAGAGAAACCATATAAGTGTATGGAGTGTGGAAAATGCTACAGTAGTAGCGGTGCTTTTAATTACCATAGGAGGACACATACTGGTGAGAAACCAGATAAAAGAGTTGAACGTAGAAAAGAGATATCCACCCAAGCCAGTGAAGTTTTGAATTACTGCAGAAGGGGTGCAAACAGGGACTAAACATGTAGAAAGCAAATGTTCCATATCATACACTTCAGATAAGCAAAAGACATCATTTTGTGTGATGTTAACTAGCTGCACCCATAGGTTTTGCTTCATTCATTGTTCGAGTGAATGTTTGGGTGGGATGACAGCTGATGTTGCCAAAGGGCAGCTTTTAATAATCAGACACAAACAAATGATGGCTGAGGAATTTGCAGTTAAAACCGCAAAAATGGCAGCGCATAAGTTCTCGGGGGTTTGCTCCACTTGCTGCTGCTGAAGCACTGCCTGCGCTTTGGTGGTCAAGTTCTTCACATCTCCCCATGTCACTGGATGACTGGCACGACGGAATTAGATTGGTTGCCGTGCCATCTGGAGAGTCACTCTTGCCATTTCTGGGACTGGATCCAGGGACTGATGCCACGACATCCTTGGCTGGGCGGATGCAACATGCTGGAATCCACAAAGGTCCTGTAGGAGCAAGCACAGCAGCATACCTTCGCCCCCACGTAATCAGAGGGACCGGCCCCAACCATGTTTTATCTGGTAATGCCCGATAATATACCAGAGGTGGAGGCAAGCTTGTTTTCTGTTGAAAGTGTCTCTGATAAGCAGTCAAATTTTCAATGGAAACATTCAATTGATTTAAGGTAAATAATACTTTTTGAACCTGTTGTGTTACCCACGACAAATTAGGTACTGGAGAGCCCTCCTTTTTTATTTGTTCGGAGGCAGTCCTTAAAGGACCGATTAGCACGTTCCACGATAGCTTGACCCGTGGAATTATAGACGAGACCATGAGTAAGAACAATATTCCAGGTAGTACAAAATTGCAAAAAGGCTGATGAAGAATAGGCTGGCCCATTATCAGTTTTTAAAGAAAAGGGCTTGCCCAAGGCTGTAATAGCCGAAAAAAGATGAAAAATAACATGATTAGCTGTTTCCCCTCTTTGAGGTGTGACCCAAAGTGCTCCTGAATAAGTATCAATAGATAAATGAACATACTTCCAGGGAGCCAAAGGGGGAACATGAGTAACTTCCATTTGCCATAGTTGATTAAAGGTGAGACCACGGGGATTAACTCCTGTGTCCCCCGAGGGGGATGTCCCAGAACATTGGGGACAGGATAAAACAATCTGCTTGGCTTGGTCGAGTGGAATATGGCAAGCTTGTGCCAAGCCCCTAGCATTTTGATGGAAAAAAGAGTGACACAAAAAAATAATCTGAAAATAAAGTGGGTAAAACATGAACAGCAGCATCAGCGTGACTATTGCCTTCAGAAAGAGGACAAGGGATGAGTGACTACATATATGAGAAACAAAATATAAATGTTTCCTATCTTGTAGCAGCTGCTGTAAAGTTAAAAACAGAGCCATGAAATTGGCGTCAATCCTTGGTGTGATATAAGCACCTGGAAAATTAAAAATAAGTTGACACACATAATGAGAATCAGAGATTAAATTGAAAGATTGTTGAAAGCTAGAATAACAGCAGACAGTTCCAATCGTTGAGGCGAGGATTGCACTGCAGTGTAAGATATTTTCCAGAGATCACCAGGAGAATCCTTGTAAGCAATGGAGAAGGAGAAAGCAATGGGCGGACAGGAAAAGAAGAAGTCATTAAACAAGCAAAGCGAGGATCTTTAGGCAAATGATATGCAATAGAGCCTACATAGTCAGTTAAAGCACACTGAAGAGATAAGTTATTCTGAAAATAAAATTGAAAATCAGATTTAGGTAGAGGAAAAACAATAGTCATTAAATCAGTCCCATTTCGTTGGCAAGTGTCCTAAAGATATAATTTCAGCACCTGCCTGGATAAATGGTAAAACATTTTGTGAAGGGGTATGGGGTAAATAAAGCCGTTCAATACAATATACTTTTTGCGATTCTAAAACAGCTAATACTCCCGTAGGCAACTTACTAGTAGGGAATATTAAAAGAGTTAGCTGACAATCTTTATGAGGAATACGATCCACAAAGTGAGTGCTCAAGATGTCATTAATTTGCTCAATTGTGGCAAGTGCTGCAGGCGGAACCATAATGAGATCTCCAGGTTGTTTTCCTTTGGTCAGTAAATCAAATAATGGACTAAATAAATGTGTAGGTAATGAAAAATATGGGCAAACCCAATTAAGGGTGCCTAGTAATTGCTGCAATTTGACCAAAGAAATGATTTTAGGCAAGCTCAAACGAGAAAAAACTTATTCTGGAACAGAATAAGATTGCAACATTTTATGCCCTAAATAAAGATAGGGAGAGTGTAACTGTATCTTTTCCAAGGCAACCTACAATCCATAGATACGTAAATCATTTTGTATTTCAGAAAGCCAATTAGGTTGTATTTTTGAGGTTCCAATTTAATCAGATTCCATTCAGATGAAACAAATTTCCATTAAATAGGGAAAACATTTTCAAATCTAAGCAAAACAATTCAAAGTCTTTTCTTTTGGTTGATGGATATATATGTCTAACTAAACAATTTAAAACTCAAAAATTTGCAAAAAAATTGTCCAACAATTACTGTCTCCTCTTTCGAGTAAAAAAATTGCAAGCTGAAACTGCAAGAGTGGGCATTAAATTTCACATCCACCCCCCTTCCTCAACCCAGACTTCTAAGCAGAGGAAGAGAAAAAAAGTTAAAACGAACAGCTGCCCCCCTCTTCTTTCTGTCTTTCTTTCGCTCTTAAAGCAATACAGCCAGCGAAAAACAAAAGAGTCAGGAGGGGGGAAAAAGAAAAAGAAATTTTACAAAAATCTCACCGTTAAAAAATAGTTCTCTCCTTCACATGCATTTTCCATAAAACTTTTTTCATGCAAACTCTTGCTATTGCGTTCCCATTTTACAACAATAAAAATTGGGACGGGTGGAGGGGTGAGGGCTAACACACACACATTTACACCAGCAAATTAACTCATTCACTTCCATTCTGTTTGCTTACACCATATCACATACAAATATTTCATTTCATACGTTTTCCAGGCAAACCATTTATTTTTAATTAAGGCCTTTTTGTTTGTTGTTATCAAAGAGGGTTTTGACCCTTTTCCAAGTCTTGGAAATAACACAGAACACCACAGACAGACATATATACATAAATACTATTAAAACAACATTTATTTAGACATATGGCTTGTCCTGCAAGAAGCGAGAAAAATCATGAGATGATTCCAACCAAACATGTGGTTTTTATAGGGCTCTATAACCATCTCCTATTTCTCTCACCATTCCAAGCCCAAGCATAATGTTCTACGGGTTAAACATATATAAGACAAAACAAAACACACACATCAATTTGGGTTTGAGGCCAAAACAGACCTCTCCCTTTAATTAAAAAGGAGGGGAACTTTTATGGTTACTTCCAATTTATCCCACCAACTTCAAAAGACAGTGGGGAAAGACTAAAAGAAATATTGAACCGGGTCCTTTTGCAGGTGTGAAGGAGGAGGGGAAAACTAGTGCCTCCTCTCCTCACCTCTGACAAAAGGGAGTTGAATAGTCCAAAGAGCCAGATTAAAGGAAAAAGAGAGAAAAAAAACTTGCTTTCAGTTCTTTGAATTTTCTTTTCTTCCGTGGCTTAGTTGTTATCAGATAAACTAGCCAACCGGAGGTTTACAAAGTTTATCAATGTTGCCTTGTGGAAGATTATTTTTACTACCACACATCAACACAAAGCACCACCAGACATTGTCTGACAGGGTTAAACTTAACAGCCACTTGAAGTTTTAAAGCATCCTAATTGTTCCTCTAAAATTTGCCTTATGGGGGTGTACAATGGCTGTGGAAAAGCAAAAGAATTAGCCTCTCCAGGAGGAGCTGAAGGTCCAACTGGAGATGATTTAGGGGTGACAATTTTTATCTGATCGTAACCAGGCAGGGGCTTGTGGTTAATTGTTGCCCTGCTGAGACATCAGAGCCAAATTTTTCCACTGCTTGACGGCATTGATACCATTGATGTAGTATCTTTACTGAGCCCGGGGTTCAAGATGTAAAGTATGCCCTATTTTTATCCAGTCCTGTAAACGGAGCGTCCAGCGCTCTGGATACCAGGGATAATGTTTCCCTACCTCCTCCACCAGCTTCCTTATCTCTGCCTCAGGTTCTGTCACACCTGATTTATGTAACAGGAATCGAATTTCCTGTACATGCTTTTGCTGGTGTTGAGATAGATTGCAACCCATTACTTACCACTGAGGGGTTCCGTAGAACGAAGGGGTCCCGTAGGACGAAGGTGCACCTTAGGGGTCTATTCCAGACGATGGTAAGAATGTGGCAGTTGCTCCCCACGGGGGGGGGGTGAGGGTGTCCCGGTTCAGGGCGCCAGATGTTGGAGTTTGTGACCAGTCATAGCAGGATGCAAAGATGTCTGACTGCCTACGCAGTGTTTATTGCTTTTATACAGTTTTACAAGCAGCAAAAGGTAGAAGGGAGCAACAGCATTCTATTGGTTAATTCTCCATGCCATCTTCCTGTTATTCCAACCGAGGTGATATCACCGTACCAGCCAGAGATGTTAACCAAGTGAGATCATAGAAGTTGAAGCATGATAGAGGTGGGCAGTGTGCTGCTCACGACCTCTACATGACCTCTATCTCTACAGGCAAATAGTTCATCTGAACTCCAAACTTCGGGGACTGTGCCACAACTCTGTTTCTGTCTTTTCTGCTGATATTTAACATTTAAGTCAGGGATCCCCAACCTGTGGGCCATGAGGGTTTTGCAACAGAGCTGTGGAAATGGCCGGCACGTGTGCACGCACATCCTTACTCGCTCAAGCGGGGTGTGAGCGAGCGCACGTGGCTATGCTCTATTTCTGCGAGTGGCAGGTGCACATGCACATTGCTCGTGTAAATGGAGCTGTGCACGGGCTTGATAGGTGCTTACGCGAACCATCCCATCCCCTGCCAGTCTGCAAAGCTGGAAACATTGGAGAACTCTTGATTTAAGGTGTAAGAGGATTCAAAACATGGTTCTAATTTAAATGGAAAATCGTGCATGTTGTAGCAGCTCTTTCATCTATTTTTTTTTATTTGTATAGCTGCCCATCTTATACGTGGTTCCGACTGGCTTACAATTGACATAAGAGCAAAGTAAAAGCACAACCAATAATTAAAAGCAACAAAATAGCAGTGAGAATAATCAAACACCACACAATATAATCAGACAATGGGCTCATCCACACTATCAGGGCCCCAGGCTTGATGACAAAGCCAAGGTATTAATGCTTTGCAAAAGGCCAGCAGGGTTGAACCAAGCTGGATCTGCATGGCGGGGAGATGATATTGCCATGGCACAAAAACCCCAACTCCTAGGCAGCACTAGATGCCACTCCTGGGGATGGAACCCAGAACAAGCTCTCTTAGGCAAAAAGCCAGACCTAACAGGATGGATAGACACTACAGGTAGTCCTCAACATATGACCACAATAGAGCCCAAAATTTCTCTTGTTAAGGGAGACATTTGTTAAAGTGAGTTTTGCCCCATTTTACAACCTTTCTTGCCTCAGTTGTTAAGTGAATTACCGCAGTTGATAAATTAGTCACCCGGTTGTTAAATGGATCCGGCTTCCCCGTTGACTTTGCTTGTCAGAAGGTCACAAAAGGTGATCACGCGTTCCCCCAGGACACTGCAACCGTCATAAATATGAGTCAGTGCCAAGCGTCTGAATTTTGATCACAGGATCATGGGGATGCTGCAGTTATCACCGTAACTGAAAAGTGGTCATGTGTCCCTTTTTTCAGTGCTGTTCTAACTTCAAACGGTCACTAAATGAACTGTTGTAAGTCAAGGACTACCTGTACTGGAGAGAGTGGGGGGGGGGGTCCATAAGTAACCCAGCGATTGGAGTGGTCTAACTAACCAGGGGGAAGATCCTGGTGTAGAGTCAAGAGCCTAACTCTAGCAATTGAGAGGGAGATTGTATCTTGAAAACAAACAACTGTCAAGATTATTATATCCTTCTACACTCACACCTGACCCACTGATGTCTTATACCACGGGTGCCAAACTTGCGACGTATCGTGACTTTTTTTGCATTGCCGGAGCTGGGGTGGGCACAGCCTGCGCATGATGCAACCGGCCCGTGGGCCAGCAGTTTGACACCCCTGTTTTACACCCTCCAATGACCCTCACCTGAAGTAACCTCCCCATCACAAGCCTCATCATATACCCACACCTTATAAACAGAAGACTGCAGACACTGACATCCCCTAAACTCCACTGAAGATGTTACTTAGCCTGGTAATGAAACATTCAGAAACCAACCCACAAGCTTGGAGAACGAACCTTCAGAAGTGGGGACGCAAAAGACCGCAAAGCTTGTGACGATGCTCACGCAAGTGGCTCCACAAACACCTGTGACGCGCATGGTGACGCTCGTGTAAATGGGGCTGTGCGTGCATGTGCATACACGAGTACTGACCTGCCATTCACACCACCCAGTGGCCAATAGGCCACAACCCGGTAGTGGGCTGTGGCCCACAGGTTGGGGATCCCTGGCCTAGAGGACCAATTTGGGACAGGGCTGACCAAAGTTTTATGTTCTTGTTTAAACACCACACAGCACTTTTCTTCCCTAGTGTGCCGTATCAGACGATTCCACTTATTGCCACACTGCATTCCTCCACCATCCTGCATTTCCCATGGGACAGTTTTCTTGAACTTTATGCCTTTGAGAGCTATTCCCACTTGTTTTTTCTCCTTTCATTGTGTCCAAGTCTCGGAGACTGCCTGGGAGAGTCCCTGCAGTTTTTACAGCTGGGGTTTCAGAAGTGGTTTGCCATTTCCTCCTTTTTAGGGATGAGAGGAAGTGACTGGCCCAAGGTCACCAAGCTCGCTTTGTGCCCAAAGAGGGATTACAACTTATGATCTCCCCAGTTTCTAGCCTGGTGCCTCAACCACAATACCAAACTGGCTCTCTATTCCCACTTAGGAATGTGAAAACATGAGACCATGTTCTGTGTTGGATGTGATTGGACTGAATCAAAATCAGAATAGAGCTGGAAGGGACCTTGGAGATCTTCTAGTCCAGCCCCCTGCTCAAACAGGAGACCATATACCATTTCAGACAAGTGGCTGTCCAGTCTCTTCTTAAAGACCTCCAGCGATGAAGCACCCACAATGTCTGGTGGCAAGCTGTTCCACTGGTTAATTGTCCTCAATGTTAGGAAGTTTCTCCTTAATTTCAGGTTCTCTCCTTGATTAGTTTCCATCCATTGTTTCTTGTCTTGCTTTCTGGTGCTTTGGAAAATAAATTGACCCCCTCTTCTTTATGGCCACCTCTCAAATACTGGAATACTGCTATCATGTCCTCCCCAGTCCTTCTTTTCTCTAGACTAGCCAAACCCAAATCCTGCAACTGTTCTTCATACGTTTTAGTCTCCAGGCCTTTAATCGTCTTAGTTGGTCTTTGCACTTTTTCCAAAGTCTCAACATCTTTTTTGTGATGTGGTGACCAAAACTGGCCAATTAACCAGTGGACAGGTTTGCCTTCAGAAATTGTGGGTGCTCCATCACTGGGGGGTTTTGAGGACAGCCACTTGTCTGAAATGGTATAGGGTCTCCTGCTTGAGCAGGGGGTTGGACTAGAAGACCCCCAAGGTCCCTTCCAGCTCTATTCTGATTAAGATGAAGATTAATCTTTGTGATTCAAACCAGAGTCAGCCACAGCAAGTTGAGGCAGGTTTTCATCAGCTTTCTTTGCAAGATATTTTTTCCCTGTTAGGAAAGTGATATTCTCAGCTGTGGTGTAGGACGATCAGTTTCGGGACAAAGTCCAAACTTTACCCCCTCAAACTCTTAACTCCCCCAGTTCCTCTCCGAATGATCACCTCGGGCGCCCGCTCCCCTTTGGCTTCCTAGGATTAGAAGCAGGATGCGCCTGGGGGCGCCCTCTTGCAAGAGCCTCCTGCTTGCCCAGGTCAGCAGGAAGAAGCCTTCAGGATCGCGGAGGAGCCGAGCGGGGTTGGGCGAGAAGAGTCCGAGGAGGGAGAATCACTCAGTTCCCTGCAGTCCCCAAAATCTGGCGGAAACCCTTCCGGGGAGGGAGGCGCATCTGCCCGGCCGCAGCTGCGCGGCCAGGCTGGGAAGGCGGAGCGCGGATCTTCGTCCCTCGCGCCTCTCTTTTGGGGATCGCAGGCTCGGTCTTCAAAGGCTGGCGCGAGGGAAGCTCCCCACTGCTAAGGATCAGACCAGCCCCTGCGATTCATCTTTGCCCCTTAATGAGACGCTTCCAAAAAGGCCAGGACTTTTGAAGAAGCATCTTTGGGGGGGGGGGGAAACCTCTGGAATACAAGATGGAGAGGTATTTTGTGTGTGTGCTTGTGTGTTTGTGCGCGCTCTGGAATACAAGGCGGGTATTTTGTGTGTGTTTGTGCGCGCTCTGGAATACAAGGTGGAGGGGTATTTTGTGTGTGCTTGTGTGTTTGTGCACGTTCTGGAATACAATGTGGAGGGGTATTTTGTGTGTGGGTGTGCTCTGGAATACAAAGTGGAGTAGTATTTGGGTGTGGGTGTTGGTGTGCTGTGGAATACAATGTGGAGGGGTATTTTGTGTGTGAGTATGTGTATATGCTCTGGAATACAAAGTGGAGGAACATTTTGTGTGTGGGGGTGTGGGTGCCCTCTGGAATACAAGGTGGAGGGGTATTTTGTGTGTGTGTGACTGTTTTATGTGTTTCCCCCTTTTTCCTGCATCCAGTTTTGGTCACCACGATGTAAAAAGGATTTTCAGACTGTAGAAAGAGTGCCGAGAAGAGCAACAAAGATGATCAGGGGACTGGAGGCTAAAATATATCAAGAATGGTTGTTGGAATTCGGTATGTCTAGTTTAATGAAGAGAAAGACTAGGGGTGTCATGAGAGCAGGGTTCCAATATCTTAGGGGTTGCTCTAAAGAAGAGGGAGTCAAGCTATTCTCCAAAGCACCTGAAGGCAGAACAAGAAGCAATGGATGGAAACTAATCAAGGAGAGAAGCAACCTAGAACTAAGGAGAAATTTCCTGACAGAAGAATTAATCAGTGGAACAACCTGCCTCCAGAATTTGTGAACGTTCCAACACTGGAAGTTTTAAAGGAAGAGGTTGGACAGCCATTTGTCTGAAATGGTATAGGACAGGGGTCCCCAACCCCCGGTCTGTGGACCAGCACCAGTCCGGAGGATGTCAGCAAGTGGGCCACACAAACAAGAAAGGCTCCATCCTCGGGATGCAGGCAGTATTCAAAACCACACCTGCTCTGGTCCGCGGAAAAGCCTTTCTCCATGGCACTGGTCCCTGGTGCTGTAAAGGTTGGGGACCTCTGCTATAGGGTTTCCTGCCTTAGCAGTGGGTTGGACTAGAAGACCTCCAAGGTCCCTTCCAGCTCTGTTATTCTATTATTCCTCTTAGCATGGGAAGCAAAAGCATTAATAGGAACAGTAATCATTCCCTTTAAATGCTGCGGAATTCACATGAGCAGTTTGCAAAGTGTTGGCAAGGTTTAAAGACAAGGAAACCACAAAAGAATGGGGGAGGGGGGGAGAGGATGGGAGGCAGAGATAAGAAATCAGAATAGGGCAGGGATCTTCGAACTTGGCCCTTTTATGACTTGTGGACTTCAACTCCCAGAATTCCTCAGCCAACATGCCTGGCTGAGGAATTCTGGGAGTTGAAGTCCACAAGTCATAAAAGGCCAAGTTCGAAGACCCCTGGAATAGGGCTTCAGGAATTTCAAGGCCTTCAAAATCCAATAGGGTGGGTCACATTTGAATCTGGGGGGAGGGAGGACTCTTAATCTCATTCTACAGTTTTGAATAAGGTTGCTTTTTTTTCACTCAAGGAAAATCTTTGGATTTCTTTTTGCATCTCAGCAGGGAGAGAATAAATGAACTCCCAACAGGCAGAAAGAGGGGTCCTGGCTATGACTCATAGGAAATTCTTCAAAATTTGATTAGAATAGAATAACAGTACTGGAAGGGACCTTGGAGGTCTTCTAGTGCAACCCCCTGCTCAGGCAGGAAACCCTATACCATTTCAGACAAATGGTTGTCCAATCTCTTTAAAAACTTCCAGTGTTGGAGCATTCACAGTTTCTGGAGGCAGGTTGTTCCACTGATTAATTGTTCTGAGTAAATTTCTCCTTAGTTCTAGGTTGCTTCTCTCATTGATTAGTTTCCATCCATTGCTTCTTGTCCTGCCTTCAGGTGCTTTGGTGCTTGACTCCCTGTTCTTTGTGGCAACCCCTGAGATATTGGAACACTGCTATCATGTCACCCGTCGTCCTTCATTAAACTAGACATACCCAATTCCAGCAACAGTTATTTATATGTTCGTCTCCAGTCCCCTGATCATCTTTGTTGATTTTTAAGTGCTTATTCTAGGGTCACTCTTAAGATTGCACATCATCTTGTAAAGATGATTCTGCATTGTCCTTCCTGATTTATTTCCAGGGGAATTTTCTCTGGTGCTGTTTCAGGTCCAGAAACCTTTGAGTTAAATGGCTGCTGAACGGCCCATGGGAAAGGAGATTGATCCCTCTCCGGAGCTGCTGTTTGGGGGAATCACTCAGGAGGATCCACCTCAGAAGAGACTATCAGGTAAAGGCATCCTTCTGATGCCGTTTAATCCTCTGGATTTATTTGGTCTGAGTGTCTTTGGAGATTCTCAGTCATCCAGGTCATAGTTGTCCCAAAGATGCTTTATCACGAGGCAACTGGACTTTCTTGTTTTTCCTTTGAAGACATTTCGCTTCTCATCCAAGAAGCTCTGACTGGAGGGTGGGGAATGGAAGGATTTATACTTCTTGCAGACAGCTGGTCATTTGCATTCTTGCATGGGGAAACAAAACAACCACTTCATAAACATGGCACAACATAGGAGAAGAAACCCATCAGGACAAGATCCGGCGGTCCATCTGCATTTAAAAGACAAAGGCCACTCTTGAAGACAGCAAAGCCCTCATTTTGGACAGAGAGGACCGCTGGTTTGAACGAGGGGTCAAAGAGACCATCTATGTCAAAATTGAACAGCCCTCTCTCAACAGGGGGAGAGATACGACGTCATCTATCTCTAGTCTACAACACAGTCCTTTCAGCAGTTCCAAGAAGGCTCCACGGCCATTTGCACTACTCAGGTGACTCTGACAACAGAGATAAACCTCCAGGTGGCCTCAAGGACTCTCTAAAAGAATGCAAATGACCAGCAGTCATTCCGTCAGAAATGGTGTAGAGTCTCCTGCTTGGGTGGAGTTTTGGAATAGATGACCTACAAGGTCCCTTCCAACTCTGTTATTCTATTCTATTCTATTCTACTCTGCTCTGCTCTACTCTATTCTATTCTATTATTCTATTCCATTCCATTCCATTCTTTATTCTATAAAAGAAGAGGGCTCTTTTCCAATTACCTCCAGAATGAGCAAGGCTGTTAAGCTCGTGCTCTACCCTTATCATTTCCATAGATCTGAGTTGGACTTTGGTAACCACCATCTCTCATATCTCCACTGGATCTTCCTTGGTCTCCCATGACTGATAGAAGCACCACTCAGCACAAGCCCCATACCTAGGCTTCCACTGTCTCCCACTTTCACACAACCTCATCAGTCTGAGTAACCCAGATGGGCTGCTCTCTGGCCACAAGGCACTCATGCCTGCCAGACCTCCAGTGCACATAAGCAAAGAATGGACTTTCTGAATTTGAGGCTCCAGAATAGAGGGTGTTTTTATAACAAATAGTTCCTGGGTTTTTCCCCCACTCTCAGAGATAAGAGCGCCATCGATGGAATCTTCCGGAATATCTATTGTCTTTGGTGGAAGAATAGCAACACTTGGGCTTCCAAGGAAGGTAGGAAAATCTTTCCTTCCTTTTCTTGGCAGAGAAGAAATTTGAGGTTTTAGAATTAGCCAAACCCATGAAAGTTTATACCAGTTGTATTTCTAATCAGAAGCCTGTATTTCTCCAGGGAAGTTGTTAATTGATCCTAGTTGAAAGCAGGAAGTTATAATAATAACAACAACAGAGTTGGAAGGGACCTTGGAGGTCTTCTAGTCCAACCCCCTGCTCAGGCAGGAAACCCTATACCATTTCAGACAAATGGTTATCCAGTCTCTTAAAAACTTCCAGTGTTGGAGCATTCACAACTTCTGGAGGCAGGTTGTTCCACTGATTAATTGTTCTAACTGTCAGGAAATTTCTCCTTAGTGCTAGGTTGCTTCTCTCCTTGATTAGTTTCTTTAAATAGGAATGAGAGTAGAAATAGAAAGTAGAAATAGAAATAGAACTAGGAATAGAAAGGAATAAGACTAGGAATAGGAATAGAATACTTTATTTGGCCAAGAGTGATTAGACACACAAGGAATTTGTCTCCGGTGCAGAAGCTCTTGGTGTACAAAGCAACAGAGGAATAATCATCATCATAATAACAATAGAAGGGGTAGTAAGGAAGTTAAGAAGGATAACAATAATGCCACAGACATACAATATGGGTAAACAGACATTAGACAGCACTATAAGAATTAGCTGTTTAGCAGAGTGATGGCACAAGGGGGGGGGGGAACCTGTCCCTATATCTAGTTGTTTTAGCATTCAATGCCCTATAGCAGTGATGGCGAACCTTTTAGAGACTGAGTGCCCAAACTGCAACCCAAAACCCACTTATGCATCGTCGAGTGCCGGGTGGGTGTGGCCCATTGGCTGGGTGTGGCCCATTGAGTGGGCGTGGCCCATTGGGTGGGCATGGCTGCGATGGTAACGGCAGACTGGGTGGGACTAAAAAGTTCAATCAATCAATTCCAACTTTGCAAGATCTTTTTTTTCCCCACGAGAAGTTGAAATTGACTGATTGAACTTTTTTTTTTTTTTTGCACAGCGGCGGAGGCCTAAAGCGAAAAGGTTTTATAAAACCCAGCTGAAGGCCTAGGACTGGGGCAACGGTACGCGTGCCCACAAAGAGGGCTCTGAGTGCCGCCTCTGGCACCCCTGCCATAGGTTCGCCACCACTGCCCTATAGCGACATTCAGAGGAAAATATATTTTTCATTTAGATTATTCAACTGTTCCTTAGTAAGAAAAGTTTGTACAAGATGCTGTTTTTGTTTCAGAATTCCATTTCGTTTGAAGATGTAGCTGTTTTTTTCTCTGTGGAGGAATGGGCCCTGCTGGATTTGGAGCAAAAAACCTTGTACCGAAAGGTCATGCTGGACAACGCAAGGAACGTGGCCTCTTTAAGTAAGAGATTCTGTTTTTCTGAGCTTAAACTGCGGTGGGAGGTATTTTACAGCCAGACATAAGCAGTTAATTTCTTTCTCAGAGGAAATAGTAGAAGAGAGTGTCCTTCTCTGCCTTTCTACTCCTATTTTGTTAACAGATGGTCTAAAACCTTTATACTCTCTCTAGCAATAGCAATAGCACTTAGACTTATATACCACTTCACAGTGCTTTACAGCCCTCTCTCTAGGTGGTTTACAGAGTCAGCATTTTGCCCCCAACAATCTGGGTCCTCATTTTACCCACCTCGGAAGGATGGAAGGCTGAGTCAGCCTTGAGCTGGTGAGAATCAAACTGTCAAACTGCTGGCAGCTGGCAATCAGCAGAGGTAGCCTGCAATACTGCATTCTACCCACTGCGCCACCACGGCTCGCTAGAAAGAGGAAAAGGGGTCCTCTCATCTAGTTTCCAAACCTGTCTGTCCTACTTTGTAGGTAACGTTAAGCGTTCTCTTCCTCTTTTTATGTCATCTGTCTGTAACAATGGCATTTGGGAACCTGATTAATCACACAGGAGCATCACAAGGATGTGACTGATAAGAGAACTGGCCTGTCTGATGGGATGGGTATTCCAAGACATGGGACATTCCACCCAGATGGCTCCTCCTCCCACTTGCTTCCTTTCCTTAAGTTAACTCAGACCAAGAACCATTTTTTTTTTCAAGGGAGATCTTCCTCATGAAAAGAAAGCTGGACCTCAGTTCTAAGGTCCCGACACTTTCCCTTTCTCAGATGAAAATTAAACCAGCATGTTCTCCCTTATCAAGTCCATTAGCGAACACAGGCTCTGTTCAAGACTCCCTCTTGCTTCCTTGGAACTGAATCTGAAGGAACGGCAGAGGTGATGGTGCCCCAAAGTGAGACTCAGAATAATTTTCCTCAAAGAATTTAGGTTTGCATTTTGTAGAATGCAGGGCAAGAGAGAAGCCTATGGAAGATCTTACACCAACTCAATACAAGCGTAGCCCCATGTTTTCAACACACACGTGACAGAAGCAGGGAGAAAAATCACAAAAAAAGAGCTAAAAGGAAGAAGAGATGGTGTTGGAGTTTTGGTAATGTTCAAATGAGGAATGCAATATTGATGCTTGATCCCATTCATAATTCAGTTTGTGCCAACTTTCCTTTTTTTTTTTTTCTTCTGTTCCAAACAGGTGATGGATGGCAGATGCAGCGTTCTGGCCAAGAGGCAGTAGCACCTTTTCCAAAAGTCAAAAAGGAAGTTATGGAAAGGATGTTTGGAAACGAAAATTCTGAGGAAAACCAGTTAAAAGGGAGGCTGGGAAAATGCTCTCCTTCTTACTGTGCAGATGTCAGTGTCTTTTTGGCTGAAGGTGACCACCAAGAAAAAGGAGTGTGTCCACAGTGTGGAAAAGTACTCAGAGATGAGTTGGAATTATGTGACTGTTCCAGAAGCCACACGGTAGAAAAACAAAATAGAAGCAGGAAATGCTCCAGAACAACCATTCCTCTTACTTTATGTCACAGAATACAAGCTGGAGAAGAATCATATAAATGCCCAGATTGTGGAAAAAACTTCAGAGACTCAAGTCATCTTACTTCCCATAAAAGGATCCACACAGGAGAAAAACCATATGAATGCAAGGAATGTGGAAAGAGATTCCAGTTTGCCACAAGTCTAACTTCCCATAATAGGATTCACACAGGTGAGAAACCATATGAATGCCAAGATTGTGGAAAACGCTTTACTCTCTCAGGTTCCCTCACTCAGCATAAATGGATCCACACCGGAGAGAAACCATATAAATGCCAGGAGTGTGGAAAGAGCTTCACTAGTTCAGGATCCCTCACTCGCCACAAAAAGATCCACACAGGAGAGAAACCATATCAGTGCAAGAACTGCGGAAAGAGCTTCAGGCAAAAAATTCATTACATTGTACACAACAGAATCCACACTGGGGAGAAACCATATAAATGTCAGGAGTGCGGAAAGAGTTTCAGTTCTTCAAGAAATCTTATTTCACATAAAAGGATCCACACTGGGGAGAAACCATATAAATGCCAGGAGTGTGGAAAGAGCTTCAACAATTCTCAGATCCTTACTGATCATAACAGGATCCACACAGGAGAAAAACCATATAAGTGTATGGAATGTGGAAAGAGATTCCGTTCTGCAAAACCCCTTACTTACCATATAAGGATCCACACAGGTGAGAAACCATATAAATGCCAGGAGTGTGGAAAATGCTTCACTATGTCGGGTTCCCTCACTTCTCATAAAAGGATCCATAGCGGGGGGAAACCATATAAATGCTTGGAGTGTGGAAAGAGCTTCAGAGACTTAAGTTATCTTACTTCTCACAAAAGGATCCATACAGGAGAAAAACCGTATGAATGCAAGGAATGTAAAAAGAGTTTCCGTTTTGCCAGAAGCCTTATTTCCCATAATAGGATTCACACAGGTAAGAAACGATATAAATGCCAGGATTGTGGAAAGTGTTTCATAGCTTCAAGTTTTCTGGCTTCCCATAAAAGTTTCCACACCGAGGAGAAACCAAAGAAATGTACGGAGTATGGAAAAAGTTTAATAACCAGTAGTGTGCTTTATCAACACAGGTGGATCCACACAGGGGAGATATATAAATGCAATGAATGTGGGAAATGCTTCTCTAATTCAAGCTCCCTTTTGTCCCATAAAAGGATCCACACGGGGGGGAAACGATACAAATGCACTGAGTGTGAAAAATGCTTCACTAACTCAAGCTCCCTGACTTCCCATAAAAGAATCCACACAGGGGAGAAACCATATAAATGCATGGAATGCGAAAAGAGTTTCACAAGCAGCAGTCATCTTAGTCGTCACAAGAGGATCCACACAGGGGAGAAACCACATAAATGCAGTGAGTGTGGAAAAAGCTTTATACAAAGTAATGCACTTAATAAACATAGAAAGATTCACTCAGGGGAGAACTCAGGTAAGCTTGTAGACTGGAAAGGGTTTCTGCATTACTAGAGAATTCATATGATCCTATTTTAAAACCATACAAATGCATGGACTGTGGAAAGGGCTATAGTAATAACACCAATCTACTTCCAATATTTCACACAGAGAAAAAACATATAAATGTGTAAATTGTGGATCAGGTTTCCAGAATAATAGAATTGTTCTTTCCCATAAAAGCATCCATACCGGAGAGAAACCATATAAATGCCTGGAGTGTGAGAAACAGCTTCCTAACCAGGAGTGACCTCGGTTCCCACAAGAAGATCCACACTGGTGAGAAATCATAAATATATTGTGTGTGGAAAGGATTTACTCAACCAGTCAACTTATAGGAATAGGAAAATTAGTTCGTGAGAAACGTACAAAACGCAAAAATAATACAACCCCTAAATGAATTATGTGACAAAAAGACTACAGGTAGTCTGCCATTATTGAAATTAGGACTGGCAACTCCATCGCTAAATGATATTGTCATTAAGTGAAGTAACACAAGGCTGCATTGGACTGATGTCGGTCATTCCACTGTGGTGGTTAATCAAATAACTGTGAGATAAGCACGACATCACATGGACATGACTTGATTTTCTACCGGCTTCCCATTGACTTTGCTTCTCAAAGCTGGCTGCACTTGACCACAAGAATGATGTAACAGACCTAGGTTCAAGAACAGGTTGTAAATGCACTTTTTCAGCATTGTTATTACTTTGAACAGTTGCTGAACAAGGCACTCGGCAGGAGAAGAAGGACTTGCATAACACTCATGCTATCCCTGTTGTACAGATTGCTCAATACAAAGGCTGTCAACGTTGTATTGACTCTTCCTCGGTTTTGGGGGATGAAGAAAACACCATGCTGGTTGCAAGGCAACCTTGGCTTTGCTGTCACTGCGTAGCTTACTGAATAAAGATGTATCATTTGGTTTTCTTTCTTGCTTTCAAAAACAGAATTATTTTATGTCATCTCATAACTTCCGTTCTTTCTAACAGAGGGGCAAGAAAGGAATACCGGTGATGTTCCAGAGTTACAAAGAAGATGAAAGCTTTTCTTCCCAAATAATATTCTCTACTTAATTATGGAGCCATGTTTGCATCCCAACTTTGGGTGGAAGTCCAGCCCCATAAGTACTTAGGGATGCAATCCAAAGCAGGGATTCTCTGATTGAGAAGAGTTTGAATCATTATTGATTGGTCCAATGTTAGTTTTCCCTAGTTAGAAAAGTAGCTTGTGATGAAAGATGACTGATTGTAGTAGCTCAGCAGTTGTTTAATTTCGAGTTTTGTTTTACTGTTGCTGTTCTCCCCCCTCCCCCCCCCAATGGAAATAAGGCATCCAGGAATGGAAACCCAGTTCACGAAAGATTGGATGGATTCATGACAAAAACATATTTCAAGATAAACATAAAACTCATCAAGAATTGAAAATTGTCCAAGTAGTGAGAAGTATTTGATCAAGAGCTTCATGCGGGTGTCTCCTAAATCTCCAAGAAGCAAATCTTTGGGTTTGCCTCCCAGAAGGCTCCATCTTGAAGCGCATTGTTAGGTTGAGATGGATTCGTTCTGATGGAGCAGAGTACTCAGAAGTTAACACTAATTGCATCTAAGAGCTTTATTATGTTTTTATGCTGCCACACTCCACAAGCTCTCATTGTAATTTATGATTAAAACCAGGTAAGCGTACCTGATACATACACCCCCTTCAAGAGCAATTTGTTCAGGTAGCATTCCAGTTCATGCAAAACAGCTGAAACTCTTAAAAACTCAGTTCCCTTCCCTTTATTAGCTCCCAACTCTATAATTTTTTCAAAGCAGTAGTAGTTTCCCAACAATCTGGCATCATTTGCATATTGAGAGCATCTCACCCAGCTTTCCCAGTAATTACATCCAGCTGAATGAGTATCTCCTTGCAATATCAAGTAGGACTCTCCTGCCCTTTTGCTGAAGAAGCGATCAGGTAAGTCCTAGTGGACAATCACTTAAATATGAGCCAGCAGTTTCCTGCAACTGCCAAAAAAGCCAATACAGTTTTGGGCTGCATTAACAGAGGGATAGAATCAAGATCATGTGAAGTGTTAATACCACTTTATAATGCCTTGGTAAGGCTACACTTGGAATACTGCATCCAGTTTTGGTCACCACGATGTAAAAAAGATGTTGAGACTCTACAAAGAGTGCAGAGAAGAGCAACAAAGATGATCAGGGGACTGGAGGCTAAAACATATAAAGAACGATTGCTGAAATTGGATATGTCTAGTTTAATGAAAAGAAGCATTAGGGGTGACATGAGAGCAGGGTTCCAATATCTCGGGTTGCCACAAAGAAGAGGGAGTCAAGCTATTCTCCAAAGCACTTGAGGGCAGGACAAGAAGCAATGGATGGAAACTAATCAAGGAGAGATGCAACCTAGAACTAAGAAGAAATTTCCTGACAGTGAGAACGATTAATCAGTGGAACAACTTGCCTCCAGAAGTTGTGAATGCTCCAACACTGGAAGTTTTTAAGAAGAGATTGGACAACCATTTGTCTGAATGGGGTTGGACTAGAAGACCTCCAAGGTCCCTTCCAACTCTGATTCTATTCCTATTCTATTCCTATTCTATTCTATTCGTCTTTGGCACTTGGCCCAAGCACAAAATTATAATGAAACCAAGTGAAATTTGAAATACAAAAGGTACTTGGCCTTGCTTCCTCTTCAATGTATAGATAGTCCTTGTCTTATGACCACAATTGGAACTGGATCTTCTGTTGCTGAGCAAGGGGGTTGGTAAGTAAGATGGTTGCTACAATTTTTAGAATAGAATAGAATAGAGCTGGAAGGGACCTTGGAGGTCTTCTAGTCCAGCCCTCTGCTCAAGCAGGAGAACCTATACCATCTCAGACAAGTGACTGTCCAGTCTTTTAAAAATCTCCAGTGATGGAGCGTCCGCGATTTCTGAAGGCAAGCTGTTCCACTGGTCAATTGTCCTCACTGTCAGGAAGTTTCTCCTTAATTATTCCAGGTTGCTTCTCTTTGATCAGTTTCCAACCATTGTTTCTTGTCCTGCCCTCTGGTGCTTTGGAGAATAACACCATTCCCTCTTGTTTGTGGCAGCCCCTCAAATACTGGAATACTGCTATCATGTCTCCCGTTTCTTCTTTTCTTTAGACTAGCCAAACCCAAGTCCTGCAGCTGTTCTTTGCATGTTTTAGTCTCCAGGCCTTTGCTCGTCTTAGTTTTATGAATTTGTTGGCTGAAGTTGTCAGTCACACAGCCTTGAAGCCAATTCAGCTTTCCCCCCATTGACCTCTCTTGTTGGAAACCATTTGGGATGGTCACAAGAGAGATTACATGAATTTGGAAACCAGCAACACTCATAAATGAAATTTTACAAGCCTGCACAGTAGCTGTTGTTTTCATTGGCGCTGTCCTGTTTTAAGCCAGGCTTTAAATTCAAGTTCCTGCAGTTATCCATTTTAAAATAATTGCATATATCATGTTTTCCCTTTTTTCCTCTCCTCTTTGGCAACACTTCACTCAGCCTTGTTATTAAGGGTTGCAGATATGCAATGCTGCAAATGTATATTGGCACTTGAGAGCATGTGCGCACAATACAGGGAAAGCCAAACGAACAGCGCTTCCAGCGAGTGAGACTCTATGGCTGCTTAACAGCCTCAGGAAGAGAGGAGGGGAGAGGGAGGCGGCTAGTGCCTCTTTCGGGACCAAAGACAAACATCCGGCCCAGGAATCCGCGCCCTCCACTGGATAGGCCAATGACTTCAATCTGACTGGCATTGCAGCCGACCAATGAGGTCCATAACTTTGGAGTTGGGGCTTCGCCTCTCAGTGTCAATAAGTATCCAGCCGACCAATAAGCTTCATAGCTTTGGAAGTGGGTCTTCGCGACTCAGGACCCCCTCAGTGTCAATCAGTATGCAGCCGACCAATGAGCTTCATGGCTTTGGAAGTGGGACTTCGCCACTCAGAACCCCCTCAGTGTCAATCAGTATGCAGCCGACCAATGAGCTTCATGGGTTTGGAGGTGGGGCTTCGCATTAAGGACTCCCTCAGTCTCAATCAGTATGCAGCCGAACAATAAGTTTCATGGCTTTGGAGGCGGGGCTTCGCCACTCAGGTCCCCCTCAGTGTCAATCAGTTTCAACATCCCTACAAAATAATATGATATACAGTACAGGAAAACATACATTCCGTTAAATTTCGAAATTACAAAAAAACTATACTACCCCAGATTTAAAAAAAAAAAAAAAAAAGCCAACCCTCCCGATATCTTGGAGGACCAGGACGGGGGGGGGGGGTTGCCTGGGAGGCCTTCTAGGGAGAAGCAGCTCTCTGGTTGCAATTTCCAAAGGCTGCCCAGAGGCAAGAAAATCCCTCCGTTGTTCCCGGTTGCCACTGGTGGGAAACGCTTAGAAATGTGACCGTTAGACGCTTCTCATTGTTCATAAGATTGTTTCTCCTCCAGCCCTTTCTCCTGGTGGAGATTATTCTGCTGGTGGTTTTCTCCTGGGCATTTTCTCTGCTGCTGTTTTGGGGGTCCAGGATCAATAGCAGTTGAGCATCCCCGAGGAAAGGAAGGGGATCCCTCCCTGGATCTGCTGTTTGGGGGGATCTCTCTGGAGGATCCATTCCAGAAGAGATCATCAGGTAAACCTTTCCTTCTGGTGCCCATTAATCCTCATGGATAGGCTTTTGCCTGTCTTTCCTTCGTGAATTTCTTTTATATCTGTCTGTCTGTCTATCTTTATATATTTATATATATGTGTATGAGTATATATATATGTGTGTGTCTATATGTATATATGTAAATATATATGTGTGTGTGTATGAGTATATGTGTATACACACACACACACACACACACACATACATATACATACATGCATACAAACATACATACATCTCAGTAATCCAGATGGGCTGTTCTCTGCTCTAAGGCACTGGGTCCCCCTGTCAGCATACACAAAGAACGGACTTTCTGAATTTGAAAGAATAGAGGAAGGGTGTTTTTATAAGGAATAGTTCCTCTACTTTTTTCTCATACTCAGAATCCAGAGCAACATCGATGGCATCTTCTGGAACATCTGTTGCCTGTGGTGGAGAAACAGCAGCACTGATGGTGCCAAGGAAGGTAGGAAGATATTTCCCTCCTCAAACGGCAGTTGTCATTCAGCATGATCCAAAAGAGGTGTGTCCAAAAGAGGTGTGTGTATGTGCAGAGGGTGTCTGTTTTCATGAGCAGCTTTCTGGTACAGTACTTGGATAGGAAGTCACTCAGTGCCGTGTATGTGCAGGTAATTATTTCATCTTACAACGCAGCATGTGTTTTTCCAAGGAAGGTAGGAAGGTATTTCCTTCCTAAAACTGCAAGTATCCTTCCGCATGATCCTGCACTGTCCAAAATGGGAGAGGGAGGCAGAGGGAGTCTGTTTTCAAGAGCAGCTTCCTAGTATTTTGATTTCAGCATCTCATGATACTTCCTGGAATACCTCTCCCAACATCTTCATATGTGTTTTCAGCAAGTATTGTGTTGAGGGAACAACATAAGGCAGTGTCTGAAATATCAGGCAAGACTCTCCCAATTCTTGTGGAAACCACCTTCTGGGATGGAACGGAACCTCCCATCAATGGTATATCCAAAGCCCATCTATCCGTTGACAGAGAAGGACTTTGGGGTGCTGCTCCTATAGAATTAGCCAAATTCACAAAAGTCTATCCCAGGGGCATTTCCAATCGGAGGCCTGTAGCTCTGCCCATTTTCTCCAGGGAGGTTGTTTATTGATCCTAGTTGAAAGTTTTCTTTAAACAGAAATGTTGCATTGTTCCTTAATAAGAGAATTTGTATGATATGCTGTATTTTTGTTTCAGAATTCCATTTGTTTTGAAGACGTAGCTGTCTTTTTCTCTGTGGAGGAATGGGACATGCTGGATTTGGGGCAAAAAACCCTATACCGAGAGGTCATGCTGGAAAACGCAAGGAACGTAGCCTCTCTAAGTAAGGATTTCTGTTTTTTTAGGCTGAAATTGCAGTGGGAGATATTTTCTAATCAGAGATAAGCAGTTGATTTCTTTCTCAGAAGAAATAGCAATAGCACTTGTACAGTATACCGCTTCACAGTGCTTTAAAACCTTCATGATCTATTTGGAAACCCAATTAATCACCCAGGGAACATCACAAGGATATGACTGCTAGAGAACTGGACTGTCTGATGGGACTCAAGACATTCCACCCTCCCACTTTCTTCAATGCTTCCTTTTCTTAAGTTAACTTAAGATGAATGAACATACCCCAGACCGAGAACCATTCTTTTAAAAAAAAATCAAAGCAGAATTTATTCATGGAAAGAAGGCTAAAGTTCAGGTTGAGATCTCTCAGCACTTCCCCTTTCTCAGATGAAAATTAAACCAAAATATTCTTCCATGATGAGGATGATATTATCCATTCAGTCGTGTCTTGACTTTTAGTGATTCTATGTGCAGGTGTCTTCACACCTTCCAATCTTGTACTACTTCTTTGAGTTGTTCTATGCTCTAGCTCAGAGATCTCCAACCTTTCTTGTTTGGCGGACCAGAGGGAAAGGGAGGAGGAAGTATTTTACGGATGTGCGCGTGCACACAACAGGGTTGCGAGCACGCGTGATGCAAATGGGGCGGAGCTAGCGCCCGCATGACACTTGCAAGCACCGCCCCGTTTTTGCCACGTGGTGCTCCATTTGCGTAGTGGCGCTAGCCTGAGTTGGCCAGCCTGTCCTGTGGCCCAGTGGCCAGCAGGCCATGGCCTGGTAGTGGGCCACAGCCCACAGGTTGGGGACCCCTGCTCTAACTAGTGTCAGCCACCATGTTCTTTGGTGGCCTGATTTCCTTTTACCACTCACTTCCAAACATGATTCCTTTCTCCACTGAATTCCCCCACGTGACATGGAAAAATAAGCGAGACACAGTTTAGTGATATTGCCTTCTAGTGACTTGTCTGGTGTTATGTGCTCCAGTACTTGTTTGTTAGTCGCCTTTGCTGTCCAAGGAATACGCAGGAGCCTTCTCTAGCACCACAGCTCAAACAAGTTGATTTTCGTCCTGTCTTGCTTTTATAAGCTCCAACTTTCACAACCACAGGTAGCTATGGGGAACACAATAGAAAGGACTAACCTACATTTGGTTGCCAGTTAGATGTCCTTGTTTTTCCATATTTGGTTCAATGTTCATCATTGCTGTGCAACCCAGTGCAATCCGACGTTTTACTTCTGCGCTGTATTCACCACTTTCCGTGACCTGCGATCCTAAGAAAGTGAATTTTTCCATGCATTCTATCTCTTCACCATCAATTTTGAGATTTTGTTTTGAGATTTCTGTTCCTTGCAGTGGTCATGAGCTTGGTCTTTTTGATGTTCAGAAAGAGACCAACATTTTCACTTTCTTGCTTGGTTTTTTTGATCAGATGTTCCAGGCCTTCTTTGGTTTCTGAGTTGTATCAATCAGCCTATCAAAGAGTGTTGATGTGTCTTCCTCCGATCTTTCCTCTTCTTTTTTAAATTCTTCAAGATCTAGCTTTATCATGATCATTTTGGCATACAGGTGGAGAGAGGGGAGAGAATGCAGCCTCATTGACGGGGAGGGGAATTCAGATTTTGGCTTAATGTCATGGTTCTGACAGATGAAACTCTTCAAGGAACTTCGAGGCATTGTTTACCTTAAAGAATCTTTATTCGAGTAGCATAGCATCAGCCCGTACATAGGCAAAGCCAAAATCTGAATCCCCCTCCCCTGAGCACATAGTATCAAAGCACAATTCCCTCCTCTAATTAACAGTCATAAATCACATTCTCCAATTAGTTTGAAATGCAGGCTTCCCTCCAGTTCTTCAACCCGCCATTTCTTATCATCTCTTATTTCAAAAAACCTTGGTTCTCACACTAGTTACAATATTGTTATGTCTAACTAAACTCCCATGCACATTCCTCCTCCTCCCCCCCAGTATCATCTAATTCTAACTCTAATTCTAAGAGTAAAACATAAGAAGGAAAATGGCTGCATCTCCATATGTTGTCAGAGCAAAAACATCTGATGTTAGCAGCGTTGACAACAATTTTAAGCAGAATTTTGCGGATGTGAGGGATGAGAGCAATTGTGCGATAATTGGTGCAATCTTTAGAGTCACCCTTTTTTTGGCAGTGGAATGAACACTGAGTATTTCCAATCCTATGGCCACAATATTTTTCTGGCACAGGTCTCTAATGACTGTGGATGATGCAGGTCTCAGTAATTCTGCAAGGATGGTATAAATACTTGGAGTCTTGTTGTTTGGCAGTTGGCTGAGGCTAGGTCCCTTTGCTACCTGTATACAGCTTTTCTGTATATTCTTGCCGTCTGTTCTTGATGCCTTGTTGATCAGACAGAATTTCAGAATAGAATAGAGCTGGAAGGGACCTTGGAGGTCTTCTAGTCCAGCCCTCTGCTCAAGCAGGAGATCCTATACCATTTCAGACAGTCTCTTCTTAAAAGCCTCCAGTGATGAAGCACCCACAACATCTGGAGGCAAACTGTTCCACTGGTTAATTGTCCTCGCTGTTAGGAAGTTTCTCCTTAATTCCAGGTTGCTTCTCTCCTTGATTAGTTTCCATCTGTTGTTTCTGGTGCTTTGGAGAATAAATTAACCCCCTCCTCTTTGTGGCAGCACCTCAAATACTGGAATACTGCTATCATGTCCCCCCCCCCCCCCAGTCCTTCTTTTCTCTAGATTAGCCAAACCCAAATCCTGCAACCATTCTTCATATGTTTTAGTCTCCGGGCCTTTAATCATCTTAGCTGCTCTTCTTTGCACTTTTTCCAAAGTCTCAACATCTTTTTTGTAATGTAGTGACCAAAACTGAATTCAGTATTCCAGGTGTGGTCTTACTAAGGTTTTTTTTAAAGCGGTACATGTGAAAGCCCAAAGTAAAAAGTGAAGTCCAAGCTTTACTTTTGCACCGAAATAAAGTGTTGAACCCACTGTCCTTGATTCAGCATGATTCATTGGCTCCTCACAGGATTCAGCCAATGCATCCAAGATCTAGTCCATCAAGATGGACAGTGATTAATATTTATATATATTTATATGTACTTTTTCCAAAGTCTCAACATCTTTTTTGTAATGTGACCAAAACTGGATGCATTCTTCCAGGCATGGCCTTACTAAGGCTTTATAAAGCGGTACTAATACTTCATGTTATTTTGATTCTATGCCTCTGTTTATACAACCGAAGATTGTATTAGCTGTTTTGGCTGCCGCCGCACATTGCTGGCTCATTTTTATGTGATCTTCCACTAGGACTCCAAGGTCCCTCTCACAATTCTTTCCCTAGTTTTTAATGTTGCCTTTACAAGCAATAAATGGTTTTCGGATCTTTTGATTTGCATAAATGCATTCCTTCATGTGGTCCACTTCAAGCTGTTGACATTGTTCGTTCCAGTAAACTTCATTGTTCTTCCTTGCTGTCCTTTGGAAACCTACATTCAGTCTTCTTGTTTCTTCCCGTTTACCTGGTGCCTTAGGCTGCTTTTCTTTGCTCAGCTATTTTGATAGTTTCATCTGAGAGCCACTTGGACTTTTTCTCTGGCTTCTTGTAGAGTATGTATTCTGCAATTCCAATAATGGTCAGTTGCATTTCCTACCATGTCAGATGTCTTCTCAGCCGTGTCCAATAGTTCAGATCTATTTTTCACCACCATTGTATACGTAGTCGGGATTTGGGTGACATGAAACTTCTTTGGAGGCATGGCCTTTTTGAGGGTGCATAGTTTGACTTTAATCTTTGCCGCCAACAATTCATGATCCCAACTGCAATGGATATGTCTTAACAGCAAGCAGTGAACTCAATGAATGCATGGGGCACAGTCATTCTAATTATGGTGAAGTCCATTCATTGATGCCTGGGTGTATAAGCAGTGCTCGTGCTGTTTGAATCATGTATTCATGATCCTAAATTGGTTTTCTTGGCAAAATTGTATCAAATGATCACCTGCATCATTCCTCTCATTTAATCCAAAATAACCTTGCTTGCCAATTTTTGCACTGAAGTTGCCCAGAATGTAAACAATGTTTTTTCTGGGCACTTGTTTCAAAGTTTCTTAGACCACGGCATAAAAGCCCTCTATTTCAAGCTCTGTTGGAGCAGTCATTGGCACATACTTGGATAACTGTGATATTGAGGAGATGGCACGAATTCTGATGGTCATAATTCGGTTACTGACAGTAGAGAAGCTTTCCACTGCTCTAGCAGGTTTCTTGCTTACAATAAATGCCACTCCATTTGTTTTCGTGATATCATGCCCTGAATAATAGACAGTGAAAGCCTCAGACTGGAAAAAGTCATTGTGTGATGAGTGTAGCTTACTGACACCAAGGAGATCAATTTCCAACCTGATCGTCTCTCATTTGACAATATCTAATTTGCACTGACTTATTCCTCTGACACTGTATGTCATGTTCCGATATATCTCCAGTGTAAGACTTTTCCTTACACCAGAGTTCCCTAACATTTGGGGCTTGGCGGCCCGGAGCGGGGGGGGGGGGAGAAGGGATGGTTTTGTGGGAGGGGTAAATGCATGTGCACTCACGTGCATGCGCACAGCCACCTGTTGCTTGCACAAGTAGGGCCACGATACTCGCGGTGACACGAGCACTTATGTGTGGGGCCGCAGATATCCACAATGACACTCAAGCAATTGGGTCCGCGAACGCATGTGACACTTGTGGCGTGAGTGGGGCTGTGTGCTCACATGCACACTGGCTTGGTGGCCAATAGGCCATGGTCCAATATTGGGCCACGGCCCACAGGTTGGGGAACCCTGCCTTACACCACTGGCTGCCTCAGCAACTGGGATTCCTGTTGTCCTGTCATTGGACACAATACATCTGAGGCCATTTCAATACAATTTGATGAGTTTTTTGCAGAGTAGGTTGCAGATCTCTAATGAACATAGGTTCTGTTCAAGAGTTCCTCCTGCTTCCTTGGAACTGAATCTGAAGGAGCAGCAGAGTTGATGGTGCCCTTCCTTGAGACTTGACATGATGTTCCCCAAAGAATTTAGGTTTGCATTTTGCAGCATGGAGGGCAAGAGGGAAGAATATGGCAGATCTTACATCAACCCAATACAACCTTGGGCAGCAGTCCACTACCGGGCCGCGGCCTATTGGCCACTGGGACGCGTGAGTGGCTGGCAGGTGCACGTGTGTATGCACAGCCCCACTCGCACAAACATTGCCGCGAGCATCATAGGCGTCCTCAGCCCCATTCACACAAGCGTCACCGTGTCATGGGCATTTGTGGCCCAACTCACGTGAGCGTCACCACGAGTATTACAGGCATTCGCTGCCCCACTCGTGTGAGCACCACCACAAGCATTGCAGGTATTCGCAACCCCACTCACACAAGCATCACTGTGAGTGTCGTGGGTGTTCGCAGTCCCATGCACGAGCACTTGCATAACCGCAAGCGTTGGAAGCCCCCTGCCTGAGTGTTTGCGGCCCCACGCAAGCTATTTGCAGCCCCATGTGCGGGCACTCGCGTCACCATGAGCGTCACGGGCACTTGTGGCCCCTCTCACGCAAGCGCTCGTGTCACCGCGAGCAGCGCAGACATTTGTGGCCCCACTCTTGTGAGCACTCATAGTCCCACTTGCGTGAGCAACGAGTGTTCTTGCGCATGCACGCGCACACTCATGCATTCACCTCCCCCACAAAACCGTCCCTTCTTTCCCCTCTGCCCCCGCTCCAGGCCACCAACCATGAAAGATTGGGGAACTCTGCAATACAGGTAGTCCTCAATGTACAACCACAATTAAGCCAAAAATTTCTGTTGCTAAACAAGACAGTCGTTAAGGGAATTTTACAGCCTTTCTTGCCAGAGTTGTTAAATGAATCTGGCTTCCCCATTGACATTGCTTGTCAGGTCACAACAGGTGATCACATGACCCCAGGACACTGCAGCTGTCAACGCTGTAACAAAATATATGCCAGTTGTCAAGCATCTGAATTTTAATCAGGTGACCATGTGGATGTTTCAACGGACGTAAGTGTGAAAATCGGTCATAATTTTTAAACTTTTTTTCAGTGCCATTGTAACTTTGTACAGTCATTAAATGAACAATTGTAAGTTGAGGACTACCTGTAGAAGCACAGTCCCATGTTTTCAACATACTCTGACAGAAACAGGGAAAAGAATCCCCAGAACAGATAAAAGGAAATAGAGATGGTGGGGAAAAATAATGTTTAAATAAGGGATGAAAAAACGGTGCTTCATTCCTTACATCAGATGTCACCAACCTTTCTCGTTTGGCGGACCAGAGGAAAAGGGAGGGGGAAGCATATTTACGTGCATGCATGCGCATGTGGCTGCGAGCACGCACACGCAAATGGGACGGGGCTAGCGCTTGCGTGATACTCACTAACCCTGCCGCATTCTTGCATGACACAACACCCCATTTCCGTGTCCCGCAGCATGGTGGCGCCTGTTTTTGTTCCCCGCAGCGCAGCAGCAGCCCATTTTCGTGCCCCACGTTGCAGTGACATCCCGTTTTCACGCCCTGATGCGCAGTGATGTCCCGTTTTCACACTCTGGGGCGCAGCACCATCCCGTTTTCGCACCCCGAGGCGCGTCAACATCCCGTTTTCACACCCCGAGGCGTGGTGCTGTCCCATTTTCGCACCCTGAGGCGCGGCGACATCCCGTTTTTGCACCCCGCGATGCAGCGGCATCCCATTTTTACATGGCGCAGCGTCCTGTTTTTGCACCCCATAGCACTAGTGCGAGTGGGGGTGGGTGTGCATGCACACGTGCGTGCACTGGCCAGCCTGTCCCACTTCCACGGCTCAGTTGCAAACCCCTCATAGCCCACTACTGGGCCGTGGCCCACAGGTTGGGGATCCCTGCCTTACATAATTCAGTTTGTGTCAGCTTTCCTTTTTTTCTGCTCCAAACAGGTGATGAATGGCAGATGGAGGCTTCCAGAAAAGAGGAAGCAGCATTTTTGCCAAAAGGCAAAAAGGAAGTTGTGAAAAGGAGGTTTGGAAAGGAAAGTTCTGAGGAAAACCAGTTAAAAGGGAGGCTGGAGAAATGCTCTCCTTTTCAGTGTATAGATGTCAGTGTCTTGACTGAAGATGAACACCAAGAAAAAGGAATGTGTCCACAGTGTGGAAAAATTCTCAGAGATGAATCAGAATTATGTGACTGTTCCAGAAGCCACGCTGTAAAAAAACAAAATAAAAGCAGGAAACGCTTCAGACGGACCATTCCTCTTATCTTAAGTCAGAGCATACAAGCTGGAGAAAAACCATATAAATGCCTGGAATGTGGAAAGAGCTTCAGAGACTCAAGTTATCTTACTTCCCATAAAAGGATCCACACTGGAGAAAAACCATATGAATGCAAGGAATGTGGAAAGAGATTCCATTTTGCCACAAGCCTAACTTCCCATAATAGGATTCACACAGGTGAGAAACCATATGAATGCCTGGATTGTGGAAAACGCTTCACAATCTCAGGTTCCCTCATTTACCATAAAAGGATCCACACTGGAGAGAAACCGTATAAATGCCAAGAGTGTGGAAAATGCTTTACTATGTCAGGTTCCCTCACTTCTCATAAAAGAATCCATACTGGAGAAAAGCCATATCAATGCCAGGAGTGTGGAAAGAGTTTCAGATCTTCAGGTTTTCTTACTTCTCACAAAAGGTTCCACAGCGAGGAGAAACCGTATAAATGTACAGAGTGCGGAAAGTGCTTCACCAATTCAGGTTCCCTCACTTGCCATAAAAGGATCCACACAGGGGAGAAACCATATCATTGCAAGAACTGCGGAAAGAGCTTCAGACAAAAATATCATTATACTGTACATAATAGAATCCACACTGGGGAGAAACCATATAAATGTCAGGAATGTGAAAAAAGTTTCCGTTCTGCAAAACATCTTATTTCCCATAAAAGAATCCACACAGGGGAGAAACCATATAAATGCCAGGAGTGTGGAAAGAGCTTCAATTATTCTCAGGACCTCACTGCTCATAACAGGATCCACACAGGAGAGAAACCATATAAGTGTATGGAGTGTGGAAAGGGCTTCCGTTCTGTGAAACATCTAACTTATCATAAAAGGATCCACACAGGAGAGAAACCCCATAAGTGTTTGGAGTGTGGAAAGAGCTTCCGTTCTGCAAAACAACTTATTTACCATACAAGGATTCATACAGGGGAGAAACCATATAAATGCCAGGAGTGTGGGAAATGCTTCACTATGCCGGGTTCTCTCACTTCCCATAAAAGGATTCATAGCGGGGAAAAACCATATAAATGCCAGGAGTGTGGAAAGAGTTTCATAGGTTCAAGTTTTCTGACTTCCCATAAAAGGTTCCACAGCGAGGAGAAACCATATAAATGCACCGAGTGTGGAAAGTGCTTCACTTATTCAGGTTCTCTCACTTCCCATAAAAGGATCCACACTGGGGAAAAACCATACGAGTGCAGGGAATGTGGAAAGAACTTCAGTCAAAAATATAATTATACTGTACATAACAGAATTCACACAGGGGAGAAACCATATCATTGCACCGAGTGTGGAAAGAGCTTCCGCAAGAGTATCAATCTTGCTTCCCATAAAAGGATACACACCGGGGAGAAACCTTATAAATGTACGGAGTGTGGAAAAGGTTTCATAAGCAGCAGTACGCTTAGTCACCACAGAAGGATCCACACAGGGCAGAAAGCATACAAATGCAATGAATGTGAAAAATGCTTCTCTAATTCAAGTTCCCTTCTTTCCCATACAAGGATCCACACTGGGGAAAAACGATACAAATGCACCGAGTGTGAAAAATGCTTCACTAACTCAAGCTCCCTAACTTCCCATAAAAGAATCCACACAGGGGAGAAACCATACAAATGCATGGAATGTGAAAAGAGTTTCACAACCAGCAGTCATCTTAGTCGTCACAAGAGGATCCACACAGGGGAGAAACCGTATAAATGCAGTGAGTGTGGAAAATACTTCAGACAAATTAGTGCACTTAATACACATAGAAAGATACATTCGGGGGAGAGATCAGGTAAGCGTTTAGACTGTGGAAAGACTTTCTGTAATAGCAGAAACTTCATATGATCCTATTTTAAAACCACATCAATGTATGGAATGTGGGAAAGGCTATAGTTAGCACCAATCTACTTCTGATACAGAGAGAAACTGTATAAGTGTGTTAATTGTGGAGTTTCTGTGATAGCAGAATTGTTCCTTCTCGAAAATGCACCCATACTGGAGACAATCTATATAAATGCCTGGAGCACGGAAAGAGGTTCAGAACGAGCAGTTGCCACAAGAGAATCCACACTGGTGAGAAATCATAAATATATGGTGTGTGGAAAGGGATTTGCTCAAAATTGGTCCCCTTACAGGCACAGGAAAATTAATTCACGAGAAACCCATAAAACATAAAAAATAATAGAACTCCGTACATGAATTGTGTGACAGAAATTTTGGAGACTATAGGTAGTCTGCAATTACTGCAATTGGGACTGTCGACTCCATCATTAAACAACATTGTCACCAAGCGAAGGATCATGGGTCTGTGCTGGACTGCTGTCACTCATTCCACTGGTGGTTAAGCAAATAACTGCAGATTAAGCACGACATCACAAGACCTTGGCTTTTGATTTCCTGCCAGCTTCCCATTGACTTTGCTTCTCAGAAGCTGGCTGCATTTGACCACAAGAATGATGTAACAGCCCTACATTCAAGAACTGCTTGTCGATGAACTTTTTCAACATTGTCATTTCTTTGAACAGTTGCTGAACAAGGCACTCGGCAAGAGAGAATGACTTGCATAATGTTCATGCTACCCCTGTTGTACAGACTGCTCAGTACAAGGGCTGCGATGTAGTTACTCTTCCTTGCTTTCTTGGGATGAAGAAACCACCATGCTGGTTCCAAGGTAACCTTGGCTTTGCTGTCATCATGTAACTTACCGAATAAAGGTGATCTTTTGATTCTTTCTTCTTTCGTTCTTTCTTGGCTTTGCTGTCATCAACTTACTGAATAAAGATGATTTTTTTTTATTCTTTCCTTCTTTCTTGGCTTTGTTGTCATATAACACTGAATAAAGATGATCTTTTGATTCTTTCCTTTCTTGGCTTTGCTGTCATCATGTAACATTGAATAAAGATGATTTTTTGATTTTTTCTTTCTTTTTTCCTTTCCTTCCCTCCTTCCTTCCCTCCCTCCTTCCTTCCTTCCTTCCTTTCTTTCTTCTCCATAATTGTTTTATAAAGTGTCAGTCTCCCAACTGTCATTTTATCTCTCCAAATGCACTTTTAACACATGCAGAGAAGCAGGTAAGGAATACCAGAGTTACAAAGAAGAGGAAAGCTTTTCTTCGGTAGGTTCCAAATAAAATTCTCCACATAATTATGGAGCCAGGTTTCCATTCTGAGTTTGGGTTGAAATCCAGTTCCCTAAGTACTTAGGAATGCCAGCTAAAGCAGAGATTCTCTGATTGAGAAGAGTTTAAACCATCCCCTAAACTCAGCTGAAGGATGTTACCTAGCCTAGTAACAAAACGTTCAGAAACCAACCCACAAGCTTGGAGAACGAACCATTACCTTCAGTTTAAGCTATTACTGATTGGCCCAATGTAAGTTTTTCCTAATTAGAAAAGAAGCTTGTGGTGAAAGATGAATGTAGTACCTCAGGAGTTCTAATTTTAGTTTGTTGCTGTCCCCATAAACAAAAATCCTTCTGTTTATAATCTGCAGAGAGCAGGAAATTTAATACAGGTAGTCCTCAAGTTACGAATGGAATGGAGCCTGCCCATTCCATTCGTAACTCGAAAATTCAGAGTGAATCTCGTACCTCGAACGAGATCACTCCCTGCTCGTTAAGACGCACGCGGTTTGTTAAGTGAATATGAGGTATCTTAGGGTGAGGAAGGCCGTGGAGGGCCTAATGATGGGACAGGTCCCCAAGGCCTCCCCAACCCACTAAGATACCTCATGCTTCCCCCTCCCTTCCTGCCGCGCCAGTCTCACTTTGAAAGGACCTGTCTCCTCTCTGCTGCGATTGCTGCTTCCGCCCGGATCTGAGGTTGGGGGATGCTTCTGTGTGCCTCCGGAGGCCGGATTCGGGCATCTGAGGCCTTTTCCAGGCCGCTTCCGCCCAAATCTGAGGCTGGGGGATGCTTCCGCATGCTTCCGGAGGCTGGATCCAAGCGCCAGAGGCCTTTTGGAGGGTTCTGGCCAAGAGGAAGCAGCATCTTTGCCAACAGCTAGAAAGAAAGTTGCAGAAAGGATGTTTAGAAAACAAAGCCTTAAGAAAGACCAGTTAAAAGAAGGGCCGGAGAAATACTCTCCTTTTCAGTGTGCAGATATCAATGTTGACAATAGAATAGAATAGAATTAGAACAGAACCTTGGGAGATCTAGTCCAGCCCCCTACTCAAGCAGGAGAATGTATACCATTTCAGAAAAGTAACTGTCTAGTCTTTTCCTAAAAAACATCCAGTGATGGAGCGCCCACGATTTATGGAGGCAAGCTGTTCCACTGGTTAATTATCTTCACTGTTAGGAAGTTTCTCCTTAATTCCAGTTTGCTTCTCTCTCTGATCAGTTTCCAACCATTGTTTCTCATCCTGCCCTTGGGTGCTCTGGAGAATAATTTGACCCCTCTTTTTTGTGGCAGCCCTTCAAATACTGGAATACTGCTATCATGTCACCCCTGTTTCTTCTTTTCTTTAGACTAGCCAAACCCAAGTCCTGGAGCCATTCTTCATATGTTTTAGTCTCCAGGCCTTTGATTATTTTAGTTGCTCTTCTCTGAACTTTTTCCAAGGTCTCAACATCTTTTTTGTAGTATGGTGACCAAAATTGGTTGCAGTATTCCAGGTGTGGTCTTACTAGGGATTTATAAAGCCGTACTAATACTTGGCGTGATCTTGATTCTATGCCTTAGTCTTAGCCCAAGATGATAACCAAGAAAAAGAAGTTTGTACAGGGTGCAGGAAAATACTCAAGAGATGAACTGGGATTCTGTGACTGTTGCAGAAGCCACAATGAAGAGAAACAAGGAAAGCAGGAAACACTCCAGAAGGACCTTCCCTTTTAGTCAGAGAATACAAGTTGGAGAAAAACCCTATAAATGTCTGAAGTGTGGAAAGAACTTCAGGGATTCGAGTTATCTTACTAGCACACTCTTTTTCCGACTGCTTCGGGAGGAGCAGCTCCGGACTGCCGGCCCAGCGGAGTATCCCACACGGGACCGCTTCCCCCGTGGGCAGGGGGAACCCCGAGGGGGCGGCGCTCTCCACCCTTTCCAGGAAGGGAGGAGCTGGACGGAAAGGGGACGAGCTAGAAAGGCTTCCCGCTTGGGCTCTGTGAAGTCCCGGCGGGGGCTGTTCCGGAGTGGGGGGTCTACATGCGTGGCTGGGAAGGGAGGAAGGCAGCATGGCGGTTCCTTTGCTGCTCGCATCTCTTGGGAAACGGAGTTCGGGCGAGGAAGAGAGCCGCTTTTTTCCGTTCGAGCGCGAGGTAAGATCCTTCCTTCCTTTTTCCCACCTGGAGAAATGCCTGGACAGGTGACCCTCCAATGCAGCGCCCCTAAGTTCGCTCCTGCACTCCCCACTTTCTCCTTGGGGATATTTCTTCTGCCGGCCCTTCCGGATCGTTTCCCGTGACTTTCTTTTTTTCCTCTGGAGCTGTTTCCGATCTAGAAACCTCGGAGTTCAGTGGCTGCTAAACCGGCCGGAGGAAAAGGGGGCGATCCCTCCCAGGAGCCGCTGTTTCGGGCAGTTGCTGAAGGCGAGCCCCTTCAGGGGAGAGCATCAGGTAAAGGCTCCTTCTGCTGCCCTTGAATCCTCGGGGTTGACTTTGCCCAGGTTTCTTGCATTTGTGAATTCTTTTTTCATTATTTAATTTAACTGAGTTTTTAAAGTCTTGTGTGTATTTCAAAAGTTTTGTGTGCATTTAAAAAGGTGTCACCTTTTTCCTGTAGGGCAGTGTTTCTCCACCTTGGCAACTTTAAGATATGTGGACTTCAACTCCCAGAATTCCCCAATCATCTTACCTGATTTGGGATCCTGGGGAAGGAAAATTGTTCAATTTTTTCTGTTTGTATCATTTGCCTTTGTATTAATCTCCTCAGTCATGCAATGTGTGAAATCTGTTTTCCTAAAATGATATTTCTCTATGTTAAATTTGTCTTCCTGAAGTATTGTACCTCCATGCCAGCTGGACAGCAAACCTACTGGCAAGAATACATACAAAAACCTGTAATGCTCTGAGTGGGAGATGAGTTAGCCGCAGTTTGTGGCATCTCCTGTTTTACTCCATGCCAAGAGGAGGAATGTATGAGACTAGGCCAAAGCCACCATACCTAAAAGTTGCCAAGGCTTATAAGCAAGGTGGACAAAAGCCAGGAAAAGCTCCTTCAGGGAAAGGAACCGAGTCATTAAGGGAACAAAAAGGACAAAAGTGGGGACTGAGCACATGGCAAGCCCCTCCCCAAGTCTCACCAACAAAGGAGTTGGGCCTGCATGGGAAGCCCCTCTTCACCAATTCTGGGGGATAAAAAGAGATCCTGCAGCTTACCCAGCCTTTTTTGAGTCCTTGTTTTTGGATCCCAGACTTTGCAGATTCCATCCCTCTGGCTAGTGCCTGGCACCCTAAATATTGGATGCTTGGTAAGTGTAGATATGTGTGTGTGTGAGCAAAAATATATCAGTAAAAGTTTGCTGTTATTTTAAATTCACTGGGTGCTTGTTTATTTTAAAGAACCATTTGTGCCTCAGTGTTCAGTTGATTTGGGACTGAGTGTGGCAATTTTCCAGACCTGTGTGTGTGCGTGAGTGACCATAAGCTGAACCTGAGAGCACATATCTGTAATACATACCTTTCAGCTTTCCTCTCACCCAGTGTCAGCTTCTATATATTGTTGCTGTGAGTGCAAGGTACGCAAGACAAGAAATGATGGAAACTAATGAAGATGAGAAACAACCTGAAATTAAGGAGAAACTTCCTAACAGGACAATTAATAAGTGGAACAGCTTGCCTTCAGAAGTTGTAGGTGCTTCATCACTGGAGATTTTAAAGAAAAGACTGGATAACATTCTATCTGAAATGGTATAGGGTCCCCTGCTTGAGCATGGGGTTGGATTAGAAGACCTCCAAGGTCCCTTCCAACTCTATTCTGATTGGTTGATTGATTGATTCCCTAGTTAGCATAGAAATAGACTAAAATCTCCCCTCTTCATTGTAGGTTCAAGAATATCGTTAGGATGCTTGCTAGCAAATTATTCCTTTGCTGTTTTGTTTTTTCCACTCGTAGACACTCTAATGGCATCGTGTTCATCTTCTGGAACCTCTGTTCTTTCTAGTGGAGGATTAACAGCAGTTGAGCTTCCAACTCAGGTAGGAGGATTCCCCCTCCCTTAAAGTGAAGAAGCACCCAATAAGAGAATAACAGAGTTGGAAGGGATCTTGGAAGTCTTCTAGTCCAACCCCCTGCTCAAACAGGAGACCCTATACCATTTCAGACAAGTGGCTATCCAGTCTCTTCTTAAAAACCCCCAGTGATGAAGTGCCCACAGCTTCTGAAGCCAAGTTGTTCCACTGGTTAATTGTTCTTACTGTCAGGAAGTTTCTCCTTAATTCCAGGTTGCCTTTTCTTCTTGATTAGTTACCATCCATTGTTTCTTGTCTTGCCTTCTGGTGCTTGGAAAATGTTGAACCCCTCTTCTTTGTGGCAGCCTCTCAAATACGGGAATAGTGCTATCATGTCTCCCATAGTCCTTCGTTTCTCTAGACTAGCCATACTCAGTTCCTGCAATCATTCTTCATATGTTTTAATCTCCAAGCCTTTAATTTTCTTAGTTGCTCTTCTCTGCACTTTTTTCAAAGTCTCCACATCTTTTTTGTAATGTGTTGACCAAAACTGAATTCAGTGTTCCAGGTGTGGTTTTTACTAAGGTTTTTTAAAGCGGTACACATGAAAGCCCAAAGTAAAAAGTAAAGTTCAAGCATGAGTTTTGTGCAGAAATTAAATGTTGAACTCCACTTTCCTTGATTCGGCATGATTCATTGGCTCAGTGCAGTGGGTAAAATTAACTCAGTGTTGAATCTGGAACAACCCATCCAAGGTCTAGTCCATCAGCGGACAGCAAAGGATTATGGGGTTGCTGTTCGTGCAGAATTGGCCAAACCAATAAAGCATTAACTAGATGTATCTAGTCAGAGGCACTTTATATTTTTGTAAAGGTTCTCCAGAGAATATGTTCTGATCAGGAATTGTGCAGCAGCTGTCCAGATGAAGCCGGAGACACTGACACAGAATTTTAGTCTTTTATATAAATATATATTTAATGTACAATTTTACAGCAGTCTTTGTCATCATCCAGAAAAGGAAGAACATAAGATAATCAGGGACACAGGAACATCATGAGGTAAATCTAAAATAGCATACATACAAAACACACAGAAGGAAAAACGGAGGGAAAAAAGGGAAACTCCTTTATACTCTCAGCAACCAATCATAGCATAAATTGCCTCATGCAGGAGCCAGCCCTCTCCAACCAATCAACTGCAACTGTGTGTTCTGGCCTATTGTACACTTTACTGTTCCAGCTACTAAATTCAATATCTTAACATGCTCATTTGTCCTACTTGGAAACTCTGCAGTTTGTTCATCAAGAAGAGGACCTGCATGTAATTCATTGAAGTGTTCGTTGTTAGGAATGTTCATGGGATACATTGTGGTTTTTTTCTCCTCCCTATGTCAGGATTTGGTATCACCCGAGGATGTAGCTGTATTTTTTTCCGTGGAGGAGTGGGCTTTGCTGGATTCTGAGCAAAAAGCTTTGTATCGAGAGGTCATGCTGGAAAACGCAAGGAATATGGCCTCCTTAGGTAAGGGATTCTGTTCAGATACTGTAGTGCAAAAGATTTTTTTTTTTTTAAATAATGCACATGAAGTCCTCCAGCATTGGTTTTTTCCCCCTATGCTGTATCTCTTATCTGAACTTATGATTTTCAAATTTGCGAGCTATTTATATGTGGTTTTTATCCTTTTCTATAAAGCCTGGCTTTTCTTCACAAATGGACTCTGTATGAAAAGTCTGGCCTTCACAAGTTGCTCTCTCCTATTTGTTAAGAATCAGATTCAGTCTTGCACATGCTGTGCATGAAGGGAACAAAATACTGTAACCAAGTGGAGCAGGTTAAAAACAAAGATGAGTATATAAACTAATACAGTGCTAGCAGTGACCATTCCTATGCTTTTGTCAAGGGAATGAAATTTTTGACAGAGAAGGAAAACACATTCTTGCACTACGGTACTGCCTCCCCTTACCATAACATTGATCTTACTGTAAACAGTTCTGAACCAGTCTCTCTCTATCTATCTCTATCTATTTAACTCTCTACAGGACAAGATACTGTACTTTTCCATCAACTCTTTCTTAGGCCAAAAATGTCTTCCCAAGGAAAGCGACCGAGTTCTACTTCAGCTCAACATGGAGGCAAGAAACAAAGGAAAAGTATCAATTTGGACTTGAAAATGAAAATAATTAAAGCCCATGAGAAGGGAAAGAGGATAAAGACCATAGGAGAAGAAGAAGGACTGGCCGCGTCCACCATCTGCACTATCCTTAAGGATAAAGAAAAGATAAAAGAGGCGATTAAATCAGCCCCAGGAACAGATGCCATAATCACGAGAAATAGGACAGGCCTCATTTCAAAAACAGAACAGCTACTTGTGCTTTGGATTGACGATCGGATCCAGAAAAGAATCCCAATTAGTCTCCATCTGATTCAGGCAAAGGCCCGCAGCATTTTTGAAACGCTAAAGCAAGGAACAGGTGAGGAGCGCAATGAGACATTTGGAGCCAGCCGTGGCTGGTTTATGCGATTCCAAAAACGATTTAATTACTATAACATACGAACAATAGGTGAAGCTTTGAGTGCTGATGAAGAAGCTGCCCAACACTTTCCAGACAGACTGGATGAAATTGTAGTAGAGGGCAACTATTCACCACAGCAGATCTTTAATGTGGATGAAACTGGGCTGTTTTGGAAGCAAATGCCAGAACGGACTTACATCCACAAAGAGGCCAAAACAACGCCTGGATCTAAAGCACCTGAGGACAGAATAACTTTGTTGTTGGGCGGAAATGTCTCTGGGTTCAAGTTGAAGCCGTTGCTGATTCATAGATCAGAGAATCCTCATGCCTTCAAAAACATAAGTAAGCACGCTCTCCCAGTGTATTACAGAGCCAATAAGAAGGCGTGGATGACACAAGTAATCTTTGAGGATTGGTTTGTGTCCTGCTTTGTGCCACAAGTAAGGACCTACTGCTTAGAGAACAACATCCCTTTCAGAATACTCCTACTTCTGAACAATGCCCCTGGACATCCCCCCCATCTGGGCAATCTCCATCCTGATGTGAAAGTAGTCTATTTCCCCCAAAACATGAGCCCTCTCCTACAACCTATGGATCAGGGAGCGATTGCAACTTTCAAGGCACACTACTTACGTGCCACATTGGCTGAAGCCGTAGCTGCATTGGACAGAGAGGAAATAACATTGCGTAACTTTTGGAAAGGTTACAATATCCTTCATTGCATCCAAAACATTGCAGTAGCCTGGCAGGATGTCCCTACAAAATGTATGCAAGGGATTTGGAGAAAATGTTTAAAACATTTTGCTGTATTTGTAAAAGATTTGGATGGTTTTGACCAAAATGAAAATGTACAAGTCATCAGTCGGGACATTGCAACACTGACCAGATCCCTTGTTTTAGATATTGATGCAGGGGATGTGGAAAATTTCATTGCATACAACGAAGGGGAACTTTCTAATGAAGAATTAATGCAACTGCAAAATGAATCAGAAGAACAGGGGGATGTGGAGGCAGGAGAAGATGAAGAGGAGGAGAAGGAGGGACAGGAAGATGGAGGAGGAGGAGCTTGTGTCTCTAAAAAGTTAACATTAAAAGAATTGACAGAATTTTTCTCCAAAATGAACCATGTGTTATCTTTTTTGAGTGACATTGATCCCAACGAAGAACGTGTGGGTAGAATCCAAAGAGAAATCAATAATGTTTTGAAATGTTATCGAGAAATATATGAAGATAAACAAACAAACAAAAAAGAGTGCAAATAACTTGCAGGGTTCCTCCAGAAAACTACAGGACTCCCATCCCCATCTACCTTAACAGTCCTGGATGAGCCTCAGCCATCGACCAGCTGCTCCATCCTTTCAGACCTCAGCAAAGAGGACAAATTTTGATTTTTCACTGCACTAATATTTTCACTTTTACTGTATTTCAATGTTTGGCACTTTATTTTTCAGTTATTGAAGTGTATTTGTATTTATATATATTAGTTATTGTTATTAAAAAGTTTTATACATACAGTAATGTTAGTAATGTTCGTTTCTTTGAAGAGAAACGGAAATTGAGGGGAGAAGTGTGTAAGGTGCAGGTAATTTGGTTTAAAGGGGAAGAAGGAGGATCTGGACAATACAGGAGGATCTGGACAGACTTGAACACTGGTTGCTATCTAACAAAATGAAATTCAATGGTGAAAAAAGTAAGATTCTACATTTAGGCAAGAAAAACCAAATGTACAGGTATAGTATAGGGGTACCTTGCTCAATAGTAGTAACTGTGAGAGGGATCTCGGAGTTTTAATGGACAATCACTTAAATATGAGCCAGCAGTGTGCTGCAGCTGCCAAAAAAGCCAGCACAGTGCTAGGCTGCATTAACAGAGGGATAGAATCAAGATCATGTGAAGTATTAATACCACTTTACAATGCCTTGGTAAGGCCACACTTGGAATACTGCATCCAGTTTTGGTCACCACGATGTAAAAAAGATGTTGAGACTCTAGAAAGAGTACAGAGAAGAGCAGCAAAGATGATTAGGGGACTGGAGGCTAAAACATATAAGGAACGGTTGCTGGAATTGGGTATGTCTAGTTTAACGAAGAGAAGGACGAAGGGGGGCATGATAGCAGTGTTCCAATATCTCAGGGGCTGCCACAAAGAAAAGGGAGTCAAGCTATTTTCCAAAGCACCTGAAGGCAGGACAAGAAGCAATGGATGGAAACTAATCAAGGAGAGAAGCAACCTAGAACTAAAGAGAAACTTCCGGACAGTTAGAACAATTAACCAGTGGAACAACCTGCCTCCAGAAGCGGTGAATGCTCCAACACTGGAAGTTTTTAAGAAGAGACTGGACAGCCATTTGTCCGAAATGGTATAGGATTTCCTGCCTGAGCAGGGGGGTGGACTAGATGGCCTCCAAGGTCCCTTCCAACTTTATTATTATTATTATTTTATTATTATTATTATTATTAAGGTTTTTCTTGCCTAACTAAAACCTTTTCTCACCAGTGAATTTCATTTTGTTAGTTAGGGCCCAGGGTTCAAGTCTGCTGAGATCTTTCTGGATCTTGAGCCTATCTTCTGGAGAGTTGGCTATTATTCCACCACCTTGGTGCTGATATGACTCACTCCTGGAAACTTAATTTTTTTACTAGCCCTCTGTCAGCTTGCCCTACCTTACAGGGTTATTTTGTGGGGGAGGAATAAGAATCAGGGACTAATCTTCAGCTTGTGGGGGAGGGTGGGAGGGGAGAGCCATGGAATTAATGGATCAATCCATCAAAGGATGGGTAGCATGTGGCTGCTGCTGTCGCCTCCTGTCTGTAGCACAGACCCACTGCTTCTGCTAATCCCTTACTGGAAGGAAGTCCCCCACCCCATTTTGGATTTTGCCTGGAGAGGCTTGTGCTGATCAGGGGCAGTGTTCTTTTTAAAAGAGGTTTTAAATTTAAATTCCCTCCAGAAGTTGTGGGTGCCCCATCACTGGAGTCTTTTAAGAAGAGACTGGATAGGCATTTATCAGAAATATTCTCTTGTGAGAGCAGTGGGTTAGACTAGAAGATAACCTCAAGGTCCCTTCTAATCAGAAGCTGACAGTTCTGTAAATCCCTCACCCATCTCTGGGTGCCTGGCTGGAGACTGTTAAGCTAATTAGTGGCAATTTTTTTTTTAAAGCAACTCCAATAGAGTTATATAAATTACTGCCCCCACCCCACCCTCTGGGCAGCTGTCTGAAGAGGTTTGAGCTGCCTAGCAGCAAGTGGGTTTTTTTTTAAAAGCAATTGCAATCGGAGAGCTGTCAGCTTGCTTGGAGGCAATTTAGTTCCTGAGCTGAAGGCTGCATTGGAAACAGCTGATGGGCAGCCAGCAGCAGCAGGGAAAGCCTCTCAGCTCACTTAAACATGGCAGCGATCAATTAACGAATCGGAGGAAATAGTCAGATCTTCATTCATGACTGATTTGATTCAATCAACAAATTTGATTTTAAAAATTCATAAAATTGAGTCTGATTCATTTGATGAATTTTTTTGAGTCTGATTAGGGTCATACCCCAAGGACTATCTATTTAAATTTAGTAGCTGGAACAGTGGAGTGGTACAATGAATCAGAACACACAGTTCTAGCTGATTGGTTGGAGAGAGCTGTCTCCTGCGTGAGGCAATCTATGCTGTGATTGGTTACTGCGAGTGGAAAAGGGGAGTTACTTTGTTTCCCACCTTTTTTCCTCTGTGTGCTCTGTAATTTTATCTCAGGATGATCCTGTGGTATTGATTTACCTCATGATGCTCCTGTTGGCCTGATTATACTGTAAATACTGATGTAAAATATATTAATTTATGTAAAGGTCATGCAGACATCTCTGACTTCATTTGGACACTTGTGCAATTCTCTGACAGATTTTCTTGTTAAATTAGTAACCCGGTTGTTAAGCGAAGCTGGTTTTCCCATTGATGTTGCTTATCAGAAGGTCACAAAAGGTGATCACATGACCCTGGGACATTACAACGGTCATAAACATGAGTCAGTTCCCAAGTGTCTGAATTTTGATCACGTGACCATGGGGATGCTGCAAAGGTCATAAGTGCAAAAAATGGACATAAGTCAACTACCTGTACTATGTAGTAGTAGTTTTTCTTCTGAACTTCATATACTTTTAAATATTTCCTAGCTCAGAGCTTTTGAATAGTTCAATATTAAATATTTCCTATCTAAGATGATTTCTTCAGCTTCAGAGTGGGATGGTAAATGGGAGTCTCTTATGGAGCATCAAGGGGGCCCTTCAATTCTGAATTTATTGGGGATAATATAAGAAAGCAGTTTCTGTGGGTCCCCCCCCTTTTCTCTTTATTCTCCTATTTTGGGGCAAGGGAGCCCTCTGTAAATTGTATTGCTCTCAGACATGCCCCATCAACACTTCAAAAACAGGTAGTCCTCAACTTACGACCACAATTCAGTCCAAAATTCCTGTTGCTAAGTGAGACATTTGTGAAGTGAATTTGGTCCCATTTTACGATATTTCTTGCCGTGGTTGTTCAGTGAATCACCGCAGCGGGTACATTAGTAACACAGTTGTTAAGCGAATCTGGCTCCCCCTTGACTTGGCTTGTCAGAAGGTTCACATGGCTCCAGGACACTGCAACAGTCATAAATGTGAATCAGTTGTCGAGGTTGAATTTTGATCATGTGACCCTGGGGATGCTGCAACTGTCTTTAGTGCGAGAAACCCACATAAGTCCCTTTTTTCAGTGCTGTTGTAGCTGTCAGAACCCATATCAATAGGTCCCCTAACCTTTTGTTCCCCTCCTCTTTTTCTATCTCTTCCTCTTTCATTTTAGCCCGAATCTCACTCTCCTCTCATCCTGTAAAACAGGCAGGAATTGCCATAAAGGAAGATGAGGAAATACCTTCTTTCTATTGAAATGTTTTATTAATTTTATCAAAGTATAAAATAGACAGGGGGGGGGGAAGCGTGGAAAACTAAGAGAAAAGGGAGGGGGAAGGGGGATAAGTGTAAGGGAAGAAAAAAACGGAAGGCATTATGGAGTTCCATTATAGAAATGGCTTGTACGTCTTGTGTAAAAGCAAAAAGTTGTGGTTGTAATGTTGTTCCCTTCTACTGTGCTAAAGAGAAAATACCTTCTGACTCTTGATTCGTAAACTGTGTGGCAAATGCTGTGTAAAGTACTCCAGCGGACGTAGGTGGGGTACGCGGGTTTGTGTTATTTTTTTCTGCAGAATAAAGTTTTTGCTTGCAATCTTGTCTTCTGTGTTCAATGTGAGGCGTGGTCACACCTGGTCAGCATTGGGGCAGGAAAAGGTAACGAAAACCAAAAGTGACTTTTTGTTCTTTCCTTCTTTCAACCAAACTGGAAGTGCAATTCCTCAGGAAGAAATGGCGACTATACTAGGAAGCCTGTCTCTGGAAACTTGAAGCCTGCTCTATTAGGCTTGGAACTGTTGAAGTAGGAGAAATATTTTGTACAGATAATCCTCGACTTAACGACCACAATTCAGTCCACATTTTTCTCGTTCCCCACAGCGGTTAAGTTAGTAACACAGTTGTTAAGCGAACCTGGCTCCCCCATTAACTCTGCTTGTCAGAAGGTTCGCCTGGTCCTGAGACACTGCAATCCTCATAAGTATGAGTCAGTTGTCAAGCGGTTGAATTTTGATCACGTGACCATGAGGATGCCGCAACGGTCGTTAAGTGTGAAAAACAATTCTAAACACTTTTTTCAGTGCTGTTGTAGCTTCAAAGTGTTATGTGCTCCTGGCTACTTTCCTTCGTGACCAGAGGCAAGCTCGCCTGACCAATAACCAGCCAAGACACAGTGAAGGCCTTTTGTTTCGCTTATTGCAATAAGCGGGGAGAGAAGCTATCAAAGCTTGGTTCTCTCCAAAGTTCCAACCCAAAATATTCCCTTCTTTACACAATCCTATCTCGGCCGCCACATCCCTCCTCTTTCTCCATTGGCTGAGGTACTATGAGGTTACACTCTTTCCGACCGCCTCCTACATATTTCCTGCTACATACTAAATCATACATCACATGTACATTAAAATTAGGAGATAATTTATGCAAGGTGTGTCAGTTAATATTAATCAACTAATTGCACATGCTCAATTGCCTGAGTTCTGGCCCCCTTTTTTATGACTTCTTAGAAAAATAGGTTCTTTCCTGTTTTGCTAGTTATCTTCTCTTACAGATGTTTTTATAGCTTGTCTTCTTCCTTTCCCTAAGACCCAGCTAATTTTTGCCTACATATTTATCTTACATCCTGTCTTTATGCTCCCCTTTCCTGTTTTCCAGCCATCATAGCTTCTCCATTCAGTAAATTTCCACTGCAGCAAATTCAGTTTCAAATTTCTCTTTCAATATTAATTTTTTGAAGACCTTTCCTTTACTTCCATCAAAAGGGCCGCTAAACAAATGGTCTCAAGTCTTAGCAATTGAGTATTTGTTATTAAGGCACAATCATGAATGTTAGTCATTTAAGGGAAGATGTTGTAAGTGGAGGACGATGCTAAGTGGATCAGACAGCCTCCTTTTCCTGCCAGCTCCATTTTTCTTCGGAAAGGGCGATTCCCTTCTAACTTTGCTACTCCGCAGCCCCTTCCCTCCCCTCCTCCCATCTCTGGGCTTCGTCCCCTCCCTCTTTCTCCGACTGCCGGCCCAGAGGACCATCCCACGCGGGATCGCTTCCCCCGTGGCAGAAGGGAGGGGGCGGGCAGGGGGTTCCCCGAAGGGGCGGTGCTCTGGGTGGGGCTGGACCGGGAGGGGAGGAGCTAGAAAGGCTTCCCGCTGGGGCTCTGCGAAGTCCTGCCTGGGGCAGTTCCACGTGCGTGATCGGGAAGGAAGGAAGGCAGCGTGGCCGGCGGGGCTGGGAGGAAAGCGGATCGCAGGTCTTTTTCTGCGAGCGTCTCTTGGAGAGCGAGGAAGAGAGCCGCCTTTCCTGCGGTCGGCAGGTAAGAAGCTCCTTCCTTCCTTCCTTCCACCTGGGGAACTGCCTGGACAGGTGACCCTTCAATGCAGCTTCTTGGGGCGCCCCTAAGATCGCTCCTGCAGTCCCCACTTGTTCCTTGGGGAGGTTTATTCCGCCGGTCCTTCCGGATCGTCTCCCCTAACTTTCGTTTTTCCTCTGGGGCTGTTTCCGATCCAAGAGGCTCGGAGTTCAATGGCTGCAGAACCTGCCGGAGGAAAAGGGGGCGATTCCTCCCAGGAGCCGCTGTTTCGAGAAGTTGCTCTAGACGAGCCACCGCCGGAGAGAGCATCAGGTAAAAGCTCTTTCTGATGCCCTTTAATCTTCCGGATTGTCTTTCTTTCGTTCCTGAATTCGTTTTTATTGTTTCATTTAACTGAGTTTTTAATGTCTTGTGTGCATTTTAAAAGTCTTGTGTGCATTTAAAACGGTATCAATCTTTAACTTAGGCCAGCATTTCTCCATCTTGGCAACTTTAAGATATGTGGACTTCAACTCGCAGAAATCTCCAGCCTGCATTAGGGTAACTGGCTGGGGAATTCTGGGGATTGAAGTCCATGTATTTTAAAGCTGCTGAGGTTGAGAAACATTGCTGGAGTAGGCTATTTCAAAGGGCAAATCCTGAAAAAAAAGTTTTTGTTTCTCCTCTGATTATATGATGGGGAGGATGAACCTTATGTTGGTCAGGATTCTGATGAGCAAGAGTCCAGAGAAGAAGAACAAAGATAATTAGGGGACTGGTGGCTAAAACATATAAAGACATGTTGCTGGAATTGGATATGTCTAATTTAATAAAGAGAAGGACAAGGGGTGTCATGGGGTGTCAAACTCGCTGCATCACGTGACGTGTCGCGACGTATTGCAACTTTTTTTTGCATTGACAGAGCTGGGGTGAGCGTGGCCTCCGCATGATGCAACCGGGCTGGCTGTTTTACACCCCTGATCTAAGGGGCTGCCACAAAGAAGAGGGAGTCAAGCTATTCTCCAAAGCACCTGTAGGCAGGACAAGAAGCAACGGATGGAAACTGATCAAGGAGAGAAGCAGCTTAGAACTAAGGGGAAATTTCCTGACAATGAGATCAATTAATCATTGGAACAACTTGCCTCCAGAAGTTGTGAATGCTCCAACATTGGAGGTTTTTAAGAAGAGATTGGACAACTACCATATTTGTCTGAAATGGTATAGGGTTTCCTGCCTAAGCAGGGGTTTAGAAGACCTTCAAGGTCCCTTCCAACTCTGTTATTCTGTATTCTGAAATGGCTGAAATAAAGGACATGTGTGGGGAAGGGTGATATGGAAATCACAGCAGGCTTGCTACATCGCTACAGGATGTGGGCATGGCTATTTTGGTACTTTCCTTACTTTGTCTACTGTGAAACAACCAGCTGTATTTCCTGCTTAGGTAACTAACTAAAATCTACAAGCAGGCTGAAAAAAAATATTCAGGCTCTTTCCCACCTTTGTCCAAATCAGAATACAGGTAGTCCTTGACTTACAACTGTAACTGAGCCCAAAATTTATGTTTCCAAGCGAGACAGCTGTTAAGTGAACCTCTGCAGTTGTTGAGTTAGTAACATGGTTAAGTGAATCTGTCTTCTCTATTGACTTTGCTTGTCAGAAGGTCGCAAAAGGTGACCACATGACCCTGGGACACTGCAACCGTCATAAATATGAAGCAGTTTCCAAGTGTCCAGATTTTGATCACGTGACCATGGGGATGCTGCAATGGTCATAAGTGTGAAAAACAGCCATACGTCACTTTTTTCAGTGTTGTAACTTTGAACGGTCACTAAATGAATGGCTGTAATTCGAGGACTACCTGCATATACAGGACTCAGGGAGAATTAGACTCTGCCACTTGGTTTCATACTAGGCCAGACTTAGTACTCTGGACTAACAACTCCCAGGGATATAGGAGTTTGCTTGAGGCCTCTAAAGCTCTATAGTGCTTTAATGCATGAATTCATGGCTGAGAGAGCTGCCTCTGAATCCAATCCCTGGTCCTTCCACACCTTTCAGTTTTCTTCTCACCCAGTGTCAGCTTCTATGTGTTGTTGCTGTGACTGCAAAGTACTCAGATAAACTGATTCCCTACTTAGCACAGAAATAGGCTAAAATTGCCCTTCTGCATTGTAGGTTCAAGAATGTCTTTAGGATGCTTGATAGCAAGTTATTCCTTTGCTTTTTTCACTTATAGACACTATGATGGCCTTGTCTTCATCTCCTGGAACCTCAGATCTTTGTAGCGGAGGATTAACGGCGGTTGAGCTTCCAACTCAGGTAGTTGATTTGGTATCGCCTGAGGATGTAACTGTGTTTTTCTCCGTGGAGGAGTGGGCCTTGCTGGATTCGGAGCAAAAAGCCCTGTACCAAGAGGTCATGCTGGAAAACGCAAGGAATGTGGCCTCCTTAGGTAAGGGATTCTGTTCAGATATTTATATTTAGTAGCTGGAACCGTGGAGTTGTTGTTGTTGTTAATTGCGAAGTCATGTCCGACCCATCGCGACCCCATGGACAACGTTCCTCCAGGCCTTCCTGTACCATCTTCTGGAGTCCATTTAAGCTCACGCCTACTGCTTCAGTGACTCCATCCAGCCACCTCATTCTCTGTCGTCCCCTTCTTCTATTGCCCTCAATCTTTCCCAGCATTAGGCTCTTCTCCAGTGAGTCCTTCCTTCTCATTAGGTGGCCAAAGTACTTGAGTTTCAACTTCAGGATCTGACCTTCTAAAGAGCAGTCAGGGTTGATCTCCTCTAGGACTGACCGGTTTGATCGCCTTGCAGTCCAGGGGACTCGCAGGAATCTTCTCTAGCACCATAGTTCAAAGGCCTCAATTCTTCTGCGCTCAGCCTTTTTTATAGTCCAACTTTCACAGCCATACATTGCAACTGGGAAAACCATGGCCTTGACTATACATACTTTTGTTGGCAGGGTGATGTCTCTGTAGAATGAGTCAGAACACACAGTTATAGCTGATTGGTTGGAGAGAGCTGTCTCCTGCCTGAGGAAATGTATGCTGTGATTGGTTACTGTGAGTGTAAAGGTGGAGTTTTTTTGTTTCCCACCTTTTTTCCTCTGTGTGCTCTGCAATTTTACCTCAGGATGACCCTCATGATGCTCCTGTTAGCTTGACTATCTTTTTTATTGTAAATATTGATATATAAATATATTAATATACTATAAATATTGATGTAATATATATTAATGTATATAAAGTTTGTGTTGGTATCTCTGACTTCATTTGGGACACTTGCTGTGTGATTCTCTGACAGATTCTCTTTCCTCTGGACTGAAAGAGTGGTGGAGGTCAGCAGCTGATCTATTTCTCAGATAAAGTGCTAATACAGTAGATTAGAGTGTCCTTATCTATACAGTAGATAAGAGTGTCTTTATCTATGTTTCTACCCCTACTTAGTCTGATAAAATTACCTAAAACCTCCACACTATCTCCATGCAGTTTCCCATCCTAGTCAGTTTCTAATCCTGCCTGTCCCACTTTGTAGAGAGCTTTTTAGAAGTTCCTTTCATTTTGTTGTTTTTTGGTCTATCATTATGGTACTTAAGAGCCCCATAGAGTCCACAGGTTTATCACAAGGGTTTATACTCACTGTTTGCGTAAAGAGTGCTAACAACCAGATGACTGCAAGGAATATCAGTCCTTCTATCTTCCACCATTAGTTAGAACTGAAGAAGCTTCTGGGATGATAAGTGAAATATCTTCAAAGAAAAAAGAAAGTCCAGTTGCCTTTAGAAAAAGCACCTTTGGGATAAAGGTGAATGAACACACCCAGAGTGAGAACCAGTTTTTTTCAAGAGAAAACCTCTTCACAGAGATGATGCTTAAGCTCAGTTCCCAGGCCAAGTCCTTCAACATTTCTACCTTCTCAGATTGAAATTAAACTAATAAATTCTCCATCATCAAGTCTGTTAGGATTGAGTATTTGTATTTTTATAATATTTCATTTTATTGTTTATATGTTTATATAGTTTTAATCCTTTTAATATTATAAACCATCCACGCTTTCCCTAAGGTAAGCTGTAAGTCCAATAAATTGAATGAATGAATGAACGAACGAACATTGACTACTGTTAAGTGTCCCTTCTGCTTCCTTGGAACTAAATCTGAAGCAGTAGAGCTGATGGTTCCTCCCCCCACCTCACCCCCAGTTTTAAATGATCTTATCCAAAATTTTCAGGTTTTCATTCTGTACCACTGAGGACAAGAGAGACCCAAACGCCGAATATTATATCAACTTAATACCAAGCATAGCACCATGTTTTGAACAAATAGAAGTTTGGAGGAAGTTTGATAGCATTCAAATACAGTAACGGTGCTTGATCCCTTTTGTACCTACATTTGTGTTTACTTTTTTTTTTCTGTTGCAAACAGGTGATGGATGGCAGATGGAGGATTCTGGCCAAGAGGAAGCAGCACCTTTGCCAAAAGATAAAAAGGAAGTTGCAGAAATGATGTACGTAAACCAAAGTTCTGAGGGAAACCAGTTAACAGGGGAGCTGGAGAATTGCTCTAGTTTACCAAGTGCAGATATCAATATCTTATTGGACACAGATGATTGCCACGAAAAAGAAGTATGTTCAAGGTGTGGGAAAATACTCGGAGATGAATCGGGATTATGTGACTGTTGCCAAAGCCCTGCTGGAGGAGAGAAACAAGATGAAAGCAGGCAACACCCCAGAAGGACCCTTCCTCTTTCTTTACATCAGAGAATACAAGAACGAGGGAAACCGTACAAATGTACAGAGTGTGCAGAAAGCTTCAGTACAAGTCGCTCGCTTGTATCGCATAAAAAGATTCACAGAGAAGAGGATCAACACACATGTCAGGATTGTGGAAAGACCTTCAGTCAGAAAAGTCACCTGAATTCACATCAGAGGGTCCACAAAGGGAGGAAGCAGCATCAATGTATCACCTGCAGAAAGAGCTTCGGAAGCAGAGCCTCCCTTACTTCCCATCAAAGCATCCACAGAGAGGAGATGTTGTATCAACGCAGGGAGGGTAGAACGAGGTTTACTCATAGCAAGGAACCAAATTCCCGAAAAAAAAGCCTCACTGGAAATGATTCATGTAAATGCCTGGAATGTGGGAAGAGCTTTCGCTCTGCAAGTGATCTCACTTACCATAATAGGATCCATACAGGGGAAAAGCCGTATCATTGCACAATGTGTGGAAAGAGTTTCACCCGAAAAGGTAATTTCAATTTACATAACAGGATCCACACGGGAGAAAGGCCGTATAAATGCACAGAGTGTGGAAAATGCTTCCGTGCCCCCGGTGCCCTTACTTGCCATAAGAGGATTCACACGGGGGAGAAACCCTATGAATGCCTGGAGTGTGGGAAAAGCTTTTCCAGAAGCAGTACTCTAGCTTTACATAACAGAATGCATAAAGGGGAGAAACCTTATAAATGCCTGCACTGTGGAAACAGCTTTAGTCAAAAAGTTCATCTTAAGTCACACGAGAGGATCCACACGGGAGAAAAACCATTTCAATGCATGGAGTGTGGAAAGAGCTTCCATTTCTCAGCAAACCTTATTGCCCATCACAGAGTCCACACAGGGGAGAAACCATTTCAGTGCCTGCAATGTGGAAAGCGCTTTGTCAATTCTGGTAGCTTTCACGCCCACAAGCAGATCCACACAGGGGAGAAACCATACAAATGCCTGGAGTGTGGAAAGAGCTTCCGTAAATCCAGTCACCTAACTTTCCATAACAATATCTACACTGGAGAGAAACCGTATCAATGTACTGAGTGTGGAAAGTGCTTCAATAATCCACATAGTCTTGCTTTCCATAAAAGGACCCACACGGGTGAAAAGCCTTATAAGTGCCCTGAATGTGGCAAATGCTTCACCAGCTCGTCAAAATTAACTTGCCACAAAAGGCTCCACACCGGGGAGAAACCATACGAATGCCGCACGTGTGGAAAGAGCTTCAATGAAAAACGTCGCTATATCATACATAGCAGAACCCACACTGGGGAGAAACCATATCAGTGCCCGGAGTGTGGAAAACGCTTCAATGACTCTCAAGAACTGACGGTCCATAAAAGGATTCACACAGGAGAGAAACCGTATAAGTGCATGGAGTGCGGCATGAGTTTTAGAAGAAGTGGTTACCTTTGTATCCACAAGAGGATCCACACAGGGGAGAAACCATACACATGTAATGAGTGCGGAAAATGTTTTAGTCAAAATCATTCACTCAGTAACCATAGAAGGATTCACTCAGGTAAGAAACCCTATAAATGCCTGGAGTGTGGAAAATGTTATAGTGAGAGTCGCCAGCTTACCTGCCATATGAGGATCCACACAGGAGAGAAACCATTTAAATGCATCGACTGTGGAAAGAGTTTCCGAGACAACAGGAATCTTACGATCCATAAAAGAATCCACACAGGGGAGATGCCATATCAGTGTGTGGAGTGTGGAAAGAACTTCAGAACCAGAAGTGACTTTAATCGTCATAAGAAGACGCACAGCACGAAAAGACCACATTAATTAGTTCATGTTGATTCTCAAAATTCACTTAATGCCCATAGAATCTGTAGAAATGCGTGGAATATGGGAAGGGCTTCCAAAGTAGCAGAAGCTTTTTGATCCATTAAAATGAGTTGTGTTGTATAACTAGGAATTAACTTTTGGATAGGATAGGGGAGGGGAGGGGAGGGGAGGATAGTATAGGATGGGATGGAAGAGAACAACCAAATGTGATTGGACACACAAGGAATTTGTCTCTGGCACATAAGCTCTAAGAAGCTCACACATACAAGTGATCAACTTTTGTCAAAGTGAACACCAAAAGTATGTAGGGATTTGGAAACTAACACATCCAGGTTGTAGTTGTCCCAAAGGTGCTTTTTTCAAAAGACAACTGGACTTTCTTGATTTTCCTTGAAGATGTTTTGCTTCTCCTCCAGGAAGCTTCTTCTGAACTGAGGAAGCTTCTTGGAGGAGAAATGAAATGTCTTCAAGGAAAAACAAGAAAGTCCAGTTGCCTTTTGAAAACACCTTTGGGATAACACATGCAGACAACACTGGGGTGCAGAAAGCTGGTTTAGACATCGTATAGGGAAGATGCTGAAATATAATAACAGTAACAATAATAATAATAATAAGTTGGAAGGGACCTTGGAGGTCATCTAGTCCAACCCCCCACTCAGGCAGCTTTATAAAATATAGGTAGCCCCTGACTTACAAAACACAATTAAGCCCAAAATTTCCATTTCTAAGCAAGACAGTGGTGAAATGAGTTTTGTGCCATTTTACAACTTGCCTTGCCACAGTTGGAGAAGGATCAGGCTTCCCAGGAAACAAGGCCAATGCAAAAAATGGCCTCTGACAATTGGAAGGGCAAGGTCTAAATAGAAGGATCAAAGGAGATTCAATTAACAGGTTAAAAATTAGAATAACCGCATAAGTGCTGCAGCTTGCTAAACCAGAACCCCAAATATACTACGGGAGAAGGAAAAAGCATAAATAGGAAAGATTTGCACCCGTACACCTCTAAAAAGAAGAAGTATGATGTTAGAAGAACAAGTATCACGGAAAGCTTGCTATAGCACTGCTGAAGCGACAGTTACGAAAGTGTGGTTACACACTAGGATAACTTTAAACAGCCTTGCTTTGCTTCGTATTACATAGATGCAGAAAGACTAAAATGTTAGTGTAAAACAGGCAGGAATTACTTTCAGGCAGGGGTGTCAAACTCTCAACGTCACGTGACGTTTCACGATTTTTCTATTACCGGCAATGCGGTGGATGCGGTTTCGGCATGACGCATCCGGCCCACAGGCCAGCAGTTTGACACCCCTGCTTTAAGGGGAGATGAGAAAATTCCTTCTGACTGAGGTGTAATCTTTGTGGCAAACGCTCTGTGGATGTTGGTGGGGTATACAGGTTTTGAGGGAGATTTCCTTGTGTTATTTTTTCTGCAGAATAAAGTTTTTGCTTGCAGTCTCCTCCTGCATGTTCAATTTTAGGTGTGGGCGCACTTGGGAACGGACTCAGCGTTGGGATGGGAAAGGTAACGAAAACCAAAAGAGAGTTCCGAAGGATCTCTTTCCTTCTTTGAACCATGCTGGAAGTTCAATTCTTTAGGAGGAAAATGGTGAATATACCAGGAGTCCTATCTGCAAAGTTGAAAGAATAGGAATAGAGTAGAGTAGAGTAGAGTAGAGTAGAGTAGAATAGAATAGAATAGAATAGAATAGAATAGAATAGACCATTTCAGACAATTTACTGTCTAGTCTCTTCTTTAAAATCTCCAGTGATGGAACACCCACAATTTCTGGTAGCAAGCTGTTCCACTGGTTAACTGTCCTGTCAGGAAGTTTCTCCATGTCTCTTTTTAAAAACTTCCAGTGTTGGAGCATTCACAACTTCTGGAGGCAAGTCATTCCACCGATTAATTGTTCTAACAGTCAGGAAATTTCTCCGTAGTTCTAGATTGCTTCCCTCCTTGATTAGTTTCCATCCATTGCTTTTTGTCCTGCCCTCAGGTGCTTTGGAGAATAGGTTGACTCCCTCTTCTTTGTGGCAACCCCTGAGATATTGGAACACTGCTAGTCCTTCTCTTCTGTTGAAAGAAAAATCAGGTCCAGTTCCAAGCTGGAAGTAAGATAATGGAAATATAATGAGGCTGAGATGCTGGAAATAAAATGGAGGCTAAGATGCTGGAAATAAAATGGAGGCTGGCTGGCTGCTTAGGAAAAAAGGTTCAGTGATCAGCAGAACCAATAACAGCATGTAGTTCTGAGACAGCTGACAAAATGGAGTTGAGGGTGGATGAGTTTTCACACCTTCTTTGGGCTTTGTATTTGAGATGTTCCTGTTCCTGTGCAAGAACATGTCCTTTATTATTCTAATGGCTGTTGCCAGATTCCAAGGGGTCATGGAGTCATGGTTAGCTCTGTAGGCAAAAGGGGAAATGCAAATCCTAGGTGTTTGTCTGAGCTAATCTTGTCAACTTTTGACTTGCCTAATTGTGTTGCTTATCTGGAGTCTCTGTTTGCTCTTTGCTTATGAATAGAGTGGCCCAATCTTTCTGAATGGAGACAAAATCTCCATTTCTAAAGACTTCAAGCTCTTCAGGTTTCCTGTAGCAGAAAGACTGGGCAGCTTTCTGTCTTTCGAAGATTTTTTCTCCATTTCTCCTTTGAGGAAAATATTCTATACTGCCTCTTTTTAATATTCGCCAAAATATTTCATTCTCTGGGGGGAGGGGGTGCTGACTTCCTACACTTCATTAAACTAGACATACCCAATCCCAGCAACCGTTCTTTATATGTTTTAGCCTCCAGTCCCCTGATCATCTTTGTTGCTCTTTTCTGCACTCTTTCTAGAGTCTCAACATCCTTTTTACATTTTTTATCTAATCCATGTTTAGAAGTCTGAATCCATACAAAGTCCCTGTTGTGTGATGATGGTATATGACATACTTGTCTTAACAGCTTTTCCTGGCCTTTCACGCCTCTAAAGATCAGTTCAAGTTTATATTCACCATAGGGAACTTGTTAGAGACTTTTTCATCCTTTCCTGCACCTGCTTCCAGACACATGGCGAGAGAAAATGCATTCCAACCTTATAATTATCAAGAAACAGTGATTGGATCAAAACCCAAAGGTAATCTTTGATCAGCGCTGTATTCAGCCTGATGTAACACCCTGCCCTATCACGCCTGGACAGGCTAATGCCAAAATAAAACCATTGTGTACTGTGGAGAGTTTAGGCTGAGATTAAGGACGGTCATAGAGACAGTGTCAATGTAGAATTTAATATAACCCCCTTTGTTAGTGTTGAAACCATGGTTAGATTTCATTTCTGACATGACCTTGAGTTCAGCAAGAAGGGAAGGGACTTTCAAAAGTAGAGCTGGAACATTATGGTCTCTATTATTGCTCCTTTTGCTTCTGCCCAGTGCAGCCAGCAGGAAGCCAGCGATGAAATGCCCATTGAATTTCATTGCAGACCAGGATGGGTTCCGGAGTTATTATCGGTTGGGAGACTTCCATATTGGTGGGATTCTCCCTGCAACCCCTGTCCTGTTTTACCAATTTGCGTTCCACCAATCTCCCACCACCAGACTTGCAAAGTAAGTCATTTGACAGAATTGAATTTAATATTATAAAATGTGATTTAGCTTTCGTGGCCCCCCGATGACCCTGTCCATCAAGGACAGCATTCTCTGTCTTACTCATGGAGAAAAATTGATCTCGCCAGTTGCTGCTGCCTTTAGAGAGAAGGAAATATGAAATATTTCTCCAGGCTCTGCTACCTCTCACTCAGGAGTTGCTGTCATATATTTTAGATATTTCTAGCATTAATCTAAAGCAACCAAGTTAGTATGTAAGAGTTTGTGGGCATGCTGTATCATTGAACCAGATTTTTATTACCCTCAGGGAACAATACAGAATAAGATGATAATTGAGCAAATATCTTTTTATATATAGAATGGAATGGAATAGAATAGAATAGAATAGATTAATTGTTCTAACAGTCAGGAAATTTCTCCTTAGTTCTAGGTTGCTTCTCTCCTTGATTAGTTTCCATCTATTGCTTCTTGTCCTGCCTTCAGGTGCTTTGGAGAATAGTTTGACTCCCTCTTCTTTGTGGCAACCTCTGAGATACTGGAACACTGCTATCATGTCACCCCTCGTCCTTCTCTTCATTAAAGTAGACATACCCAATTCCAGCAACTGTCCTTTATATGTTTTAGCCTCCAGAACCCTGATCATCTTTTTTGCTCTTCTCTGCACTTTTCATCAGATTTTCCTTTTGGTATCTCAATGCTCCTTGCTAGAAGAAAGGAAAAGAAAGAAGAAGAAAAAATACAGAAGTGCAGAAAGGAAATATAAAAAAAATTAGAAGAAGCTCGCAATTTCTTTTGTGGCAAATACAAGTATGATTACAAAATTATCTCTTACTCTAAAGTTACAAAAAAAGCTCTCTTTTTCTGTTATCTATTTTTTTTCTACAGCAATGATCAAACCCACAAATCATGAGTGTTTTCTTCTGTTTCACGCAAAAAGTCTATAAGGGATTCCAATGAGCAATAACGGTAATTATCTTTTTGTTCTAACCAGGGAAGTCAGTTTAGCCATCTCTGCAAGTTCCAACCTCTTCACCACCCTATTGTGGGAAGTACTGAACCTTTCCACTTTTCAGCGTATAATAATCTCACTGCAGTTGCTCTGTCTGCATCTTTCCATCAGCAATCTCATTATTATTTGATCATGATGGACATTGATAGAATAAACTATATAATGTATACTCAGAGTCAGAGTGGGAAGGAACCTTGGACGTCTTCTAGTCCAACCCCCTGCTCAAGCAGGAGACCCCATATCATTTCAGACAAGTGGCTGTTCAGTCTCTTCTTAAAAACCTCCAGTGATGGAGCACCCACAACATCTGAAGACAAGCCGTTCCAGTGGTTGATTGACCTCACTATTGGAAAGTTTCTCCTTAATTCTTGCTTCTCTCCTTGACTAGTTTCCATCCATTGTTTCTTGTCTTGCCTTTTGGTGCTTTGGAAAATAAACTGACCCCCTCCTCCTTGTGGCAGCCTCTCAAAGACTGGAATACTGCTATCATGTCCTTCCCAGTCCTTCTTTTCTCTAGACTAGCCAAACCCAAATCCTGCAAGCATCTTAGCTTTTCTTCTTTGCACTTTTTCCAAAGTCTCAACATCTTTTTTTGTAATATGGTGACTAAAACTGGATGCAGTATTCCAGGTGTGTCCTTACTAACGCTTTATAAAGCGGTACTAATACTTCACATGATTTTGAATCTATGCCTCAATCTGATGCAGATAAAGTCCCTCTGAGTATACAGATGCATGGAAAGACAGCAGCATGTTAGAATGCAGTACAACAATGTGCCAAAGACCAGGGGGGAGAAATCAAGTACAACTGATGGATAAAAGCATCAGAAACGAGGTCGTGAACTTTTGTGATCAAGACCTGTTCAAGAAAACTGATCAATTATGTGCTATCAAGCCATTGCCGATCCTTAGCAACCATATGGAAAGATTTTCTCCATGATACTCTGCCCTTAATCTGGTCTTTCCTTCTCTTTCTTTCCACTTTCCCAGCATTAGAATTTCTCCAGAGAGCTAAGTCTTTGTACAATGTAGGATAAGTTTAGCCTGGTCACTTCTATCTCAAGTAATTTTGGATTGATTTGTTTCATGATCCATTTGTTTGTTCTCCAAAGCCCCCAAGGGCAGGACAAAAAGCAATGGATGGGAACTAATCAAGGAGAGAAGCAACCTAGAATTAAGAAGAAATATCCTGACAGAGCAATTAACCAGTGGAACAACCTGCCTCCAGAAGTTGTGAATGCTCCAACACTGGAAGTTTTTAAGAAGAGACTGGACAACCATTTGTCTGAAATAGTATAGGGTTTCCTGCCTGAGCAGGGGGTTGACTAGAAGACTTCCAAGGTGCCTTCCAACTCTGTTTATTCTATTCCAGTGGTGGCGAACCTATGGCACGGGTGCCAGAGGCGGCACTCAGAGCCCTCTCTGTGGGCACGCGTGCCGTCGCCCCAGTCCTAGGCCTTCAGCTGGGTTTTATAAAACCTTTTTGCTTTAGACCTCCGCCGCCATGTGCAAAAAAAAAAAAAAAGGTTCAATCAGTCAATTTCAACTTCTCGCGGGAAAAAAAAGATCTTGCAAAGTTGGAATTGATTGATTGAACTTTTTAGTCCCACCCAGTCTGCCGTTACCACCGCAGCCACGCCCACGCCCCACGCCCACCCAATGGGCCACACCCACCCGGCACTCGACGATGCATAAGTGGGTTTTGGGTTGCAGTTTGGGCACTCAGTCTCTAAAAGGTTCGCCATCACTATTCTATTCTATTCTATTCTATTCTATTCTATTCTATTCTATTCTATTCTATTCTATTCTATTCTATTCTATTCTATTCTTGGCTTTCTCCAATATCAAAGTTCAAAAGCATCAATACTCTTCTTATCCTTCTTCAAATTCTAGCTTTCATTTCCCTAGTGTCTCATAGGGAATATCGTGGGTTTCCAACAGTGATCATGATTTTGATTTTTGCAGGTATACATACATCATATCAAGAACACCCAGACACTGCCTTAAATTGTTTTGTTTGTTGTTTTTTTTGTTTTAAAAAAACTGTAATAGAATTCTAGGACAAGATAAATGAAAACTAGCTGGTCAGAAACCAGGTTATAAAATCAGAGATTTAAAGAAACTCTCAGAAGTATGTGGAATATATGAAGTGCATAATTGTCCATATATTGTAATGTGTTGGAGCTTCTTCATTCTTTAGTTACTAACATACTTACTGCTCCTGGCTTGCTACTTCTGCTGTCTTTTTCCACATTGGGAAATCTTTTTGGAATCAAGGAGTTACACAACAACTTTTGATAACTATCCCATTGTTAATTTAGATAATCTTTCTGCTTCTGTTGGTTGAGGCATTAGTGTTGATCAATAAAGTGCATCTATGATGAGTTATCCTACAATTGAGAAATGTATTAAAGGAACAACTGCATCCATACTTTGATTCAATAAATATATATAATTTGTGTACTATGTACTGTTGTTTTCTGTGGTGATTGTGCCCACTGGGGGATAAATATCCGAGAAGGGACACAGTTATTTATCTTTTTCCCCCTTACAAGAAACCTCTACAGTTAAGAGATTGGACATGCCAGATTCTGTACATTTTGCATACAGTTACTAATGCAGTGTGGAAAGTTCTTTGTCAGCATAGAAGTATTTATTTAGTCCACTATTTAATAAAATCCTCAGCCCTTACTACAGTGTTTCACCATAATGCTTCTGAGGGGGAACTGGCCCTTGAGATCCAAGAAGAAATTTAAGCATATGAATAGAATAGAATAGAATAGAATAGAATAGAATAGAATAGAATAGAATAGAATAGAATAGAATAGAATAGAATAGAATAGAATAGAATACAGAGTTGGAAGGGACCTTGGAGGTCTTCTAGTCCAACCTCTGCTCAGGCAGAAACCCTATACCATTTCAGACAAATGGTTGTCCAATCTCTTCTTAAAAACTTCCAGTATTGGAGCAACCACAACTTCTGGAGGCAAATCGTTCCACTGATTAATTATTCTTTCAGGAAATTCCTCCTTAGTTCCAGGTTGCTTCTCTCCTTGGTTAGTTTCCATCCGTTGCTTCTTGTCCTGCCCTCAGGTGCTTTGGAGAATAGCTCGACTCCCTCGTCTTTGTGGCAACCCCATATATCAAGACAAGATGTTGGTGTTCTGTAGTGAAGAATTTGATAGGTAGAGAATTAGGGGAGGAAAAAGGCTGATCTAATGCAAATATTTGATTGCAGCAAAGGGGAACTATTGTACTGGAATATCCTGTCCTTCCTTTTCACCGTCTATGAGATCAACCATAATCCTAAACTGTTGGCCAACATCACCCTGGGTTACAATTTATTGGACAATTATTTTGATGCGAGGAGTACTTCTGAAGCCATGGCAGACCTGCTCTCAACTGGACAGACCAATATTCCAAACTACCACTGTGGGAGGCAGAACAGTTTGCTGGCAATCATTGAAGGGACTCATTCTGATACTTCTAAGCAGATTTCAACCATGTTGGACATCTACAAAATCCCACAGGTATGATGATAATGTCTGGCTGAAAAAAGCATGTTTATTGGTCTGAAGTTGGTCTGAAATATATTTGAAGTAGGTTTTGAAATAGGTTTTGAGGTAGTAAGAAGGGACTGGACAACCATTTGTCTGAAATGGTATCGGGTTTCCTGCCTGAACAGGGGGTTGGACTAGGACCTCCAAGGTCCCTTCTATCTCTTCTCTTCTCTTCTCTTCTCTTCTCTTCTCTTCTCTTCTCTTCTCTTCTCTTCTCTTCTCTTCTCTTCTCTTCTCTTCTCTCGTCTCGTCTCTTCTAGTCTAGTCTAGTCTAGTCTAGTCTAGTCTAGTCTAGTCTAGTCTAGTCTAGTCTAGTCTAGATGGGGCAGAAACTGGTTTGCATTTTGAGTCCAACATTATCCATAAGCAAAGATCATAAATCATAAGTAAGACTTGAATCCCATTTTAATAAAGATACTACAGGCTATAGAGTTCTTGATGCTAAGAAGCAATATTTGCAGTAGTGTAGGTCAAGTTAAGTGTTTTTTTAAATTCATTTTATTAATAGTGCCTTATCTTCGCCAATCATGATTACAATTTGGATTGTTAAAAGTAAAAGGAAGAAATATAAAGTTGGCTAATTTGATTAAAAGAGTATGTTGTTATCTCTGTTAACCCTCTATGGACTTTTGCTGATCAAGGCTTTAAGTATTTGTTTATAGACAAGTTTTGGGAAATGGGGAAAAAGGGATAATTTGTTGTATTTTAAGGAAGTGGATAAGTTATTAAAATTGTTTATGCTTCTTGTGATGAAGTAGGAGGTCAATTCTTTATATATTTCCTTTACTATATTTTATGTTTTCTTTTTTATTTCTAGTTTTTCTTTCCTGCGCTTTCTAATTTTTGTATTAGTTTTTATCTTTTAGTGGTAATTTTTATTAAATTACTATTTAAAATATTGGATGCTACAATCCTGCTTGCACCTAAGAAGAAAAAGGAGGGGGGGAATGGTCTTGCTAGGAAATGCCAGTCTTTTATTTCTTGGATACAAGCTTTCACCCAAGGATCCTGCAAGAGCTATATTTAATCAATAGAGTAGAGTAGAGTAGAGTAGAGTAGAGTAGAGTAGAGTAGAGTAGAGTAGAATAGAATAGAATAGAATAGAATAGAATAGAATAGAATAGAATAGAATAGAATAGAATAGAATAGAATAGAATAGAATAGAATAGAATAGAATAGAATTAACAGAGTTGAAAGGGACCTTGGAGGTCTTCTAGTCCAACCCCCTACTCAGGCAGGAAACACTATACCATTTCAGACAAATGGTTGTCCAATCTCTTCTTAAAAACTTCCAGTGTTGGAGCATTCACAACTTCTGGAGGCAGGTTGTTCCACTGATTAATTGTTCTCACTGTCAGGAAATTTCTCCTTAGTTCTGGGTTGCTTCTCTCCTTGATTAGTTTCCATCCATTGCTTCTTGTCCTTCCCTTAGGTGCTTTGGAGAATAGCTTGGCAACTCCTGTTGGAACATGCTATCATGTCACTCCTAGTCCTTCTTTTCATTAAACTAGGCATACCCAAGTGTGGCCTTACCAAGGCATTATAAAGTGGTATTAACAGTTCACAAGATCTTGATTCCATCCCTCTGTTAATGCAGCTTAGAACTGTGTTGGCTTTTTTGGCAGCTGCAGCACACAGCTGGCTCATATTTAAGTGATTGTCCACTAGGACTCCAAGATCCCTCTCACAGTTACTACTATTGAGTGAGGTACCCTTTTTGTATCATGAGGTCAATAAATCATTTACTTAGGACTCCTTAATGCAAGCAAGCATTTATCTGAGGTTTGTCCTAGAAGCCAGGAACTAAGGCAAAACCTGTCTTATTCCTTCCTCTGTAGATCAGTTATGGTTTTGTTTCTCAGACTCTGAATGAGAAAAAGCAGTTCCCGTTCATGTACCGGATGGTCCCCAAAGAAGAACATTTCTACCAAGGGATTGCCAAGATGCTCCTGCATTTCGGATGGAATTGGATCGGTCTCGTTACTCCAGACTCTGAAAATGGAGAGAAATTCATCAGGACCTTGGTCCCGGTGCTCGTTCAGAATGCAATTTGTGCAGCTTTCACATACCGCACCCCAGTTTTAACCAAAGAAAGAATTAGCTTTGCATTCGAAGTATTCCATCTTTGGAACAAAGTCAGTGTGCTGATTTATTATGGAGAATATCGTTTTTTCTACGGTACAATATGGCTTATGCAAGCTATAATTGAAAAATTCGTCAGGCCCATTGTGGGTAAAGTCTGGGTCACCACAGCTTCATGGGACCTCTCCTTGAACTTAGATCTTGGGATTCTGCTTTCCCAGCAAACACATAGCTTCTTTTCCTTCTTAATCCACAGAAACAAAGAAGTGAACTATGATGCGTCTCTGGAAATTTTAAGGTATTTGAACCATTTTCAAAAGAAGGCATTTAACTGCTTATATTCAAGGCATGGGCTTTCGAGGAGAGGAAGGATGCAGTGTCAAGAGAAGGAAAATCTGGAGTCACTGCCTAAAGAGGTGGTTGAAAAAAACCTGTCTCTAGACAGCTACAACATATATAGCATCCTCCAAGCTCTGGCACATGCCTTAAATGCTGCACATTTATCTAAATTCAGACAGAAGACAATGGTCCACAATGGCAGGCACAGTCCATTGAGAATTCAGTCATGGCAGGTATTGATTTTTCCTTCTCATCTATTGCTGGGAAAAAAAATCAGTAGACAGTTAGAACAATTAATCAGTGGAACAACCTGCCTCCAGAAACTGAGAATGCTCCAACACTGGAAGTTTTTAAGAAGAGACTGGACAACCATTTGTCTGAAATGGTATAGAGTTTCCTGCCTGAGCAGGGGGTTGGACTAGAAAACCTCCAAGGTCCCTTCCAACTTTATTATTGTTGTTGTTATTATTATTATGTTTGAAGAGTAACAGGGACAGGATCAGGGCTGAATAATCTGAACTGGTTCCTTCTTTTTGAATACTGATATAATTTTTCCCATCGTTCCAGCTTCACTCTTTCCTAAGAAATGTCCACTTTTACAATACTTCCCTAGATGGTGTGTATTTGGATGAAAAAGAGGAACTGGTTGCTGCCTATGACATCATGAAATGGATAGTGTTTCCCAACCACTCCCTTGGAGCAGTTAAGTTTGGGAAGATAGACAAACAAAGGGGATTTGATGAGATGAAATTCACTCTTTACCAGAATCCCAGAATCTGGACCAAGAGGTTTAACCAGGTAGGGACTAATGGAGACATTTTTGATGCATTTTTAATTCATGTAGACTAAAGGTGAAGATATCAATAAGATATTTCTTGGGGCCCATAGACTTTCCCTCTGATGTTTGCTCTCTGTTGTGGCAAGGAATCATTTAGGTAACCAGTCCTGTTGACTGATGAGGGGCCTGTTTCCCAGGCTTCAATCACTTCCCTGGCTGTTTTTGTGCCTGCTCATCCAACAATCTTAGTAGCTGCAAAACCGAATGTCCTTCTTGATTGCAATGTGAGGCTACCAATGAGTTTGGTTCTGCTCGCCTGGGAACTTGAACACACTAAAAGCACTGCAGGTCACCCAACTGAAGATTGCTATTGGTTCATTTTCACTTTGTTTCTTATGGCAATTTTCTTCTTGTTTCCTTCTCAAACTCTAATACTAACCAAGTACAAACTCTTGATTTGGAAATTTATTAGGGACTCTGACTTAGAACTTCCCCAGTGAAGTTTTGCTGGTCACACTCTCCTCTCTTCTGTTCCCTTGGCAAACTCCTGTTGGCTCTCCCTGCTCACTTGATCATAAGGGATGCAGAAGCTACCTAATTTTGGGTGGACAGCCACTCTGAGTCTTCTATTTCTCTCTATAATTTCCATGATCAGCACCTAACACTATTTCATGTACCTTGTTTTAGATCCTTCCTCAGTCCAGATGTACTAAAAGCTGTCTCCCTGGACAGGCCAAGGTGGTTTTGGAAGGAAAGGCGCCTTGCTGCCATGCTTGTGCCTTGTGTGCAGAAGGAGCCATCTCCACTCAGGAAGGTGGGTAACCCCTGAGGAGGGGGGATTCTCCATCCACATCCAGAGATTCTCACTAGTGACTGTGGGCCTGTCAGTCATTCTGAGCCCTGTTACTGAAAAAGGGACCCTGTAATCCTAGATGAAAATAGAGATTAATTTATTCATCCATTTGTTTAATTTATAAGCTGCCACCTCTAACACAACCACGGGCATCCTCTAATATAATTTCAAGGCAATATAACTGAACAATATAAAAAGAGCATTGAAGAAAAAATAAATAAAAAGCAGGTTTCCAGAAAAATAACATTACCTCAAATAAACCACTCCTCTCCAAGGCTTGCCTGAGGAAGGGCAGGTTTTGGACCATATGAACCTGGGGTGGAGGGATGGATGTTATTCCAAAAGGCAAGCGATACACCAAAGAAGGTGCAATTCTAGGGTTCCAACAGGTGGCACTTTTTAATCAATGAAACTGCAACATACCGTACCAACTCTGTTAAATCAGATAGAATGAGCAGCAACCGAAGGAGACAGATAGTCCCTCAGATAACCGGGCTCTACACCATGAAGGGACACACACACACACAGAGAGAGAGAGAGAGAGAGAGAGAGAGAGAGAGAGGAAAGAGGGAGAAAGAAAGAGAAAGAAAGAAAGAGAAAGAAAAAGAGAGAAAGAAAAAAGAGAAAGAAAAAGAGAGAAAGAAAAAAGAGAAAGAAAAAGAGAGAAAGAGAAAGAAAGAGAGAGAAAGAGAGAGAAAGAGAGAGAGAGAAAGAGAAAAAGAAAGAGAAGTCATCATGCAATAGTTAATTAGCCAACTGCCTGATGGAAAAAGTGTTCTTTATGGATGGAAGAGAAATCCTCATTACCATTGAATGAATGAATGAATAAGTTCTTCTATATATAAGTTCTATTGCATACTGCTTGAGTGTGATATACTTTTAATGCAAATCTTAGAAACAAACATTTTAAATGCCATATGCTTGATAGACAGGAGGCAGATTTTGAAGCTATTTGACGCATGAAGTTTTATATATGATTTGAAGAAAGATGAACAACCAACTAAAGTATCTTTTAGCAAAGTTTTCTAGGAGACAATGAGAAGAAGCCAGTATAGTAAATTAACTAGTAGAGGTTAGATTGCCACATTTTAAGTCACCATTTACAAAGTACAAAGTCCATTTTCAGGCCGGTAGCTGCAACACTTGAAAGCAATTGCAAATAAGGGTCGTGCAAAAAAAAAGGAAGAATGGTGCTTGCCTGGCATCACGAGAGAAAAGGGAGTGCAAACTCCAGGCTTTTCCCTCTGCAAACCCGGCGCTCTGATCTCCAAGACAGGCGCGCAGCGGGAGGATAAGGTTGGCCTGGTAGTGCAGGTGCTACGGCCTCGGACTGGTCTCCAGTAAGGGGGTAAAGGGAGAGAGTGCTGCTTCGTAGAAGGACCACGCTGGGGGGGGGGGCGCTGTCACTTCCTCCCCCCCCAAGTTCCTGGCGTGGGGTCCTTCCAGGGAAAAGGTCTTTGGTACAGCTGTTCTGGATTGGACAGCTGGGAGCCTCTTTGCATGAAACTCCCATCTAGTGGTTCCTGCCTGCAATGGAAGGCAGAAAATTGAAGGAGGGGAGCTTGGGATGAGAGGAGAGATGGGGGATGGGAAGGGGAGAGGGGAGTCAATAGCTTTTCTGCTTTGTTTCATAGAGAATGGAATGGAATGGAATGGAATGGAATGGAATGGAATGGAATGGAATGGAATGGAATGGAATAGGAATAGAATGTTGTGATTCCTCGCCAGCCAGTGGATCCGGCAGCTGAGTCTGAGGAATCAGAGGAGGAGGAGGGGCCTGGAGTGACATTAGAGTCAGAGGAAGGCTCTGAGGAGCTCCAAGACTTACAGTCGGACAAGGAGCTGGCCCCTCTACTCGCGCTCAGGCTGAGACACAGCTGTGCCGGGAGCCTGAGTTGGACAGTGATGAAGAACAGTTGGGACAAATCACGGATGCACAAATGCGCAGGAAAGAGAAGCGAGTAGGACAGAGGAATGCAATGAGGCGGCTCCAAAGGCAAAGGAGAAGGCATTAGGAAGCCACGCCTTGGCTGAATTATAAAAGGGAAGGTGTGGGAGGTGCTGGTTGCTGAAGGCAACCGTTCGTGTTGAGGATCGAGTTTCTGTGGACTGTGTTTGTTTGCCTTGGACATTGACTCAGGTCTGTGAGAATAAAAGGGGTTGGTTTTTTCTTGCGGTTCCTGCCTGTTTCTTGGAAGAGGGGTTTCTCCTTGTGAGCATAACAAGGACTCACGTAGGCTGGGACAGAACATAGACTAGACTAGACTAGACTAGACTAGACTAGACTAGAACAGAACAGAACAGAACAGAACAGAATATGCTGGAGAAAATCTGTATATATGATTGCCGAGATTCAACATCAGCCGGATAATAGTCATCATGTTTACTGTTAATAAGGCAAAGATTCATTTATTAAGATGCTATGCTGCTAAATCTTTCCAGACTCACAGTGGCTTATCACAATGGGAGTTGAGGTGGTGCAGGGAGGTAAAATTTAATTTCCTGCTTAGTTCTCCATATCTCATCAGAATTTTCTCCCAAGGTTTATTCTGAGCCCAGGATGTGAGTTCTACATCATTACAGCAAGGACATTGTAGAAAAGCAATAGCACTCAGATGAAATTTGGTCAATATTATTGCTTAAATTAAGCAGTTCGTTTGCTTTAACTTACCATACTTTAAAAATAATGCATTGCTCACACTATGTACAGTGTTCCATAGGATTAATAAGAGCCCTGGTGGTGTAGTGGCTAACTCTACCCACAGCCAGGAGTTCGATTCTCACTGGCTCAAGGTTGATTCAGCCTTCCATCCTTCCGAGGTCGGTAAAATGAGGACCCAGATTGTTGGGGGCAATAGACTGACTCTGAAAACTGCTTAGAGAAGGCTGTAAAGCACTGTGAAGCGGTATATAAGTCTAAAAGATGCTTTTCCAGGAGGCAAGTGGACTTTCTTGTTTTTCCTTTGCAGACGTTTTGCGTCTCATCCAAGAAGCTTCTTCAGCTCTAACTGGATGGTGGGGAATGAAAGGATTTATATTCCTTGCAGACAGCTGGTCATTTGCATTCTTTTAGAGAGTTGTTGAGGCCACCTGGAGGTTTATCTGTGTCCAGGTGGCCTCAACAACTCTCTAAAGCAGACATGTCAAACTCGCGACGTCACGTGACGTCGCGCGACGTATCGGGACTGTTTTGCCATTGCCGGCAATGGGGTGGGTGCGGCTTCAGTGTAATACCCCTGCTCTAAAGGAATGAAAATGACCAGCTGTCTGCAAGGAGTATAAATCCATTTTTCACCGTCTGAAGAAGCTTCTTGGATGAGAAGCGAAACATCTTCAAAGAAAAACAAGAAAGTCCAATTGCCTCCTGAAAAAGCATCTTTGGGACAACTATGACCTGGATGACTGAGAATCTCCATAGATCTATAAGTCTAAGTGCTGTTGCTATTTTGTTCTGAATGACATTAGCAGTTTCCATGGCTTTTACAGTAATTATTTTAATTTAAGGAGGCATAGAATTGATGCTAGTGATTCTAAAACCATTCATCAACTTCTTCTTAGATGCAAGTGATTGCCACAAATGTCCAGAAGATCAGCATCCAAACAAAGGCCAATATCAATGTGTCCCTAAGATTGTAACTTTCCTGTCTTATGAAGAATATTTGGGCATCATCCTGGCTTCCTTGGCCTTATCCTTCTCATTAATCACCACCTTTGTGTTAGGAATCTTCATTAAATTTCTACAAACTCCAATCGTTAAAGCAAATAACCGGAACCTTTCCTATATCCTCCTCATTTCCCTCCTGCTTTCCTTCTTGACCTCCTTTCTGTTCATTGGCCAGCCAAAGAAAGTTACTTGTCTTCTCCAACAAACAATGTTTAGCATTATCTTCACAGTTGCTGTTTCTTCAGTTTTGGCCAAAACATTAATGGTGGTGTTGGCCTTCCTGGCTACAAAACCGGGAAACAAGGTCCAGAGATGGTTGGGAAAGAGTTTAGCCAACTCTATTGTTTTTTCTTGCTCTGGTGTCCAAACTCTCATCTGTATCATCTGGTTGGGGGTTTCTCCTCCATTTCCTGAGTCTGACATGCACTCCCAGCCTGAAGAGATTGTCCTGAAGTGCAACGAAGGCTCTGTCACAATGTTTTACGGTGCCCTTGCTTACATGGGCTTCCTGACCGCCATTTGCTTCACGGTGGCTTTCCTGGCCAGGAAGCTGCCTGGGGCCTTCAACGAAGCCAAGCTGATCACCTTCAGCATGCTGGTCTTCTGCAGTGTCTGGATCTCCTTCGTGCCCACCTACCTGAGCACCAAAGGGAAGTACATGGTGGCTGTTCAGGTCTTCTCCATCTTGGCCTCCAGTGCTGGCCTGCTGGGCTGCATCTTCATTCCCAAGTGCTACATTATCATCTTGAGGCCTGATTTGAACACAAAAGAACAAATAACAGGAAAAAAGTAAGCATATCAACATTTTTTAAAAATAAAATAAAATAAACCTCCTTAATGCTTTATAATCTGATTTGTTCCTTTGCTCTAAACCCGGTGGACTGGCACTGGGCCACAGCATGCCAGAAACCGGTCCGTGCAAACAAGCAAAGCCCCATCCGTGGGATGCAGGCAGTACATGAAACCACGCCCCCTCCGGTCCGCAGAAAAACCTCTCTCCACGGAACCGGTCCCTGGTGCTCCAAGGGTTGGGGACCTCTGCTCTAAACTGCATCCCCAGTTTGGCTTCCACTTAAAACTATAGTCATGTTAAGAGTTCCAATGCTGTTTGTAGGAAACAGTTCCTCTTTTCAATCAAACTAAGAGTCTGGAAGGCATATCTTGTTGGGGAAAGGACCCCAGTTTGAAGAAAAGTGAGTGGCCTTCAGCTGTCCCCTGTGAGCAGTAATTCTAGTATAGCAACAAGGTATTAAAGGACCTTTTCAAACTAAACTTTGCAGCCAGCCTTCTCAACTTCCTTGGTGATTGATAGACCCTGATAGGTTTCAGAGGGAGCTGGGAGTTTTACCTGAGAATCCTCTGCAAAGTCCTGCAGAGACCCTAGTTACTACTTGGATTAAGAAGGTGACTGAGGTCCTAGACTGTATTGTGTCCAAGCAGACTCTCTTGACCCATGGATCTTGTCATTCCCAAGTGTCCCAAAGATGTTTTTCAGGAGGCAACTGGACTTTCTTGTTTTTCTTTGAAGAGGTTTTCCTTCTCATCCAAGAAGCTTCTTGGATGGTGGGGAATGGAAAGATTTATACTCCTTGCAGACAGCTGGTCATTTGCCTTCTTTTAGATAGTTGAGGCCACCTGGAGGTTTATCTGAGTTGTCAGAGTCACCTGAGTAGTGCAAATGGGTGTGCAGCCTTCTTGGAACTGTTGAAAAGGACTGTTTGGTAGACTGGAGATGGATGATGTCATATCCCTCAACATCATCTATCTCCAGTCTACAACACAGTTTTTTCAGCAGTTCCAAGAAGGCTCCACACACATTTGCACCACTCAGGTGATCCTGAGGACACAGATAAATCTCCAGGGGGCCTCAACAACTCAAAAAGAATGCAAATGACCAGCTGTCTGCAAGGAATATAAATCCTTCTATTCTCCACCATCCAGTCAGACTGAAGAAGCTTCTTAGATGAGAAGCGAAATGTCTTCAGAAAAAGAACAAGAAAGTCCAGTTGCCTCCTGAAAAAGCATCTTTGAGAGAGATGAAATGGATTAAGAGATAATTAGAGCAACACAGGCAGAAGACAAAGAGCTAACTTTAGCAAGCATGGGTAAGAGCTGCTATCAAAGCCTATTTTATTGTGATTTGTGTGGCAAAGCACAAATACATCTCTGCACAAATGATGTCTGCAGATTATCACCCAGTGGGGCTTTTTATGTGACCCAATTGCTCCTGCAGAAGAAAGACTTGGAGGTTCAGCTGCAGGGTGTGCTAAAGATTTTCCTGAATTTATGGCAAGATAAAGTTGCTTGGATTTGTTTATGAATATTGGCCCAGTAGAGATGCCCAGAATATATCTTTGCCCAGTTATCTGGGAACAGTTTGACCCTATAGCTCCTGAGGAAAGATCTATGGATTATGAGCTTGGCCATCTGTGCTTTAGATCCATGTCCCCTTGCCAGCTGGTTAAGACCTTCTGGATGGTAACATGAGGGTGGGGCTGGCAGTGGTAAGTGCTTCTTTGGTGAAAGGAGTGGTGCCTCAATACTTTAAGGTGGCTTTGGTTCACCCCTTTCTTAAGAAGCCATCACTAGCTTCCACCCAGATGGAGAACCTTCATCCTATCTCCAATTTACCCTTGTTGGGGATGACAATTTGGTCACACTGCAGCTTCAGGGGATCCTCGATGAAGTCAGGATTCACACCTGGATATGAAATGGAAACTATTAGTCATGCTTTTTGATGTTCTCTGATGGGAACAAGATAGTGGTAGTGTGTCAATTTTCACTCTGCGTAACCTGTCAGAGGCTTTCAATACCATCAACCATGATATCCTTCACAAATGGCTACATGGGTTGGGAGTGGGGGCACTGTGTTGTCCTGATTCACTTCCTTCCTTCAAGACTATTTTCAGGTGGTATTGATCAAGGTTAAGAGGTCCAATGCCCAGCCCCTGGGGTCCTTGTGGGCTCCTTGCCTAACAATGTTTGGCACAATGTTGGTCAGCCTGAGGACCCTGAATGGAGACAGGATCAATCAAGTGTTGGTTTGATTGTGTTGCTGCTGCCACTGGGGGAGGGGGGTATGGATTTTTATGTTATGGATCTTAAATGTTGTAAGGTGCCTGGAGTCACCTGTGTGTGATTTGGGGGGGGGGCGTATACATTAGTTTAATAAAATAAATAAAATTTTGCATCATTGATTGCTGGGTTTTGGTAAAACAGTAGTCCTTGCTTAACCATGGTGACTGGGACCAGCAACTCCTTTGCTAAGCCACATAGTCGTGAAGTCTAACACCGTGTGATTGTGCCAACTAACTGGAATTGTGGAATCCCTGTTGCCATCATGAAGGGAATCCCATGCAGTCACAGTGTCCCTCGGATGTGTGGTCATTATTTAAGACCTTCTGCCAGCTTCTCCATTGTCTTTGCTTGATGGACACCAGCAGTGAAAGCGGAGATTGGTAACTATATAAACTGAATATATAGATTCCATACATTCCCTGTAGAGACCCATGCCACCTCTTTGGGTGGTGGCACCTGGAGGAGGGCTTCATTGGATAACCTGAAGTCTGGGTAGGTATATATAGGAGAAGTTACTTCTTCAGACAACCAGATCCTACATTGTGGTCAAAACCAGCATTTTGAATTTGGTCTCAAAAAAGGACTACTATATCAGCCAGTGTAGGTAGTGAAGAAGTGATAAAATATGCTTATTTTTTTTTGCCTGTCGCAGCAAGTGTCTCTTTCTGGGATCTCTTTCAATGGCATTACAGGTAGTCCTTGACTTATGACCACAATTGAGCCCCAAATTGATGCTGCCAAGTGAAACATTTGTTGAGTGGTTTTAGCCCCGTTTTACGACTTTTCTTGCCACCATTGTTAAATGAATCATTGCAATTGTTGAGTTAGAAATAGCAATAGCACCTGAGTCTTATATACCACTTCACAGTGCTTTTACAGCCATCTCTAAGCGGTTTTACAGAATCAGCTTATTGCCCTCAACCCATCTGGGTCCTCATTTTACCGACCTTGGAGGATGGAAGGCTGAGTCAACCTTGAGCCAGTCAGGATCAAACTGCCAAACTGCAGTCAGCAGAAGTAGCCTGCAGTACTACATTCTAACCACTGCGCCATCACGGCATAGCTAATAGGTGGGGGTTTCTTTTGCTGCAAAATGGCAAAAAAAAAAGTTGCACATTGTGGTCACATGACCACAAGATGCTACAATCAGCCACAAATGCCAAGCCAGTTGCCAACAATGCCCCAAATGCAATCATGTGACTGCAGGGGAGAGGGGTGGCAGTAATAACTTTAAGGACGGGTCCTAATTTTTGAAGTCCATTGTAACTTTGAATGGTTATTATGTGACTGGCCGTACATCAAGGATTACCTTTATAATTAAAAAACCCCCAACAACTCTAGGTTATCAAACTGGATTTATTAAAAGGAGAAAGACCAGGCTGTAAAAAACTTTGGCAACTGGATATGTATATTTTAGCATTTCGTTTATTTCTACCTCCATCAGGGTGAGGATTCCCTGAGTCTCCTGCTGTCTACTGAGGTAGTGGGGAGGTATTATCAGCTAAATAAAGCAACATGATAAAGATTTTCTGATCCTGAAATATTTTGTAAGCTATTTTCTCTCACAAACTCGGAGAAGTTCATTGCAGTTGCCCTTGAGCCATGTCTTGCTTTGGTTCCTGACAGGATCATGGAATGAGAGAACAGATGAGTTGAGATGGACCTTAGAGGTCATCTTGTTCAACACCCAGTCCAATCCCAGAACATCCCTGGTGTTTCTTCCATCATTGAACAGCTCTTGTCATTAAGAGACACTTTCTGTCTTCTGGATAAATTCTACATAAATCAACCAATTTTCTACATGACAGAACTGGAGATACTTAGAAAACAATTGTCATGTTACTGCAATCCAGGTGCTAAGTAGGCCCAGTGTCAAGCTTAAAGCGTGTGCACAATATTGCTATCATTACTGCTTCTTAGCTTGCCAACGCACTCAGGAGGAAAAGAGAGGGGGGGGGGAAATGGAATGCAGAATCCAAACAACAAAAAAACCAACCGTATGAACCAAGGACGTTTCAACAGGTGTTTGCCAATAAACAAAGATACTTTCCTATAACAATATTTTAACACTTGAACAATGTGACCTGCACTCATAGGGGGAGGGAGAATTCTATATTTTAATGATAGCAGTTTGCGTGGGAAATAACCAGAGCTGGTTTTGCTGTCATTCGTGCCGAAATGATGTACTCAATAAAGTTTTGCACAAAGAGATTGGATCATCTCATCGATGCTTACTTGGTTGGGTTCGTTAGTCAGAACATTGACACCCAGTGGCTCTAGCTACTACCCATAAGCCTTTCCATTCTGGCCTTTTGTCATCTTAGTTACTCTCCTCTAGACATGTTCCAGTTTGTCACAATTTTTCCCGAAACATGTGAATTATTTTTGAGAGGGGAAATGGATTGCTTTAGCTAAAGCTTTCCTTACACTCAATCTATTGATACAATTTCTTCTCTGAGGGAATACTTTTATGAGAAGCAAGTTTGCTATTGAAGGAAATTCCAAATTAAGTGCTTATTAATTAATGGATTAATTCATCGATCAATCAATTCATCATGAATTGATTAATCATGTTTCTGAAGTACCACAATTCATCGACAACATTCATACGGCTTTCCCCTTCCATGGATCTTTTTATGAGAAGTAAGGTTACTGCTCATACTGAAGCTCTTTCCACACTCCATGCATTTATAGGGTTTTTCTCCTGTGTGGGTCCTTCTATGGCAAGTTAGAGAATAGCTAATACTAAAACTTTTTCCACACTCCATGCATTTATAGGGTTTCTCACCGGTGTGGGTCCTTCTATGGCAAGTAAGGGAAGAACTTATAGTGAAGCTCTTTCCACATTCCATGCATTTATAGGGTTTCTCTCCTGAGTGGATCCTTTTATGGGAAGTAAGATCACTGCTAGTACTGCAGCTCTTTCCACACTCCATACATTTATACGGTTTCTCTCCTGTGTGAGTCCTTTTGTGGGAAGTAAGGGAACTGTTCATACTGAAGCTCCTTCCACATTCGGTACATTTATAGGGTTTCTCCCCACTGTGAATTCTTTTGTGGGATGTAAGATTACTATTCTGAGTAAAACTCTTTCCACAGTCCACACATTGATAGGGTTTCTCTCCAGTATGAATTGTTTTATGGGAAGTAAGGGAACTACTCTTACTAAAGCATTTGCCACATTCCATGCACTTATATGTTTTCTGTCCTGTGAGGATCTTTTTATTGGAAAAACTCTTACCAAAGTTTTTTCCACACTCTACATGTTTTGATGTTTTTGGACCACTGTGAATCCTTTTGTGGGAAGTAAGGTTACTGCTCATGCAGAAGCTTTTCCCACATTCCACGCATTTGTACGGTTTTTCCCCTGTGTGGATCCTTTTATGAGAATTTAGAGAACTGTTCATACTGAAACTCTTCCCACACTCCACACATTTGTAAGGTTTCACTCCTGTGTGGATTGTTTTATGAAAGGTAAGGGAGTAGTTCCTATTGAAGCACTTTCCACACTCTGTGCATTCATAGGGTTTTTCTCCTGAATGAATCCTTTTATGGGAAGTAAACGAACTCAACCCTCTAAAGCATTTTCCACACTCCGTGCATTTAAATGGTTTTTCGCCTGAGTGGAGTCTTTTATGAGTGGTAAAGGAACTCAATCCATTGAAACTCTTCCCACACTCCATGCATTTATACGGCTTTTCCCCAGTGTGGATCCTTTTATGGGAAGTAAGGTAACTGTTCATACTGAAGCTCTTTCCACACTCTGTGCATTTATACGGCTTCAGTCCAGTGTGGATTGTTTTATGAGATGTAAGATGACTGCTCTTGCGGAAGCTTTTTCCACACTCCAGGCATTCATAGGGTTTCTCTCCAGAATGGATCCATTTATGGGAAGTAAGATTATAATTCCTGCAGAAGCTCTTTCCGCATTCCGTGCATTTATATGGTTTTTCTACCATGTGGATCCTTTTATGGGCATTAAGATTACTGTTCTTGCTGAAGCTTTTCCCACACTCCATGCATTTATATCTTTTATCTATACTGTCAAAATCTTGGTGTAAAGTAAGAAGAAGGTTCCAACTACATTTTTTATCATCGTCCCTGCATGCATATGGAGAGATGAGGGATTTCTCCATGTCTCTATTTAACTGGCTTCTCTTGGGACTTTCTGGTCTGCACTGGTTTCCAAATCTCTCTCTTCTGATTTCAATTTCAAGAGATTTTGAAAAGTCCACAACTTGCTTTGTATAATTCTCGGTCTCCAGCCCATCACCTGCTTGGTACAAAAAGAAAGATAAAGTTTCATGAGATACGAATATAGGATATCCGTACAGAAATGGTATGAAGATTTTAGCTTTTCCTACAAGCAGTGCAGATACAATACTCTCCTTTTCCATAGACAGAAAAATACCAGATCAGAATTTTGTTTATGAAATAAATCAGCTAGCTACTTTTTTTTATTACTAGAATAGCAATAGCACTTAGACGTATATACTGCTTCACAGTGCTTTACAGCCTTCGCTAAGTGGTTTACAGCAGGGCTTTTCAACCTGTGGTACCTGTACCACCTGTGGTACATTAACGAGTGGCAGGTGGTACACAGCCCTGCCTAGCCAAGTGTACTGGGGGAGGGAAAGAGCCAGCACAGGCAAGGACTTACAGTGAGAGAGTCCTCTGGAGCTGCAGAGTGGCTGGGGTGAGGTAAAGGCCCCAGGCTCACTTCTGGCTCACCCTCCCCCATGAGAAAGAGGGAGGAGATGGAGAGTGGAAGGATTCTTATGTGCTTTTGTGACTTTGAAGTTCTGAGATTTGTGCAATGTGGGCTTTGTGTTCTTAAGGAGTGTTTGGCAATTTCTATTTGGCTGATGGCTGATGTCTTGTGTTAGCTTCTATTGCTCTGCTATTGTTAGCTGTAAGTTTTGCTGCAAGGGATTTTGAAGTATTTTCCTCCTGAATGGATTTTGCCTTTACTTATGAATGGAGACATTTGGGGAGGCTGCCTTAGCCAGCAGCCAATACTTACTACGTTTTTTCTTCTTCTTCCTTACTTTCCTTTCTAGCCAGTAGCTAATTCTTAAAGGGGAATGTGCCCTTTTAAGCTAGTTCACTCAGCAGTTTGTCTTTTCTGTTTCTGGAGGCTTTTCCTTGTTTGATGAATATATGGAAGAGAAAAAATATGGGGTTTTTTTTTCTTCAAATTCTTCCTTCAGAAGGAGGTGGGCATGAGAAAGAGGGAGGCAGGGAAGGAGGGAGGGAGGGAAGTCCTGCCTTAGCACTTGGCCACCAGCAGCCCTGCCATTGACTTTACTTGTCAAAAGGTTGCAAAAGGGGATCACATGACCCTGGGACACTGTGACCATCATAAATATGAATCAGTTGCCAAGCATCCAAATATAAATCACATGACCCTGGGCATGCTGCAATGGTCATTAGTGTGAAAATGGTCATAAGTCATTTCAGTGCAATTGCAACTTTGAACAGGGTTTTTTTTTGGTCATCAAGTTTTTTACACCTTGCTAGGTGGTACTCGAATATTGCCATATCCTAAAAGTGGTACAATCGGTGAAAAGATTGAAAAGCCCCGGTTTACAGAGTCAGCATATTGCCCCCAACAATCTGGGTCCTCATTTTACCAACTTCGGAAGGATGGGAGGTTGAGTCAATCTTGAGCCAGTGAGAATCGAACTGCTGGCAGTTGGCAGAATTAGCCTGCAGTACTGCATTCTAACCACTGTGCCACCACAGCTCATATATCTTCCAATACTACTGAGCCCAGAGGAAAGAAACTCCCTTACCTAAAGAGACCACATTGTTTGCATTTTCCAGCGTCACCTCCTTGTATAGAGATTTTTGTTCGCAATTCAACATGGCCCACTCCCCCTCGGAGAACAGCACCGCTATATCTTCAAAGGTTATGGGCTCCTAACACAGAAAGAAAACATTCCCAATTAAGTGGATATTTCAGGAACTTATCAAGTCTTCTAGCTTAATGGAAATAACTTAAACGATTCTGTAGAATCTTCAATATCCTCCAGGAATTAGAAAAGTGGAAACTGCTCATGATTCAAAAGCTGGCTAGAAGGATTTAAATAAAATAAAGGAGATGGCACTGGAAATGAGATTTGAACCATTAAGGATGGAGTAGGAATCTCTTTGTAAAAATCACATTGGTACTAGAAGATCTCACTCCTACCTGAGTTGGAAGTACAACCACTGTATCTGTTCCAACACAATGAAGAGACGTTTCCACAGATAGCATCACTGTTGTACCATTTGCCAAGATAGAGATAAAAAACAAATAATTACATGTTTTAAAAACATCTAGCACAGTTTGGTCTGGTAGTTAAGACATCAGACTAGAAACTTGGAGTCCATGAGTTCTAGTACCACCTTAGCCGTGAAAGCCAGCATGGGTGACTTTGAGACAGTCATTCTCTCTCAGCCCAACCCATCTCACAGGGTTGTGGTTGTGGGAAAAATAGGAGGAAGAACATGTGTTGGGTATGTTCACCCTGTACTTATTTGTAAAAATAATAAAAGTGGGATACAAATTTAAAAAAATGCTAAATACAATGGCCTTCTTACATACAGAGCTAAAGTTTTTTTTTCTTTTTAAGACCCTATAATCTCTTAATTCGGGATAGACCTGAGGTGACAATCGAATCGAATCGAATCGAATAATAGAGTTGGAAGGGACCTTGGAGGTCTTCTAGTCCAACCCCCTGCTCAGGCAGGAAACTATGCCATTTGGGACAAAAATAGAATACAGCTGAGGATTTTACTGGCCGGATGCCCTTCCTGATGCTATATCTGTCTGTACCTAGGATTGAACTCTCAGCTTTCCAAGTGGGAGGCGAGCGTCTTCACCACTAGGTTACCACGCCACTCATATAGAGAGCTGAAGTATTTTTGCAAAACAAGATCATGAAGAGTTCAGGCATTATGGACATTATGGACCAGAAGAGCCTTCCTTTACCTGAAGATGGAGCCAGAGGTGGTTTCTCCTGGGAGATTCCCTCCAAGACCAGCTCCTGAGGAGGATATGTTTCACAATGTTCAATGGCCATCTCAATGAAGGGCTTCTGCGCCTGGAACAATAGTCAAGAAAAAAAGGAAGACTGCATTACTCCCTAGTGCAGACATGTCAAACTCGCGACATCATGTGATGTCGCGCGACGTATCGGAGCTTTTTCCCCATTGCCGGCAATGGGGTGGGCGCGGTTTCGTCGTGACGCGTCCGGACTGTGGGCCGGCAGTTTGACACCCCTGCCCTAGTGCTTCGAACACCACACTCCACCTTCATATTGTCAAGACTGATTCGCCTTTTCACCTAGATTTTCTCTCCTGCTCATATCTTGACGGTGGAATGCAAGGGAGGGAGGAATGGTTTCTAGGCAACTCGAGAACCCAAGGCCAGCTCTTGAAGGAGAAGTGGACTGTTCCTGTCAGGTCCCCATAGATCCCTATCAGGACACTGCCATTCTGATGGGAGGGGTGAATAGTTTTCTGGCTTTCTGGTGGAAAGGGGGGGACTTGGGACCTTTCTATGATGTATCCATTTTTGCTTTGTTCCTCTTTTGCTTTGATGTATCTTCCTGGGAATTGGGAGGGGGAGGAGGGATGAGCCCTGGGACCGTCTGGTTTGCCTCATCTCCGGAGAACCCTGCCTGCTACCAAGGTCGCGGCGCCTGAAAACAACTTGTTATCACCTTTTTGGCTCAGAGTTCTCACAACACCTTTGCACCATTGGATTGGCTCTCTATGGACTGGGCAATTGGGAGGGGTTTGAATGATGGGGTTTAACCTAATGTTTCATGCGGGGAACTTTAGATCCTGCCCGCTTTGTCTGCAATCACTTTCTCTCAATAAAAGATCCTTTTAAAATGATGTCTGTTTCATAAGCTTTCTTGAGGGAATAGCTGAGGCGAGACCTTACAGTTCCCATAACAAGAAGAAATATTACTATTGGATGTGAACTCCTGGTGGGTGGGGGTGAGGGAGTCTATTGTTTAACTAAGCAGGCTTTTGAGCAGAAAAACCAGAGCTGGTTTCATTTTCTTCTGTGCCATGTAAATTTTCAGTAAAGTATTATACACTCGGTAAAATCATGTCCCAGGAGTTTCTTTTTCTGGAAATGTCAACTGTATAGTTGACACATATATCCTCAAAAGGTTTCAAAGCACACAAAAGAATATCTATAGTGGAAATCTCCTCCTAACCATACTAGTTGCAGAAAAGAACATTTAAACATTCCATAACATTGTTTTCTACAAGTTCCATCTTTTGAAATGATATTGTCTCACTTGCATCTCTGCCAGATTCTTCTCTGTGGGCCTCAGGAGGAAGCTTTCTGCCAGGGCCACTGCCTGGGAGGTGGTCTCTGCTCCACACTCCCGGACCCAGCTCTTCATTTCCTGAGGCAAGATGGCCAGGAACTGCTCCAGGACCACCAGATCCAGCATTTGAGCTTTTGTGTGCTGTTCTGGGTTCAACCACTGACGGCAAAAATAGTGGAGCTGCGAGCAAACCCATCGAGGTCCTTCAGCCTTCCGGTAATGGAAATCCCTGAAGGATTGTCTTTGTACATTGAAGGTCATCATCGTCCCTTCAAGATCCGGTATCTTCTGCCTGATACTTTCCCTTACTTTCACACTGTTGTCTTTGTGAAGAAGAAGAAGACATGTGGCTGCTCCCTCATATTCTGGTCTTTCTCCATCCATGTTCATTCTCTGCTCTTCAACAACTCCCCAAGGGTGAAAGATAGGAGCTGTGGTGGTGCAGTGGCTAGAATGCAGTATTGGAGGTTAATTCTGCCCACAACCAGGAGTTTGATCTTGACTGGCTCAAGATTGACTCATCCTTCCATCCTTCCGAGGTAGGTAAAATGAGGACTCAGATTGTTGAGGAAAACAGGTTGACTCTGTAAACTGCTTAGAGAGGGCTGTACAGCATTATGAAGGGGTATATGTCTAAGTGCTTTTGCTGTTGCTATATCCAAGTCTCTTTTCTTTGCAGGACCATAATCTCAGGAAGAGGTTTCTCTTGAAAAACCTATAAGGGTCTTTGGAGACATGTTATCTTGGTCTCTCTCCAAGGAGGAACTGTACTTCTCATTCACAATCTAAAGTGGAAAGTAAAGAGCATTAATTTTTCAGTAAATTATAGATCAAGGGGTTGAGAGAACAATACTGTTCAGAAATTTTCCTCAGTGTTTGAGTTTACTAAGAAAAATCTTCCACAGTTAATGTTTGCAGAGAAGATCCACAAAAAGGGGCCTTTTCAGATCAGCCACAGCTCCATCTGTCTAAGGCCGGGGTAGGCAACCTTGGCTCTTTTATGACTCGTGGACTTCAACTCCCAGAATTCCTGAGCCAGCCATGCTGAGGGGAAAGGGAGAGGTTTCCATGCTTAGCCATGCTGGCTCAGGAATTCTGGGAGTTGGTCCACGAGTCATAAAAGAGCCAAGGTTGCCTACCCCTGGTCTAAGGAGATTCTCCATCATCCAGGTCATGGTTGTCCCCAAGGTGCTCTTCCAAAAGGTAACTGGAACTTTCTTGTTTTTTCCCCCCAGTTCTGACTGAACCCAGGAAGCTTCTTGGATGAGAAGTGAAACGTTTTCAATGGAAAAAAGAATAGAATAGAATAAATAGAATAGAATAGAATGCAGAATAGAATAGAATAGAATAGAATAGAATAGAATAGAATAGAATAGAATAGAATAGAATAGAATAGAAGTTGGAAGGGAACTTGGAGGTCTTCTAGTCCAACCTCCCTGTTCAGGCAGGAAACCCTATACCATTTCAGACAAACGGTTGCTCAATCGCTTCTTAAAAACTTCCACTGTTGGAGCATTCACAACTTTTGGAGGCAAGTTGTTCCATTGATCAATTGTTCTAACTGTCAGGAAATATCTTCTTAGTTCTAGGTTGCTTCTCTCTTTGATTAGTTTCCATCCGTTGCTTCTTGTCCTGCCTTCAGGTGTTTTGGAGGGTAGCTTGACTCCCTCTTTTTTGGGCAAGCCCTGAGATATTGCTATCATGTCACCCCTAGTCCTTCTCTTCATACCCAACTCCAGCAACCGTTCCTCTTATGTTTTAGCTTCCAGTCCCCTAATCATGTTTGTTGCTCTTCTCTGCACTCTTTTCTAGAATCTCAAGAAAGTCCAGTTGGCTTTTGGAAAAGCACCTTTGGGACAAAGCTCCATCTCTTTCTTAGTTGGAAGGGACTGTCAACTGTCTCACTCAGTCATCTAGCAAAGAATGACTGCCTGCCATTTGTTTTGCCAAGGGTATATTTACTTTACTGAAGCTTGAATGGTTACAAAAGTAGAGTAAGCTGTTTCCCATGCAAACACCAGAAAGGAAAGTTCCCTCCTTCCCCCCGCCATTCCCCGGTTATTTGTAAACATCCAATCAGGTTCTTGTATATTGTTTAGGAAACAGTTACTCAGTTTCCAGCTCTGCATATTCTTCTTGACCTTGGCTGGCTGTAGCTCCTCACACAGATCAGCCGGGCTTCCATCCCTCCCCTTCTTCCTTACATTCCAACCTCTCAGGTGACCCAGAGGACACAGATAAACCTCCAAGTGGCCTCAACGACTGTCTAAAAGAATGCAAACGACCAGCTGTCTGCAAGGTGTATAAATCCTTTCCATTTCTTCAGTCAGAGCTGAAGAAGCTTCCTGGATGAGAAACAAAGAAAAACAAGAAAGTCCAGTTGACTCATGAAAAAGCATCTTTGGGATATGCTGATTAATGTACATTTAAAGTGACAATAAAGTTATAACTCTATTCCACTCCATTCCATTCCACTGCTTCCATTTTATTCCATTCTATTCACTTCTGCATTCTATTCTATTCTATTCTATTCCATTCCATTCCGCCTTCTATTCTATTCTGTTCTGTTCCATTCCATTTTGCATTCTACTCTACTCTACTCCATTCTATTCCATATTCCATTCCATTCCATTCCATTCTGCATTCCCTTCCCTTCCCTTCCCTTCTCTTCTCTTCTCTTCTCTTCTCTTCTCTTCTCTCTTCTCTTCTTTTCTCTTCTCTTCTCTTCTCTTCTATTCCTATTCTACTCTACTCTACTCTACTCTACATTCCATTCCATTCCATTCCATGCTCTGCCTTTGCCCCTTCCTTTCTGGTCCCCCTCGCCCACATCTACCCCATTGCTTGCCGGGGTCTTACACGACAAAAGCCTCTCCCCCTTCCTCACCCCGTCTCCATTTTCAGGCCGGTAGCTGCAACACTTGAAAGCAATTGCAAATGAGGGTCTTGCAAAAAAAGGAAGAATGGTGCTCGCCTGGCATCACGAGAGAAAAGGGAGTGCAAACTCCAGGCTTTTCCCTCTGCAAACCCGGCGCTCCGATCTCCAAGACAGGCGCGCAGCGAGAGGATAAGGTTGGCCGGGTAGCGCAGGTGCTACGGCCTCGCACTGGTCTCCAGGGGTTAAAGGGAGAGAGTGCTGCTTCGTAGAAGGATCACGCTGGGGGGGGGGAGCTGTCACTTCCTCCCCCCCCCCCAAGGAGTGGAGTCCTTCCAGGAAAAAGGTCTTTGGTACAGCTGTTCTGGATTGGACAGCTGGGAGCCTCTTTGCATGAGACCCCCATCTAGTGGTTCCCGCCTGCAATGGAAGGCAGAAAATTGAAGGAGGGAGCTTGGGATGAGAGTAGAGATGGGGGATGGGAAGATTAGAGGGGAGTCAATAGCTTTTCTGCTTTGTTTCATAGAAAATGGAATGGAATGGAATGGAATGGAATGGAATGGAATGGAATGGAATGGAATAGAATAGAATAGAATAGAATAGAATAGAATAGAATAGAATAGAATAGAATAGAATAGCAGAGTTGGAAGGGACCTTGGAAGTTTTCTAGTCCAACCCCCTGCTCAGGTAGGAAACCCTATACCATTTCAGACAAATGTTTGTCCAATCTCTTCTTTAAAACTTCCAGCGTTGAAGCATTCACAACTTCTGGAGGTAGGTTGTTCCACTGATTAATTGTTCTAACTGTCAAGAAATTTCTTAGTTTTAGGTTGCTTCTCTCCTTGATTAGTTTCCATCTGTTGCTTCTTGTCCTGCCTTCAGGTGCTTTGGAGAATAGCTTGACTCCCTCTTCTTTGTGGCAGCCCCTCAGATATTGGAACACTGCTGTCATGTCACCCCTAGTCCTTCTCTTCATTAAATCAGACCAGGGGCCTTCAAACTTGGCCCTTTTATGACTTGTGGACTTCAACTCCCAGAATTCCTCAGCCAGCATGCCTGGCTGAGGAATTCTGGGAGTTGAAGTCCACAAGTCATGAAAGGGCCAAGTTTGAAGACCCGTTCTGGGTAGAAGGAAGTGAACTACCAATAATCTTTTCTGCCATCCTCACCACTCTCTGCACCGCCTTTCTGTCTGAAGCAGTGATGCTTCCAAACCAGACAGTGATGCAATATGACCAGATGCTCTCGATCATCCCTCTGTAGAAAATGGTAAGGACAGGGGAAGGAAGATGCGCTTTTCTCATGTGACGGAAAAAATGCAGGCGCTGCTGTGCCCGCTTCACCGGTGTCTTGCTGTTGAGCGACTAAGCGAGTCTCCATGCCAATCTGGCATTCAAGCTGCCGCTTGTACTACTGAAAATAAAAATGCGGCATAATCGAGCATTGCTGCCTCAATGCAACAATTCGTTTCCTTTGGATCTGTAGTTAGCCCTCAACTTATGACCACAGTCGAGCCCAAAATTTCTGTTGCTAAGTGAAACAGTTGAGTTTTGCCCCATTTCACCACCTTTCTTGCCATAGTTGTTAAGTGAATCACTTCATTTGTTAAGTTAGTAACGGGTTGTTAAGTGAATCTGGCCTCCCCATTGGCTTTGCTTGTCAGAAGGTTGCAAAAGGGGATCACATGACCCCAGGACACTGCAACTGTCATTAAATATGAACCAGATGCCAAGCATCTGAATTTTGGTCACCCGACTATGGGGATTCTACAACGGTCGTAAGTTGAAAAATGGTCGCAAGTCATTTTTTCCCCAGTGCCGTAACTTTGAGTAGTCACTAAAGGAATGGTTGTAAGTCAAGGGCTACCTATATGCATGTGTCATGACCTCTTGTTGGGGTTTTCTTTCTGAAAGCAGAAGCTTAAACATAAAACTATATATATTTTTATATACCAAGAATATTGTCTTGCAAATTAGCCCACTGTAAAATAGCTAAAAACAGAGGAAAACCTTGAGTGACATATACAGTAAGAAGTCAGGGGAGTGTGGCTGAATCTTCACAAATCTCTATAATATATAGATACTTGGTTTAGCATCTTGAATGAATTCAGAAAACTTGAATTGCCTGGCACTAATATCAATTTTTATTTCATATCCACTTACAGCTATGCAGAGTCCAGAAAAAAAAACAATAAAATGTAATACATAATGAACTAATATCAGCAATGAAACAAGGTTATTATCAATGTCTATGGAGATTCTCAGTCATCCAGGTCATGGTTGTCCAAAAGGTGATTTTTCAAGAGGCAACTGGACTTTCTTGTTTTTCTTTTCTTTTCACTTCTCATCCAAGAAGCTTCTTCAGCTCTGACTGGATGTGGGGAATGGAAGGATTTATACTCCTTCCACTCCCCACCACCCAGTCAGAGCTGGAGAAGCTTCTTGGATGAGAAGCGAAACATCTTCAAAGAAAAACAAGAAAGTCCAGTTGCCTTGTGAAAAAGCATCTTTGGGACAACCATGATCTGGATGACTAAGAATCTCCATAGGCATCTCATCCGTATGATCTTTTTATTGGGCGTAAAGGAACAGAGGTCACGGAAGAGCTTTCACTACTGAACTTTTTCCGCGATGTGAATCCTCTTATGAGAAGTAAGGTGACCGTTCTGACTGAAACTTTTTCCACACTCTAAACATTTGTATGGTTTCTCTCCTGTGTGGGTCCTTCTGTGGCACGTAAGCGAAGAACTCATTATGAAGCGCTTTCCACATTCCGGGCACTGATACGGTTTCTCCCCTGTATGGATCCTTCTGTGGCAAGTAAGAGATGAGCTAATACGGAAGGTTTTTCCGCACTCCAGGCATTTATAGGGTTTCTCCCCTGAATGGATCCTTCTATGGTAAGTAAGATCACTGCTGGTGTTGCAACTCTTTCCGCACTCCGTGCATTTATATGGTTTTTCGCCCGAGTGAAGTCTTTTGTGAGTGGTAAAGGAAGTCAAGCCATTGAAGCTCTTTCCACACTCCGTGCATTTGTATGGCTTTTCCCCAGTGTGGATCCTTTTATGGGAAGTAAGGTAACTGTTCATACTGAAGCTCTTTCCACACTCCGTGCACGTATATGGCTTCAGCCCGGTGTGGATTGTTTTATGAGATGTAAGGTGACTGTTTTTGCGGAAGCTCTTCCCGCACTCCAGGCATTCATATGGTTTCTCTCCGGAATGGATCCTTTTATGGGAAGTAAGATTATTATTCCTGCGGAAGCTTTTTCCACATTCCGTACATTTATATGGTTTTTCTACTGTGTGGATCCTTTTATGGGCATTAAGATTACTGTTCTTGCTGAAGCTTTTCCCACACTCCATGCATTTATATCTTTTATCTCTAAGGTCAAAGTCTTGTTGTAAAGTAAGAGGAAGGTTCCAACTATGCCTTTTTTCATCTATTCTGCATGCATACGGAGAGATGAGGGATTTTTCCATGTCTCTATTTAACTGGGTTTCCTTGGGCCTTTCTGGTCCCCACAGATTTCCAAATATCTCTCCTCTGATTTCAGTTGATTTTGAAGGCTCTACAGCTTGTTTTGTATAACTCTCAGTCTGTTGTCCACCACCTGCTGGGAACAAAATGAAAGAGGGAAGAAAATTTCATGGTTAAAGTACACATGCAGGATATCTCTATAGAAGTGGCTTGAAGATTTCAAGTGAGGAAAATATCAGATGGAAATTTCCCTTAATAAAAAGATCAGATGAATAAGAATAAGAATAGGAATAGGAATAGAATAGAATAACAGAGTTGGAAGGGACCTTGGAGGTCTTCTAGTCCAACCCCCTGCTCAGGCAGGAAACCCTATACCATTTCAGACAAATAGTTGTCCAGTCTCTTCTTGCCACAAGGGTGAGGGGGTCAATTTATTTTCCAAAGCATCAGAGGGCAGGACAAGAAACAATGGTTGGAAACTGATGAAAGAGAGAAGCAACCTGGAATTAAGGAGAAACTTCCTGCAGTGAGGACAATTAACCAGTGGAACACTGGGTGTTCCACTGATTAATTGTTCTAACTGTCAGGAAATTTCTCCTTAGTTCTAGGTTGCTTCTCTCCTTGATTAGTTTCCATCCGTTGCTTCTTGTCCTGCCTTCAGGTGCTTTGGAGAATAGCTTGACTCCCTCTTCTTTGTGGCAACCCCTGAGATATTGGAAGACTGCTGTCATGTCACCCCTAGTCCTTCTATCCATTAAACTAGACATACCCAATTCCATCAACCGTTCTTTATATGTTTTAGCCTCCAGTCCCCTGATCATCTTTGTTGCTCTTCTCTGCACTCTTTCTAGAGTCTCAACATCTTTAATGTGTTCCAATACTATTTGAGTTCAGAGGAAAGAGAATGCCTTACCTAAGGAGACCATATTGCTTGCATTTTCCAGCATCACATCCTTGTATAGAGATTTTTGGTCAAAATTCAACATGGCCCACTCCCCCTCGGAGAACAGCACTGCTATGTCTTCAAAGGTTATAGGCTCCTAACACAGAAAGAAAACATTCCCAATTAATTAATAGCTTCAAGAACAATACTTAGCAATAGCACCTAGACCTATATACCCTTCATAGTGCTTTACAGCCCTCTCTAAGTGGTTTACAGTCAGCATATTGCCTCCAACAATCTGGGTCCTCATTTTACCGACCTCGGAAGGATGGAAGGCTGAGTCAGCCTTGAGCCGGTGAGACTCAAACTGCCGACAGGCGGCAGTCAGCAGAATCAGCCTGCAATACTGCATTCTAACCACTGCGCCACCACGGATCTTAACTAAAGAAGATCTCTGAAGAAAGTTTGTTTTGACCAAAGTCAGGGCCCAGGTAAGCCACAAGGGAACAATAACACGAAACCTCTTCTTCTAGTCTCAGTCCCTTTTCATCTCATTTTAGAGGAGGATCTGTTATGGGCTTTAGTTTTAAATCAAGTCTGACCTGTTGCTGAACAACTCTTAGAATCTTTCCAACTTTCCCTCCATAATCCCAACCCAATGACTGTGCAGAATCTTCAAAGCCATTTTGTGGCTGCATTGCTTAGGAATCAACTAATGGCAAGACCTTGCTGCATCAGCGATTAGGGCTCTTCCCCATCGGGAAAGTACCGTGTTTCCCCGATAATAGGACTGGGTCTTATTTATGTATTTTTTGCCTCCAAAAGAGGCACCAGGTCTTATTTTCGGGGGATGTCTTCTATACTCACCTCCGGCACTGACAGCCCTGCCCAGCTGGTCCACTTCTTCTGGGGCCAAAGGAGCAACTTCATTCTGCAGCTCCATTCCCGCCTGCATTTTGCAGTCAGGCCTTTCCAGAAGGCCTATGCAGCCAAGTACCGAGCTATGGATTCAATTCAGAGGTCTTGCAGAACCAAGCTATGGACTGAATCCATAGCTTGGTTCTTGGCTGCAGAGGTCTTCTGGAAAGGCCTGTGACTGAGAAATGCAGGCCTGGCTGAAGAAGACGCCGCAGAAGAAATGGGCTGGTGAGGAGAGGCCTGGCTGCCAGGTAAGTGGGTGCAGGGCGCGTGGGGCAGCTGCACACCCCCGCCCCCTCCCTAGCTTGATTTTTAGGTGTGCGCCTCACCCCAAAACTAGGGCTTATTTTTGGGGTAGGCCTTCCTTTCGGGGAAACATGGTAGTTTCTTCAATGAATTGCTCAGAGCACCGTGTATGACAAGTGAACTAGTCAACAAACTCCACTGAACACCGACACAAAGTTGTTGGGAGACCTCCTCCGGGTAGTAGCAAGAGTGCCATAACTCTGCAGATGACTTAACCATCAGAGTATTGGAAGCTTCTCACGATCCAAAAAGCAAGCTAGAGGGAGCTAATAAAATAAAGTAGATGGCACCGGAAATGAGATTTGAACTATTAAAGATGGGATAGGATTCCCTCTGAAGAAATCATATTGTGTGATGTCTCCCTTGGGCGACTCCCCACATTCCTCCTCAGATGTCAGCTCAGGGGAGGTTGAGCCCATTCCTGGCACATCAGCAACTGAGTTGATTGATGGCTCTGAACGGCTGTCCAAGAGATTTGGAGGAGGCTTCAGCTGGGGAAAGTTTGCAGTGACCAATGGCCAGCAAAAAGGAGGAAGAACTGCCTCTGCCTCTGATCTGAGAACACACAGGGTAGAGAAAAGGCAGGAGCAGAGAAGGTCAGCCAGACTACTTGAGAGGAGATGGCCTTGCCCATCTTGATGGGCTGCACCGGAAAGCTGGCTATTTATCACAGCAGACAGATGGAGGTGTTGCTGGAAACAATGTGTTGATTTTCTAGCTGTATGTTTGGTCATCTTGATTCCTGCTTCACTCTGGATTGACACCGTGTTTGGAATTGAACTGAACTTTTCTTGCCATGTGAGCTCTGTTGCGTGTACTGTAGATTTAAGTTTTTCCTGGTGGAATTATTTTGTTTGAGCAACTTTTAATTGCTTTGTGGACCCATCTTGGCCAGAGTGTGGCTGGATTTCATTGGGACAGTTCTGGGTTTTGTGAAAGGAATTGCTGGGGAATATTAATACACTCACTAATCCAGAGTTACGTGTGTGTGTGTGTGTGTGTGTGTGTGTGTGTGTGTGTGAGTGGGGCAGCACACATTGGTACTAGAAGGTCTTCCTCCTACCTGAGTTGGAAGTGCAATCACTGTTCCTTTTCCATCAGAAAAAAGAGCTGTTTCCACACCTAGCATCACTGCTGTTCCGTTTGCTGAGAAAGAGATTAAAAAAAGTAATTACATGTTTTAAAAACATCTATCACAGAGTCTGTTTGGTTGGGTGGTTAAGGCGCCAGGCTAGGAACCGGGAGACCGTGAGTTCTAGTCCTGCCTTAGCCGTGAAAGCCAGCTGGCTGACCTTGGGCCAGTCACTCTCTCTCAGCCCAGCCCACCTGACAGGATTGTTCTTGTAGGGAAAATAGGAAGAAGGTGTGTGGAATATGTTCACCGCCTTAGTTATTTCTAAAAATAATAAAGGTGGGATATAAATCAAATAAATAATAAAGCTGAATGGCCTTCTTACGTATAGAGCTAAAGTTCAGGTAGTCCTCGATTTATGACAATTGTGCCCAAACTTTCTGTCATTAAGGGAGACATTTGTTAAGTGAGCTTTGCCCCATTTTACGACCTTCCTTGCCACAGTTGTTAAAGTGAATCACTGCAGTTGTTAAGTTAGTAAAACAGGTGTAATATGCATCTGGCTTCCCCATTGATTTTAGCTCGTCAGAGGGTCGCAAAAAGATGATCACATGACCCCCTGGGGACACAGCAACCGTCATAAAAATGAGTCGGTTGCCAAGCATCCAAATTTTGATCACGTGACCATGAGGATGCTGCAATGGTCGTCGGTGTGGAAAACAGCCATAAGTCACTTTTTTCCAGTGATGCTGTAAATTAGCTGTTGTAAGACAAGGAGTCCCAATATAATAGGGCTATCAGTTAGAACAATTAATCAGTGGAACAACCTGCCTCCAGAAGTTGTGAATGCTCCAACACTGGAAGTTTTAAAGAAAAGATTGGACAATCATTTGTCAGAAATGGTGTAGGGTTTCCTGCCTAAGCAGGGGATTGGACTAGAAGACCTCCAAGATCCCTTCCAACTCCTGTTCTGTTCTGTTCCGTTCCATTCAACTCTATTCCGTTCTATTCTGCTCTATTCCGTTCCATTCCATTCCATTCCATTCTATTCTATTACAAAGAATAGAATAACAGAGATGGAAGGGACCTTGGAGGTCATCTACTCCAACCCCCTGCTCAGGGAGGAAACCGTATACCATTTCAGACAAATGGTTGTCCAATCTCTTCTTAAAACTTCCAGTGTTGGAGCATTCACAGTTTCTGGAGGAAACTTGTTCCACTGATTAATTGTTCTGTCAATTGTTCTCCTTAGTTCTAAGCTGCTTCTCTCCTTGATCAGTTTCCATCCGTTGCTTCTTGTCCTGCCTTCAGGTGCTTTGGAGAATAGCTTGACTCCTTCTCCTTTGTGGCAACCCCTGAGATATTGGAACACGGCTATCGTGTCACCCCAAGCTCATGAATAGCTTAGGCAGTACAGACTCTTCAGGTCTGTTGCATCAGAAGAACCTTCCTTTACCTAAAGATGGGTCCAGAAATGGTTTCTTCTGGGAGATCCCGCCAAAGACCAGCTCCTGAGGAGGATATTTATTATAGTGTCCAACTGTCACCTCCCTGAAAGGCTGCTGAGCCTAAAACAACAGTCAGGGAGAAAAAGGAACAGTGTATTAATGCCCAGTGCTTCCAACACCACACTCTCCCTTCAAAATAGGGACTGTACTCTTCATATGCCCTCAGAAAGATTCAAGAACAGACAACAGACTATTTAAAGAGGAAATTAAATCTCCTAATAATAATTAGAGATAGAAGCCCCAAAGGTGCTTTTTCAAGAGGCAACTGGACTTTTCATTTTTGACATAGATGGCCTCTTTGACCCCTCTTTCAAACCAGTGGTCCTCTCTGCCCAAAATGAGGACTTTGCTGTCTTCGAAAGAGTGGCCTTTGTCTTTTAAATGCGGATGGACTGCTGAATCTTGTCCTGATGGGTTTGTTCTCCTATGTTATGGCATGCATTTATGAAGTGGTTATTTTGTTTCCCCAATGTACAGATCTGTACATGGCTCACTGCATTGTACTGAATATACCACGTTGCTCAGTTTGTGTCCGGGTATTTTATCCTTGGGGTGGACAAGCTTCTGCCTTGGTGTATTCTTGGGTGCACATTTAAGGCCATGTATGTCAAAACTGAACAGCCCTTTCTCAGTAGAAGGGGAGGGATACGACATCATATATCTCCAGTCTACAACACAATCCTTTCAGCAGTTCCAAGAAGGCTCCACATCCATTTGCACCACTCAGGTGACCCCGAGGACACAGATAAACCTCCAAGTGGCCTCAACAACTCTCTAAAAGAATGCAAATGACCAGCTCTCTGCAAGGAATATAAATCCTTCCATTCCCCTCCATCCAGTCAGAGCTGAAGAAGCTTCTTGGATGAGAAGCAAAAACATCTTCAAAGAAAAACAAGGTAGTCCATTTGCCTCTTGAAAAAACACCTTTGGGACAACCATGGCCTGGATGACTTGAGAATCTCCATAGACAATTAGTTATAGAAGGGAAACATTTAAACATTGAGTAACATTATTTCCTATAATTACATCTTTCAGCATGATATGGACTCACCTGCAGCTTCTTCTCTTCTGCATGGCTCAGGAGAAAGCCTTCTGCCAGAGCCACCGCCTGGGAGCAGGTCTCTGCTCCACATTCCCTCACCCAGCTGGCCATCTCTGGAGGAAGGACAGCCAGGAACTGTTCCAGGACCAGAAGGTCCAGCATCTGAGCCTTTGTGTGTTTTTCTAACGTTAGCCATTGATGGTAAATATGGTAGAGTCGGCTACAAAGTTCTCGGGGCCCATCAGCCTCTTGGTAGCCGAATTCCTTGAAAGAGTGAATTCGTAGAACCCCATTGGTTGTTTCCCCTTCCAGGATGTATTGATTGCTTTTTTCCATGAACTTCCCAGCAGTTTCATTCAAGGCAACACTGGGGGCCTCTTCCTTCTCCTTTCCTTGCTGTGCTTAAATGCTGTTCTGGTCAAATTGAAAGGACTTTACCGATCTGCAAAACACTTTTCATTGATAGGAGCAGGATGGCAGGAAGAACTCCTCTGTGCTATCTCTGGAGACGAGGATTTTTTCTTCCTGGAAAACTGGAAACTTTACACACAACTAGAGGTCTCTTCAGCAACCGAGCTAAGGGAAAAAGGAAACAAAACATTTTAAAAAGCATTAATGACCTAGTAGAGTAGAGTAGAGTAGAGTAGAGTAGAGTAGAATATAGAATAACAGACTAGAAAGGGACCTTGGAGGTCTTCCAGTCCAACCCCTTGCTGAGGCAGGAAACCCTATACCATTTCAGACAAATGGTTGTCCAATCTCTTCTTAAAAACTTCCAGTGTTGGAGCATTCACAACTTCTGGAGGCAAGTTGTTACACTGATTGTTCTAACTGTCAGGAAATTTCTCCTTAGTTCCAGGTTGCTTCTCTCTTTGATTAGTTTTCATCTGTTGCTTCTTGTCCTGCCCTCAGATGTTTTGGAGAATAGGTGGACCCCCTCTTCTTTGTGGCAACCCCGGAGATATTTGGCACACTGCTATCCTGTCACCCCTAGTCCTTTTCATTAAACTAGACATACCCAATTCCAGCAACTGTTCCTTATATGTTTTAGCCTCTAGTCCTCTGATCATCTTTGTTGCTCTACTGCACGGGTGTCAAACTCGCCACGCGACGTATCGCGACGTATTGCGACTCTTTTTGCATTGCCAGCAATGGGGTGGACACGGCTTCGGTATGATGAAACCGGCCCATGGGCCGGCAGTTTAACACCCCTGCTCTACTGTGTACTCCTTCTAGAGCCTCAACATCTTTTTTACATTGTGACCCAAACTGGATGCAGTATTCCAAGTGTATATGTATGTATATATATATATATATATATATATATACACACAAACACACAGAACCTACACCCATATATATATACCCATATCCATACCCATACATAACACATATATACACATGATACATAGACAGAGAGACAGGCAGACGGACAGATGTGATAGATAGATAGATAGATAGATAGATAGATAGATAGATAGATAGATAGATAGATAGATAGATAGATAGATAGATAGATAGATAGATAGATAGATAGATAGATAGATAGATAGATGGATGATAGATAGATAGATAGATAGATAGATAGATAGATAGATAGATAGATAGATAGATAGATAGATAGATAGATAGATAGATAGATAGATAGATAGATAGATAGATAGATAGACTTTCTATTGAGAGCAGGCAACAGAATTTCATTTTTAATGTGGGCCAATGTGGTCCTATTAAAAATAAATGTCAATAAAGGTTGTCTTATCTTATCTCCTTGCCTATCTCCACCACCATCCCCGCCCCGCCTTTGCTGCCCGGGTTTTCCAGGACAAAAGCATCCGCTCGCCCACCCACCCCCCTTTTGCTCTAAGGCTGCAAGGGCGAATGCCTTCAACCTTGCAAGCAATTGCAAAAGCGGCTTTGCAAAAGGAAAGCTTCTTCGCGTGACATCAAGAGGGAAAAGGGAGCGCAAACTCCAGCCTTACCCCGGCAAACGCCAAAGCCTACGATCTCCAAAGCCAGCCGCGCAGCCAAGGATCCGCGCTCCGAGCTCTTCGGAGCTGAAGAGCAACGCAAACTCCCCGGCCAGCCTCCTCTCGTCCTCCAAGAAAGGGTTAAAGGGAGAGAGTGCTGCTTCCTAGAAGGGGCACGCTCGGGGCTAGGATTTTTTTTCCCTTGACCGTGCTGGCGTGGGATCCTCCGGGCTCATTGGTGCAGGCTGACCTGGATTTTTTTGGGGGGGGGGAAGAGAAGGGGGAGCCTCTTTGAAGGAGATCCCCGTTTAGTGGCTTCCCCTTGCACGGCCACCACGCGCTAACCCGGGATTTGCTTTAGGACTGGCTCAATTTCAGGGAACGTCTAATTCATGTTTTAAAAAGCTGAGTAATCTCATTTTAATGTATGCTGATTGGTGTACATTTAAAGTGACAATAAAGTTGTTATTCCATTCCAATTCCAGTCCTATCCTATCCTATCCTATCCTAATCCCATTCCATTCTAATATTCTATATTTTATTATTCTACATTCCATTGCATTCCATGTTCCTGATTTTCAACAAATGTCAAACAACATCGACTGCCAAATCAGAGCAGGAAGATCCCTCATCCTTTTATTTGTAATTAGTGTAAGCCAGTAATGGCGAACCTTTTAGAGACCGAGTGCCAAAACTGCAATCCAAAACCCACTTATTTATCGCCGGGTGCCAGGTGGGCGTGGCCCACTAGGTGGGTGTGGCTGTGGTGGTCATGGCAGATTGGATGGGTGTGGCCAAGGTGGGCGCGGTCACCTCGATGTTGCTCGTGGGGAGGGACGCCTGTGGGGGCAGGGTTGGGGGAGATCCAGGGGGTCTCTGGCAGGTGGGGCGGTGGGCAGGAGGCTCGTCCTGCGGGGTGAGGTGAGGCAAGGCGAGGCAAGGCGGGGGTGCCATTGTCGCAGGGCAAGGCGAAGCAGGGGCTGGGGCGGCTGCTGCCTGACACCATCGGCCCCGCACACAGAGGCCAGCGAGCGCATGGGGGCTGACAATATCCATCAGCAGCCACAGCCTGCCGGCCCCTCGACCAGCGCACTCTGGGGCTCCGTAGCCCGCTGCCAGCAGTTCAGAGAAGCCACCTCTGAGCTGGATGGCGATGAGGAGGTGATGCAGTGGGACGTGCCCAGGAAAAGGAGAACATGCAAGGTCAGGAGGGATGGGATGGGGGGGGAGGGAAACCAGCTGTGCTGGGATGGGACCCCGGCCACGTGGGACCTCGGCGAGTTAGCGGGCGGCTGGTTGAAGAGGGACAGTTGCTATCTCCGGGGCATGGTGCACGTGCCCACAGAGAGGGGTCTGAGTGCCGCCTGTGGCACGCGTGCCATAGGTTCGCCACCACTGGTGTAAGCCATTAGTACAAAACACCCCCCCCCCAATTCTCTTGCATCTCACTATACAGGCGTTGGTTGCATATAGTTAGTTACACATGTGGAGGCAGCTGGGATCTGTACAGCAGAAAGTCTGTGGGTAGAGGGAAACAATAAAATTGGGAGAGTTGAAGAACTCTAGGCAGGTACATGTATGAAAGCTGATGTCTCCAGCTTTAAAGACCAAGGTTTCTCTGTTATGAAGAGCACATGACCATGGAAATGAACAAGATGGAGTCAGGAACTGGAACAGATCTCAGATTATCAGACTAATTACTGGGAGGATAGTCTAAGTATACTAGCTTGGTAGGAACATGAGAATTCAGGGTTCCTATGCAAGGAGATAAAAGAGCCCTTCTGCTGACACAATTATTGCCTCTGGTGGCCAATAAGTCAAAACCCATTAAGTGAAAGAATAAATCTTTCAACAACTCTGGATCTAATGGCTTCTCACCATCTCTATGTGAAAAAAGTAAGGTTCTACATTTAGCCAAGAAAAACCAAACGCAGAGGTACAGTATAGTTGGTACCTTGCTCAATATTAGCAACTGTGAGAAGGATCTGGGAGTCCTAGTGGACAATCACTTAAATATGAGCCAGCCCTGTGCTGCAGCTGCCAAAAAAGCCAACAAAGTTCTAGGCTGCATTAACAGAGGGATAGAATCAAGATCATGTGAAGTGTTAATACCACTTTATAATGCCTTGGTAAGGCAACACTTGGAACACTGCATCCAGTTTTGGTCATCACGATGTAAAAAAGATGTTGTGACTCTAGAAAAAATGCAGAAAAGAGCAACAAAAATGATCAAGGGACTGGAAGCTAAAACATAAAAAACGGCTGCTGGAATTGGGTATGTCTAGTTTAAAGAGAAGGACTAGGACATGATAGCAGTGTTCCAATATCACAGGGGTTGCAACAAAGAGGGAGTCAAGCTATTCTCCAAAGCACCTGAAGGTAGGACAAGAAGCAATGGATGGAAACTAATCAAGGAGAGAAGCAACCTAGAACTATGGAGAAATTTTCTGACAGAACAATTAATCAGTGGAACAACTTGCCTCCAGAAGTTGTGAATGCTCCAACACTGGAAGTTTTTAAGAAGAGACTGGACAACCATTTGTCTGAAATGGGGTTGGACCAAAGACCTCCAAGGTCCCTTCCAACTCTGATATTCTATTCTATTCATGTAGGTCTTCAAACCTCTTCCTTATCATCTCAACACTGTTCCTCCACTTTACTTATCTTTCCCTTCTTAGAAACATAGAAAACAGATGGCAGAAAAAGACCCATCAAGTCTGCTGTTTTGAGTTTTTTTTTATATAATTTTATCATTTTTAAAAAAAAATTGTCAGTTGATAGAAATGCCTTTATCCTAAGCATGTTTAAACTCAATTACGGATGAACTGACCCCCTACCTCCACTGGAAGTTGGTTCCAAGTTTCCACTACTTTACTGTAAAGTATTACTTTCTGATATGAGGCACTGTACTGCTCTATAAAGCCTTAGTAAGGCCACACCTAGAATACTGCATCCAGTTTTGGTCACCACACTATAAAAAAGATGTTGAGACTCTAGAAAGAGTGCAGAGAAGAACAACAAAGATGATTAGGGGACTGGAGGCTCAAACATATGAAGAACGGTTACAGGAACTGGGCATGGCTAGTCTAGTGAAGAGAAGGACCAGGGGTGACGTGATAGCAGTGTTCCAATATTTGAAGGGCTATCACAGAGAGGAGGGGGGTCAACCTTTTTTCCAAAGCACCAGAGGGCAGGACAAGAAACAATAGATGGAAACTGATCAAGGAGAGATTCAACCTAGAAATAAGGAGAAATTTTCTGACAGTGAGATGAATCAACCAATGGAACAGCTTGCCTTCAGAAGTTGTGGGTGCTTATCACTGGAGGCTTTCAAGAAGAGACTGGACAGCCACTTATCTTGAATGGTATAGGATCTCCTGCTTGAGCAGGAGCTTGGACTAGATGACCTACAAGGTCTCTTCCAACTCTGTTATACTAAGTTTATTCTATTCTAAGACATTGCTTTTGAATTTCCCTCCTATAAGTTTGAGGTTCTTGCATTTCCTTCAATGTTCCCAGGAGTAACTTTTTTTTTCCAAATCAATCATATCTCTCTCTGCATGTGATAATCAGCTCACCTCTGGAGCCCCTGAATCTGTTTCCACATGTAATATATGTATAGTTATTTATGTGAAGATCATTTTAGGGGAATTAAATTGATTGTTGTAAGGCTTTTTCACAATACAGCATGAAGCTCTATGCAGATTCCCCCGTATGGACTTTTTATGAGAAATTGAATCAATATACTATTTCCCACACATAATGCATCTCATCTGTATGAACTTTTTATTGGGTATAAGAGTCATCTGAAGACTTTTCACTACTAAATGTTCGAACATGGCTTTACCCCTAAATGAATCCTCTTATGAGAAGTAAGATGACCATTCTGGCTGAAATTTTTCCCACACTCTAAACATTTATATGGTTTCTCCCCTGTGTGGGTCCTTCTGTGACACGTAAGGGAAGAACTAATATTGAAACACTTTCCACATTCCGGGCACTGATACGGTTTCTCCCCTGTATGGATCCTTCTGTGGCAAGTAAGGGAAGAGCTAATACGGAAGCTTTTTCCACACTCTGAGCATTTATATGGTTTCTCTCCTGAATGGATTCGTCTATGGGAAGTAAGATCACTGCTGGTGTTGCAAGTCTTTCCGCACTCTATACATTTATAGGGTTTCTCTCCTGTGTGAATCCTTTTATGGGAAGTAAGTTGATTGCTCTGAGCAAAGCATTTTCCACATTCCGTACACTTGTATGGTTTCTCACCAGAATGGATCCTTTTATGTGATGTGTAATGACTGCTTCTGTTGAAGCTCTTTCCACAATCGGGACATTTGTATGGTTTCTCCCCTGTATGTATCCGTTTATGACAAGTTAAGGAACTGCTCGTACTAAAGATTTTTCCACACGCCATGCATTCATAAGGCTTCTCTCCCGAGTGGATCCTTTTATGGGATGCAAGATCACTGCTAGTACAGCAACTCTTCCCGCATTCCATGCACTGAAAAGGTTTCTCCCCTGTATGGATTCTATTATGGGAAGTAAATGTACTCCGAGTACAGAATCCTTTCCCACACTTCATGCATGTATACGGTTTTGCCCCTGAGTGGATGTTTTTATGGGACATAAGGGAACTCCGCATGCTGAAGTCCTTTCCACATTCCAAACACCGATATGGTTTCTCCCCCAAGTGGATCCGCTTATGGGAATTAAAATGGCCACTTGTGCAGAATCCTTTCCCACACTCCATGCATTTATAGGGTTTCTCCCCTGAGTGGATCCTTTCATGGGAAGCAAGGGAACTCCGCATGCTGAAACTCTTTCCACATTCCACACATTTATATGGTTTCTCCCCGGAGTGGATACTTTTATGAGAAGAAAGGGAACTGCTCGTGCTGAAGTTCTTTCCACATTCCATACACTGATATGGTTTCTCGCCGGTATGAATCCTTTCATGGAAAGTAAGGCGGATTCTCCACCTGAAACTTTCTCCACACTGCAGGCATGTATATGGTTTCTCCCCAGTGTGGATCCTTTTATGGGAAATCAGGTTACTGCCCTGACTGAAGGTCTTCCCACAATCCATACACTTGTATGGTTTTTCCCCAGAGTGAATCCTTTTATGGGAAGTAAGAGAACTGCTCGTGCTGAAAGCTTTCCCGCATTCCGTACATTTATAGGGTTTTTCTCCCGAGTGGATCCTTCTATGGGAAGTGAGAGAACTGCTCAGAGTGAAGCTTTTCCCACACTCTGTACATTTATACAGTTTCTCCCCTGTGTGGACTCGTTTATGGTGAGAAAAAGAACTCAATCCACTGAAGCTCTCTCCACACACCGTGCATTTGTACGGTTTTTCTCCTGTGTGGATTCTTTTGTGGGAAGTAAGCTGACCACTCTGTCTGAAACTATTTCCATACTCCATGCAGATGTACGGTTTCTCTCCAGTGTGAATCCTTTTATGAGAAGTAAGGTGACTACTTACAGTGAAGCTCTTTCCACACTCCGCGCATGGATATGATTTCTTGCCCAAATGGATCCTTTTATGGGAAGTCAAAGATCGCAAATCGCTGAAGCTCTTTCCACACTCCATGCATTTATATGAGATAGTCCAATTGTATTTTTTCCCATATTCCATGTATTCATATTGTTCTTTCGGGTAGGTTGGGCAATGTTCGCATAAATCCAATTTATCTTTGATTATTTTTCCACACTCAAGGCACATGACTCTTTCCTTGTGATCTTGGATTAGGTAGACATGGATTTCTGCACAGTTTGAAGGCAAGTTCTCCACTCGACTGCTTGACTCGTTGTCCTCAGATCCTTTTAATCCCCACTGATTTCCAAAGTTGTCTTCTCCAGTTTCGGTTTTGACACTTTCAAAAAGTTCCACAACTGGTTGTTTGTAATCCCCGGTCTTCCAACCTGGTTGGGACAAAAAGAAAGAAACCAGAAAAGTTTATGCAACATTTTAGGCACAATGGAAGAGTTCCATCAGGGATCATTCCCAATTAGCTGCATATTTTATTAGAAGAAAACTGAAGATTTATTCCCACTAACGTTCTTTCTGAAACAAATGATGTGATTGTGGATACATACATGCATACATACATACATACAAACATACATACATACATTAGGAGGTGCGATGGCTCAGCAATTAAAGACTCTGAGTTTTTCAGCTGAAAAGCTGACAGCCTGGGTTTGAGACCTGAGCACTGTGTGATGGGGTGAGCTCCCGTTACTTGCCCCAGCTCCTGCCCACCTAGCAGTTCAAAAGCATGCAAATGCAAGTAGATAAATGGGTACCACTTTGGTGGGAAGGTAAATAGTGTTCCATGCGCCCTGGCATGTAGTTATGCTGGCCACATGACTGCAGAAATGTCTCCAGACAACACTAGTTCCCTCAGCTAAGAAACAGAGATGAACACTACCCAAAGAGTCGGACACAACTGGAAAGGGGGAACCTTCACATGTATTTTACTAATATTCCAGTTTTTCCTTTTTATCAATCAGAGTTTAGAATATGGTTGTTGACATATAATGTTCCCCAGGATTCTATCTTGTTTCTATTATGTTCAATGCCAAGATAAAACTGCTGAAGTCATTACTATCTATTCTTCCTCCACATCCAACTTACAAATAGATGCTCTTGAATCCTGATTGTGTTCAAAGGTGGAATGGATGAGTAAGAACAACATGAAATTAAATCCAGAGAAGATGACAGTGCTATTTGTACAACAGAAATAGACTAGAGAACTGAATTTCAACATGTTTTGAATGATGTCTATGAGATTCTCAGTCATCCAGGTTATGCTTGTCCCAAAGATGCTTTTTTCAGGAGACAACTGGACTTTCTTGTTTTTTCTTTGAAGATGTTTCGCTTCTCATCCAAGAAGCTTTTTCAGCTCTGGCTGGATGGTGGAGAATGGAAGGATTTATATTCCTTGCAGACAGCTGGTCATTTGCATTCTTTTAGAGAGTCATTGAGGCCACTTGGAGGTTTATCTGTGTCCTGAGTGATGCAAATAGGTGTGGAGCCCCTCTTGGAACTGCTGAAAGGACTGTGTTGTAGACTGGAGATAGATGATGTCGTATCCCTCCTCCTCTGTTGAGAGAGGGCTGTTCAATTTTGACATAGATGGCTTTAAACGTGCACCCAAGAATACACTAAGGAAGAAGCTCGTCCACCCCAAGGATGAAACACCCAGACACAAACTAAGCAATGTGGTATATGCAGTACAATGCAGTGAGCCATGTGCAGATCTGTACATTGGGGAAACAAAACAACCACTTCATAAACACATGGCATAACATAGGAGAACAAACCCATCAGGACAAGATTCAGCAGTCCATCACATTTAAAAGACAAAGGCCACTCTTTCGAACACAGCAAAGTCCACATTTTGGACAGAGAGGACCGCTGGTTTGAAAGAGGGGTCAAAGAGGCCATCTATGTGAAAACTGAACAGCCCTCTCTCAACAGAGGGGGAGGGATACGACATCATCTATTGCCAGACTACAACACAGCCCTTTCAGCAGTTCCAAGAAGGCTCTACACCTATTTGCACCACTCAGGTGACCTTGAGGACACAGATAAACATAAAGTGGCTCAACCACTCTCTGAAAGAATGCAAATGACCAGCTCTCTGCAAGGAATATAAATCCTTCCACTCCCCACCATCCAGTCAGAGCTGAAGAAGCTTCTTGGATGAGAAGTAAAAACATCTTCAAAGAAAAACAAGGTAGTCCAGTTGCCTCTTGAAAAAACACCTTTGGAAGGATATCTAAAGCAAAGGCAAGAGTTGAGACAACAGGGGATTGCTTTGGAATGGTGGTCTTACCTTCAGATACAAGCAAGATACGTGAAAGACAAGAAAGAATGGGGAATTAATAGACAAGATACGGGGCTTGATAAAATATTATTAGGCTCGGAGAAAAAACAAATCAAAAAAGTATATAAATATATGTTAGAATATAAATTATTTGAAGAACAAGTTAAAGAAACGATGGTTACCTGGGCAATAGATTTGGGGCACGCTATAAACCTGGACCAATGGCAGCAAATCTGGGAACGTAATTGCAAAATTACATTGGCAACAACTTATACGAAAAATCTCTATAAGATGCTCTTTAGATGGCACCTGCCACCAGCTAGGCTCGCAAAAATGTATAGTGGCTACTCACCACTTTGTTGGAAGTGTAAAAGGGAAAAGGGTACTTTTTTTCATGTTTGGTGGGCTTGTAAAGAGGTACAGGTTTATTGGCAGAGGGTTTGGAATTGGATAACATGACGGGTCAAAAACTCAATATAAACCAGAGATGCTACTACTTGGCATATTAGAAAAAAATATAAACAAAGATGATATATACCTAATTATTCATGTGATAACGGCGGCAAGAATTTTGTTTGCCCAAAATTGGAAAGCAACTGAAGTGCCTAGTGGAGATGCATTAATAAGGAAAATTTTGTATTGCACAGAATTGGATAAGATGACTAAAGAATTAAAAAATCAGGAGGAAACAGAATACTATTTAAGCTGGAATAAATTTTACAAATGGAAGGAAAAAAAAGAAGGAAGGTCATTAGAAGGGATGTAAATAGAGGAAGAATATCTGAAATGTATAAAGTATATGTATAATACGGAATGTTTAGACAAAGATGTATGTCAAAGATGATACACTATGTTCAATGTTTTTTAATCTTTTTTTTCTTTTTTTTGTATTCAATAAAAATTATTTAAAAAAAAAAAAAAACACCTTTGGGACAACCATGGCCTGGATGACTGAGAATCTCCATAAACAATTAGTCTTCAAAGAAAAACAAGGAAGTCCAGTTGCCTCTTGAAAAGGCACCTTTGGGACAAGTTCTGAATGATGTTTCACTTCTCATAAAAAAAACAGGGTCCGCTATCTGGGAGTGCTCTTTGATTCTCAAATGTCACTGCCATTGTAGGCAGTAGCTACAGCAAGGAGATCTTAGGGCAAATGGGAGGGAGAGATACTTGGATCAGTTATCGTACCTCCTGAACGTCCAGTCCAGCAGAGTGGATCCAAATAATGAATACCTAATTTGGCTAATTATTTGGGTAAGTGAAGAAGCAACCACAACTGGGACCAGCCACTGGATGCATTAAGCGATACAATCACTGAGCAAAACATCACGTGACCATGATAAAAGAGTTATGACATTTCCTATTCGGTCATTAAGCAAGTCACTGCTTGTCATTAAGCGAGACATCACCTGACAATGATCTGCAATTTTACCGCTGGCCTTTCCATTGACTATGCTTGTCAGAAGTGGGTTAAGAAACATGAGAATGGTGATCCATGTGGCCACAGGATGCTACAACAGTAGTAAATGTGAGGACTGGTGGTAAAGTTACTTTTTCAGCACCATCATCGCTCTGAACAGTCACTAAACACGGCAGTCGTTAAGCGAGGACTGCTTGTAGTTCTTTCCCTGCAATAAAGAGCATGGGACTTTCAGGGCTTCGAAAAGCCATAATTATGTACAGAAAGATGGTGTCAAGAATGAAACTTTGGCAGCTACATGCCTCTTCGTTTTGACTTGCCATTAGAGTTGGGGGGGAGGTGTTGCTTTGAAAGTGTTTAGATGGAGAAATGAAACCTCTTTATTCTGCTGGAGAGCCTGAGCCCTTTCCAAGGACACTGCAACAGGTGTGGAAGAGAAGCAGACGGTTCCCATAACCAAGGGAAATTGTTTACAGGGACTAAGTGAGGGGGCGGGGGCTTGGGCGAAGAGACTTTTGTTTAATTCTTTGATCTGGTGTCTGGGAACCTCAGAGTGAATTTTGCTTCGACAGTACCATGCCGTGTATTCAATAAACAGTAAGATTTTCGGAAACGGAATGATTCTGGTGAATTATTTGGATTCTCGAGCTGGAGGTTGACAGATGGAAAGGTGCTTCTGAGGTTATCAAAGCAAGAACTTGACTGGAACATGCTCTCCTCTCTCTATGGAAACAAGATGAAGTTTCTAGCCCTGACTATTAAAGTGAGTGGGATGAGAAATGCAGATGAGGATATTGTCTTTTTCTGTATTGAAATATAAGACCAATATTTCTTCTAAGAAAAAGAGAAGTTGGTTGCTTGTGACCAGCAAATACGTTCTCCAACAATTTGACATTAAAGTAAAGAGGAGCTCTTACCCAAAGAAGCCACATTCCTAGCATTTTCTAACATAACCTCCACATACAGGGATTTTTGATCAAAATCCAGCAGGGCCCATTCCTCCTTAGAGAAAGACACAGCGACATCCTCAAAGACCATGGGTTGCTGAAAGAGGAAGAAAACAATCCTATTAATGTAGATTTCCAAGAAGTTCTTAATGAATACAATTCTAGTGACAAAGTTTCAGCATGGGACAAAGGAGCACTTTCCCTGGAGAAACTAGGAAAAACCATCAGGATTCAAAGCCGCTAACATTTACATACTGAATGGCACCAGCCCCAGTATTCCTCTGGGATTAATTTCTGGGATAAGCCATGAATGCACCAGTGAACACAGGCTCAAGTCCTTTCTGAAAATAGGCTTCCTCAACATGTCTAGTTGAGGTCTAGTTAAACCAGTGGTTTAGTTAAATCAGTGGTTTATACCAGGAGTCCCCAACCTGTGGTCCGTGGCCACTACCGGGCCATGGCCTAATTGCCACCGGGCCGTGCGAGTGTGCTGGCCGGTGCATGTGCATTTGCGTGCACACACGCAGTTCCACTCGTGCGAGAACCGTGAGTGTCAGGGACGTTCGTGGCCCCACTCACGCGAATGTCATTGCGGGCCTTGTTGCGGGCACGCGTGATCCCACTCATGCAAGGCTAGTTGCGGGCACGCACACGAGCCTCGTTGCGGGCGTTCACGGCCCCAGTCGCGCTCACAACCCTGCAAGCATCAGGGGCGTTTGTGGCCCGACTTGCATGAGTGTCGTCTGGTGTGTGTGTCTCATTTCAGGCGCTTGCGGCTCCATTCGCGCATTGCCGTGAACGTTGTGGGTGCTCTCGCATGCACACACACACATGCGCCTGCCCCTCCCACAAAATCATCCCCTCTTTCTCCCCTCCTCCCCACTCCAGGCTGCCAACCCAGAAAGGTTGGAGAAATCTGGCTTATACTGTCCACTGGAGATAAACCCAGTTTGCATTCAGCAGCTACATAAATTTCTTAGCGGCCCTTCCAGAGATACAATAGAATGCCATCAATAGATGGTATGTGATGGCTTCCTAGCATATAAATGGAAGCTAATCATAACAATTGCCTGGTGGCAAGTTAATAAAGAATTATTATGGGAAAAGGATGCGCGCCATTTTGGAAGGAATAAAACAATCCTTGAATAAATCATATTTTGGGCAATGGAGATCTGGGGTGGAATCCCCCATCTACCTGAGTCGGAAGTACAATTGCTGCCTTTGCTCTGTCACAAAGAAGAGATGTTTCCACAGGTGCCTTCTGTGACATTTCATTCTCTAAGAATTGAGAGGAAAAAGGAGTAATTACACGTTTTGAAAAAACATCAAGAGCAAAGTTAAATAGAAAGGCCATTCTTGCACACAGGGATAAAATACTATTGAAAAAGAAACGTGTATGAAAGTATCTTGGGAGTGTAAAGTCAGAATCAGAATCAGAATAGAGCTGGAAGGGATCTTGGAGGTCTTCTAGTCCAACCCCTTGCTCAAGTAGGAGACCCTATATCATTTAAGACTGGCTGTCCAGTCTCTTCTTAAAAACCTGCAGTGAGGAAGCAACCACAACTTCTGAAGGGAACCTGTTCCACTAGTTAATTGTCCTCACTGTTAGGAAGTTTCTCCTTAATTCCAGATTGCCTCTCTCCTTAATTAGTTTCCATCCATTGTTTCTTATCTTGCCTTCTGGTGCTTTGGAAAATAAATTGACCCCCTCCTCTTTGTGGCAGCCCCTCAAATACTAGAATATTGCTATCATATCACCCCTAGTCCTTTTTTTCTCTAAAATACCCAAATCCTGCAACCGTTCTTCATATGTTTTAGTCTCCAGGCCTTTAATTATCTTAGATGCTTTCTCTGCACTTTTTCCCAAAGTCTCAACACCTTTTTTTGTAGTGTGATGACCAAAACTGGATGCAATATTCCAGGAGCACTTCCAGTCTGGCTCTAGAAGGAAACCCTGAGTCTGCTTTTCTACTTCAGCTTCTGCATTCCTGTTATTGGAAGTGCTGGAGCCAGAGTGGGACCAGCTGGCAAGACTGAATCTGGCCTCGCTATAACTTCTTATCACCCCCTCCTCTGGAATTCCCCTCTTCCCCCCCCCTTTTTTTTTTTGCATAAACAAGTTCTCCTCCACAAGTCCTTCTCCCCACCATCAGATTTCTTTCTTGTATCCCATGGAAGGATTTTAAAAATTATTAGGATTTTCTTGGCCACTTGGGTGAATATTCGGCGTTTCGGTGGAGGGATTTCTCTCATCCCAAAGCAGGAATTGCACCAGACCGGGGGTGGGGGAGGGGGAAGCAGCAGCCAAAAAAAGCTCATACAAGCCTCAGTTGTATAAACAGAGGCACAGAATCAAAATCACGTGAAGTATTAGTACCGCTTTATAAAGCCTTAGTAATTACAAAACATTCTTTTTTTTGAACTATTATCATCTGGCAGACGGTACAGGATAATAAAAACAAAGACAAGTAGGCTGAAAAATAGTTTTTATCCCAGAGCTGTAACCATAATAAATACCACGGTATAGCGCAACATTGAAGTGCAATATTAGGGGCAGCGCAATGATGAATAGAATGTGAAGGATGTGTGTGTATATAAGGTATGTTCTTATTTGTGGTTTTTACTTGTGTGTAGTATGCACTGTGGACAGCACTTAATTTCGTTGTGAGTTACACAATGACAATAAAGATATCCTATCCTATCCTATCCTATTGCCACACCTGGAATACTGCATCCAGTTTTGGTCACCATGTTACAAAATAAAGTTGAGACTTTGGGGAAAGCGCAGAGAAGAGCAACTAAGAAGACTAAAGGCCTGGAGACAAAAACATATGAAGAACTGTTGCAGAATTGGGTATGGTTAGTCTAGAGAAAAGAAGGACTAGGGGGACAAGATAGCAGTATTCCAATATTTGAGAGGCTGCCACATTAGACTAGACTAGACTAGAGCTGGAAGGGACCTTGGAGGTCTTCTAGTACAGCCCCCTGCTCAGGAAAGAGAACCTATGCCTGTGGTGGCGAACCTGTGGCACGCAGAGCCCTCTCTGTGGGCACGCGCACTGTTGCCCCAATCCTAGGCCTTCAGCTGGGTTTTATAAAACCTTTTCGCTTTAGGCCTCCGCCGCCGTGTGCAAACAAAAAAAAGGTTCAGTCAATCAATCAAGTTCAACTTCTCAGGGGAAAAACAAAAAGATCTCGCAAAGTTGGAATTGATTGATTGAACTTTTTAGTCTCACCCAGTCTGCTGTTACCACTGCAGCCACGCCCACCCAATTGGCCACACCACCCAATGGGTTACGCCCGCCTGGCACCCGATGATACATAAGTGGGTTTTGGGTTGCAGTTTGGGCACTCGGTCTCTAAAAGGTTCGCCATCACTGACCTATGCCATTCCAACCTATTTTCCAAAGCACCAGAAGGCAAGATAAGAAACAATGGATGAAAACCAATCAAGCAGAGAAGCAGCCTGGAATTCATGAGAAGCTTCCCAACAGCAAGGACAATTAACCAGTGGAACAGCTTGCCACCAGAAGTTGTGAGTGCTTCATCACTGGAAGTTTTTAAGAAGAGACTGGACAGCCACCTGTCTGAAATGGTATAGGATCTCCTGTTTGAGCAGGGGGCTGGGCTAGAAGACTTCCAAGGTCCCTTCTAGCTGTTCTGATTCTGATATTCTGATATTCCCCGAGTCTCTCACCCCCCCCCCCCCAGACACTGGAAGTAATACCTTTCTCAGGATGATGCACAATCCAGGATGGCTCCTTTTGCTTTTCCAGGGAAGAGCCTCGCAGCCTCTCCATTCCGACCAGAACTTTTGTCTCTCGTGGGTGGTGGTGGTGTCCAGGGTGCAAAGCAGGGAGGGGAGCAAAGCCAGGGAAAAGTTTTGGCTGATGCACTCGCTTCCGCCCTTCCTTTGCAAAAGCAAGCCTTTCCCTTGCAAGTAGCCCGGGAGGACAAAAAAAAGCCCTACAGCGCATGCGTGTACATCTGCCCCTGGCATTCTGGCCCGCCTCTTGGTCGTTTCGAGTTGAGAAATCAGGCGAAATTCAGGGATCGTTTGTGGAGCTTCCCGGCGGACTCAGGCTCTTTTCTGTCCCAAAGGGGACGGGAGACTCAGCTCCTCCTCAGCCACCTGGGGAGCTTGTAGAGAAGGAAATAGCTGAACAGCCTAAGATAAAACATGATCTGTTCCTTAAGAGATGTTTGGTCTATAGAAGAAATCCTTTTTCCTCTAGTGACTAGGATATGATAGGGTAGAGTAGAGTAGACTAGAGCAGAGCAGGAATTAGAATAGAATAAGAATAGGATAGAATAAGAATTAAGAATAGAGTAGGAATTAGAATAAAAGTAAGAATAGAATAGAATAGGAATTAGAATAGAATAAGAATTAAGAATAGAGCAGGAATTAGAATAATAATTTAGAGTAGAATAGGAATTAGAATAATTAAGAGTAGAAAATAGAATAGAATAAGAGTTAATAGGATAGAATAGGAATTTAGAATAGAATAGAAATATAGAATAGAATAGAATAAACAGAGTTGGAAGGGACCTTGGAAGTCTTCTAGTCCAACCCCCTCCACTCAAGCAGGAGACCCTATAGCATATCAGATGAATCGTCCAGTCTCTTCTTAAAAACTTCCAGTGTTGAAGCATTCACAACTTCTGAAGGCAAGTCGTTCCACTGATTTAATTGTTCTGCAAGGAAATTTCTCCTTACTTCCAGGTTGCTTCTCTCCTTCGTATGTTTCCATCTGTTGCTTCTTGTCTTGCCCTCAGGGGCTTTGAAGAATAGCTTGACCCTCTCTTCTTTGTGGCAGCCCGAGATATTGGAACACTGCTATCGTGTCACATCTAGTCCTTCTCTTCATTAAACTAGACATACCCAATTCCAGCAACCGTTCTTTACATTTTAGCCTCCAGTCCCGATTATCTTAGTTGCTCTTCTCTGCACTCTTTCTAGAGTCAACATCTTTTTTACACAATGGCAACCAAAACTGGATGCAGTATTTACATTGTGGCAACCAAAACTGGGTGTAGTATTCCAAGTGTGGCCTTACCAAGGCATTGTAAATTGGTATTAACACTTCACGTGATCTTGATTCTATCCCTCTGTTAATGCAGCCTAGAACTGTGTTGGCTTTTTTGGCAGCTGCAGCACACTGCTGGCTCAAGTTATTGTCCACTAGGACTCCAAGATCCAAGATATATAAATATAAATAAAAATGGTGACTGGGACATGATATGAAACAATGGTAACCTGAAAACAAAAAATAAATCCCAGAAATATTGAGGAAAGTTGAAGTAGAGTAAAACATTCTAGAAAAGTAAAATTTACAATGGAGAAAACAAGTGTTGGATGAGCTGATTTCCATTGGTGAATAGGAATTCTTTAAAAAAGACAAAACAAAGTAGAAGGTACAAAATAGTTAAAAACTATTTTAATGCAGGAATGTGATCTCAATAATATGACAATGCGAACTGAATTACTCTCTGGGAATATAACGGAAAATAAACATTTGCCTGGTTTCTAAGAACTGACACCAATTTAATGGCACATAATAAAATATCTAGAGCTCATAAAAAAACCAGAACTGAGTGAATGGAAAATGAGGATTTATCAAGAAAAAGAGAAAAGGCAGGAAGTTGCACCCATTTGGAGTGATTCGTCTACATTTGAAGATACAAGAGAAAGAAAAAATAGCAAACTTTAGTAATTGGAACTAGAAACAACCCACTCAGTCACTTCAGTTCTTCAGTCAGAACGGAAGAAGCTTCTTGGATGAAAAGCGAAACGTTTTCAAGGCAAAACAAAGGAAGTCCAGTTGCTTCTTGAAAAACAACACCTTTGGGACTAGAAACATCCCAGCAGCAAAAAGACTGTTGAGAAAACATCAGAGTAATAATTTTTAAAAAACCAAAGAAACCTTGCTTTCTATCTTAGTATGGTTTGGTGTTAAAATATGGTTTAGTGTTAAGTAAAGGGGAATAATAATGAGGCCTGTTTTGTCTTCAATAACTTTCCTAATGATTCCTAACATGGTATTTGCCTTTTCAGAGCTACTATATAGTTAGTATCTGCACTGTGCTCTACACCAGGGGGCCCCAACCTGTGAGCAGTGGCCTATTGGCCACCAGGCTGTGTGAGTGGCTGGCTGGTGCGTGCATGTGCATGTACAGCCCCTCTCGCGAGCGTCGCAGACATTTGCAGCCCCACTCGCGCGTCACTGGGAGCATTGTGGGCGTTTGCAGCCCCACCCGCGTGAGCATCACAGGAGTTCATGGGCCCACTCATGTGAGCGTCACTGCAAGCATTGTGGGCATTTGCACCCCCACACATGTCATAACAAGCATCACGGGCATTTACAGCTCATGTGAGCATCGGGGGATGTTCATGGCCCCACTTGCGCGAGCATCACTGCAAGCGTTGTAGGTGTTCGCGGTCCCACTCGCACGTCACTGAGTGTTGTGGCCATTCGCAGCCCTGCTCGCACGTCTCTCCGAGCGTCACGGGCGTTCGTGGCCTCACTCGCACGAGCGTCACAGTCGTTCGTGGCTTCACAAAACCATCCCTTCTTTCCTTCCTCCCCCTCCTCCGGGTCACCAACCCCAAAACTTTGGGGAAGTCTGCTCTACACTACAACCCCAAGATTTTCCTCCTCTTTAGACACAGCTTACACTTCAGCAGCATATATCAAGTGGTGGATTGTTGTGGTTTCCTACTTAGATCTTATTAAATGAGACCCACATTTGCACTGACTATCCAGTTGAAAGAGATCCTTCTGGAACTTCTCACAATCACCCTTGGCTTTTTCAAGCCTGAATAATTTACTAGTGTAATCTCTAAACTGGACACTGTTTACGGCTGGGGCCATTGCATTTTCTTCTGAAGACTTTGGAGTAAAATGCTTCATAAAAATAGCGTCTCTTGTATATCCAATTGCTGTCAATTATTGCTGCTGAAAATATTTTATTAATTAATAGCAGTAGCACTTGGACTTATATACCGCTTCACATTGCTTTACAGCCCTCTCTAAGCGGTTGACAGAGTCAGCCTATTGTCCCCAACAATCTGGGTCCTCATTTTACCCACCTTGGAAGGATGGAAGACTGAATCGACCTTGAGTCCCATCAGGATCGAACTCCAGGCTCTGGGCAGAGTTAGCCTGCAATATTGCATTTTAACCACTGTGCCACCAGAGCTCATAATTAAGATATCTCTCCAACAGAACAAGTAATTTAAAAAAAAAAAAAAAAAAAAAGATGAGTACCCAGGATATTTACAATGCTAACCTCAGGATGCCAACTTCAGGTAAAACCAATCCTGCTAATTATCTCCCAATAAATATGCGTATTGGACCCCATCTATATATACAGTGGGGCAAAAAAGTATTTAGTCAGCCACCAATTGTGCAAGTTCTCCCACTTAAAAAGATGAGAGAGGCCTGTAATTGTCATCATAGGTAGACCTCAACTATGAGAGACAAAATGAGAAAACAAATCTAGACAATCACATTGTCTGATTTGGAAAGAATTTATTTGCAAATTATGGTGGAAAATAAGTATTTGGTCACCTACAAACAAGCAAGATTTCTGGCTCTCACAGACCTGTAACTTCTTCTTTAAGAGGCTCCTCTGTCCTCCACTCATTACCTGTATTAATGGCACCTGTTTGAACTTGTTATCAGTATAAAAGACACCTGTCCACAACCTCAAACAGTCACACTCCAAACTCCACTATGGTGAAGACCAAAGAGCTGTCGAAGGACACCAGAAACAAAATTGTAGACCTGCACCAGGCTGGGAAGACTGAATCTGCAATAGGCAAGCAGCTTGGTGTGAAGAAATCAACTGTGGGAGCAATAATTAGAAAATGGAAGACATACAACACCACTGATAATCTCCCTCGATCTGGGGCTCCACGCAAGATCTCACCCCGTGGGGTAAAAATGATCACAAGAACAGTGAGCAAAAATCCCAGAACCACACGGGGGGACCTAGTGAATGACCTGCAGAGAGCTGGGACCAACGTAACAAAGGCTACCATCAGTAACACACTACGCCGCCAGGGACTCAGATCCTGCAGTGCCAGACGTGTCCCCCTGCTTAAGCCAGTACATGTCGGGCCCGTCTGAAGTTTGCTAGAGAGCATTTGGATGATCCAGAAGAGGATTGGGAGAATGTCATATGGTCAGATGAAACCAAAGTAGAACTGTTTGGTAGAAACACAACTCGTCGCGTTTGGAGGCGAGAGAATGCTGAGTTGCATCCAAAGAACACCATACCTACTGTGAAGCATGGGGGTGGCAACATCATGCTTTGGGGCTGTTTCTCTGCAAAGGGACCAGGACGACTGATCCGTGTACAGAATGAATGGGGCCATGTATCATGAGATTTTGAGTGCAAACCTCCTTCCATCAGCAAGGGCATTGAAGATGAAACGTGGCTGGGTCTTTCAGCATGACAATGATCCCAAACACACCACCCGGGCAACGAAGGAATGGCTTCGTAAGAAGCATTTCAAGGTCCTGGAGTGGCCTAGCCAGTCTCCAGATCTCAACCCCATAGAACACCTTTGGAGGGAGTTGAAAGTCCGTGTTGCCCAGCGACAGCCCCAAAACATCAGTGCTCTAGAGGAGATGTGCATGGAGGAATGGACCAACATACCAGCAACAGTGTGTGCCAACCTTGTGAAGACTTACAGAAAACGTTTGACCTCTGTTATTGCCAACAAAGGATATATAACAAAGTATTGAGATGAACGTTTGATATTGACCAAATACTTAATTTTCCACCATAATTTGCAAATAAATTCTTTTCAAATCAGACAATGTGATTGTCTGGATTTGTTTTCTCATTTTGTCTCTCATAGTTCAGGTCTACCTATGATGACAATTACAGGCCTCTCTCATCTTTTTAAGTGGGAGAACTTGCACAATTGGTGGCTGACTAAATACTTTTTTGCCCCACTGTATGGGTCTATTCATGCATCACTCAGAAGCCGCATTCTCATTCCATATTCAACAAGGTCCAAGAAAAGAGATGAATGTCAACTGACTTAACAGATGAAAATTGCCAGCAAAGAAGCAATCTAACTGATCTCCTCTGCATCTATTCACAATTCACACTCTCACACATCAGCACTCCTCCCTCCTTCCAGAAAAAAAAGAAGAAACATGAAGAAGTGGTTCCTGTGGAAAAAAAGAAAGATAAGCTGGAATAAAACTGGAAATGGAGTGAGGGAAAGAAATACAGCTGGTCCTTGCTTATTGGTCAATCATTCAACAACTCTCTGACTTTCCAATGGCATTTATAACCAGTCATCGGAGTTATGGCTGTCACAGTGTCCCACAATGAAATGGTTGCCATTTGCTACCTTTAAAGGGAGAATATTTATAGCTCAGGGTTGAAATGAGGGGTCCTTGGTGCTCTCTGAACTTGGTGGTTTTCTTGCAGACATTTCATTATCTAACTAAGTAACATCAGTGTTAAAAGGGAGTGGGGTTTGCAGAAAGTAGGAGGAGGAAGAGGACAACTGTGGAGTCCTTGGTGCTCTCTGAGCTTGGTGGTTTTCTTGCAGACGTTTCATTAACTAGGTAACATCATCAGTGTTAGAAGGGAGTGGGCTTTGCAGTAGGAGGAGCAGGAGGAGGAAGGGGAAGGGGAGGAGGAAGAGGACGACTGTGGGGTCCTTGGTGCTCTCTGAGCTTGGTTGTTTTCTTGCGGACATTTCATTATCTAACTAGGTAACATCTTCAGTGTTAGAAGGGAGTGGGGTTTGCAGAAAGGAGGAGGTGGTGGAGGAGGAGAACGACGACTGTGGGATCCTTGATGCTCTCTGAGCTTGGTTGTTTTCCTGCGGACATTTCATTACCCAAACTAGGTAACATCATCATCAACGTAACATCCGACAATGTTACCTGGTTTGGGTCATGAAACGTCCACAAGAAAACAACCAAGCTCAAAGAATTTCCTCTTTTGCTACCTTCTTTCTGGCATTCCACCGAAGTCAACTGGGAAGCCCATGACCATGTGACATCTTTGCTTAATGAGCCATAGTGATTCGCTTAAGTGACAACAACTGGGAGTGCTAGAATTGCTGATCCTAAACACGGCTAGGTGTTCTACCACCTTACTGCCAGCATTAACTGAAGACAGCATGTTAAGTGAATAACAAAGGGGGGGGGGAAGACAAATCCCTGTTTAGCCCATTGAGAAAGAATAAAACACCAACAGACAAGGACAGCAGCAACTGTAAGCCCCAGTCCCCAAAGTCTACTGGTAGAGGTCTAGTTGGAACAATTGCTGCCTAGTTCAGAGTCCCCACAACCTTTCTGGGTTGTGGCCCAGAGGGAAAGGAAGGGGTAGGTGCCTTTATACGCACATGCACACACATGTAAGGGGCCGCGTATGTGCACCACAAACGGGGCTGCAAGTGTGTGCGCACCACAAACGGCTGCGGTCACACACATACGGCCGTTTGTGGTGCGACGCTCATGGCGATGCTAGCATCCGCACAATGCTTGCGGCAACGCTAGCGCGAGTGGGGGGATGAATGCACGCATACATACACACATGCATTAGCCAGCCACTCACGTGGCCCGATGGCCAACAGACCACGGCCCGATAGTGGGCCACAGCCCACAGATTGGGAACCCATGATTGGCCTAGTCAACAAATGTATTACGTTTGGAGTCACTTGCACTTCCCTTATATTCCTTCAATTTCAACAGAAGCTTCTCGGGAGATTAATATTAAGGCAAAATGCTAATGACGATTTTATCCAATCAGTTGTGTGTCTGACTCTTGACGATTCTAGGGACTCTACTTCTTTGAGTTGTTCCATTGCTCTGGCTGGTGCCAGCTTTGATGGTGTTCAGCCACTATGTTCTTTGGCAGCCTGGCTTTCTGTTACCCCTAACTCTTTCAAACATAATTCATTTCATATTATTTGGGGAGAAAACTCACTTTCCTCATTTGGTAATTCGGGTACCTGGTTAAACAAAATTGGTGGCACCGAAGTATCCCACTGCATACGCAGTAGTTGGCTTTTTGTGCTTTAGTACATTACCACATGAATAAATGCTTGGCATCTCAGTGTGTCTCTATTAATAGTCACACTTTTCAACAGAGGGGGAGGAATACGACATCATCTATTTCCAGCCTACAACACAGTCCTTTCAACAGTTCTAAGAAGGCGCCACATAAATTTGCACTACTCAGGTGACCCTGACGACACAGATAAACCTCCAGGTGGCCTCAACGACTCTCTAAAAGAATGCAAATGACCAGCGGTCTGCAAGGAGTATAAATCCTTCCATTCCCCACCATCAGAGTTGAAAAAGCTTCTTGGATGAGAAGGGAAACGTCTTCAAAGAAAAACAAGAAAGTCCAGTTGCCTCGTGAAAAAACACCTTTCGGACAACCATGACCTGGATGACTGAGGATCTCCATAGTCACACTTTTCAAGGATTTTTCTCTCAGCACCTTGACTATCCACCTTACTACCGACTTCCCCTTCATCCTTCCTTCAACTGTGCAGATGTAATTCTTTCTTTGAGTCTGTCATACCTTTTTATCCAACTCTACCTGACGTCCATTAGCTCAGAATTGGAGTCCATGAAGCTGTTTCTACAGTCAACATGTTTATTTGGTTCTCCCCTGTGTGGATCTTTTTATGAGAAGTCAGTTGACAGTTCCAAGTAAAGCTCTTTCCACATTCCATGCATTTATAGGGTTTCTCTCCTGAGTGGATCCTTTTATGGGAAATGAGATTACTTCGCTGATTAAAGCTCTTTCCACATTCCATACATTTATAGGGTTTCTCCCCCGAGTGTATACTTTTATGGGAAATAAGATTACTTCGCTGACTGAAGTCTTTTCCACATTCCATGCATTTATATGGTTTCTCCCCTGAATGGATCCTTTTATGCAAAGTAAGATCACTGTTGGTACTGCAAGTCTTTCCACACTCCGTGCATTTATATGGTTTCTCCCCGGTGTGGATCCTTTTATGGGAAGTAAGATGACTGCTTATAGTGAAGCTCTTTCCACACACTATACATTTATATGGTTTCTCTCCAGTGTGAATTCTTTTATGGAAAGTAAGATGGCCACTCTGACTGAAGCTCTTTCCGCATTCCGTGCATTTGTACGGTTTCTCTCCAGAATGGATCCTTTTATGCGAAGTAAGTTGACCATTCTGACTGAAGTTCTTTCCACATTCTGTGCATTTATATGGCTTTTCTCCAGTGTGGATCCTTTTATGAGAAGTAAGCTGTCCACTCTGACTGAAACTCTTTCCACAGTCCACACATTTATATGGTTTCTCACCTGAATGGATCCTTTTATGGGAAGTCAGGGAACTATTTTCACTGAAGCTCTTTCCACACTCCAGGCATTTGTACGGCTTCTCACCCGAGTGGGTCCTTTGATGGGAAATAAAATGGCTGCTATTGTTGAAGCTGTTGCCACATTCCATGCATTTATATGGTTTTCCTTCCACATGGATACTTCGATGGAAAGGAAGAGGGATGTTCCACTTGAAGGTTTTTCCATCTTCCATGCATTCCTCTTGCGTCTCTTTCATATAAATACCGGGGTGTTTGCATAAATCTGATTCCTCTCTAATTTTCTCTCCAAATGGGAAACACATTCCTTTTTCTCCGTGATCTTCTTGGATCAGGAAAAGATGGACATCTGGATTTTGAGAAGTAGAGGAGATTTGCAATTCACTATTTAACTGGCTGTCCTCTGGCCATCGTGGCCCTTGCTCATTTTGAAATGTCTCCTCTCCAATTTCACTTTTGACTGTTTGGAAAGCTGTCTCTTTGTAATTCTCATTCTCCCATCCATCACCTGTTGAACCAAAAAAGAAAAAAGTTCATGAGAAATCTTGGAGTCTTAGTGGACAATCACTTAAATATGAGCCAGCAGTGTGCTGCTACTGCCCAAAAAGCCAACACAGTTCTAGATTGCATTAGCAGAGGGGTAGAATCAAGATCACATGAAGTGTTAATAACACTTTATAACACCTTGGTAAGACCCACACTTGGAATACTGCATCCAGTCTTGGTCGCCACGATATAAAAAAGATGTTGAGACTCTAGAAAGAGGGCAGAGAAGAGCAACGAAGATGATAAAGGACTGGAGGCTAAAACATATTAAGAATGCTTGCTGGAATTGGGTATATCTAGTTTAATGAAGAGAAGGACTAGGGGTGACATGATAGCATGTTCCAATATCTCAGAGGGAGTTAGGCTATTCTCCAAAGCACCTGAAGGCAGGACAAGAAGTAATAGATGGAAACTAATCAAGGAGAGAAGCAACCTAGAACAGTGGTGGCGAACCTATGGCACGGGTGCCAGAGGCGGCACTCTGAGCCCTCTCTCTGGGCATGCACGCCGTTGCCCCAGTCCTAGGCCTTCAGCTGGGTTTTATAAAACCTTTTCACTTTAGGCCTCCGCTGCCGTGTGCAAAAAAAAGGTTCAATCAGTCAATTTCAACTTCTCGCGGGAAAAAAAAAAGATCTTGCAAAGTTGGAATTGATTGATTGAACTTTTTAATCCCACCCAGTCTGCCGTTACCACGGCAGCCATGCCCACCCAATGGGCCACACCCACCCAATGGGCCACACCCACCTGGCACCCGATGATGCATAAGTGGGTTTTGGGTTGCAGTTTGGGCACTCGGTCTCTAAAAGGTTCGCCATCACTGACCTAGAACTAAGGAGAAATTTCTTGACAGTGAGAACAATTAATCAGTGGAACGACTTGCCTCCAGAAGTTGTGAATGCTCCAATACTGGAAGTTTTTAAGAAGAGATTGGACAACCATTTGTCTGAAATGGTATAGGGTTTCCTGCCTGAGCAGGGGGTTGGACTAGATTCACTAGAAGACCTCCAAGGTCTCTTCCAACACTGTTATTCTATTCTAGTAAGAAATTTAAAGCACAACTTGAGAGTGCTATCAGAAATCAAGCCCCATTAGCTGCATCTTTATCTAGTATTTCCCTATTACTCCTATGCCGCCTTTTAAACCATAGTTCCAGTCCTTCCCTTTCAAGATCCCTATGCACATGTTCCTTCTGCTTCATGACACTCAACTACCCTAAAACATTATATTACTTCTCTCAGTGCATCTTCCAATTTGTGGAGTGGGGACTACTGTTTGAAACCTAAGCAGATGACAAGAAATGGTTCCATCTTGTCCCCCATACAGTCCAGTGTTTATTGTCCTTCATATTTTGGTTTCAAGCATGAAGAAAGACAAGCTGTCAAGTTCAATTTAGATGAAAAACAAGAGACAGATGCCATTGCCATACAGGAAACTCAACTTGGAAACTAAAATTTCATCTGTTTCGGATGAAGTCGAATGTTCTGAATAAAACTTGTACAGAACTGGTTTGGGAAAAATCAGTTTGGGTTTGTCTAGTTTGATAAAAAGGATTAGGAGTGACATGACAGCATGTTGCAATACATAAGGGGCTGCCAGAAAGAAGAGGGGGTCAACCTATTCTCCAAAGCATCTGAAAGCAGAAGAAGCAGCAATGGATGGAAACTAATCAAGGAGAGAAGCAACCTAGAATAATTAATCAGTGGAATGGCTTGCCTTCAGAAGTTGTGAGTGCTCCAATATTGGAGGTTTTTAAGAAGAGACTGGATGACGATTCGTCTGATTTGCTTGAGCGGGGGGGTTGGACTAGAAGACCTCCAAGGTCCCTTCCATCTCTGTTATTCAGCTAATTATTTTGTAGTAGAAAATATCACCCCATCTATTTGAACATAAAATAAAGAAAAACCCTTACCCAAGCTGGCCAGATTCCTAGCAATTTCCAGCATGACTTCCCTATATAGATTTTTTTGGTTGCAATCCAACAGAGCCCATTCTTCCCCAGAGAAAAATACAGCTACATCGTCAAAAATCAGGGGAACCTGTAACAGGAAAAGAACATTCCTCTATCAGTGAAGAGCTACTGAAAGTGTTTACATGTACCCTTTTAATGAACAAGTCCCAATACCAGAGTTTCTCCTTTTGGTAGATAAATAAGTACATTCTACAGACAAATTCTACAATACGAAATAAGCAGAATTCAAGCTACAGTTTGGTAAATGTTTTATTAATTCTACCGACTCTGCACAAAACATTTGATATTACATCAAATACATCTGACAGTTGAAACTCCGATATTCCTCTTGATCAACTGATACCACAACCATGGATGCTTCATTAAATAGGAACTTCAGATCACCCTGTAAAGAGGCTTGCTGACTCCTCTTTGAAATGTTAACTAGTGGCTTACGTTGTCCCTCAGGTATCAGCACAGTTGTTATTCGACAGATCGGTGAATGAATGAATTCACTGGGAATGAATTCATTGGGAAATGAATTCCAGGAAGAATGATGAAATGGCATCAATTAAGAGATGATAAAACAGCATTGTGTGGACTCCTATTTACTTACAGGAAGGTCGCTCATGCTCTAAATATTGATTAGATGGGAGTTAATAAAGTGAAAGAAGTTGGCCATGCCCATCTTGAATGAACCCAAAGATTCTTTTTCATGAGGCAACTGGACTTTCTTTTTTCTTTTTGCAGACGTTTCACTTCTCATCCAAGAAGCATCTTAAGCTAACTGGATGGTGGGGAATGGAAGGATTTATACTCCTTGCAGACAGCTGTTCATTTGCCTTCTTTTAGAGAGTCGTTGATGCCACCTGGAGACTTATCTGTGTCGTCAGGGTCACCTGAGTAGTGCAAATGGGTGTGGAGCCTTCTTGGAACTGTTGAAAGTTCAAAGGACCACACCCATCTGCACTACTCAGGTGACCCTCACGACACAGATAAGTCTCCAAGTGGCCTCAACGACTCTCTTAAAGAATGCAAATGACCAGCTGTCTGCAAGGAATATAAATCCTTCCATTCCCCACCATCCAGCCAGGGCTGAAGAAGCTTCTTGGATGAGAAGCGAAATGTCTTCAAAGAGAAAAAAAGAAAGTCCAGTTGCCTCGTGAAAAAGCACCTTTGGGACAACCATGACCTGGATGACGGAGAATCTCCATAGACCTCTTGGATGAAATTGGATGCCCCTTGAGTCATTCTAATTTGTTGGGAGAGGGGAAAGTCCTCCTACCTGAGCTGGGTGGATAACTACTGTTTCTGCTCCACTATAAAGAGGGGATATTTCCACAGGTGCCATCAGTAACATTCCATCCTCTGAGAGTGAGATAAAAGAAGAGCAAGCGCACATTTTAGAAAGATCAAAAGAATCACACACAAAACTATTCTAGCACTCAGGTCTCGGCTACTTTTCCAAAACAAGACCATAAATAACAGTAGCTGAGATACAGGTAGTTCTTGACTTACGACCACAATGGAGCCCAACATTTCTGTGGCTAAGTGAGACGGGTGTTACGCGAATTTCCCCTCATTTTACGACCTTCCTTGCCACCATTGTAAAAGTGAATCACGGCAGCGGTTAAGTTAGTAACATGGTTGTTAAGTGAATCTGGGTCTCCTGTTGATTTTGCTCGTCAGAAGATCACAAAAGGTGATAGTCAACTCTACAACGAACCTGGCTGCAGTCATCTTGCTTGTTCTAAGTTGCCACCTGAATGGGAGGGGGCATGGAGGATCTTTGCTAGTCTAAACAATTCTGTGTCCCGTGGGAACCAAGGTCATTCTATCAGTTATGTTAAAGGGTTGGGCGTTTTGTTAGAAAGCCCGCCCAAACTATTCTATTGGGAAACGTGGATGATTGCGTAGCACTGGGGTGGAAAGTTTGACTTTGTAATAGTGTCACTCTTTGGGGGGAATTTCAGACTTGGTTTCACTTTTGATCGTGCCGATATTTTGTATCCAATAAACATGTTCTTTGAGGAAGCTTCTAGCCTTGGAGTTCTGATTTATTTGGTTCCATCTATCGGAACCATGAGTGATCACATGACCCTGGGAGACTGCAACCATCATATGTACATGCCAGTTGCCAAGCATCTATATTCTGATCACATGACCATGGAGATGGGGCAACGGTCATGTGAAAACTGGTCATAAGTTACTTTTTTTGGTGCCATTATAACTTTGAACCGGCACTAAAGGAATTGTTGTACGTCAAGTCAATTGTTGTAATATGTGATATGAACGTAGGAACCTTTCTTTACCTGATGGGATATTCTTAGATGGCTCTTCCTGGGAGCTCTTTCCCAAGTCCACCTCCTGAGAGGGATACAGCACGTCTCCCCATGCTTTACAGTGTTCAACGGCCACTTCCACGAAGGGCTCCTGAACCTGAAATCGTAGTTAAGAGAAAAGAGTGCATTTCTGCCCAATATTTCCAATTCCACAGCCCCTTTTGGAAGGAAGCTTTTCACATGTCCTGGCAAATTACCAAAAGGAAACCATAACAGAATAACAGAGTTGGAAGGGACCTTGAAGGTCATCTAGTCCAACCCCCTCCTCAGGCAGGAAACTCTATACCATTTCAGACAAATGGTTGTCCAATCTCCTCTTAAAAACCTCCAGTGTTGGAGCACTCACAACTTCTGGAGGCAAGTCGTTCCACTGATTAATTGTTCTCACTATCAGGAAAGTTCTCCTTAGTTCCAGGTTGTTTCTCCCTTTGATTAGTTTCCATCCGTTGTTTCTTGTCCTGCCCTCAGGTGCTTTGGAGAATAGCTTGACTCCCTCTTCTTTGTGGCAACCCCTGAGATGTAAGAACATTTGCTATCATGTCACCCCAGTCCTTCTTTTCGTTAAAGTAGACATACTCAATTCCACCAACCATTTTTATATGTTTTAGCCTCCAGTCCCTTAATCATTTTTTAAGAAATAATAAAATAATACCTTATTTTATTCATAATAAATTTATAATATTAATAAATAAATTAATGTTTTTTAAATAAATCATAACATAAAAATAAGAAACTTTTCCTGCAGGAGAAATCAATCTCCTACTGATATTATTAGGTCCCAGAAGGGACACGTTTAAAAAATTCAGTAACTGTTTTTCATGCTCCGACTCTTTGGATTAAACTTTGGCAAATCTTATCTTGCCACAAAGAAGAGGGAGTCAACCTCTTCTCCAAAGCATCTGTAGGCAGGACAAGAAGCAACCTAGAACTAAGGAGAAATTTCCTGAGAGTTAGAACAATTAATCAGTGGAACAACTTGCCTCCAGAAGTTCTGAATGCTCCAACACTGGAAGTTTTTAAGAAGAGGTTGGACAACCATTTGTCTGAAATGGTAGAAGGTTTCCTGCCTGAGCAGGGGGTTAGAAGACCTCCAAGGTCCCTTCCAACTTTGTTATTCTATATTCTACCTGCCGTTCTCCCTGCTCCTTCTGTGCTACTTGGCTCAGGAGGAAGCCTTCTGCAAGGGCTACCGCTTGGGAACTGGTCTCGGCTCTGCATTCCTCGATCCAGTTCTTTATCTCCAGGGGCAGGATAGCCAAGAACTGCTCCAGGACCAAGAGATCTAACATCTGAGCTTTTGTGTTGCTTCTGGGCTTCAGCCATTGACAACAAAGATAGTGGAGCTGCCTGCAAACCTCTCGTGGCCCGTTGGTCTCCTCACAACAGAGACTTCTCAACCGTTGCCGCTGACCAGCCAAACTGGTGTTTTCTTCATCCTGGTTCTTCTGCCCAATTGTCCTTTCTTTCCATTCAGGCTGCGCAGCATGACCAACTCTTCCGCGCTCTGGTGGATCCATTTTGTTGGTGTTTTCTAGTAGTTAAGAATTTGCTTTGTTTCTCCTTGATCTCCCGGTTCCTTTCTTGATAGGGTGCAAACTGTGTGGAAGTGGAGAACTTTGTTTCTCCTTGACCTCCTTTCTCGATAGGGTGCAAACTGCTCCAGGTGGCCCTCAACCTTCTTTCTTCATCCGTTTCTGCTCTGCACAAAGAAACAGATGAAGCAATACAAGAGGCTTCCAGAGAGATACAGAAGAAAACAAATGGGTGGAATTACAGAGAATCTCGTTCTCCTTCAGCAACAATTCTCCCTGGCTCTATGGGAAGAATCCTTGTAAAGGAGACGGGAATCCATTTCTCTCCTACTGGAAGTCTGAAGCATTTCTCGTCTCTGCTGGAAAAGGCATGTAGGGGACTGTGATTGTACTGTAAAGAGATATCTTGTTCTTCATCACTAAATCCAGACCTCTCAAATCCTGGACATAAACCGTTTCAACTCCTTCCCTCAGGATGGCACTATAGGACATTATAATCCAAAACAACTAGACACAGGGACAGCTTTTTCCTTCATGCCATCACTCTGCTGAACATTTAATTCTCTCAGTGCTGCCTAATGCCTATTATCCCATGTTGTGTGGCTATAGTATTATTATTTATCCTTATCTTATTTACTCCCCCTTTTATTGGTATGATTATGATTATGATTCTGTTGCTTTGCATGTACACCTAATGCTTTTGTGCCGGAGGCAAATTCCTTGGGTGTCTAACCATACTTCACCAAATAAAGTATTCTATTCTATTTCTATTTTTCTAATTCTATTTCTATTTTTCTAATTCTAGTCTATAGTATTTCTAATTCTAGTCTATAGTATTTCTAATTCTAGTCTATTTCTTATTCTATTCTATTTCTTGCTCTATTCTATTCTACTCTACTCTACTCTACTCTACTCTACTCTACTCTATTCTACTCTACTCTACTCTACTCTACTCTACTCTACTCTACTCTACTCTACTCTATTCTACTCCTATAGAGATTCTCAATCATCCAGGTCATTGATGTCCAAAGATGCTTTTTCTGAAAGGCAAGTGAACTTTCTTGGGTTCTTTTCATTGAAAACATTTTTGCTTCTCATCCAAGTAGCTTCTTCAGTTCTTTAGATAAGAAGTGAAATGTTTTCAAAGAAAAAAAAAAGCATCTTTGGGATGGTGTCCTTCATCTGGCCAGCGGTCCATCCACCCCAGTGCCAGCACAAACTCCTCTTCCATTCATGCAATGGAGAAGCATTTCAGACACATGTGGGCAACCCAGAGAGCAAGGAGCCTCCATACATGAAGTTGAGGAAGAGAGGAAAACATGTGAAGAACGCTTGCAGGATTTGAGTATGGCCAGTCTAGAGAAAAGAAGGACTAGGGGGGACATGATAGCAGCATTCCAGTATTTGAGAGGCTGCCACAAAGAGGAGGGGGTCAATTTATTTTCCAAAGCACCAGAAGGCAAGAAAAAAAACAATGGATGGAAACTAATCAAGGAGAGAAGCAACCTGCAATTAAGGAGAAACTTCCTAACAGGGAGGACAATTAACCAGTGGAACAGCTTGCCACCAGAAGTTGTGGGTGCTTCATTACTGGAGGTTTTTGAGAAGAGACTGGTCTCCTGCTTGAGCAGGGGGTTGGATTAGAAGACCTCCAAGGCCCCTTCCAGCTCTATTCTTATTGATTGATTGAAAGAAATTTGGTTGCAGGAATTGGGGATGTCTAGTTTAATGAAGAGAAGGACGAGGGGTGACATAATAGCAGTTTTTCAATATCTTAGGGGTTGCCACAAAGAAGAGGGAGTCAAGCTATTTTCCAAAGTACCTGAGGGCAGGACAAGAAGCAAGGGATGGAAACTAATCAAGGAGAAAAGCAACCTAGAACTAAGGAGAAATTTCCCAAAAGTGAGAACAATTAACCAGTGGAACAGCTTGCCTCCAGAAGTTGTGAATGCTCCAACACTGGAAGTTTTAAAGAAGAGGTTGGACAACTTAAGCAGGGGGCTGGACTAGAAGACCTCCAAGGTCCCTTCCAGCTCTATTCTATTACTATTACTACTACTACTACATTACTATTATTATTGTAAGGTAATAAAATCATAAGCATAATACAATCCTATTATTATTATTATTATTATTATTATTATTATTATTATTATTATTATTATTATTATTATTATTATTATTATTATTATTATATGGTATAGGATTTCTTGCCTGAGCAGGGGGTTGGACTAGAAGACCTCAAGGTCCCTTCCAGCTCTATTCTGATTCTGATATGGGAGAGCTCACAGTTTGGGTCTGGATCGGGGGGGGGGGGGAAAGGCCAGTCTCTAGAAGGATCTGGTCCTGGAGATGGTGGGGGCCACCTTGGGACCCCCTTGCAAAATGCAAACTTCAAATCATCACCCCCACCTTTTTGCCTTCCCTTATTGCAGAAGCCTCTCTTCCCACCGCTTTTCCCAGCATCCCCGAGAGTTTGCCTCACCTGCCTAGAGATTTGTGCCCGCTTCCTCCTCGTGGGCTTCCGCGTGGTGCGTGTGTGTGTGTGTCTTTCGTGGGTGAAATTCCCCCCGCCCGCGAGGAGGCCGCAAGGGGCTGCACGAAGGGGGGAAGGAACGGTCTTGCGAGGATATCGAGTTTCGGGGGCGGGGGGGAAGGCTTTCCGGGTGCACCGGCCCGCTTCCTTGCTTTCCTTTTCATGCCAAGCCGCGGGCGGGCGGGCGTGCTGGCAAAGGGAGGCCTGTGCATGCTCAAATCCGTGGTGAAGTTTGGAGTCTGCCAGTAGTCCGTTGCTTCTGGTGTCCGTCCCTTCTCTTACTAGCGCAAGAAGGGGATTGTTTGACCGAGGTCCGGGAGGTTTATTACCACAAGTGCTCTCCCCCGTGACGTCAGTGTGTGTGTGTGTGTGAGAGAGAGGGGGGGGGGGCGGGTGCCTGGCTAAAACCCCACACTCCAAGCTCTTTTGTGTTCATTTCACGAGACGGAAGTCCCAAAGTGTATATAAGTACATATCTGCATCTCCCAGGCTGTGTGGGCTTAACTTTGACTGAGCTGAGAAGCTAAGCAGGGATGGGAGACCACCAGAAAATAATAGAATAGAATAGAATAGAATAGAATAGAATACAATCTGGAAGGGACCTTGGAGGTCTTCTAGTCCAGCCCCCTGCTCAAGCAGAACCTATACCATTTCAGATAAGTGACTAAGTCACCCATATAGAAACTCAGAAGATTAATATTGTAGTAACATATTAATCAGTATTCAATTGGGGGGGTAAGAGTATAGGTATTAGGTGTTTTGATTTTCTTTTTAATGCACTTTTTAAAATTTGTTTTTTTTTTATTTTTGGAGTTTTTTTATTTTAATCTTTATGCGTGATAGCGCAGTGGTTAGAATGCAGTACTGCAGGCTCTGCTGACTGCCAGCTGCCTGCAGTTTGGCAGTTTGATTCTCACCAGCTCAAGGTTGACTCAGCCTTCCATCCTTCCAAGGACCCAGATTGTTGGGGGCATGATGCTGACTCTGTAAACCGCTTAGAGAAGGCTGTAGAGCACTGTGAAGTGGTATATAAGTCTAAGTACTGTTGCTATTGAGTATAGGGTTTCTTTTTCGATGCACTTTTTTAATGTCTTGCTTGTTTTGTGTCTTTGTTTTTTCTTTGATTTTTTTGGAGTTTTGTATTTTAATTTTTTTTGGGAATAAAATTTGAATTAAAAAAAGAAACTCAGAAGATGGGAAAAACCATGAAAAACTGAAGGAAAACAAGTCCCTGAGAGGGAAAAATGCTTGGATAGATACAATAGAAAAACAATTTAAAAATTGAGTTCTGAGGTTCATCTGTATTTAGAGATACCGAAGAAAGAATGGAATAAAAGTTTACAGCTGGCACAAAACCCCACACCCCAATAGGGGGAAAGCAAACAACCAAATAAAGTAACTGAAATTACAGAAATCTCTTTTTCATCTTCGGGAAACTTGGAAGCTATTGTAGGAAATGTCAATGAAGTTTCTCCCTCTCAAGAGTGTGCTGAATCATTAAGAACCTATCTAATTTTGTAAATATGATTTGCATTCCTGTCCATTAACATTCGTAAGAATCTCAGGCCCAAGAACACAGTTTATAGCTTACCAAGTTTGACAAGGATAGAGCAAAGAGCAATCTAGGAATAAAGGGGATTTTCTTAATAATTATGGCTTCCCAGAGGCGGTCTTAGAGATTCTTTGGTTGGGCTGTTTACTAATGGCTCTTTGGCAGTTTCTTGACTGGGGTATTGCTTACTTGAGTGTTGGTCTGAAGTTGACCTTGGAGTTAATCTTTGCTGATCTGGGTGCTGATTACTGATGGAGAGGTGCTGGAGTCTTTTTCTCTGATTTGTCAGAGTGCCAGGCTTCTAGAACAGGGGTCCCCAAACTTTCTGGGTTGGCCTGGGGGTGGTGGTGGAGGTGTGCACCCGATGATTACAGCATTGCTAGTGCCCGCGTGACACCGCAACGCTAGCGCTAGTGGGGGGGTGAGCGTGCAAACGCGCGTACACTGACCAGCCACTTACATGGCCCAGTGGCCAATAGCCCACGGCCTGGTAGTGGGCTGCAGACCACAGGTTGGTGACCCATTCTAGAAATTCCCTGGCATTTTTGGATTTGGCCTGGTCTAGGATTGTCAGTTTCCCAATTGAAAGTATGGTTAAATATGTCTCTGTGTTGTGAAATTAAAGAATTTTCGTCATGCCTTTTGACTGCCAGTTGGTGTTCAGGGATGCGTTCTGCCAGTCTCTTCTGCCTGTTTGTCCTACATAGTGGTTGTTGCAGTTCTTACATTGTATGTTGTAGATGACTCCTGTTTTTTCTTCTGGGGTTGCTGGGTGTTTGGGTTTGCTTAGGATGTTTTGAAGGATTTTAGTTGGCTTATGTGCTATGCTGATTCCATGTGGTTGTAGCAGTCTGTTTGCGGTTTCTGAGATATTCTTGATGTATGGCAGTGTAATTCTTTTTAGGGTTTGTGTTGCGTGTGCTGTATTGGGTTGAGTGGTCAGGGACTTTTTGATGAAGTTGCTGTGTATCCATTAGCATCTTTCATTGTACTTTACTCTTGACACAAAGATATTTGTCTCAGAGTTAGTGTTCTATCGTTCCTGCTTTTTCCACAGGCTGCGTAGAGGTACAAGCGGTCCTTGGCTTACAACAGTTCATTTAGTGACTGTTCAAAGTTACAACAGCACTGAAAAAAAGTGAGTTCTGACCAGTTTTCACACTTACAATTGTTGCAGCATCCCCATGGTCTCACGTGATCACAATTCAGATGCTTGGCAACTGACTCATACGTATGAGAGTTGCGGTGTCCTGAGGTCATGTTGACCGCCTTTTGCCAACTTCTGACAGGCAAAGTCAACGGGGGAAGCAAGGTTCACTTAACAACCATGTTACTAATTTGATAATTGCAGTGATTCATTTAACAACCGTGGCAAGAAAGGTCGTAAAATGGGGCAAAATTCACCTTAACAAATATCTCGCTTAGTAACAGAAATGTTGGGCTCAATTGTGGTCTACCTGTAGTCGCTCTACGTTCCATCTACTTAATAAATATTGCTGGTTTGCAATAGTGGCAATTATCTATAGCTCGGGTGTAGGAGGAAAGTGAAGGTTCGTTGTCCGAACTTGCGGGTTGGTTTCCGAACGTTTCATTACCAGGCTAGGTAACATCTTCAGCGGAGTTTAGGGGATGTCAGTGTCCTTGCCCATTCGACTGGAGCGACACAAAAATAATCGGCCACGCTACCACTCGCCACACTTGCGAGTTCATGGAAACCTGGCACTCCACAAGCAATTCCATCAATAGACACATCGACCTACAACTAGCCTACGAATCCCTCAGAATCCAAATCAACCGCACAACCAACCACGGACAGCACCGACCCTCAACCAACCCACGCAACCCTCCCCCCTCACTGATGACTCACAACTGACCCATCACAAGACTCTCACCTGACACACCCACACCTGAAGCCCATATATAAAAAGGATATGGAGACTCTAGAAAATGTGCAGAGAAGAGCAACAAAGATGATTAGGGGACTGGAGGTTAAAACATATGAAGAACGGTTGCAAGAACTGGGCATGGCTAGTCTAGTGAAGAGAACCACCAGGGGAGACATGATAGCAATCTTCCAATATCTCAGGGGTTGCCACAAAGAAGAGGGAATCAAGCTATTCTCCAAAGCACCTGAGGGCAAGACAAGAAGCAATGGATGGAAACTAATTGAGGAGAAGCAACCTAGAACTAAGGAGAAATTTCCCGACAGTGAGAACAATCAACCAATGGAACAGCTAGCCTTCAGAAGTTGTGAGAGTTTCATCACTGGAAGCTTTCAAGAAGAGACTGGACTGCCATCTGTCAGAAATGGTGTAGGGTCTCTTGCTTGTGCGGGGGGTTGGATTAGATGACCTACAAGGTCCCTTCCAACTCTTGTTATTCTTTATTCTGTATCCCCCAAACTCCACTGAAGAATGCTACCTAGCCTGGCAACGAAACATTCAGAAACCAACCCACAGGCTCAAGAGAACGAACCTTCACCCTCAAATATTGCTGGACTCTCCCTATCCTTTGGCTCTCGATACATATCCCAAAGCCATCCAGTGAAGGAAGGAAAGTGAAACCTGGAATATGTATGTTGGGTTTCTTCTTTTTGGAAATGATGTGATGCTACGATGCGATTGATTGAACTCAATTACGAACACTAAAACACGCCGAAATTTCTAATATGTAAGAATTTTATGATTGTTCCTTAGTATGCAAGCAAAAACAAACACAAATGAGCAAATAATCAGGCAGATAATACTATGTAAATCATCATTTAAAGTCAACAATTTTATCCATTCAAAAGTGAATCCTGCCACACTTGCACCCATGCAGTTTTCTTAGTAGCATATTTTATATTTTTACTCTTTCTATTCAACGTCCCTGGATAATCCCTGCAACCTACTATTTTGTGAGAGGCTTCTTTGTTTTCCAGTCCCAAAGGTGCTTTTTTTCATGAGGCAACTGGACTTTCTTGTTTTTCTTTGAAGAGATTTCGCTTCTCATCCAAGAAACTTCTTCAGCTCTGACTAGATGGTGGGGAATGGGAGGATTTATACTCCTCGCAGACAGCTAGTCATTTGCATTCTTTCAGAGTCGTTGAGGCCACTTGGAGGCTTATCTGTGTCCTAGGGGTCACCTGAGTAGTGCAAATGGGGGTGGAGCCATCTGCATATAACACTCAACCCCATCCTCCATGCAGAAATGTACAAGGACATACAATTCCATTCTCCCAATAGAAACAGCAAAAACGGAGGAATGGGGCAAGAGATGGAGCAAGGAACAAGATACAGATAATTCTCAACTTACAATAGTTCATTTAGTGACCGAAGTTAACAGTGCTGAAAAAAAGTGACTTCTGTTTTTCACACTTACGACCATTGAAGCATCCATCCCCGTGGTCACAGGATCGAAATTCAGATGTCAGGCAACTGGTTCATGACGGCTGCGGTGTCCTAGAGTCACGTGACCCCCTTTTGTGACCTTCTGACAAGCAAAGTCAATGGGGAAGCCAGATTCACTTAACAACCAGGTTACTATCTTAACAACTGCCGTGATTCAACTGTGGCAAGAAAGGTCATAAAATGGGGCAAAATTCACTTAACAACTGTCTCATTTAGCAATGGAAAATTTGGGCTCAGTTGTGATTATAAGTCAAGGACTATCTGTAATTGGACAGAGAAAGGAAAAAAGAATGAGAAGCCCTATTTGGCCTTAGGGGAAGAAGTTTTAAGTACTGGCAAACAAATACAGCTGGTCCTCAACTTACAACAGTTGACTTAGTGACCGTTCAACGTTACAGTGGCACTGAAAAAAGGGACTTACGACTTTTTCACTCTTAAGACCGTTGCAGCATCCCCACAATTATGTGACCAAAATTCAGACACTAGGCAACTGACTCGTATTTATGACGGGTTGCAGTGTCCCGGGGTCATGTGATTCCCCTTTTGCGACCTTCCGACTAGCAAAGTCAATGGGGGAAGCCAGATTCACTTAGCAACTGTGTGACTAATTGAACAATTGCAGTGATTCACTTAACAACTGTGGCAAGAAAGCTCACGCAATGGAACAAAGCTCGCTTCACAAATGTCTCACTTAGCGACATAAATTTTGGGCTCAGTTGTGGTCGTACGTCGAGGACTACCTGTATGTGAACATGGATAAGTCAAACTCCTGTAGGTCCAAAGTCATGGTGAAGGGTTGGCTAATAGCGCTTGCTGGGGATTGGATAGCTGAAGTCCACGTATCTTAAAATTGCAGAGAAATACTGTGCTACTGTAATGTTAGAAAGCATTCATATCTATAGTTGCTGTCACCTGTATCTCCCAGCAAACTGCAATACTCAATTCGTAAAAAAAATCACTCACATTTTCCCATTGGGTAATTAAGTAAATAAAAAAAGTGTTGATGCATCATAGAGCAGAGCTCCCCAACCTTTCCGGATTGGCGGCCTGGAGGAAAAGGGAGGAGCAAGGAAATGTGTGTGCGCACACACATGCACAAATGGGTGCACACATGGCAGCGGTGCTAGCTTCCATGTGCATGCGCAAGTGGGCCGTGCGCAACCACGGCAGTGCTGGTGGCGGTGATGGTGCCTGCGCAAACAGGCCACTAGCACCCATGCACATGCAGGCTGCTAGCATCATGCTGGCAGTGGTGCTAGCACTCCACCTGTGCAAACAGGGCCACTAGTGCTTACGTGGCGGCGCTAGCACGCATGGGGGGTGCATGCACGCTGTGTGCACTCGCCAGCCATTCCGTGCCCAGTGGCCACGGCTTCTTCAGCTCTGACTGGATGGATGGGAATGGAAGGATTTATACTCCTTGTAGACAGCTGGTCATTTACATTCTTTTAGTCATTGAGGCCACCTGGAGGTTTATCTGTGTAGTGCAAATGGGTGTGGTCCTTTCAACAGTTCCAAGAAGGCTCCACACCCATTTGCACCACTCAGGTGACCCTGAGGACACAGATAAACCTCCAGGTGGCCTCAACGACTCTCTAAAAGAATGCAAATGACCAGCTGTCCGCAAGGAGTATAAATCCTTCCATTCTCCACCATCCAGTTCAGAGCTGAAGAAGCTTCGTGCATGAGAAGCGAAACATCTTCCAAGAAAAACAAGAAAGTCCAGTTGCCTCGTGAAACAGCATCTTTGGGTTAATATGGTTTATATCTCATATGTACTCTTTTATGGGAAGTCAGGTTATCACTCTTGCGGAAAGTCTTTCCACATTCCATGCACATATACGGTTTTTCATCTGTGTGAATTCTTTTATGGGAAGTCAGGCTACTACTCATAGTGAAACTCTTTCCACACTCCGAGCATTTGTACGGTTTCTCCCCTGTGTGGATCCTTTTATGAGTAGTGAGAGAGCAGCTCTTCCGGAAGTCCTTTCCACACTCGGTGCATTTGTACGGTTTCTCCCCTGTGTGGATCCTTTTATGGGATGTAAGGCAACTACTCCACCTGAAGCTTTTCCCACATTCTATGCATTTATATGGCTTTTCGCCCGAGTGAACCCTTTTGTGTTCAGTAAGATTAGCGGTACTCCTGAAATTCTTCCCACACTCCGTGCATTGATATGGTTTCTCACCTGAGTGGATCCTTTTATGAGAAGTAAAGGAACTCAGGTCAATGAAACTCTTTCCACACTCTTTGCACGTATATGGTTTCTCTCCCGAGTGCATCCTTTTATGGGAAGCCAGATGACAGCTCCACCTGAACTTCCTTCCACAATCAATACATTTATATGGTTTCTCCCCCGAGTGGATCCTTTTATGGGAAGTGAGATGGCTGCTTAAAGTGAAGCTCTTCCCACATTCCGTGCATTGATATGGTTTCTCGCCCGAGTGGATCCTTTTATGGGAAATCAAGTGACTGCTTATAGTGAAGCTCTTCCCGCACTCCATACACTTATACGGCTTCTCCCCCGAGTGGATCCTTTTATGGGAAGTAAAGGAACTCAAGCCACTGAAGCACTTCCCACACTCCGCACATTTATAGGGTTTCTCACCCGAATGCATCCTTTTATGGGAAGTGAAGGAACTGAAACTGCTGTAGCTCTTTTCACACTCGGTGCATTTATAGGGTTTTTCCCCAGAATGCATCCTTTTATGGGAAGTAAAGGAACTCAGGCCACTGAAGCTCTTTCCGCACTCCGAGCATTTATAGGGTTTCTCTCCCGAATGGATCCTCTTATGATAGGTGAGCCCGCTGCTCCACCTGAACATCTTTCCACACTCCGTGCACTGATACAGTTTCTCGCCTGTGTGGATCCTTTTATGCGCATTAAGATTACTGCTCTTACGGAAGGTTTTCCCGCACTCCGTGCAGGGATATATTTTTTCTCCAGTTTGGGTTGTTTGAAGGAAGGACCAATTGTAATTTTGTTCGTGCTCCCCAAATGTATATTGTTTTGCTTTATTGTGCGTTCTGCAATACTCACATAAATCTGAATTTTCTCTAGGTGTTTTTCCACAGGCAAAGCACTTTCTTTCTTTTTTGTGTCCTTGCTGGGCAAGGAAAAAATGGATTTCTGCCCACTGAGGAGTACAAGATTTTTCTCTTCTCTTGTTTAATTGGTTGCATTCAGATTTTTCTGGTGCCCGTGGATTTTCAAACATCCCTCCTCCAATATAATTCCTGCCTGTTTGTGAATGTTCCACAGATGCTTGATTATAATTTCCACTCTCTGGCCAACCAACTCCTTGGGACAAAGAAAGAAAAATATGTATTACACCTTTAAACTCTGGAGATTCTCAGTCACACTTGAAACCCAAGAATACATTTAGGCAGAAGCTTGCCCACCCCAAGGATAAAACACCCAGACACAAACTGAGCAATGTGGTATATGCAGTACAATGCAGTGAGCCATGTGCAGATCTGTACATTGGGGAAACAAAACAACTACTTCATAAACATATGGCATAACATAAGAGAACAAATCCATCAGGACAAGATTTAGCAGTCAACCATTTGTCTGAAATGGTATAGGGTTTCCTGCCTGAGCAGGGGTTTGGACTAGAAGACCTCCAAGGTCTCTTCCAACTCTGTTATTCTAAATTCTAAATATCCTCCCCTCAGTGTGACATCCCACGTCAAACTGTAGATCACATTGGGACAGGCTATAAGCTGAGGGCAGATACCGGTCCAGTATCTGACCTTTTTAACTTCTCCATGGACTTGCTCTACACAGGATGTATCATGGAAACATATGTTACATGGAAACAGACTCAATTGTTTGTGCTAACTTACTCCTTATCCATGTTTGCATACAGGTAGTCCTCGACTTACAACAACTGAGCCCAACATTTCTGTTTTTTTAAGTGAGCTTTGCTTCATTTTATGACCTCTCTTCCCACAGTTGTTAAGTGAATCACTGCAATTGTTCAGTTAGTCACACCATTGCTAAGTGTATCTGGCTTCCCTATGGACTTGGCTTGTCAGAAAGTCACAAAAAGGGGATCACTGTGACCGTCATAAATATGAGTCAGTTGCCGAGCGACCGAATTTAGGATCATGTGACCATGGGGATGTTGCAATGGTCCTAAGTGTAGGAAAATGGTCATGAGTCCTTTTTTCAGTTGCTGTTTTTAACTTTGAACGGTCACTAACCAAGCTGTTGTAAGCCAAGGACTACCTGTAACTGGAAAGGGAACATGAGAACAGAGGTACAAAACTGCTTGCATGAGGTTGCATTCCCTTGAGAAGGCAGTTCTGTGATCCTAGAATGTTATTTTACCTCAGGTCTCATGAGATCTATAGGTGGGAGCTATTACAAGGAGGACTTGAGGCAAATGGAAGTGTGTTGTCACACTATCCCCTGAGAATCAAGCAAAGTAGTGAGTAGGGTCCAGTTAGACATAGAATTACTATGTCTCTGTTATCAATGCTGTGGGCCTATTGGGGCTTCTAAATATCCCTGCATGGGAGGATCTTCTCTCTAAAAACAGCAAGGTGGTTTTAGCCCTGGCTATCAGAGTGAATGGAAAGAGTTGTCTAGTTAAGAATAATTTCTTCCCTTTAGGGAATAAACAAATGAATGGAAACTAATCAAGGAGAGCAGCAACCTGGAATTAAGTAGAAACTTTCTAACAGTAAGGACAATTAACCAGTGCAACAACTTTGCCTTCAGAAGTTGTTGGTGCTTCATCACTTGAGTCCCAAAGGTGCTTTTTCACGAGGCAACTGGGCTTTTTTTTCCTCTTTGAAGATGTTTCGCTTCTCATCCAAGAAGCTTCTTCAGCTCTGACCAGATGGTGGGAAAATGGAAGGATTTATACTCCTTGCAGACAGCTGGTCATTTGCATTCTTTTAGAGAGTCGTTGAGGCCACCTGGAGGCTTATCTGTGTTATCAGGGTCACCTGAGTAGTGCAAATGGGTGTGGAGCCCTCTTGGAACTGCTGAAAGGACTGTGTTGTAGACTGGAGATAATGATGTCATATCCCTCCCCCTCTGTTGAGAGAGGGCTGTTCAATTGTGACATAGAAGGCCACTCCTTCGACAATAGCAAAGTCCACATTTTGAACAAAGAGAATCGCTGGTTTGAAAGAGGGGTCAAAGAGGCCATCTATGTCAACTCTGAACAGTGTTCTCTCAATAGAGGGGGAGGGATACCACCATCTACCTCCAGTCTACAATACAGTCCTTTCAACAGTTCCAAGAAGGCTCCACACCCGTTTGCATCGCTCAGGTGACCTTGAAGACACAGATAAGCCTATAGCTGGCATCAACGACTCTCTAAAAGAATGCAAATGACCAGCTGTCTGCAAGGAATATAAATCCTTCCATTCCCCACCATCCAGTCAGAGCTGAAGAAGCTACTTGGATGAGAAATGAAATGTTTTCAAAGAGAAAAAAAAGAGAGTCCAGTTGCCTTGTGAAAAAGCACCTTTGGGACAACCATGATCTGGATGACTGAGAATCTCCATAGACATTCATCACTTGAGTTTTTTAAGAAGAGTCTGGACAGCCACTTGTCTGAAATGGTGTAGGGTCTCCTGCTTGAGCAGGGGGTTGGAGTAGAAGACCTCCAAGGTCCCTTCCAGCTCTATTCTGATCAATAATAACAGGTCAACATTTCCCCTAATAAAGTGCCAATTTTACTAGAAAATACCTTTCCCACTGAATCGAAGCCAGAACAAAGATCAACCTTTACCTGTGGAGGCCACATTCCTGGCATTTTCCAGCATAACGTCGTTGTACAGGATTTTTTGGTTGAAATCTAGCAGATCCCATTCCTCCACTGAGAAGAATACAGCTACATCATCAAAGGACAGGGAATTCTGAAACAGGAAGAAAGCATTCTCCGTTAATGAACAGCTCCAGGAAGGATTGTCAAGGTCTCTCTTGATTGATCCCAAAATTTATTTTGGAGTAAACATGCATTTTTCCTGGACAGACTTCCTGTGACATCAAACTCCCTGAGTCACAATCTGTTCAGGAGGGAGACACCCTATATCCTTCCAGGTCAAGTGAAGGGATGTGCTATCCACCACAGCTGAACAAAACATTGAGAGATCCCTGTTTGATATTTTAAACAATACTTTATGTTATCCCTCAGGGACCAACATATTCATTTTACAGTAAGAGAGAGCTGAAGCAGCCGCAGTCAAACAAGGTGCCACCAGTGATGTCTCCCTTGGACGACTTCCCATATTCCTCCTCAGAGGTCAGCTCAAGGAAGGATGAGTTTATTCGAGAATTGGAGTTTTCAGTTGGGGAAAGCTTGCAGTGGCAGACGGCCAGTGAAGAGGAGGAGGAGGAATAGCCTTCTGCACCTGATCCGAAAACACGCAGGGCAGACAAAAGGCAGGAGCAATGGAGGTCAGCCAGACTACTTGGGAGGAGAAGGCCCTGCCTGTCTTGATGGGCTGCACCAGAAAGCTGGCTATTTATCACAGCAGACAGAGGGAGGTGTTGCTGGGAACAACTTGTTGGTTTTCTAGCTGTTTGTTTGATTGTCGTGCTTCCTGCTTCACCCTGTTTGGAATTGTGCCTTGGAGTCTCTGAACTTTTCTTGCCAAGTGAGCTCTCATGTGTGTATTTAAGTTTTGCCTGATGGAGTTATTTTGTTTGAGCAACTTTAAATTGCTTTGTGGACTACTTGATCATTGTTTTGTGGAGTAATCTTGGCCTGCTCATGGCTCGACTTAATTGGGACAGTGCTGAGTTTTGGTGAAGGGAATTGCTGGGGAACATTAATAAACTCACTAAACCACTGTTACGTGAGTGTGTGTGAGTGGGGCAGCAAACTGCCATTTTGAAAAAAAAACTAGGTGAGTTGCTTCTAGATGAGATGGGCAGAACGTAAATCTAATAAATAAATGTTATATATTTATTAAATGTAGAACATCATCCAACAGACTCTGGACAGCATACAAAATTAAATATTAAAAGAAGAAAAGAATAGTATACAATCAGATGAACAATCCAGCTAGCTGTTAAATCCTAGAAATAATAATAATAATAGTAATAATAGTAATAAAATTGGAAGGGACCTTGGAGGTCATCTAATCCAACTCTGCTCAGGCAGGAAACACTATACCATTTCAGACAAATGGTTGTCCAGTCTCTTCTTAAGAATTTCCAGTGTTGGAGCAGTTACAGCTTCTGGAGCAGGTTGTTCCATTGATTAATTGTTCTAAATGTCAGGAAATTTATCCTTAGTTCTAGGTTGCTTCTCTCCTTGGTTAGTTTCCACCCATTGGTTTTTGTCCTGCCTTCAGGCGCTTTGGAGAATAGCTTTGCCTCCCTCTTCTTTGTGGCAACCCCTGAGATATTGGAACACTGCTATCATGTCACCCCTCGTCCTTCTCTTCACTAAAGTAGACATCCTCAATTCCAGCAACCGTTCTTCATATGTTTTAGCCTCCAGTCCCCTGATCATCTTTGTTGCTCTTCTCTGCACTCTTTCTAGAGTCTCAACATCTTTTTTACATCGTGGTGACCAAAACTGGATGCAGTATACCAAGTGTGGCCTTACCAAGACATTGTAAAGTGGTATTGTAATACCAAGGCAACACCAAGGCATTGTAAAGTGTAAAGGTTGATGGAAGAGATTTTCCAGAAGACAATACAGGTGTTCCTTGACTTACAACAGTTCATTTAATCATTGTTCGAAGTTATAACGGACTGAAAAAAAGTGACTTATGACCATTTTATGACCGTTGCAGCACCCCCATGCTCACGTGATCAAAATTCAGACACTTGGCAACTGACTCATATTTGTGACGGTTGCAGTGATCACCTTTTGTGGCCTTCTGATGAGCAAAATCAATGGGGAAGCCAGATTCACTTAACCATACCATGTTTCCCCGAAAATAAGACTCGGTCTTATTATTTATTTATTTTGCCTCCAAAAGAGGCACCAGGTCTTATTTTTGGGGGGTGTCTTTTCCAGTGTCTCACCTTACGACGGCAGCACCGACAGCCCCACCCAGCCAGCCCACTTCTTCTGCGGCCACTTGCGTGTGTCACTCCCGGCCTCCATTCACCATCAGTGGCCTTTAGGAAATGCCGGTGCAGCTGAGAATGGAGCTCCGAATTGACGCCCCCGGCGCCCCCCGGCCTGCATTTTGCTGTCAGAGGCCTTCTGGAAGGCCTGTGCAGTCGTGAACCGAGCTATGGATTGAATCTGTAGATAGTTTCTTGGCTCCAGAGGCCTTTCCGGAAGGCCATCTGACAGCAAAATGGAGGCCGGGGACGATGCGCGCGAGCGGCGGCAGAAGAGGCAGGTGTAGATTCACGGGAGGCCTGGCTGCAACTCTTAGTGGGTGCAGGGTGCGTGGGGCAGCTCCACCCCCCCATCCCAGCTTGATTTTTAGGCATGTGCCTCGCCCCAAAACTAGGGTTTATTTTGGGGGTAGGGCTTATATTAGGCCCACCCCCAAAAATCAAGCTAGGCCTTATTTTTTAGGATAGGTCTTACTTTCAGGGAAACACAGTATTACTAATTTAACAACCGCAACGATTCACTTAATAACTGTGGCAGGAAAGTTCATAAAATGGGGCAAAACTCACCTAACAGCTGTCTTGCTTAGCAACATACATTTTGGGCTCAATTGTGGTCGTAAGTCAAGGACTTACCTGTGTGACATGCCATCAATTCACAAGTGATATATAACCCTAAGCAAATTCCCAGGTTGCCAGGAACCTCCTTGTGACGAGACAAATTGGTTAGATTGGCACTAATAAAATGAGCTCTGGAAAAGAGTTTCAGGCCATTTTGGAGAGCATAGCATGCTCTTCCAATAAATCACAGACTTTGGGGAAAGAGTGTTATGTCTTCAAAACGGCCAGGACCCACTGCAGCACCACAACACTAAGAAAAGCAGAAGAGAAATGGCCGCTTGACATCTTTCTCCATAATGGCTATCCAAAAAACTTCATATTCCAACACACTGCACCCAAATCACAATACACTATACAACTGACCACCACACAAAAACTAACTCTACCATAGACAAAAGAAGTTGTCGGAAATAACAGCCAGATTTCTCCAACCCCTAGGAATAGCAATAGCCCATAAACCCACAGTCACACTCCACCAGGAATTATCCAGAACCAAAGACAAAGCACCTGAAGGCAGGACAAGAAGCAACAGATGGAAACTAATCAAGGAGAGAAGCAATCTAGAACTAAGGAGAAATTTCCTGACAGTTAGAACAATTAACCAGTGGAACAACCTGCCTCTAGAAGTTGTGAATGCTCCATCACTGGTGACTTTTAACAAGAGATTGGACAACCACTTGTCTGAAATGGTATAGGGCTTCCTGCCTGAGCAGGGGGTAGATGACGTTCAGGGTCCCTTCCAACTTTATTATTATTATTATTATTGTTGTTGTTTTTATACAAGATGAAAGTAATAATGTCATCTACAAAATCAACTGTAACGATTGCAACCAATAACATCACATCAATTAAAAACCAGGATCCTTGAACCACGGCTGGTAGTTGAACGCCTCATCTCAAATCCTTAATCTCTATCCACACCGATACCAAAGAACCTCAGTTCGATTGGAGCAACGCTAAAATCACCGGCCACGCTACCACCTGCCACACTCTTGAGTTCATCGAAGCCTGGCACTCCACAAGCAATTCCATCCACAGACACATCAACCTACATTCAGCCTACGAACCCCTCAGAATCCAAATCAACCACACAGCCAACCAGAGAAAGCACCAACCCTTACCCAACCCATTCAAGCCCCACCCCCCGCACCAGCAGTTCATCTCCCAATGATCCTCACCTCATGTAACCTGCCCATCACATCACAAGCCTCTTGCTAATGACTCACACCTGACCCATCACAAAACCCTCACTTGACACATCCTCAGTTTTCAGAATTGGGGAGGGGGATATAGAAAGCAGAAATAAAATAGGAATTTGAATGAGGTCTCCTCCTTGAGACACCTTGAAGAATCCTGATGGGCAACTTTCCACCCACTTGGATTTGGGAAGGGGCTAAATAGGACGATTAAAAGCACTGAGGACCACATCCAGAGTGATACAAAATGCAGGGCCTAAATAGGACGATGAGGAACACTGAGCACAAAATGCAGAGAAAATAAATCGATAAACCTTGATCTTAAATTGAAGCAACCCTACAGATCCGAAGCTGAGCATGTCCAACTGAAACAAGGTGAACAAGAGACCTGCTCATCATGATTTGCTCCTGGATCCTTACTGTCCAGGCTACAAGTCAGGGACATTGGGAGGTGACTTGCATGGGTTGGTTGAGGGTTGGTGCTGATTGATGGGTCACAAGACCCATCACAGACCCTCACTTGACATACCCACACCTGAAGCCCTTATAAACAGAAGAACAACGACACTGACATCCCCTAAACTCCACTGAAGATGTTACCTAGCCTGGTAACGAAACGTTCAGAAACCAACCCACGAGCTCGGAGAACGAACCTTCACCCTCAGTTATGTTTTAGCTTACCGGAGTTGGAAGCACAACCGCTGTTTCTGCACCACAAAAGAGAGATGGTCCCACAGGAGTTATGAATGGTCTATTCTTTGAGACTGCAATAAAAAATTGTTCAAAGAACATTACGGAGAAACAAAAGCCATTCGTTCACAAGAGTTAAAGTACTTTCACAAAAGAAAGGAGACCGTGTTAATTCCCATTGTATCAGAAGAACTCCTCCATTACCTGCTAAGTTCTCAGATGGACCCTCTTGGGGTGTTTTCTGAAAACTCAGCTCCTGAGAGGGATAAAGCAGATCCCCCGGTGCTTCAGAGTGTTCTGCGGCCAACAGGAAGGACTCTTGAACCTGCAATAGCCCCCATAAGAGAAGTAGAAGAGGCATGTTATTGTTCTTAAGAGCCAGCAATCAACACCTAGAGAAGCAGGGATTAACACCAGACAAACAAACAGTAAACAACAACCTAATTGAGGAACTACCAAGGAGAAAACAATCCCTCCACTGAAAGGGCAAGCTATTGTTTATAAACAGAGAGTAAACCCCACTTCCCCTCTAGAACTGAACATATTATCTAGTCGGGCAATGAAATGTCCACAAGAAAATAATTAAGCTCAGAGTATACCAAGGACTCCAAAATTCAACCCTAAATTACATCTATTCTGTTCTATTGTTCTCAACTCCATAGCCCTCTCTGGAAGAAGGACTGGATTTCTTCAACATGTCCTGGAAGATACCCCATTTCCCCAAAACGAGACCTAACTGGAAAATAAGCCCTAGCATGATTTCTTTAGGATGCTCGTAATATAAGCCCTATCCCAAAAATAAGCCCCAGTTAAGATCGTCAGCCAGACGGACACATTTAGTACCGTTTCCCCCTGAAAATAAGATGTAACTGGAAAACAAGCCCTAAGGCATTTTTTTGAGCAAAAATTAATATAAGACCTGGTCTTATTTTGGGGAAAATAAGGTATTAAGAAGGGTAATATAATAATTCAACAAAACACAAAATCATCTTCTGATGTAATTAGCCCATGAAAGAAAGCATATTCAGTAATACTGTTTGTAATTATGTTACCCAGAGAATTATCATGGTTAAAATTTCTCACCTGCTTTGGTCCTTGCTTGTGGTCATTGGCCCTGCTCAAAAGGAAGCCCTCTGCGAGGGCTACAGCTTGGGAACAGGTCTCTGCTTCACACTCACGGACCCAAGTCTCCATCTCTGGAGGCAGGATGGCCAGGAACTGCTCCAGGACCACCAGATCCAGCATCTGAGCTTTTGTGTTTTTTTCTGGTCTCAGCCAATCACGATGAATTTGATAGAGTTGGCTGCAAAGCTCTCGGGGTCCCTTAGAATCCTGGTAGCAGAATCCCTTGAAGGAGGGATTTTGTACAATCCAATTGGTGGTTTCTCCTTTTAGGATGTTTTTTTCTAGGCATGTCCCAACTGTCCCAATCAGAGAGACACTGGGACCCCTTTTGTTTCCTTCCCCTGTCATGTTGGCTGAGGCCACTTTTTCTCTCTGCATAAATGCTATGTTAAAAAAAAAACACACCCCACCACGTGCCCCCCTAGATCTTCAAAGCAACCGTGTTTTGGGGGACCAGAACAGCACGAAAAGCTTCCTTTAAGACATCTTGAGGTTGTGAGAACTTGGTCCTGGGATATCCAGAATTTCAGAAGATGCTTTTAGCTCCCAACCTAAGAGGGGAAAAAAAAAAACACTTCAGAGGAATCTGAAAGTTCTCCAAAGTATAACAGAATAACAGCATAACAGAGTTGGAAGGGACCTTATAGATCGCCTAGTCCAACCCCCTGCTTAAGCAGGAGACCCTATACTATTTCTGATAGATGACTGTCCAGTCTCTTCTTGAAAGCTTCCAGTGTTGGAGCACTCACAACTTCTGAAGGCAAACTGTTCCACTGATTAATTGTTCTCACTGACAGAAAATTTCTCCTTATTTCTAGGTTGAATCTCTCCTTGATCAGTTTCCATCCATTGTTCCTTGTCTGGCCTATGGGTGCTGACAATTAGAACAGTTAATCAGTGGAACAACCTGCCTCCAGAAGTTGTAAATGCTCCAACACTGGAAGTTTTTAAGAAGAGACTGGACAACCATCTGTCTGAAATGGCATAGAGTTTCCTGCCTGAGCAGGGGGTTGGACTAGAAGACCTCTAAGGTCCCTTTCCAACTTTATTATTATTATTATTATAAAATAGGTTGAAATAGGTTGAAAACAGTATCAAGTCAACATTCTTGTTCAAATCTCCACCAAATATATTTTATAAAACCCAGCCAGACTTTGATGAAAAGACCCCTGAGGTCTTTGGGTCTTTTCAGAGGGAGCCCAGTTTCCTCACAATGGAATAACAGAGTTGAAAGGAACCTTGGAGGTCTTCTAGTCTAACCTCGAGGAATCCTTCTGCAGGAGGAAGTGCTGCTCTACAGAGTCTGTCTTGACCTTCCTAAAAGCTTTGAGAAGAACTCACCCATTTCAGGGAGCCATAGTCTACTGAGCTGGACATGCCACAGGCATAGGCAGCCCTTTGCCTTGAGTTCAGAGCCCAATGGAACGGGGTTCAAGCAAGCCTTTAGCTTGGGATAGACCTTCCCGTAGGGTTCCCAGGACACAAGCCAGATATGCACCCACCCCCTAGAAATGAGTCCATTGACTTAGGAAGAACAGATAATTCAAGCTTTGCGGGATTTTGCCTGCAGGACAGATTCAGAATAAACAAAGTTGGAATGAATCTTGGAGATCTTCTAATCCAACCCCCTGCTCAGGCAGGAAACCCTATACCATTTCAGACAATTGGTTGTCCAATCTCTTCTTAAAAACTTCCAGTGTTGGAGCATTCACAACATTACTGCATCAGTCAGGAAGGCGGTGCAGAGAGTGGTGAGGACAGCAGAAAAGATTATTGGCAGTCCATTCCCTTCTATCCAGGACATAGCATAGAAGCGATGATTGAGTAGGGTCCGCAGGATTTCTGGGATGCTACAGATCCTCCTCACGACCTGTTTTCCTTGTTACCTTCCGGGATGAGGCTTCGTGGTATCCGAAGCAGAACATCCAGATTCAGTCACACTTTTGTTCCATACAGTATCAACCTTGTGAACTTTCAAGCTTCCTCTTTCTGCTATATATTCAAGATGGACAGTGATTAATATTTATATGTATTTATGTGTAAGAATGTAGGTATATACATATATATGTATATAGCATGTTTATCTGTCTGTTATGTATGTGTACACTTTTGAGAGCAGGCAACAGAATTTCATTTTTAATGTGTGCCAGTGTGCCCACAGTAAACAATGACAATAAAGAATGGAATGGAATGGAACAGAATTCTTTATTGGCCAAGTGTGATTGGACACACAAGGAATTTGTCGCCGGTGCAGAAGCTCTCGGTGTACATACAAGGAACAAGTGATAAAATCATGATCGTAATCATCATAAGGTACATTCATCAGAAATCATAAGATACAACACTCGGTGATAGTCATAGGATATTAAATAAGCAATCAACGTAAATCATACTAGGCTACTAAATAAAACAATATAAATCGTAAGATACAAGCAACAAAGTTATAGTCATAAGAGGATAAGGAAATAGGTGAGAGATGAGAATAATAATAATATTAATACAGCCCTGTCAGGTATTTTGACAGTGTTGCGGGAAATGGTCTATGCAGGGTCTCCTGCTTGAGCAGGGGGTTGGACTAGAAGACCTCCAAGGTCCCTCCCAGCTCTATTCTGATTGAACTGCCTTGGCCTCCCAACCCTTCACTCCTTCCTTTCTGGGCCATGTTGCCCACCCCTCCCTCCCCACTTTGCTACAAGGAATAGGAGAGAATCCCTTAGCTGGTGCAAGGTTGCCCTTTAAGGAAACTGCCTTACCAAGGAACACCCGAAAGGGAATGTCTTTAATTTTATTTTTTCTTGCCTGGAGCGAGCAGGGAACAGGCAGAACCCGCGACGGGCCGGAAAACATCCGTGTTCCAGCTTGCAACCCCGCCCAAGCAGGATTCTGGATCCCTGGAAAAAAGATCTGGGGGAGAACTTGGGCTCAGCTCCCTTTCCGAGTGCGACTCCTGCTTCCAGCTGCAGTCTGGCGGGGAGATTGCACGTTCCCACGAGGATTTTGCACCCGCTTCTTTGCTCTCCGCTGGCTAGTGTTAAAAGCAGAGAGAGACTGTTCCTAGAAAGCCCACAGACAGGCGGGTGTGGACGGTCACTTCCTGCCCTCCCCTTGAAGGTCCTGGCCAGATGCTTCCCCCGGGGGCGCAATTCTTTGTTCATTGGGAAACAAGGATGCAGTTGTTGCATGCCAAACTTTGCAGGAGTGCGCCATCTAGCGAAGGCCGTTTGCAACGGGAGAAATCGGAGCAGGGGAAGTGGGGCTGGGTGACCAGAAATGCTTGCTGGGCGGAGGGCCAGAATTTAACAGAATAACAAAAGAGTTGGAATTGACCTTAGAGCTCTTCTAGTCCAACCCCCTGCTCTATTTCAGACAAATATAGGTTCTCCTGCTTGAGCAGGGGGCTGGACTAGAAGACCTCCAAGGTCCCTTCCAGGTCTATTCTATTCTATTCAAATGGCTGTCCAGCCTCTTCTTGAAAACCTCCAGTGATGAAGCACCCACACCTTCTGGTGGCAAGTGGTTCCACTGGTTAATTGTCCTCACTGTTAGGAAGTTTCTCCTTAATTCCAGGCTGCTTCTCTTCTTGGTTACTTTCCATCCGTTGCTTCTTGTCCTGCCTTTGTTTCTCTGGGCCACATAAGTGTGTTTATGTAGGTATATTTTATTTTATTTCATTTTATTTTATTGTTATGTTTATGCAGTGTATAATGGAGGTGATTACCCTTTGAGAACTGTATGCAACAAAATCTCATTTTGATGTATGCTGATTAGTGTACATTTAAAGTGACAATAAAGACCTATTCTATTCTATTCTATTCTATTCTATTCTATTCTATTCTATTCTATTCTATTCTATTCCATTCCATTCCATTCCATTCCATTCCATTCCATTCCATTCCATTCTCATTCCATTCCATTCCATTCCATTCTCATTCCCATGAAATTCCATTATCCTTTTGGCAGCAGCCAAAAAAGCTAACATAATCCTTGGCTGTATAAACAGAGGTATAGAATCAAAATCATGTGATGTACCACTTTATAAAGCCTTAGTAAGGCCACACCTGGAATACTACATCCAGTTTTGGTCACCACATTACAAAAAAGATGTTGAGACTTTGGAAAAATTGCAAAGAGCAACAAAGGTGATTAAGGGCCTGGAAACTAAAACATATGAAGAACGGCTGCAGGAATTTGGTCTGGCTAGTATAGGGAAAAGAAGGACTAGGGGGGACATAATAGTAGCATTCCAGTATTTGAGGGGCTGCCACAAAGAAGAGGGGAGGAGAAGCAACCTAGAACTAAGGAGAAACTTCCTGACAGTTAGAACAATTAACCAGTGGAACAACCTGCCTCCAGAAGCGGTGAATACTCCAACACTGGAAGTTTTTAAGAAGAGACTGGACAGCCATTTGTCTGAAATAGTATAGGGTTTCCTGCCTCAGCAGGGGGTTGGACTAGATGACCTCCAAGGTCTCTTCCAATTTTATTATTATTATTATTAACTTATTTTCCAACGTACCAGACAAGAAACAACAGATGGAAATTAATCAAGGAGAGAAGCAACTTGGAATTAAGGAGAAACTTCCCAACAGTCAGCACAATTAACCAGTGGAATAGCTTGCCTCCAGAAGTTGTGGGTGCTTCATCATTGGAGGTTTTTAAGAAGAGACTGGACATTCTGTTGTCTGAAATGGTATAAGGTCTCCTGCTTGAGCAGGGGGCTGGACTAGAAGACCTCCAAGGTCCCTTCCAGCTCTATTCTGATTGAAATCTCTTGCCTTAAGGTGCTTTTAAAAATAAGTGATCCCCTTCTTCTTTGTGGCAGCCCCTCAAATATTGGAACACTGGCTATCATGTCACCCCTAGTCCTTCTTTTACCTAGACAAACACAATTCCAGCAATCGTTCTTCATATATTTTAGCCTCCAGTCTCCTAATCATCTTTGTTGCTCTTCTCTGCCATCTTTCTAGAGTCTCAACATCTAATGGATACAATATTCCAAGTATGGTCTTACCAAGGCATTATAAAGGTTATAAAAAATTGGGAGTAGAACTTGTGTAAGCTCCTTTGGGGGCTTTTTCCAGAAAGCCATTATCCTCACCCAAAGGTGCTTTTTCAAGAGGGAACTGGACTTTGTTTTTCTTTGAAGACATTTTGCTTCTCATCCAAGAAGCTTCTTCAGCTCAGAGCTTCTTGGATGAGAAGCAAAACGTCTTCAAAGAAAAACAAAGTCCAGTTGCCTCTTGAAAAAGCACCTTTGAGACAACCATGACCTGGATGATTGAGAATCTCCATAGACATTCTTTATCCTCACCTACACCCTCTTGGGACATCTCTTTCTTAGGAAAATCAAGTGTGGCGACGGCATGAAAATTGGACAATGCTCTTTTATGGAGAAAGCCCATCAGAACCAAAAACCGTACAGGTACTCTTCGACTTACCAACACAATGGAGCCCAAAATTTCTGTTGCTAAGCAAGATGTTAAGTGAGTCATGACCCACCCATTTTATAACCTTTCTTGCCACAGTTAAGTGAATCACAGCAGTTGTTAATTAGTAACATGGTTGTTGAGTGAATCTGACTTCCCCATTGACTTTCTTGTCAGAAGATTGGAAAAGGTAAATTACATCAGCCCAGGACACTGCGACCGTCATAAATATGAACCAGCTGCCAAGGGTTTGAATTCTCGCTTAGGAAGATGTTCAAGACTCTGGATCATTTTGCACTCTTCTGCAGATTTTTGAGCTTTCTTATATCATTTCTGAAGTTGCATAAAATTATTGGTAATCTCAAAGTTCCATTTTACTATGAGCCACAGACTAGGTCAGTTCACTGCTTAGTGCTTTGTATCTGGCAAGACAGAGAAGGCATGCTTCCAGGCTCCAGAAGTGGCATTATTTTCACAACTACCACAAAACATATAATTCTCTGTTGAATCTCCACATGCCAAGATCTTTCTCCTGATTAGATACAAACAGATCTCATCCAATTAGTATCTATTTCAAATTATGATTTTTTTTGTTTCAGTGCACCTCACTTTACATTTTCTTAAAACAAAACCAAGTATGCCATTCAACAAGTTTAAAAAAGTCCTTGGGAACATCTCACCGTAACTTGACTTTCACTACGGTGAATACTTGTATCAACTACAAACTAGGTCAGTTCACTGCTTAGTGCTTTGTCAGCACCTGTCAGAATCCACAATCCCCCAAAAAAGAAAAGACTGCCTGAGAAAAAAGCAGAAAATCATACATCAATTACTCATAAAAATGAGATCTGAAGGACTAGATTAGGGACAGATCACCATGGGGAAAAAATTATGTGGTGACAAAGAATCATCACCAATTTAATAGTGTATCAATGAGAAAATGAAACGCCTCTGCTGAAAATGGGGGAGCTCTTGTCTGAAAAGTAGTATATACAATAAGAGAAAAAGTATAGAGCCCTAAACCATGTATAATTTTCTCTTCAAATCTTTTGGGGAACAAAACCGAGTTCCTAAGCAGTTTGAATTAGATTTTAAACACTGTGAACACATAACAATCATTTGAAGAGTTTTATAGAAAAATCAATCTGTAATACACAAGCAAGAACAGAGAACTACAAATGAAACAAACAATGCAAAACATAATTAAAGACAATTTGATCTCAGCAATTATTGATTGTATTCATACTGTTTTCTTAGCCACCTGGAAACCCTTCTGCCGCCAACACTAGAATTTCTTCCAGGCCCGCCAAGAATTAATAACCAGGATGGAACCTGCTTAGTTTCAAAGAACACCCAAAGTTCACTTAAGTGCTAATGAAGTACTAATAAGTAACACCTTTACAAATACAATCAGTAATATCGAACGTTCCCATCCCACTTCCCTTTAATATTTGTAGCAAAATTCAACCATCATTCCATAAAATCCACTAAGTTGTTATTTTTAATTCTTTAGGACCCTTTAATTTTGACAAATGAAAGATAAATAAAAGGAAATTAAAATTAAACGGTGTTCTGGATCCATTCAGTTTCTAAAGTCAACTAGCTGCCTCACCTTCAAAGACTAGGTGTAGGCTAAGGTGTCAGAAATTAGTATATGTTTGTAGTATGCAGTCTCCTGTTTTTTTTTTTTTTGGAGGTCATGTAAAATTAAAGTTCATCTGAAGCACTTTCCATACTTTAGAATTTCTTTTCCACGTGGTTTCATTTATGGGAAATCAGGTTGTTACAATGAACAAAGTTCTATCCACTCTCTACAACTTGTGTGGTTTCTTCCCTTTCTTGCCTTTATTTACATATATAGAGTCCTTATGACCACAGTTAGGATCAGAATTGCTAGCAAGGCAATTGTGCCTGATTTTGACTTTTGCCACACTTATTAAGCAAATCAGTGCAGTTGTTGAATGAACGATGTCATCATTAAGCGAATCCTGATTCCCCATTGATTTTGCTTGTCAGAAGCCAGCTGGGAAGGTCCCAAATGGTAATCACATGACTTGGGAACACTGCAACTATCATAGATATGTATCAGTTGCCCGCCCCCAAATTTTGATCTTCTAGATACAATAATAGTTGTAAGTGCGAGGTCTGTTTTTAAGTCACTTTTTTCAGTGCTGTGGTACTAAACAAACTTGTAAGTTGAGGGCTGCCTGTAAAGTAACCTGTTAATACTGAAGCATTTTCCACATTAACTGCATTTATACGAGTTCTCCCCTCTGTGGATCTTTCCTACAGGCATTAAGATCACTCTTCTGAAGCTTTTCCAAATTCCAGACATTTAAAATGTCTCTCCTGTATGGATCTTTTTATGGGAAGTAAGAGAAATCTTGCACTGAGTAGCATGGTGGCCTAGAGGTGAAAACATTCACCTCTCACACGGAAGGTTGAGTGTTCAATCCTAGGTAGCGGCAGATGTTTCTCTATCAGGGTGCAAAGAAAATATCTGCTATGTGAACTCCACATAGGCGCCAGGAAGGGCATCCGGACAGTTAAACGCTTGGTCCATTCAGTCGTCCCGACTCCACTCCGATAAAAGGGATTACAGGATCGTAAAAAGAAAAAGACCAATGTGGTCACTGAATTTTTCCCCCATATTCAGTGAATTTATACAGCATTTCCTCTGTATGAATTCTTTGTCGTGATTACTATCCATACCCGAGGACACTCTCATGGAGAAAATCCATCTATCTGGTTACTAAGAGCTGACACACTTCATTGCATATAATTAGTATGCTTTATTAATTATTAAAATTAAAAATATTCTCCTTTATTAATAATTAGTCAACATAATCAACAGGAAGCTCATCCCCACACTGTCTGCATTCAAATGGCTTTTCTACTCTTTCATGTGAAGTAAGGTGTCTGCTGTTATGGAAACTTTTACCACGCTTGGTGGATTTGTACGGAACTTCTTTTCTATGTGTTCTGTCATGTCGTGTTAGATCAGCAATCCGCTTGAAGCTCTTTCCGCATTCCATGCATATATACGGTCTTTCCCCTGTATGGATCTTTTTATGAAATTTAAGAGAACTCTTTGTACTGAAGCTCTTTCCACATTCCATACAATGAAATGGTTTCTCTCCTGTGTGGATCCTTTTATGGGAAGTAAGGTGACTACTCAGTGTGAAGTTCTTGCCACATTCTGTGCATTTGTAAGGTTTCTCCCCGGTGTGGATCCTTTTATGCACAAGAAGGGAACTGGAATCAGCAAAGCTCTTTCCACACTCGGTGCATTTATAAGGTTTCTCCCCCGAGTGAAGCCTTTTATGGTAAGTAAGGTGACTATTTTGAGTAAAGCTCTTTCCACATTGCAAGCATTTATAAGGCTTCTCCCCTGTGTGGATCCTTTTATGGGAAGTAAGGTGACTACTCTGAGTAAAGCTCTTACCACATTCCATGCATTTAAATGGCTTCTCCCCTGTGTGGATTCTTTCATGTGCAATAATTTTACTGTACTTGCTGAAGCTTTTCCTACATACCTTGCATTTAAATGGTTTCTTTCCCATGTAATCTTGTTGATGCAAAGTAAAAGAGCAAAATCTCCTATACTTCTCCCCATCATCTTTCCATTCGTATTGTTTATTTAAATCTGATTGATCTTCAAATATTTTTTGAAAATCTAAACATTGTCGCCTTCTCTCTGTTTTAATATCTTTTGGGGTCAGGAAGTCATAGATTTTAGAACACGAAGAAGCATTTTTATGCCTCTGAATGTTTACTTGAATTTCCTCTTGATTTTTTGATGGGCACTGATTTTGAAATGTCTCTTCTCCCACTTCAACCTTGATGACTTGCAATGGCTCTGTCTCTGCTTCCTGTTTATTCTTCCGCTCGTTACCTATTAGGGAGAAAAAGAATGAACCAACGCAGAATATTCCAAATTATTGTTACGTTGTGTAAAGACGTATAGTGGTACCTTGATACTCATTGTTAATTGGTTCCAGGAGCATGATGAGTACCACAAGTGATGAATACCGAACAAATTTTTCCCATAAGAAATAATGTAGTCACAAGGCAGCTGACACTGACAAGTTCTAGCTTGTGTGCTAAGTACCAAGCAATTGGTGAGTACCAGGACAAAGTTTTCACATATCAAATTCGATGAGTTTCAAAGCAGTTGAGTATCAAGGTACTACTGTACTTCTTTCTAGCACTTAATCTCTTGGGGACATGTTCATGGCCTTGTAAAGTATAACAAAACCCTTGAATTGCACCTAGATAGGAACTAGTATCCAGTGCAGCATTATAATGCAGTAACATGTTTGAACCTAAGGCTTTTGGTTGTTCTTCAATGGCAGCTGCATGTAGTGAGTTGCAGTAATCTAATTAAGAAATGATAACAGCTTGAGCAACCATTGCTAACACCCTTCTTTCCACTAAAGGCTGCAACAGACACACCTGCTGAAGCTGGGAAAACACCTACATGGTCTATGACTACCACTCATTACCACTACTATCAAACTGCAGATCATGCTATTATTTTGAAGAGCACAACCCCGTCTGCAATCAAAATTTCAATCATTCTGGAACTTGCTGATTTCTAGATTGGCACTATTCTATCTTCCTTGAGTTGAGCGTGCTCCTGTTTTAGTCCATCCAGACTCTGGCAGCCTCCAGACAACATGTCAAGACCCCTGCAATACACTACCTTCCATCCAACTCAATATGCAACATATACAGATAGTCCTATAACGTATACAACAGTCAATTTAGTGACCGTTCAAATTACAATGGCATTGAAAAAAGTGACTTATGACCAGTTTTCAAATTTACGATCATGGTAGCATCCCCGTGGTCATGTGATCAAAATTCAGATGCTTGGCAACTGACTCATATTTATGATGGCTGCAGTGTCCTAGAGTCATGTGATCCCCTTTCCCGACCTTCTGATAAGCAAAGTCAATGGAGAAGCCAGATTCACTTAATAACAGTTTGACTAATTTAACAACTACAGTGATTGAATTGTGGCAAAAATGGTCATAAAATGGGGCAAACTCGCTTAACAAATGTTTCACTTAGCAAGAGAAACTTTAGGCTCAGTTATGGTTGTAAGTTGAGAACTACCTGTATAGCTGGGTATTATGTGTATTAAAGGAATTTAGGGTTGACCTAACTGAGATTGAAGCAAGTGTGAAAAAGGAATGCAAAATAACCCTGCCTTAGCTTTCTTTATTAGGAGAGGGCACAAAGAGAAACTTTCAAGTTTCTATTATTGTACAATAATAAAACAGCATTTGTGAAATTCCCCCAGGATCTGTGCCTTGATCTGGCCTGCCATGAAGGTCAGACAGCTACAAATAAATGGATTCTTTCCAGAAAATACCTAACCCAACTATTTGAACAGAAATCAGAGAGACTTACTCAGAAAAGCCACATTCCGACAAGTTTCCAACATGATTTCTTCATGGAGAGCTTTCTGATCAGGGTCTAGCAGAGCCCACTCTTCCTTGGTGAAATAGATGACCACCTCCTTGAACGTTATGGAATCCTGAAAAAGGAATATTTTTTTAAATTAAGATACAGACTGAGAAGTCTTTCAAGATCTCTTAGAATCCCCCAGAGTAGAGACATGCAATAAAATATACAGATTTTGGGGGGGGGGGCAAGTTTCAGAATTAAGGAAATAAATGGACATAGCTCACATCCACTGGCTGAAATCACATTGGAGATAAAGGCTAAATAACTTCACAAAGGGTGATTAATATTTCCACAGGATCTGATGCTATTGAACGCATGAATAAAACATCATTCCAGACCTTCCCCACCCTGAGCTCTTTCTTGCGTCCACCAGAGCTGCTCCTATTCTGGAAGGTGGTTGGATGGCAGCTGATCAAGTGAAGCTCATTCATACAGTGCTACAGGTCAGGAAAAGGACTGATTCTAGATTATACAGTTTTAGCAGTAGAAGAGATGCATCTTGACTAAATCACATATGCAGTTCTGAGGGTGGGGAACATTTTCTTCCTACCTGAGCTGGAAGGACACCCCCTGTTTCTGCTCCACCAGAAAGAGAAGCTTGATTTCCAAGTGGGAGCTGGTTCATTGTTTTGTTCTCTGTGGGGAGGACTGAGATAGAAGAAATGGAAATTTTTAAAGAATTCTTAATACGGTATATTTGGGAAAACTAGAATTTTGCCAAGAGAGGCAAAATTTGGTTGTAAAAGAAGCTCATGAATGAAAGTAGCTATGAGAGTTCTTGATAACTTTTTGCCATTGAAACAAATCCTTCCTTACCTGGTGGTTTGTCCTGAACTGGATCCTTTTGGGAGATGTCTCCTAACAGTGGATCCCTAGAAGGTTTGAACAGATTCCCTCTTACTTCGGAGCATTCGTTGACCAAATTAAGACACGATGTCTTCACATGAAACTGCAGACATCAGAAAGGAATGGATTTAACAGAAATGTTAAATGGGACAGAAATGGGACAAAATGCATTTACAACTTCCATCCCATCTCCCCTTCTGCTCCACGTTCAACCATGGGAAAAAAGCTTGGGTTTTTTCTGGGAAATTTTCAAAAAGGCCAACAAAATCTTTGCTTTGAGAAGACGTTATACTCCTTTCTTATATGATTAATACCAGAAAGGACTGAGAAGACTATTTCATGGCCAGCTCCAAAATGATTTGGAGGGACTGGATATTACCACCCCCACAGAACGGATCAGACCTTCATCTCTTCCTGCTTCTTCTCCTCCCCCTGGCTCAGAAGAAAGCTTTCTGCCAAGGCCACCGCTTGAGAACTAGTCTCCACTCCACATTCCTTGACCCAGTTCTTGATCTCCGGGGGCAAGATGGTTAGGAGTTGCTCCAGGATCACCATGTCCAGCATCCGAGACTTTGAGTTTCTCTCTGGCTGCAGCCACTGGGAGCAAAGATAGTGAAGGTGGCTGCATATTTCTCTGGGACCCTTGATCTCCTGGTAGCAGAACTCTCTAAACATTTGTCGCTGGATGTCAGTGCTGATTTTTTCTTCATCTGGGATCTTCTGCTTGCATCCTTCCCAAATGTTCAGACTGGTCTCCCTCGCAAGGAGAGGGTGTACTGCTGTTTCCTCACATTTTGATCTTTTTCTATCCATTTTCCATCTATGTTCAATCAAATTTCCCAATGGGTAAAAGGTCTCCAAACCTTCTTCCATTTATAGAATCAAGGTCCAGTAAGGAATCTAAAAAGGCCACTGAGCTCTCTTTGATGATGGAAAATTTGCAGATAAAATAGCATACATCCAGCTCCCCAATCTGTGATCAAAAAGAAAAACAGAGCATTAATATATGAGAGAACTGTCCTAATCCCAACTCCTTTCATTTTTTTTAAAATAACATTCAACCAGAGTTAATGGTTTGGGAGAACGCCTGCAATAAAAGGTTTTTCATATGGGAGACAGGGCTCTATGTTTCTCCTAAATGAAATTCTCTCTTTGGAAACAAATCTTTGCTCTGAGAGTCCATGAGAGATTTGAGCACGAGATCATTTTCTCAGCTGGGGAGCCAAGAAGAGATTGGACAACATTTGTCTGAAACAGTATAGGGTTTCTTGCTTGAGCAGCGGGTTGGACTAGACCTCCAAAGTCCCTTGCAACTCTGTTATTCTCTCAGCAGGGCTCTACACTGACCTCTGAAGGGTTTTTCTCGGTTAATTTTGTATCTTTTACAGTACAGTATTGTAGTCACTATGGCAGTTCTACACCTGAAATCAAATGCGGGATGAAGGGACCAAACTTGTCTTTTAAAAAGTAATTAAAAGCAGACTTTTCAACAACTTCACATACTTTTACAAAAATATCTGCACTTTGTTAAGAAACCCATAGGATTTGTTGTAGCTTTCTGAGATCAACCGAAACCTCTTGATATATAAATTCAGCTTTCACTTCTGCAGATTCTGTAGTGTAAGACAATGCATGCTTTTGCTCAGGACTGCCCTCTCTCTTGAGGTCCCACAAATTACCCACATCCCTCGAAAAGGGAAGCGAAGACTGCAACCTTCAGGAATATATAAACACCTAGCTAGCCCCTGGGGAAGCACAATGGGGGAAGCACGACCCACCGTTTTCTCAGCCCCTGCGATCTAGCCTGGGAAGTGCATGACAACCGCGGAGCTCAGCCGCATCAGGACACCCACTTCTTGTGAAGCAACCCAGATACTGTCGCAGACCATCAAGAACACGTCTCCAGCCTCGCCAAATCTCCGTCCCTGCAAGGCACTCCCTAGTAGTCTTTGCTTCCCGGAAGTGTCAGTGGAGGATTTTTTTTCCTAGAGAGGCCAGACACACACTTCCTGTCCTCCTGCTCAGAACTCCAGTCGTGCATGTAGAGAAATCTGTCGGTTCGCAGGAGGATCGTTCCCAGGCACGAAACCGGAGTGAACGGCTCCCTCCGGATGGAAAGCGAAAGTTGCCTCCGTACCACTGCAGAAAAAGCAAGGGAACGGTTGGACGAGAAAGGCCGGGAAAAGCGGGAAGCCAGTACGATGTAGCTAGAAAAGAATCAGAATCAGAATCGAGCTGGAAGGGACCTTGAAGGTCTTTTATTCTAGCCCCCTGCTCAAGCAGGAAATCCTATACCATTTCGGATAAGTGACTGTCCAGTCTGTTCTTAAAAATCTCCAGTGATGAAGCATCTACAACTTCTGAAGGCAACTTCTGTTCCACTGGTTAATTGTCCTCGCTGTTAGGAAGTTTCTCCTTAATTCCAGGTTGCTTTTCTCCTTGATTAGTTTCCACCCATTTTTTCTTGTCTTGCCTTCTGATACTTTGGAAAATAAGTTGATCCCCTCCTCTTTGTGGCAGGCCCTCAAATACTGGAATGCTGCTATCATGTCCCCCTCCAGTCCTTCTTTTCTCTAGACTAGCCAAACCCAAATCCTGCAACTGTTCCTTCATGTTTTAGTCTCCAGGTCTTTAATCATCTTAGGGCTCCGCGGTTGCCAGGTGAATCCCAAGATCTGGGACCCCAACAGTTGGCAGAATAGGATTCCCCCCCCCCATTTTCCTCGGCGTTGCCAGTGAGGGGTCTTCTGACAGCCTTTGCCTCCCAAACCCCTTCAGGACCCCTCTGCTTCTCCCTGGGGGAGTCCTTCCTGCTGCTCCCCCTAACTTCTAGCGTCACCCTGCGAATGAGGCTTTGGGGTACTGCCCGCCTCCCCTCCACCGCGCCTCCTTTGAGCGGGTTTGGAAAGCCGCTCCGTCTGAGGGAACTGAGGGAAGTGCAAACACTGCGGCCAAGAGAAGAAGCGAGCCGGGATCAATACTGGGGGAAAAAAACAACAACCCAGCAGCCGAGCAACCGCGGAAGCCTCTGCCGCGATGCCCTCCCAGACTAAATCTGCCGCTCGGCCTGAGAGGAGCACAGAAACCGCCGCTGCCGACAAAAAAAAAAACACCTTCGGGTGGGCAACGGGCACCCCAGTCCGCATAGCAACCGCAGCCACCTTCAACCGCGCTGCACTCCCATTGGCCAATCGTCCGCCCCTCGGACCAATCCCGGCCTGGCTGCGGGAAGCGGGATCCTACCGGGCGGTTGGGCGGCTCGGCTGCCTGTCCTGCTAGGAGGCTGGGCGTGGGCGGAGCCGGAAGCGGGAACGCCTCTCCCGGAGCTTTTGAGGGGCGACTGTCGCAGGTGAGGCCGTGATGCGGGGTTCGCTCTGGATATCGGCGGGGAAATCTCCTACTCTAGTCCGGGCGGAGCAAGCAGGCTGCCACTCCCTCTCTGCTCGCTGACACGCGTGGATCCGGAGTGACTGACTCCTGGGCCCCCCACCCCACCCCCGCTGTAGATCCTATACTGTAATTAATGTGTGTGTGTGTATGTGTGTGTATGTATATGTGCGCGTGTGTATATATGTGTGTATGTATGTGTGTGTGTGTATATAGTGTGTGTATGTATATGTGTGTGTATATATATATTGTGTGTGTATGTATGTAAATATATGCATATATGTGTGTATGTTTATATATATGTATGAATGTGTGCGTGTGTATATATATGTGTGTGTGTGTGTATATATATGTATGTATGTATGTATGTATACCTATGTGTTGGCTGGAACACCCGGTCTACCAAGTATAGGATAAATCAGTCTGTTCTGCGTGCTCCAAGCTAGGAGCATGTTTTGCAGGCAGACGTCACATACTGTGAACACTTTGTCAGCCACAAAATTTTTCCCCCGAATATATATGTTTATATATATATATGTTTATATATATATGTTTATATATATATATTATATATGTGTGTGTGTGTGTATATATGTGTGCGTGTGTATATATAGAGAGAAACAGGAAGCGCATATGTATATGTGGGTGCATGTATGTGTATGATTATATATTGTCTTTTGAGACTGCGGGGTGCACAATTGCGAGGGGGTGGATCTCAGAGGGGAAGATCTCTTGGCCTGGCCACCTCTCTGCTCTCTCTCCCATGCGTGAATCTGGAGGGACTCTGGCTAGTGCCCCTTCCCAGCTGGAGTCTCTCCCCGGGGCCTCCCTCGGCAGTTCCAGGGAGCGAGCTCCAAGGCTGCAGCTCCCTGACTCTCGGGTATCAACTGAGGGCCTCAAGGCCCCTTCAAGCAGGAAGATGCTGACCTGGGGAAGTTACTCTGCGGGATCTGCCCAAAGAAGCCCCTCCGATCTGAGTTAAAAAAATATCTACCTTCATGAAGGGGCTCTGCGAGAAAACTTGAAAAGGCAGGAGATTCCCCAAAAGAATAGGAGAGTTGGAAGGGACCTTGGAGGTCTTCTAGTCCAGCCCCCTGCTCAGGCAGGAAGCCCTATACAGGTAGTCCTCGACTTACGACCACAATTGAGCCCAAAATTTCTGCTGTTAAGGAAGACATTTGTTAAGTGGGTTTTGTCCCATTTTACGACTTTTCTTGCCGCAGCTGTTAAGTGAATGTAGCCTGGTTGTTCAGTGAATCTGGCTTCCCTCTTGACTTTGCTTGCTAGGGGATCACATGATCCTGAGACACAGCAAAGGTCATAACTATGAACCAGTTGCCTAGCATCTAAATGTTGATCACATGATCATGGGGATGCTGCAAAGTTCGTAACTATGAAAAACAGTCACAAGTCCCATTTTTCAGTGCCATTGTAACTTTGAACGGTCACTAGCCGAACTGTTGTAAGTGAAGGACTACCTGTAGTACCATTTCAGACAAATGGCTATCCAATCTCTTCTTTAAAACCTCCAATATTGGAGCATCCACAACTTCTGGAGGGAAGCCGTTCCACTGATTAATTGTTCTCACTGTCATGAAGTTTCTCCTTAGTTCTGGGTTGATCTCTCCTTGATTGGTTTCCATCAGTTGCTTCTTGTCCTGTCTTCAGATGCTTTGGAGAATAGGTTCAACCCCTCTTTTTTGTGGCAACCCCTTAGGCATACCTTGGAAGGAAGTCTTCAAAAGACTGATGCTCCTTTCCCTTATTTCATTGCAGGTTAGGAATAAGCAGCTTGTGCCTCTAAAGGTCTTCCTTGTACAGAGAGAAAAAGAGTGGAGCAACAAAGATGAATGAATGACACCGTTAAATTTCTCATCAGCATTGTTATGAAATTCCAGTTCCGTGAACTAAAGAAGTTTTGAAGACTTTCGCTGCTTGGAGGGTGCATGTGGAGCGCAGAGGGAAAATGAACAGAGGAAAACCAGCTTGGGAAGGACTGGCACTTTGTGATCCTCTTCATACAAAGAGCAGTGCAATGGACCAAGAATGGGCAGGACAAAAAATCCAGACTGAAGAAACAGTCAGTTTCCGTGCAAAGAGACAACCCTTCATGGAGCTCCACTATCAGGATGCTGAGGGTCCCCGAGGACTCTGCAGCCGCCTCCATCATCTTTGCAATCTATGGCTGAAACCAGAAAAGTACACAAAAGCCCAGATGCTAGACCTGGTGATCCTGGAGCAGTTCCTAGCCATCCTGCCTCCAGAGATGGGGAACTGGGTGTGGGAATGTGGAGCCGAGACCAGTTCCCAGGCAGTGGCCCTGGCCGAAGGCTTCGTCCTGAGCCAGGTGGAGGAGAAGGAGCAAGGAGAGGTGCAAATCTAGTTGTTTACAAGTGAGGGAATAATGCCAGTGTGGAATATTTGGGGCATTTTTACATGGCTCTTATTTCCACACACAAATATTTTTGAAGGCGGGTTGTTCTGTGTTCCCACATGTGGTACTTCTAATACCTTTCTTTGCTCTTCTCCACAGTTGCAGATTGAGGCACCCTTTCAGGGATTGATTGCTGAGCATCCTGAGGCAAGGAGGGATCTGTTAAATCCTTGTCAGAACAATTTCTTGGGGGGAATCTCTCCAAAGGATCTGAATCATGACATGTCACCAGGTAAGCGAGGGATCCCTTCTGATGCAGTGAAGTTCTTAAGAGTACTCTGGGGTTTTTATTCCTGATCTTTTAAAATCAACTCATGGCTTTGTGTGCTACAATAGCACTTGTTTCTAATTTTTCCCTGAACTGATAAAGCTTTCTTTTAAACAATACCTATTTCCTCCCTCTTTCAGGCGCAGAGAACGGAGTCGTATACCAGCAGTTGGTAGGAGAAACATCTCCTTCCGATGAAGCAGAAGCAGATGTTGGGCTTCCAGGGCAGGTAGGAGGAAATTTTCCTGTGCCCCAAAAAGTGCAAATATGGTTAAGACAAGAAGCATCTGAGCTATCTCTCGCCTCCATTTCAACCTCTGTTCCAACATGAGATTCTTTCCACCTGAGAGGTCCATGTGTGGCATGTCCTTTTCTTATATCTTCAAATATTTTATTAGCTTATTAAAATATAAAATACAGAAATACAAAAAGAAGAAAATAAAGGGAAAATAAGGGAGGAAAAGGAGAAGAGAAAAAAGTCTAAGGAGAAAAAATATTGACTTCTGACTCTTTTTGGTGCAGTAGAACAAGGTAGTAGCATTTACTTTTACATAATATATATATGGCTAATCTATGTTATGTATATGTATGTGTGTATAATATAGATAGAGATAAAAAACATATATATATATATAGATAGATAGATAGATAGATAGATAGATAGATAGATAGATATAGATATAGATATAGATATAGATATAGATATATAGATAGATATAGATATATAGCTATATAGATATATAAAAAACTATTATATATATATTATATATATCCACACATATATATATACATACATACATATATAAAATAGATTAGCCATTTCTGTAGCAACAATTCTTTCTAATCAGCAAAACTTAAAATCAAAGTTTCATTTTCTTCTACCTTAAGCACAAAGTCCAAAAGCAGTTTCCAAGTAGAAACAAAATGAATTGTGTTTTTTTTCTTTAATCAAAGCAGTCAATTTAGCCATCTCTGCTAACTCCATCAACTTTTGCAGCCGTTTGTCCATTATGATGGCTTATCCTTTTCTTGATCAGTTCTTTTCCAAACAAAGGATAGAGCTGGAGCAGTTCTGATGGATGAAAGGCAGAGCTGGAACTGATGAGTCCAGAAAAATCTGTGATTCAGGCCTTCACAGGCACTGAATTCTGGAGATGCAATGAAGTTAATCAGCCTTTCGGACCCTAATGATGTTCAGAGAGGATGGAGAAGGAAACCTTTCGTTTTACTTCCTCAAATTCTGAAAACAGCCAGGAAAAAATTTATGAATGTCACCACTTGACAGGTCTCAGAGAATTTGATCTATACCAGCTTTCCTATTAGTAAGAAACTTTTGCCTCTCTTTCAGGGTTCCATATTCTTCAAGGAGTTGTCCATCTGCTTCACTGAGGAGGAATGGGATCTGCTAGATTCTGATCAGAAAGCTCTGCACGGGGAAGTCATGCTGGAGATGTCTAGGAATGTGGCTTCTCTGGGTAAAAAAATCCCTCTTTGTACTTTGTCCAAATACAGGTACTGTGTTTCCCCGAAAATAAGACCGGGTCTTATTTTTTTTTTTTGCCTCCAAAAGAGGCACCAGGTCTTATTTTCGAGGGATGTTTTACTCACCTCCGGCACCGACAGCCCCACCCAGCCGGTCCACTTCTGGTCGAAGGAGCAGCTTCATTCTGCTACTCCATTCTGGCCTGCATTTCACAGTCAGGCTTTTCCGGAAGGCCTCTGCAGCTGAGTACTGAGCTATGGATTCAATCAGCCTGTGACTGAGAAATGCAGGCCTGGCTGCAGAAGATGCCACAGAAATGGGCCGGCGAGGAGAGGCCTGGCTGCAAGTGGGTGCAGGGCACGTGGGACAGCTCCACCCCCCAGCTAATAATAATTAATAATAATAATAATAATAATAATAATAATAATAATAATAATAATAATAATAATAATAATAATAATAATAATGTTGGAAGGGACCTTGGAGGTCATCTAGTCCAACCCCCTGCTCAGGCAGGAAACCCTATACCATTTCGGACAAATGGCTGTCCAGTCTCTTCTTAAAAACTTACAGTATTGGAGCATTCACCGCTTCTGGAGGCAGGTTGTTCCACTGGTTAATTGTTCTGTCAGGAAGTTTCTCCTTAGTTCTAGGTTGCTTCTCTCCTTGATTAGTTTCCATCCGTTGCTTCTTGTCCTGCCTTCAGGCGCTTTGGAGAATAGCTTGACTCCCTCTTCTCTGTGGCAACCCCTCAGATATTGGAACACTGCTATCACGTCACCCCTATTCCTTCTCTTCATTAAACTAGACATACCCAATTCCAGCAACCGTTCCTTATATGTTTTAGCCTCCAGTCCCCTAATCATCTTTGTTGCTCTTCTCTGTACTCTTTCTAGAGTCTCAACATTTTTTTACATCGTGGTGACCAAAACTGGATGCAGGATTCCAAGTGTGGCCTTACCAAGGCATTGTAAAGTGGTATTAATACTTCACGTGATCTTGATTCTATCCCTCTCTTAATGCAGCCTAGCACTGTGTTGGCTTTGATTTTTAGGTGTGTGCCTCGCCCCAAAACTAGGGCTTATTTTGGGGGTAGGGTTTATATTAGGCCCACCCCCCAAAATCAAGCTAAGGCTTATTTTCAGGGTAGGCCTTACTTTCAGGGAAACACGGTAATCCTCGGTAAAAACAATTCATTTAGTGACTGTTCGAAGTTACAACGGCACTGAAAAAAAGTGACTTTCACACTTCAGACCATTGTAGCATCCCCCCGGTCATGTGATCAAAATTCAGGTGCTTGGCAACTGACTCATATTTATGACTGTTGCAGTGTCCTGGGGTCATGTGATCACCTTGTGTAACCTGACAAAGTCAACGGGGAAACCAGATTCACTTAACTCTGTTAGTAACTTAACAACTGCAGCGATTCACTTAACAACTGTGGCAAGAAAGGTCGTAAAATGGAGCAAAACTCACTTAACAAATGTCTTACGATCAACAGAAATTTTGGGTTCATTTGTAGTCGTAAGTTGAGAACTACCTGTAGTTGGATATGGCAAGTAGTAAGAAGGAATATATTTTGTTTCTTTCAACATATTCCCTAACCAGGAGATCATCTGACAAACTGACAACTGTATGAATGATTGACAAGTCGAAAGCCAAATATCTCTACTGGCAGTTAGGGAAAGGATCCTGGGAGATTCCCCCCCCCCCCAAATTAAATACCAATCCACTGTGAGGGTTGGGAACAAAAATCAAAAACCATGTTTGGAATTATATTGAGTTTAAAGAAAGAAGTCAGTAGGAAATGTGTCATCTGACTGCATGTAAAATCGTGTAATTTGATTTCAAAACCTGAACAATATTGTAAAGCTGGATTGGAGCCAGAAAGTTGAGACCAAATTAATTGGAGAAGAGAGAAGTTGCTCTGTTGAAAAAATGATGGTGATTTGGATTATTTAACTTGGAGCAAAGTTGGTCAGGGGCCATATGATGTAGAATCATGCACTGCACAGAACCAGTGAATAAAGAAAAAAATTTCTTGCTCACTCTTAACGTTGTTAGAATTCAGGATCTTTGCATTAAAATGAAATGTGAGATACTTAGAAGAAAAAAAGAATGATTTCAATATGTAGTTTAGCTGGAATTTTCTGCTACTGTGTTTTTCTCTCAAACAGGCAATGAGCAGAAGAATGAGATTTACCAAGAATCTGGAGAGACACCAATACAGATTTTAAAAGTTGAAGTGGGAGAAGAGGATCAATGGCAATCCAAAAGTGAAGACGGAATCCAATTAAATGATCAGCGGGAAATAAATCCTCCTCCTCCTATCTCTGGAAATCTACGATATGCTGACCCAAGAAGATCTCTGGAAATCTACGATATGCTGACCCAAGAAGATCTTAATCAAGGGAGGATGGGACAGTATTTAGGCTGTCATGAAGTATTTGATGGACAATCAAATTTCAATAGCCCATGTGAATGGAGACAGGAAGAGAACAGGTATAATCAAAACTCCCCTCCTCGTTGGGGAGATGAGATGGGGGAGAAAGCATTTAAATGTAAGGACCATGAAAACAACTTCAACTATGCCAGTAACCTTGTTTCCCATACAAGGAAACACACTGGAGAGAATCCATACAAATGTATAGTGTGTGGAAAGAGCTTTACAAGGAATGATAAACTTACCGCTCATGTAAGAATTCACACAGGGGAAAAACCATATAAATGCACAGAGTGTGGAAAGAGCTTCACGAGGAATGATATACTTATTTCCCATAAAAGGATCCACACGAAAGAGAAACCATACAAGTGCATGGAATGTGGAAAGAGCTACAGTCATTCTAAAAGCCTTGTATCTCATGAAATTATCCACAAAGGGGAGAAACCATATAAATGCATGGAATGTGGAAAGAGTTTTAGCCAGTGCAGTAGCCTTATCTATCATAAAAGAATCCACACAGGGGAGAAACCATATCAGTGTATGGAGTGTGGAAAAAGCTTCACACGGAATGATACACTGATTTCCCACAAAAGAATTCACACAGGGGAGAAGCCGTTTAAATGCTTAGAATGTGGAAAGAGCTACAGTCATTCCAGAAGCCTCATTTCTCACGAAACGATCCACAAAAGGGAGAAACCCTATCAGTGCATGGAATGTGGAAAGAGCTTCAGCCGATGCAATAGCCTTACCTCTCACAAAAGGATCCACACAGGAGAGAAACCGTATAAATGCATGGAGTGTGGAAAAAGCTTCAATCACTCCAGTAACCTTAGAACCCATAAAAGTATCCATAGAGGAGAAAAACCACATAAATGCCTGGAGTGTGGAAAGAGCTTCACAAGGAGCACAGATCTTACTTCCCATAAAAGGATCCACACGGGAGAGAAACCCTACAAATGTATGGAATGTGGAAAGAGCTTCACTCATTCCAATACCCTTACTTCCCATAAAACCATCCACACGGGGGAGAAGTCATATAAATGTACCGAGTGCGGAAAGAGCTTCAGTACAAACAGTTCTTTAACTTCCCACAAAAGGATCCATACAGGAGAGAAGCCATATAAATGCATGGACTGTGGAAAGAGTTTCAGGACAAGCAGTTACCTTACTTACCATAAAAGAATTCACACAGGGGAAAAACCCTATCAATGCCTGGAGTGTGGGAAAAGGTTTAATCATCCCAGCACTCTTGCTTCCCATAAAACAATCCACACAAGAGAGAGACAATATAAATGCCTAGAATGTGGAATGTGTTTTACACAGAGTTGTCACCTTACTTCCCACAAGAGAGCCACAATGGGATTTAACTACATAAATGCTTAAAGTGGGGTGACACCTTTCATTCTTGTGTCTTGATAGCCCATATCAGAAAGTGCATGGAAAAAACAAGTGCTTCAATGAGAATATTCTTGTTACTTGACCTTAAAAAGAGATGACCACATAGGTTAGAAAGTTGGCAATATTTCTTCCCTGAGGTTATACAGGTAGTCCTTGACTTAACAACAGTTTGTTTAATGACTGTTCAAAGTTACAATGGCACTGAAAAGGCGGCGTTATGACCGTTTTTCACAACGGTTTATGACAGTTGCAGTGTCCCGAGATCATGTGCATTAGCTTTTGCAACCTTTTGACAAGCAAAGTCAATGGGGAAGCCAGATTCACTTAACAACCATGTTACTAACTTAACAACTGGAATGATTCACTTAAACTCTGGCAAGAAAGGTGGTAAAGTGGGGGCAAAACTCGCTTAATAAATGTCTCACTTAGCAACATAAATTTTGATCGTAAGCTGAAGACTACCTGCATATGGTCTTTGATGATAAGCAGCGTTCAACCTTACAGGCAATGGGTCCAGGAAAAAAAGTACATTTGATTTTCTTCCCATTTTAAGTGTATTAATATCAAAATCAACATGTTAAGTATACATTATATATTTATTCCCTTGTATTTTTAATGATTTCCCTTGTGATGTCAACCTTATAAGAGGCTTTGGGAGTCACACCCAGGTTTTCCAAGGGCCCGTTGGGGTGTGATTCTGCAGTTTACTCTGAGCTTTCAGATGATAGGATTAACCCTGCTTTGGCTTCCTTCCCCCCCCCCACCCCAAGCAAAGTATAAAGTCTTAGAGAAAGGCAGAAAGAATATTTTTCCTCAGTGTTTCATAAAAATAGCTTTAGGAATAAATTTGTTGGTAAGGGGGAAGAAAGGCTCAGCAGTTAAAGATGCTGAGCTTGTCAGTTGAAGAGCTGACAGCCTGTGTTCGAGATCCAAGCACCGTGCGACCGGGTGAGCTCCTGTTACTTGCTCCAGCTGCTGCTCATCTGAAAGTCTGAAAGCATGCAAATATGAGTAGATTACTAGGTACCACTTAGGTGGGAAGTTAATAGTCTGTGCACCTCTGCATATAGTCATGCTGGTCACATGACTACAGAAGTGTCTTCAAACAATGCTGGCTCCCTTGGTTAAGAAACAGAAGCATCCCCCCCCCCCTAGAATTGGACATGACCGAAAGGGGAACCCTTTACCTTTAATTTGCTTGTATTAGAAACTAAAGGATGTGATCTCTAAACAAAAGTGATCAGCCTATAAGCTTACCTCAAAATTGTAGAAGAATTAAAAGTTTCCAAAGAGTCAATTTAGATGCTTATGCCGATTAAAGATAATAAAGTTTTGAGAATGCTTGATGAATGTTCACAATGTTGCCTTTTTAAATGTAATTATGATGATGAACATGCTTAGGATGAGATTTCATAGCAATGAATGGGATAGGGAAAAACCTTCCAACACTGCAGTGACTTTATAAAAAGGCATACTGTTTGAAAACAAGGTGTAGAAAAAGGCAGAGTTCAAATCTTACTCGGTGTGACACAAATCAGGGAATGAATGACAAGCTGCAGCAATAGCAGATTTCCCTAATATGCCTGAAATCTGAAGGTCTTTAGGAACTCAGAGCCAGATTTCTGCAGCGCAGTTTGATTGAATATGGTCTCTAAATTGCTATTGGCACTGAAGATGGCTGCCTGATTATTAAATTGATTGATTAATTATGTACCATCGACTTAGTGTTGACTCTTAATGATCAGGTAGATAGATTTTCTCCCTGATGATCTGCCCCTAATTTGTTTTTTTTTTAAAAGATCTTACTGGATTATTAAACGGGACCACCTAATTGTGATCCTGAAGCCACCAGATGTAATTAAGTTGAATTATCTAAATCTAAAAAAAACAACCTACCTGGCCTAGGAGTCAAGTCCTAAAGAAAGGCAGTTTTCAGTATCATTCAGCATCTGACGGAAGCTCAGTAGGTTGGTTGGACACCTTATGTAGGTCCAAGGCCTCCTGAAGAAATTGCATCTTATTTTTGGATTATAAAAGATACTTAGACAGTTGTCCACCTATTTGTAAAACAACTGGCCTCTCTCATTTTTCTTCTTCAGCAAAATTCCCGATTTAAATTTTATACCGAACCTTTTTGAGCATCAATAAATGAGTGACATTCTTGAAGCATTAGTTTCAAAGTGATTTCGGAGAGGTAGACAAATAGGTTGAAAATAATAGAGTTGAGTCCATGCAAAGTTCTTCAGTTAAGAAAAAGCAACAGATATAAAATGGGGGTATTTTGTGAAATCCGCAAAGGAAGTTCCTCCCTAGGTGTGAATTATTATGAGGGGATCTGGCACTTTCCCTTATTTTGAAGGGATTCTTTGATGGAGCCAGTGAAGTGCGAGTCTTAAGTGTTAGGACTGTATGTTTATTCTGAGGTGCCGGCAGTTCAGAGAACTTCTAAAGGGGATTGCGGGCAAATCAAAAGCTTTTCTATGTTCTTTTCTATATAAATTCTAACCTTACCTTTGCCCAGCAAGCTGCTAGTCTATCCATCAACCAGAATGCTTTATTTCTGCCGATTGAACATTTCTCTCTTTGCCACTCCTGGTTCTGCCATAAGAAGGAAAGGTTCTTTGGTGTGATACTGTGGTGTCTTCCTGCCTGAAGGCTGCTTAGCTGTGTTTCTCCAGGGAACACTGGGATTTTGGAAAGGGGGGGGGGACACAAGGCAGGAAATGAGTGTCATCTGCCATGGCTCTCCAGGAAAAAAGCATAATTGAAGTGAGTAATGCAAGCAAGGAGGAACAGTCATTAAAGAGATATTTTTCATAGATATCAAGTCTGAATGTTGCTCTTCAGTATGTAAGAATAGCCATTGAAAAACATTTGGTTGGTAACCCAGTTAAATGAATAGCTCATTAAATTGTGGGGTTTTTTTTTGCTCTTGAAGCATATCATCCCAATTTTTTTTTGTCCCAGCAGTAAAAAGAATCTGAAAATAGGCAAATGATAGATCAAAATTTCCTTCCCCAAGCAGCTCGCTCTTTCCCAGTTCTTCAAAGAAATGATCCAGCCCTTTTAAAATCACTCTATATCTCTGTATGCACAAATCAACACATCCTTTTATGTATTATGTATTATCCAAAGTATTACCCCATTTTTGTGTATTACCCAAAGAAAGTCCAGTTGCTTCCTGAAAAAGCATCTTTGGAACAACTATGACCTGGATGACTGAGAATCTCCATAGACATTTTATGTATTACCTGTTTAGTGGGCTATTGTCAAATGCCTTGAGAGGATAATGAAATGAATTAATGAAACTAGTTTAATGAAAAGAAGGACTAGGGGTGATAGCAGTTTTCCAATATTTGAGGGACCACCACAAAGAAGAGGGGATCAAACTATTCTCCAAAGCACCTGAAGACAGGACAAGAAGACAATCAAGGAGAGAAGCAACCTAGAACTAAGGAGAAATTTCCTGACAGTTAAACAATCAGTGGAACGACTTGCCTCCAGAAGTAGGGGTGCTCCATCACTGGAGGCTTTTAAGAAGAGATTGGGCAGCCATTTGTTCAGAATGATACAGTGTCTCCTGCTTGAAAAGGTGGTTGACTAGAAGACCTCCAAGGTCTCTTCCAACTCTGTTATTCTATATATTGTAAGTGCAAGGTAGAATCTGGCTGATTGTGTGTTCAGACTTAAAGCCAACTTGGGCATTCTTATCCAGAATGATGGGGTCCAGCACCAGCCTCTTGAGGAGGGACCCTGTCCAGTTCCTCAGTTCCAACAGGATCAAACTGTTCTCAAGCTGGTAAGTCCCTTCCAGGGCTCTTACCCTCAGAAGGACAAAACTCCTCCTCCCAGTGGTTCCTACGACATCTCTGCTCTAGTGCAGAGAGCAACAAAGATGATCAGGGATCTGGAGGCTAAAACATGAACAGTTGCCGGAATTGGGGATGTCTAGTTTAATGAAGAGAAGGAGTAGGGGTGACATGATAGCAATGTTCCAATATCTCAGGGGTTGCCACAAAGAAGAGGGAGTCAACCTATTCTCCAAACCACCTGAAGGCAGGATAAGAAGCAATGGATGGAAACTAACCAAGGGGAGAAGCAACCTAGAACTAAAAAGAAATTTCCTGACAGAACAATTAATCAGTGGAACAACTTGCCTCCAGAAGTTGTGAATGCTCCAACACTGGAAGTTTTTAAGAAGAGACTGGACCACCATTTGTCTGGAATGGTATAGGGTTTCTAGCCTGAGCAGGGGGTTGGACTAGAAGACCTCCAAGGTTCTATTCTATTCTATTCTATTCTATTCTATTCTATTCTATTCTATTCTATTCTATTCTATTCTATTCTATTCTATTCTATTCCATTCCATTCCATTCCATTCCATTCCATTCCACTCCACTCCACTCCACTCCACTCCACTCCACTCCACTCCACTCCACTCCACTCCACTCCACTCCTACTCTACTCTACTCTACTCTACTCTACTCTACTCTACTCTACTCTACTCTACTCTACTCTACTCTACTCTACTCTACTCTACTCTATTCTCCCATTTAACCTGTTCTGGGGGCTCCAACAATCTTGTGAGGTGACCCCTGCTGCTTAGTTGGACTTGTATGTCTGGGCTGCTGGTTGTCTATTGCTACTGCCACTCGCTTGTTCTCTCGCTGACTGCCTGCTGTTGTTAGCCTCTTGCTCTCCTTCCTTCATTGTTGGGTTGTCTGCCTCTCCAGCTCCTTCATCCTAGGAGACCTCCAAGGTCCCTTCAATCTCTGTTATTCTGTTATCCATTGCTCAGCTGAGCTGGGCTGAGCTTGCTGATATTGGCTGCCCTCTCATGCAGCATTCGACCGCTGTCCACCAAGCCACCCACTGGCAGCAGCCCCAAAGGACTGGATAAAGCTGAAAACTGGGCCAGAACTTAAACCCCAGGAAAATCCCTACCATAACCCTGCAACCTCTATGGCCCTCCTCAGAAGCCCCTTGTCAAGCAAGCACCTATTTCCATCCATCTTGGATGTTTGTATCTTGGCGATTACAAAGGACTTGGGATTTCATGCCTGTTCAGGAATTCTCCTATAACTGCAGCTTTTTCTTCATTCCATGCATTTTTAGGTCTTGACCTTGGATTTGCATCATACTGAAGATTTGAAATCGGCCTCTTTCCGTACTTTATTTTTGAATATTTTTCCTTGTATGCAATGAAATCACTGCAGTGTTGGGAAGGTTTTCCCGTATCCTATTCATTGCGGAATCCGCCTCCTGAACATATTAAAGATAGTCCTCGCTTAAAGGCTGGTCATTTTAACAATTGTTCAAATCTGTGATGGAGCCAGAATGGGTTCTTTACAGCCATAAAATGCACCCTCAGCCATTGTAAATGGTCATGCTGTCCACCCCACTTCACCCCCAACAATCCCATAACTGCATGAATGAGTTTTGCTTAATGACCGCCATGCTCACTTAACTGCAGTGAAAAAGGCTGGAAAATTACTTCCGGTCATGTGGGTGCCTTGACTTATGACCACAATTCTTGTTTGAAAGTCAAGGAGTACCTGTAATTAACCATAATCAGTACGTTTAAAAAGGCATTATGAACATTCAAGAAACATTGTAATCTTTCCTATCTTTAATCAACATAAACAAACTGACCAAGCAGGGCCTTTGCACGTTTTAAATTTTTCCAACAATTTTATAGAAGGAACTCATTGTTTGGCTTCAAATGCAAGCAAATTGCAAGACATATAGAAATAATTATTTCTAAAACTAATTTTATGAAACACTGAGGAAACATACTTTTAAAAAGAATGATTTAAAGCAATCTTTTGGGCACCAGGAACCGGTTCCGTGGAGAGAGGTTTTTCCACAAACTGAAGGGGACGTGGTTTCATGTGTTGCCTGCATCCCGCGGATGGGGCTTCGCTTGTTTGCGTGGACCGGTTTCTGGCATGTCGTGGACCAGGGGGTTGGGGACCCCTGATTTAAAGTACACAAAAGAATTTACGGGTCTGAATATTTTAAGAATGAGTCTGAAATACAGTTGTGCACAAATGATGAACGTGTAATTGCTAAAATGTATAAACTTTTATTGAAATTCAAAATGGAAGAACGAGTAATACAGGATAAAGTGGGCTAAAATATTGGTTACAATATAGATGGAACAATGGGAGAATATGATTCAAAGGATTTAGATTTACATTATGTTATAATCTTAACTTTTTTAATAAGATAATGTACCATTGGTATGTCACCAGAAATTATCTAGAACAGGGGTGTCAAAGTGCTGGCCCGTGGGCCGGACGCGTCACGAGGAAACCGCACCCACCCCATTGCCGGCAATAGGAAAAAAGCTCCAATAGGTCGTGCGACGTCACGTGACATCGCGAGTTTGACATGTCTGATCTAGAATATATAAAGGCACATCATTATGTTGGAAATCTGAACAACAAAGAAAGGATATTTTATCATCTTTGGTGGATGCATAAGAAATCTAGAAAATGTTGGATCCAAATACATGTACCAATTTCAAAGTTTTTAATGATTAATATACAATTGAAACCACAGGTTTTTCTTTTAGGAATGATCTATAAACAGTTGGAAAAAGTCATGAAATATTTTTTTTTTGTACAATAACTGCAGCAGGACTATTATATGCATAAAGATGGAAAGTTTCAGGATTACCTACAATGGAAGAATGGTTGCTGAAAATGATGGGACTTGCTGAGATGGCCAAATTGACTTCTTTAATCGGAGAAAAGACATTATATATATACTACAAAAACTCTTGGGCAAAATGGTGCATCGTAGGGCAAAACTTTTTTAGCCAAGGTTCCTCAAATGGGCTAACTTATAGAATGCATCCAAAATCCGGGACCCATGACTTCTATGGGATTGAAATTTGGCAAATTTGTGGTTACATCAGTGCTGCCACTTTGCCATCTAGAAATTCAGCAGACTGGTCCTACCCTAGCCCTCTGGATGCCAGATGAAGTGCCCCCACCATTGGGTGCTGGAAGGCAGTCAGACTCAGTCAAGCTAGCAGGAAGTTGCAAATCACACCGCTTTTTTGTCCTTAAGTCATTCAGTTTGTTTAGGTAAGAAAATGTCTCCGAAATTATAACAGAACCAATAACAATCTAAAAAAAAGGTAAGTTTCCCTGTCCACTTGTGTCCATGGTGCTCATCTCTGTTTCTTGGCTGAGAAAACCAGTATTGTCCAAATACATTTTCATGGTTATGTGGCCAGCATGGCTATATGCCAAAAGCGCATGGAATACTTTTACTTTCCCACCTCAGTGGTACCTATTAATCTACTCACATGTGCATGCTTTCAAACTGCTAGGTGGGTAGGAGGTGGGGCAATCAACAGAAGCTCATCCCGTCATGCAACGTTTGGGTCTCAAACCCTGGCTGTCAGCTCAGCATCTTTTAACTGCTGAGCCATCACGCACTTTTAAGTCTAGTATATTACTAAAACTCTCATGTCTGATACTTTGTAACCTTCAATTGGTGACCAGGAATCTAGTGTCTCTATTGACAGCCTTGAAGGAGCATATGTGGCTATGTCATCATTGCCTTTGCAGGCCTTCAAGGTCATGGAAAGTTCCTTGGGAAACACCTAATGTCCCTGAGATAACACCTAATGTCCTTGGAAAACCTTCAAGGGAGGCGAATGACTATTTTTGTACTTCTCTAGCTTATCTAAAGTGTGCCAGCTTGTCTGGGTGGGGTGTGCCAATGCTTCTGGGTGGAGAAATGGACAATGTAGCAAACATAGAAATATGAGGGTCAAAATGTGTTCAGGGTTCCCTCTTCCTTAGAGGGACCTGCCTTTATTCAGCTGAATAAACGTGTAAAAGCGTATCAAAGCAAATCCCTGGACTGTTATTCATACCGAGCCACACCTGAAATGGCAAAACACAACTGGGTGATATGCTGCATCATAGGCCAAAGCTTTGTCAACAATGGTTTCTTATATGGGCTAACTTACAGAATGTCAAGACCCATTACTGCCAAGGGAATTAAATTTGGGGGGAAATTTGTCATTTCAGTGCCACTGCACTGCTTTTCAGTGCTACCAAGGTCAGCTGCAGTGACATGATCTTCCTTTTCAATATTCCCCAACAGCTTCCCACGAGTCCACAGGAAGCTTGGTAGTAACTGCTATGATAGCTGACGCTCCTTGTCACCTTCCCATTAACAAAGTTATTATGGGAAACTTGCAGCGGTCAATGGAAAAACGAGACACCCTGTTCCAGTCCCTCTGCGCTTGAACAGCTGTTGGCCACTCGCATCCTGCCTCCCACCTGTCAGCATCCAGCATGATAGGAAGAAGGGAAGGAAGGAGAGTGAAAAGGGAGGAAAAAAGAGGAAACGACTTCTATGTCTCATTTTTCAATTTTTCTTTTGTTCTTGCACTTTTAACTTTCTCTTTGATTTTTCTATTTTTTTACTTTATATTAGTTTCTATTAGGTTTTTATTTACATTTAATAACATCTTTCATTAAAATAGTATGTATAAGGTAATTGATACATCACTTGGGAGAAAAAAGAAATTCAAACCAGAATCACACCTATCATCTGAGAGCTCAGAGTAAACTGCGCTATCATAGGCAGAGAAGGGTCCCACATGGGCCCTTGAAAAATTGGAATTTGGCTCTCAAAATTCACTTGTAAGGTTAATCAACAACCTTAACATGAAAAATCATTAAAAATACTAAGGAGAAAATGTATATTCTTAATATGCTGATGTTCATACTGCTTGAAAATCAAATTCTGATTTCCTCCTGAGCACAACCAGTGTTTGAAACATAGGATATTGCTCACCCTCAAAAGCCGGGTGTGATCAGGTAAGAAAATCAGAAGCGAATATATGCAGATATCTCCCTTTGAGGGAAACTAAAATGAATCGTCACACACTCATTAATTTTCCTTGCGATTTCCTTCATGGGTGATCAGATCAGATCCCAAAAATGAAAGCTCTTACCGCATTTATGCATTTGTTATAGTTAATCTTCACTGTGGATTTTTTGATGGGAAATAAGGTGAGAACTCTGAGTGAAACCCTTTCCACATGCTAGGCACTTATATTTTCGTTGCCCTGTGTGGATCCTTTTATGGGAAGCAAGATTGCTGGAGTGATTGAAACTCTTTCCACATTCTATGCATTGATAAGGTTTCTCTCCTGTGTGGATCCTTTTGTGGGAAGTGAGGGTGCTAGGGTGACTGAAACTCTTTCCACACTCTGTGCATTGATAGGGTTTCTCTCCTGTGTGGGTCCTTTTGTGGGAAGTGAGGGTGCTAGGATGATTGAAACTCTTTCCACAGTCCATGCACTGATAGGGTTTTTCCCCTGTATGGACCGCTTTATGGAAAGCAAAGGTGCTAGAAAGATTGAAGCTCTTTCCACAATCCGGGCATTGATAGGGTTTTTCTCCTGTGTGAATTCTTTTATGGGAAGTAAGATAACTGCTTGTCCTGAAGCTACTTCCACACTCCATGCATTTATATGGCTTCTCGCCTGTGTGGATCCTTTTGTGGGAAGTTAAGGAACTGTTTGTCCTGAAGCTCTTTCCACATTCCATACATTTATATGATTTCTCCCCTGTATGGATGGTTTTATGGGAAGTAAGCGTATTGTAGTGAGTGAAGCTCTTACTGCACTCCATGCACTGATGTGGTTTCTCTCCTGTGTGGATCCTTTTATGGGAAGTAAGATCTGTGCTCCTTATGAAGCTCTTTCCACAATCCATGCATTTATGTGGTTTCTCCTTTTTGTGGACACTTTTATGGGTGCTCAGATTACTAGAGTGACTGTAGCTCTTTCCACACTCTGTGCATTTATAGGGCTTCTCCCCTGTGTGGATCCTTTTATGGGAAGTAAGATCAGTACTCTTTGTGAATCTCTTACCACACTCCAAGCATTCATATGGTTTCTCCCCTGTGTGGATTCTGATATGGTTGACAAGCTTATCATTCCTTGTGAAGCTCTTTTCACACTCTGTGCATTTATATGGCTTCTCCCCTGTATGAACTCTAATGTGGGCAATAAGTTTATCGTTCCTTGTGAAACTCTTTCCACACTCTGTGCATTTATATGGTTTCTCCCCTGTATGAATCCTTAAATGGGTGATAAGTTTATCATTCCTTACAAAGCTCCTTCCACAAACGATACATTTGTATGGATTCTCTTCGAAGTGATTCATTTTATGGGAAATAGGTTTGCGGAGGTAGTTGAAGTTGTTTTCACAATCCTTACATTCTAATGCTTTTTTCTCCATCTCATCCCCCCAATAAGATGGGGAATTCTGACCGTACCTGCTCCTTTCCTGTGTCCATTCACATGGATGAGTGAAGTTTGATTGTTCTTCAAATATTTTATCAAAGCCCAAATACTGCCCCATCCTCTCTCTATTAAGATCTTCTTGGGTCAGCAAATCATAGATCTCCAGACATAAAGGGGGATGGTTTATTTCCTGTTGATTATTTAATTGGATTCCATCTTCATTTTTTGGTTGCCAATGATTTGAGAATGTTTCTTCTCCCACTTCAACCTTAAAAACCTGTAAAAGTGTGTCTTCTGGTTCCTTGTAAATCTCATTCTTCTGCTCATTGCCTGATTGAGAGACAGAAAAAACAGTGGAAAAAAATTATTTCTTCTCTTTCTCATAGAGAAGACTCATGAAAATATCATGGGCAACCAAGAAATCAAACAATACAAACAACCAGGTTCAAATTATTCTATTTCAGACATAGGCAAAAACCTGGGTCTAATGCTGGAAAATTGGAAGGTCATAAGTCTTCTTTGCATGAAGAAAAGTACAACCATAATAAAGTGGAAGGATTTATTTATAGTGGCAATGAGTGTACGGCTGGAAGACTTCAAAACCCAGATCATATGGAGAAAATCTATGTGTTCTCTGTCAGTCAATCAATCAATCAATCCCATGTTTAGGTTTAATGGAGGAAGCCCGAGTTCTAATACCCTGAGTGAGAAAGAAACATTTTTTTAATTTATATGTTCTATGCAGTGTATCATTTTGTATCCCCCATCTTGAATCCCCAGACATGTTTGCTCCAAATTAAAGAATCAAAACCACTATCAACTTTCAGCTCTTCACAAGGCGCCTGCTGGCATATAAGGCCATTTTCTCTAGGTCTCAGGAGGAAACAGCTGTGCACAACCCGGAGAAGAAGGCCTTATACAGCCAGCAGCTACTTTGTAAAAGGACCATGCTGGCTATGCTTGGCCAGCAGTGGGAGCAAGAAGACAGCAAGGGTGATCTAGGGAGGCAGGGGCCACAGAGTACAAGGGGCCAAAAAGATATAAAGGGGGGAGATAGCTGTGTATGTGGGAACTATTGTGGATTTTGATCGTGTGATGGTGGGGGCAGAACAATGGCCATCATTTTGGGGACTGGTTGAGCGTACCTTTTTTCAGCACCATTGTAACTCTGAAGAATTGCTGAACAGGTGGTTTTTTAAGTAAGGACTACCTCTATTCTCGAGTATGAGAGCACGTAGAAAAAAAGGAATACATACCTGTGTAGCTCCTATAAGATCTCCCTTCCTGAAAGCTACTGGTCAGCCTATGCAAAGTTAAATGCACTGCATACTCAAAGGGTTGAACACAGAACATCCAATATGGAATATACGTATGCTTGAAGGTCCATAAAGACCAAGGCTAGTGCCTACCACCTCCAACAAATCAGCATCAAATATTAACAGGTAGACTGCCTATTTGAAAGTCGCTGTCTGGATTGTAGCTCACAGATTCAAATGGCCAGCCTGGTATCTCAGGTGCAGAATACCTTGAAAGGAACCATAAAACAGATGGCTTCCAATTATAAAACACCATATTTGGATACAGGAATTCTTACACAGAGAAGCTACATTCCAAGATGTCTCCAGCATGACTTCTCCATGCAAAGCTTTCTCTTTGGGATCCAGCAGGTCCCACTCCTCCTTGGTAAAGAAGACAAACAACTCCTTGAAGGATATGGGACCCTGAAAGAGGAAGGAAAAGTTTCTTACTAATAGAAAAACTGAGGAAAGTAAAGTTTTCTCAGAAACCCCTGAAGCAGTGAAATTCACAAATGTTTTCCTGGCTGGTTTCAGAATGTGAGGGGCTACAGGGAAATTTCATTCTCCATCATCTTTTGGTACCAGCTAGGTCCCAAAGGTTGATTAAATTCACTGCACCTCCCAGGACTCGGTGCCCCTGAACGCCCAAATCACAAACTCATTCTTGAACCATCAGTTCCAGCTCTGTCTTCCATCCTCCAGAGCTGCACCAGCTTTTATTTGAAAGCAGCTGACCAAGAGAAGGACAAGCCAGGTGGATGTCCAGAAGAGGAAAGGGTCTCACATTGGAACAGAGGTTGACTTTGAGGGGAAGGGGAGAGAGAGATAAAATGGATACTTCTTGCCTTAATCATATTTGCACTTTTGGGGACACATGAAATTTTCCTCCTACCTGCCCTGGAAGCCCAACATTGGTTTCTGCTTCATTAGAAAGAGATGTTTTTCCTACCACCAGCTGGTATATGACTCTGTCCTCTGCAACCGAAAGATGGAGGAAATTGATATTTTTTAAAAAAGAATGCTTTATAAATTCAGGGATAAAATAGAAACAAATATCACTGAAGCACACAGGGCCATTCACTTTATAAGAACAGGAATGAAAACCCTTTGAGGAAGAACTTCACTGCCTCAGAAATAGTCCTCCCTTACCTGGACACAAGTCCTGATTTAGATCCTTTGGAGAGATTTGCCCACGAAAATTGTTCTGACAAAAATTGACTGGATCCCTTCTTGCCTCAGGAACCTCAGTGATTAACTCCAGGAAGGATGTCTCCAGCTGCAGCTGTGGAGAGCAGCAAAGAAGGGCATGAGTTGCATGTGGGAACACAGAACTCTGCTTCAAAAGCATTTGGGCAGTGCCATGTAAAAATGCCCCAAATATTTAAGATTGGAATAATTTTCCCATCCACCCCTTGGAACCAACCTGCATTTCTCCTTGTTCCTTCTCCTCTGCCTGGCTTAGAAGGAAACCTTCAGCCAGAGCAACTGCCTGGGAACTGGTCTCGGCTTTGCATTCCCGCACCCAGTTCCCCATCTCTGGTGGCATGATGGCTAGGAACTGCTCCAGCACCACAATGTCCAGCATCTGGGCTTTTGTGTGCTTTTCTGGGTTCAGCCATTGATTGCAAAAGTGATGCAGGCGGCTGCAGAGTCCTCGGGGACCCTCAGCATCTTGGTAATGGAACTCCCTGAAGGGCTGTCTCTTTGCACAGAAAATGACTGTTTCTTCATTCTGGATCTTCAGTCCTGCCTTTCCTTGGATTACTGCACTGCTTTCCATATGAAGAGAATCACAAACTGCCAGTCCTTCCCAAGCTGCTCTTCCTTGAATCATTTTCCCTCTGGGCTCAGCTGCAACTCCCAAAGAGTGGAAGTCTTTCAAGTTTCTTTCGTTCTCAGGACTGGAATTTTATTCTTTTATTTTCAGGACCAGAATTTCATAAAAATTGTAAGGAAGAATTTAAGAGGACCATTCATTCATCTTTATTGCTTGACTCTTCTTGCTTCCGTACAAGGAAGACTTTGAGGCACCAGCTGCCTAGTATTCCCAACCTACAATGCAAATAATGGAAAAGACCATCAGTGTATTGTCCCAAAGGTGCTTTTTTTTCAAACGGCTACTGGACTTCCTTTCTTTTTGCTTAAAGACATTTTGTGTTTCTTCATAAGAAGCTTCGGAAGAACTGAACAAGCTTCTTGGTTGAGAAGTGAAACATCTTCAAGCAAAAACAAAGAAAGTGAAGTTGCCTTTTTTTAAAAAAAAGCATCTTTGGGACAATCGTGACTTGGATGATGGAGAATCTCCATAAACATCACTGTATTGGAAACTTCCTTCCAAGAAATTCCTTGTTGAGAATCTCCTGTCTTTCAAGCCATTCCTTAGAGCCACTATGAGCATAGAAGATTCATGAATGAGGGTATTTTTCATTCATATCGAAGGGGCTGCTGGGCAGATCCAACACAGCAACTCCCCCAGCTCAGCCATCTTCCAGCTTGGAGCGGCCTCGAGGCTCTGAAGTGGCGCTTCAGAGAGGCCGGAGGGCTGCAATATTAGATAATCTTTATTGCCACTTTTTTCTGTGAATTTTAAAAAATGAAAATTCTGATGTCCGCTCTCAAAAGACAATAAATATATAATCATACATATATATACACTCACATATTCATTCTCTCTCTCTCTCTCTGTATGTATATATGTGTATGTGTGTATATATATTATACACACACACATACATATACATATTCTCTATATATCTATATCTATCTAGATATCTATCCAGATATAGATATAACACACACACACACACACACACACACACTAATCACAGTACTGGAGCTCCTTTCCTGGATCTACAGCGGGGGTGGGGTGGAAGGGACAGCAGGGCTCGCGTGGAGCAGAGGACGCGCCGTTTCCGCCTCCCCCTTCCCGGGAGGAGTCACAGTCACTCCGGATCCACGCGTGTCAGCGAGCAGAGAGGGAGTGGCAGCCTGCTTGCTCCGCCCGGACTAGAGTAGGAGATTCCCCCGCCGATATCCAGAGCGAACCCCGCATTCCGGCCTCACCTGCGCCAGTCGCCCCTCAAAAGCTCCGAGAGAGGCGCTCCCGCTTCCGGCTCCGCCCACGCCCAGCCTCCAAGCAGGACAGGCAGCCGAGCCGCCCAATCGCCCGAGGATCTCCTCGAGGATCCCGCCTCCCGCAGCCGGGCCGGGATTGGTCCGAGGGGCGGACGATTGGCCAACGGGAGTGCAGCGCGGTTGAAGGCGGCTGCGGTTGCTATGCGGTTGCTATACAGAGTGCGGTTACTATGCAAAGTGGGCTGCCCATTGCCCACTCGAAGGTTTGGGGTTTTTTGGCGGCAGCGGCGGTTTTTGCGCTGTCCTCAGCTTCCCTCAGGCTGAGCGGCAGATTCAGTCTGGGAGGGCATCACGGCAGAGGCTTCCGCGGTTGCTCGGCTGCTGGGTTGTTATTGTGTCCCCCCCCCCCCCAGTATTGATCCCGGCTCGCTTTTTCTCTCGCTTCCCTTAGTTCCCTCAGAGTCAGACGGAGCGGCTTTCTAAACCCGCTCAAAAGAGGCGGGATGGAGGGGAGGCGGGCAGGACCCCAAAACCTCATTCGCAGGGTGACGCTAGAGGTTAGGCGGAGCAGTAGGAAGGACTCCCTCAGGGAGAAGTAGAGAGATCCTGAAGGGGTTTGGGAGGCAAAGGCTGTCAGAATACGCCTCATTGGCAACGCGGAGGGGAGTAGAGGGCAATTCACGAGAGTTTCTGACCTAAAAACGAACCAATAGGCCAATATGGCCATTAATTATTGGTCAGCGGACAAGGCGGTGGTAGAAATGGCATTTTCCTCATAAATGTTTTCCTCATAAAAACACTGAGGGACAAGGGAGGCATATGTAGAAGTGCTCAAACTGAAAGAGAGAATGTCCGAATGTGGGGTCCTTACCTAATAATGAACCAATAGGCCAATATGGCCATCAATTATTGGTCAACGGATAAGGCGGTAGTAGAAATGGAGCTTCCCTCATGTTTTCTTCATAAAAACACTGAGGGACAAGAGAGGCATATGTAGAAGTGCTCAAACTGAAAAAGAGTGACCAAATGTGGGGTCCTGACCTAACAATGAACCAGAGGGGTCCTGAAGTGGTTTGGGAGGCAAAGGCTGTCAGAAGACGCCTCACTGGCAACGCCGAGGGGAGAAGAGGGTGATTCAGGACAGGTTCTAGCCTAAAAATGAACCAATAGGCCAATATGGCCATCAATAATTAGTCAACGAACAAGGTGATGGTAGAAATAGTGTTGCCCTCATAAATGTTTCCTTCATAGAAACACTTGAGGGACAAGGGAGGCATATGAGGAAGTGCTCAAACTGAAAAAGAGAGTGACCGAATGCGGGGTCCTGACCTAACAATGAACTAATAGGTCAATATGCCCGCCAGATATTGGTCAAAGGACCAGGGAGTGAAGGGTGTTGAAGCAGAGAGGTTTCCTCCTGAATCTGCTGATGAAAGAGAGGAGTATTTATCCAGATGTTTTCTCTGTCCTATGATTCCCTGTCCTTTGCTTGGATAGTTCTATTGATTTAAAAGTTTACTCATGTACAAGAAGGGCATCGAAACAGGTTATGTGTATGCTGTAGAAATTGAGAGGATATACCAAAGCCAGAAGAGAGATGTGCTGTACTCCCAATTTTGGAATTTAAAATCAAGTATCATTGCCTTTTGCCATAACGGCTAGAGATAAGTACCTGCCATTTTCATAACAATCTTTTTTTGGAAGAGGTAATCCTAAGAAACTTAAAGAGAGGAGTACCCAGGAGTGTGCTGAAGCAGAAGGTAACAAGGCCACTATTGTAATATTTTATAGTGTTTTAGATTTGTTTATATTATAGATACCGTAGCTTTTAGCAGCGAAATTTGCACCAAACTTAAACAGGCAGGCATATTTTAGAGCAAGTATAGACTGGATCCCAGAAGAAAAACAAACATTTGGAGATGCTAAGCTTTCACATTGCTTTCTTATCAGCTACAAAAGTATTTTCCTTGTCTATGCTGTTTCACTAAACTGTCTTTGCTGTAAAGGAACTCTAAAACATAGGAACTTCATGATTGCAGCATAGTCCAATGTTCATAGTTTTACTAAAAACAATTATTTGGACTGTCTCCAATTACTTAGTGTTTCTTGATAAGATTTACTTTGTCAGACCTGACACGGACTCTGCTTATATTCTAGAATTTCCTGCTAATTTAAATGTCTCCTTTCTATACTGAAATCTGGGTTTTCCTGGTCTGGACCAATCACATAAGTGCGTTGTCATTCTGGTCTCAAATATTTGAAATTCTCTTGTGACATTCCTTTACTAAAGCCACCTCGTTTATTGATGAGAATTTAATGGACAATTAACCATCAAAACCAGTTCTTTGTCTCTTTCTTTTACACTTAAAGTTGCCAGGATGTTTCTTTTGACAATCTTTACATACAATAACAATTATTTGATATTGACATATCTTCATTGATGTGTCCTTTTTTCTCACCAACTTAGAATACAGTGTTTCTTAGTGCTGAAGGGGAATTCTGGGAGTTGAAAATGCCAAGGTTGAGAAACAGTTTCTAGTGTAAGTTAAATTTATAACAGTGCTTCATGACTTAGATATATCCTCTGCCAGGTAGTCTATCTATGGATAATCTCCATAGATATTTAGCTGTGCACTTTGGGAGAACTAATAACCACATAACTGCAAGGAATATAAATCCTTCCATTCTCCACCATTCAGTCAGAACTGAAGAAACTTCTTGGATGAGAAGCGAAACATCTAGCAAAACAAGAAAGTCCAGTTGCCTTTTGAAAGAAAGCACCTTTGGGACAACCATGACTTGAATGACTGAGAATCTCTATAGACATTTAGCTATGCACTTTGGGATGAACACCCTTTGAATGCTACAGGAGTATAAAAGGATTTCCAGAAAAAAATGGAGACTAAAGGATTCAGGTGATCCTGAGGGCAGAGATAAACCTCCAAGTGGCATCAACAATGACCTAGGAAGAGGGCCAACAACTACATGACTGCAAGGAATTTAAATCCTTCCATTCTCCACCATTCAGGCAGAACTGAAGAAGCTTCTTGATGAGAAGCAAAACATCAAAAAATTCAATGATTCGATTTGAGTTATATATCTATGATTGTCTTTCTTTTTTTGGATGTTTAATATACCCACCTCCATGGTGGTTCCTAAGCACCTTAATGTAACCCCTGTACCCCTATAAAATCTAATAAAATATATTTTTTTTAAAAAAAATTCAATTATAAGGGATGTAAATTTAGGAAAGGACACAGAGGTTTCGAAAGACGTCAGGTGTCTTCCAGGTGCTACTGCCAGTAGGGACAAGAAGCATATTTCTAAAATAGTCAAGAATGCCAGCAAGGACTGTGATGTGGAGGCTATTGTACATCTTGGCACTAACGAACTTTCCCAAAAAGATGTACTCTCTGTGCAGAATAATTTCCAGAGCTTGGGGCAGGAACTTAGCAGGATAGGCTGTAGGCTTACTTTTTCAGAGGTTTTACCAGTATATAAGGAGCAAAATGGAAAAGGCCAGCGTATAGCAGAATTCAATATGTGGCTAAAGGAGTGGTGTAAAGGGGAAGGCTTTGGTTATATTAGTCACGATGTCTGTAGCATAACTGAAAGAAACTGAATATATAGGCAGGAAAAAAACTTGGAAAAAGGGAAAAATAAGATTCATATATTATTAATATAACATTAATTTAATCCTTCAATTTATTATTACATCTAGACCATATAGAAACATATTCTTCCATCTTTTCACTTTTGGAATACAGGTAGTCCTCGACTTACAGCAGTTCATTTAGTGACCGAAGTTATAAAGGCACTGAAAAAAGTGACTTATGACTGCTTTTCATACTTACGACCGTTGCAGCATCCTCATGTTTATGTGATTTACATTTGGATGCTTGATAATTGGTTCACATTTATGATGGTTGCAGTGTCCCAGGGTCATGTGATCCCCTTTTGCGACCATCTGACAAGCAAAGTGAATGGAAAAGCCAGATTCACTTAACAACAGTGTTACTAATTTAACAACTGCAGTGATTCACTTAACAAATGTGGCAAGAAAAGTTGTAAAATGAGGCAAAACTCACTTTAAAAAGTTCTCACTCAGCAACATAAATTTTGGGCTCAATTGCGGTCTTAAATTGAGGACTACTGTATAAAGGTATTTTTTAAAAAATTGATCACAACGTATTTTGATTCCAATTCTTAGAAGCAGGGAAATGTTTTCCATCTACTGTATATAAAATACTTTTTCTGACTGAGTCACAGGATCGTCATAAATGTCACCTTCCATATTTAAGGGGGTTCATTCAACATCATATTTACATCTTTAACTATTAGAATTTCCTAAATTTTCTCCCACAACTATATCAACATATTTGTAACTTAGAATCCAATCAACATGTAAAAATGCTTTCAGATGAATTAAGTTTTAATGTTTGAAAAACTATTTATTTAATGTTTGAAAAGTATTTTAACATTTTAATGTTGCCTTCATAGTGGATTATCAGATCAGTTGTTAGGCAGAGAGTGAGAAGACAAAGCTCTGGTCACTGTCCATCTTCCCTAAAAGAGAGCAAAATCAGGCAAACCTGCTCTAATAGAATTCTAGAGACATTTGATCATATGCACTTCCTCCAGTGGTGAAAGCCATAGAGTGCTACCAAGAAAATCACCAAAGTTATCTGCCCTGGAATATGTAGAGGGAATCATCTTGTTTTGTTCTCAAATGATTTTGAGAAATTTATGACAATTGTCAGGTTATTTTGCATTCACTTTCAAGCCATCTTTACTGTTTGCCGTTAGATGCTCCTTTGTATTCAGATCTGACCTCAGAATAATAATGTAGCACTTGGGGATGAAGATACAGCCCAACAATCCAGTACTGGAGGCCAAGATGGAGAAGACCTGCACAGCCACCATGTATTTCCCCTTTGTGCTCAGGTAGGTGGGCACAAAGGAGACCCAAACACTGCAGAAGACCAGCATGCTAAAGGTAATCAGCTTGGCTTCGTTGAAGGCTCCAGGCAAGTTCCTGGCCAGGAAAGCCACCACAAAGCAGATGGCAGCCAGGAAGCCCATATAGCTCAGGGCAACATAAAACATAGTGACAGAACCTTCATTGCACTGCAGGACAATCTGCTCAGTCTGAGAGTGCATGTCAGACTCAGGGAACGGGGGTGAAACTTCCAGCCAGATGATGCAGATGACAACTTGGAGACCAGAGCAAGAAAGGACAATGGAGTTGGCCAGAGTCTTTCCCAGCCATCTCCTCACCATGTTCCCAGGCTTTGTGGCCAGGAAGGCCAGCACCACCATGATAGTTTTGGCCAAGATAGAAGAGACAGCAATGGAGAAGATGATGCTGAAGGATGTTTGCCTGAGAAGGCAGGTGGCTGCCCTTGGACGACCAATGAAAAGGAGGGAAGTCAAGAAGGACGACAGGAGACAGACCAGGAGAAGGTAGGAGAGGTCCCGGTTGTTGGCCTTGACTATGGGAGTTTCTAAGAATTTGATGAAGATTGCTAAGATGAAGGCAGTGACCAAAGATAAGAAGATGGCAAAGGAAGCCAGAATCATTCCCAAGTCTTCTGTGTATGACAAGAACGTTATATTTTTGGGGATGCATTTGGTTTGGCCTTTATTTGGATGGTGATTTTGGGGACATCTTGTGCACTTCTCTGCATCTGGGGAAAAGAGAGGCAAGACCTCAAATGTTACATGCTCATAATAAAACATTCCTTTTGAATAGTGTCTATAAATAATGTTATGGCTAAGATATTGTTCCTCAAAATCCAGGTCTGTAAAGGAAAAAAAAAATGCCTTGTAAACTCTCTAGTAAAAATGAGGAAGGAAAACAGCCAATATTAACAAAAGGCTTGGTGAAGGCAGGAGTGGAAATAAGCTGGCTGGAATGGAAAGGAAGGTCCCAAGAAGGTAAAGAGCTTCTTAAGAGCTACATCATCAGACAGCTTAATCCCCAAATTTATACGAATCCATATCCTGGCAATTGAGAACTTCATTGTCTCAATCATATCCCGTTTTCAAAGATTTGTCTGGTGTGCTATTGGGCATCCTTTCTCAAGATCTGCACCCGGATCTGTTAGCTTTCCTGTTTACCTAATAACTCGCTTTCTGCCATTACCCATGAGGTTCTTTGTTTAAGGCTTGCAAGTTTGCTTCCAAATATCCCTGAATGGAAATGCTTCTTGCTTCATTCCAAGACCTGCCTCTCCCCCCGGTATGTCTCCTACCTTCCTGAGTGGAGATGGTTCCTTCTGCACACAAGAAACACCCATAGCAGCAAATAGGCCTTCCTTCCAAGACCACCTTGGCTTGGCCAGGCTGACAATTTGTGGTACACCTGGAACGGGGAAGGGACTGACGGAAAAGAGAAACAGCATCAATCAGAGATGATTGAGTGTGGACACCATCATGCCACATTCATAATAGGTCTGCTCATCCCTACCCTGTGTCTCTTTCTGTCAAGGAAGAGGTTACGCTGGATTGTTTTGGGTTTTATTTTGAGGATAAGCCAGACTGGACTGGATTGGACTGGACTGGACTGGACTGGAATGGAATGGAACGGAACGGAACGGAACAGAATAGAATAACAGAGTTGGAAGGGACCTTGGAGGTCTTCTAGTCCAACCCCCTGCTCAGGCTATTTCTGCTGACTGCCAGCTGCCTGCAGTTCGATTCTCACTGGCTCAAGTTTGACTCAGCCAACCATCCTTCCGAGGTCGGTAAAATGAGGAGACAGATTGTTGGGGGTAAGATGCTGACTCTGTAAACCACTTAGAGAGGGCCGGAAAGCACTGTGAAGTGGTATATAAGTCTAAGTGCTACTGCTATTGCTATTGCTAAATGTTAGTAGGATTCTCGGTTCTACATCCTGACCTTTGGAATCACCTAACTTTGCTGTTTTAACTACAACTCAACCAAGACAGGCAGTTTTGTTCATAAGCTGCAGACAGCAATTGTTCAATCATAGCTTGTTTTATAAAGTAAGAACAGAAGAAAGAAGATCCAACTAGCATTTGAATCTGGATAAACCCAGATATACCTCTTGACTAAAGGGTCCCATCTAATGATCCATGCTCCCCTTTTTTAATCCAAAGAGCTCAGCAACATCTTTTAGAAAGAAGGAGACCCTGAGACTTCCGGTTTTGTGCCGTAGTGCCCGGTCACAAGATCACAGAGCTCCGCACCCCATGGCTAGTTTTGCCCTGCCAGAGGACCCTAAATGGGTCTAAGTCACCCCGGAGAGGCAGCGAAGAAAAGAAGGGTGCCCCAACAATTCTGGAATGACGGTTGTTTCGTTTGATTTGGGGGAAGCCTTCTAACCTGACAGGAGAAAGGCTGGTCACACTTTGTTGATCAGCCCAAGCTACTTGCAGCCGAAGTCCAAAGGCACTAACCAGCACAACGGTGAACAGCGTGCTTGAAACTGGGTGAGGAATTTGATCTTCTCTCTCCTATTTTATATCTGATTTCCTGGAAAAGTTCCCCAAGAAGCAAAAAGCCTCCCAAAGTGAGAGGGGAGGGGATTACACTTCACCCTTCTATAGACGGAAGCGGCGAATTAAACCCTTATGGGGAATAAAAACATAAAATACCACAGTTTGGATAAATTTGAAAGCTAAGAAAATTGTTAAAACTCTATACCTGAAAAAGCATTGATGATTGAAAAATGAACTGACAGATAGTGGAGGATTAGAAAAAACTATAGCAGCACTGACCCAGAATTTGGCAAGACATCTAGAAACAGCAAAAAACAGCTGGGAACAAAGCATTGAGCTATTTACTACTGAGTGAAACTACATATGTTTAGAAACTGCTGACTTTTTGGGATTATAAACACACTGAGCTGCATTCTTAAATCTTAACCTAAGAACTATTTGCAAAGAAAGAAAAATCTTGGCTTTTGGCTAATCTAAAGGAGAAATTACTGGAACACTTTTAGATGGTCAAATACTTGGAACTGAATCCTGACTGGCTGATAATTACAAGACCCCTGAAAAGAAGAACTGCCACAAAATATTGTTTTCAGTGGTGCCTTGACAATTGGAAACATACTGGAATATAAAACCATTATATAAAGATAAGAACTACGTAAGATTTGGCTGTTTGGATTTTAGCTTGATAAAGCTAATTAAAAAGATTATGACACCGATGGAAAACTACTTAGAGGGGAGAGATAAAATGGATATTATATACCTATCTAAAAGTAATAGAAAACCATACCTAACACCTTTTCCTGAAGACCCCAGTTTGGAGCTTCAAAGATCTGCAGGAACAATGACTCAAGACAAAACAAATACATTCCAGGAGAAAATATACACAATGCTGTGACAGATTCAACCGATAATTGTTTCAAACCATGATGAGATTAGAAATAAGTTTGATAATATAAACTAACGTATCTCTAACTTAAACCTACAACTAAATAACACTCAAAAAATGACAGCAAAGAATGAACAAACAAATCAGACAACAGAATATAAATTAAATGAAAGTGACTTAAATAGAAAAGCTACAAATGAAGAAAACTACAATTTAATACAAAAAAAAACCCCTGCAAAACTTTACTATAATAAAGAAGACAAAAAAGATGCTTTATCCTCCAGGACTTCAAAACAAACTTGAGGATAAAAAAGAAGAACAAATAAAATGGATTAAAGAACTGTCAAAAGAATCATCAAAACGTGGGAGACAAAAACCTGATACTTTACTTGATTTGTCTTTTTTGTCCCCAATAACATTTACAAAAATACAAACTGGCAAGCCAAACTTACTGATTTGGAAAGCGACCTGGCAAAAGAAGATCAAAATTGGAGTCAAGAGACGTGATTCAACTTATCAGATGAAATATTATATGACTAAGCACTTGTTTGAATATGGTTAATATGGTTTATATAAAGTTTGGATATAAAGAGGCCCTAGAGAAAGATTGTTAGATGGTGTATTATAGGATTAAATATTATTGGAATATGGCCAAAAGACTAGATAAGCTTGTAAAGGGGCCCTATAGTAAGAGGAATAAGATATATAAATAGTATAATACTTTTAGAATATATAAAATGTTAAATCATTGAGAGGGTCTATTTAAATGAAAAGTTTGGATATTTAAAGGTAATGAATTTTGAGAAAATTATGACTGATAAGAGTGGTCTGAATACTGAGGGGAAACTAAGCTTCAATAAGAATCTTGAAAATAGGACATATAATTTAATAAGATGACTTTTATAAATACAATTGAAACAAGCTGATTAAAAAAAGTTATATGTTGATGTTATTATATGCATAAATACTAAAAAAATGTTTATATTCAACTTGGTATGTACTGAAAATATTAAGAATTATATTTGTTTAATGTAGACAAAAGGAGAATATTACAGGAAGAAGAGAGGATCAAGAAATATATTACCAACATATTGATTAATTGTAGAAATTAATTATCATTGATTGTTTTAAATATATGAACCCAGACAACACACTGTTCACGAAGCACTAAAGATTGTTATTGTCAAAAATTAATAAAATATATATTTTTTAAAAAATAGAAAGAAGGAGACCCCAAGCAACCCTTCATTCCAGCTCCAGCAACTTGCTATCCACTTCACAACTGGTTGAAAGAATGAAAGAAAGGTTGGAGGGCTTTAGATGGGCAGCTTCAGCTAACCTGGTTAAACAGCTGGGACCAATTCATGGCCTCCTGGTCAAGGATGAATTCCAAGTCTTGGGACCTCTGTGGTCTATTTATCCTCCCAAATTTCACTGCCCCAAAGGTCTTATTAGGAAAGAACACCCAGTTCATGGCATCAAATTGGGCAGCAAGCTCCCCTTTCTCATCTAGATACACTCCATCCATGCAATTATTGTAGAAGTGGGAATCTCCCAGGAAAGGATGAAGCTACAATGGCAGAAAGAAAAAAAACAACATGAAGGAAGAGGAAATCAAAGGATATTCTAAATGTCTATGGAGATTCTCCATCATCCAGGTCATGTTATCAGGACAAGATTCAACAGTCCATCTGCATTTAAAAGACAAAAGCATTCTTTTGAAGACAGCAAAGTTCACATTTTGGGCAGAAAGGACCACTGAAAGAAGGGTCAAAGAGGCCTTGTCAAAATTGAACAGCCTTCTGTCAACCGAGGGGGAGGGATACAACATCATCTATCTCCAGTCTACAACATAGTCCTTTCAGCAGTTCCAAGAAGACTCCATACCCATTTGCAATACTCAGGTGACTTTGAGGACACAGATAAACCTCCAAGTGGCCTCAACGACTCTCTAAAACAGGCATGTCAAACTGCCAGCCCGTGGGCCGGATGCATCACGTAGAAACCACGCCCAGCCCATTGCCGGCAATGGGGGAAAAGTTGCGATACGTCACGCGATGTCATGTGACGTTGCGAGTTTGACATGCCTGCTCTAAAAGAATGCAAATGACCAGCTGTCTGCAAGGAGCATAAATCTTTCCATTCCCCACCATCCAGTCAGAGTTGAAGAAGCTTCTTGGATGAGAAGCAAAACATCTTCAAAGAAAAACAAGAAAGTCCGGTTGCCTCGTGAAAGAGTATCTTTGGGACAAAGGATGTTCTCCAAGTAGAGTTGGATTCTACTATGAAGCTCTCCATAGTGATGGGAGTGGCCAGAGAGATAGAAGGCAAATTTCAGCCATTCCTTGCCTCTAAGATGTTTTAGATGCTCCCAAAAGTTGCTTTGCAGAATGAGATGATTTTTTTTTTAAAAAAAATTATTCAGTGATGGAGTAGAATCAAGTGATTGATACCATGCCATATGTAACTCCAGCCCAGGAATGTCTATAGAGATTGTCAGTTATCCAGGCTATAGTTATCCCAAAGGTGCTTTTTCCATGAGGCAACTGGATTTCCTTGTTTTTCTTTGAAGACGTTTCACTTCTCATTCAAGAAGCTTCTTCAGTTCTGACTGGATGGTGGAGAATGGAAAGATTTATATTCCTTCCAGATAGCTGGTAGTGCCTTACCTGAGTAGTGCAAATGGGTGTGGAGCCTTCTTGGAACTGCTGAAAGGACTGTGTTGTAGACAGAAGATAGATGATGTCATATCCCTCCCCCTCTATTGAGGGAGGGCTGTTCAATTTTGGCATAGATGAACTCTTTGACCCATCTTTCAAACCAGCAGTCCTCTCTGTCCAAAATGTGGACTTTGCTGTCTTTGAAAGAGTGGCCTTTGTCTTTTAAATGCAGTTGGATTGCTGAATCTTGTCCTGATGGGTTTGTTCTCCTATGTTGTGCCATGCGTTTATGAAGTGGTTGTTTTGTTTCCCCAATGCAAATGCAAATGACCAGCTATCTGCAAGGAATATAAATCTTTCCATTCCCCACCATTCAGTCAGAGCTGAAGAAGCTTCTTGGATGAAAAGTGAAACATCTTCAAAAGAAAACATGAAATTCCAGTTGCCTCGTGAAAAAGCACCTTTGGTATCCAGCCCAGGAATTACCAAAAAGGGGATGGAGTGGAGGATTTCCTGCCCCCATAACCTCATAAAATGGAAGAAGAAAATTGAAAGCTTTACTTCCCCACACCATCTAAAATGTCTTTGAAACCTGAAATCATACCTTCAGGATTTCTAAAGGAAACGAAATACCTGCCACGTCTGAAGGATGAGCCGATGATATCTTTCCTTCTTTCCTTTTTGCTTGGACCTGGATAAGTAGGCAGCATGTGAAGCCCGAGAAACTGCCCAGGCGAGGTTGTAAATACCGTAGCCATCCAGAGAGAGGGTTTTTTCCACCACCTCTTTTTGCAGGGTGTCCAATTCCTCATTCTCCCAGCACCTCATCCTTCCTTTCACAGAAAAGAGGTGTCTAGAATACGAACAATAGAACGCCATGTTGCCAAAATTTTGCATCGGGCCAAAAAATGTTTCAGAAACTTGTGGTTTTTTTTCAGTATGGATTAAGAAAGAGAAAAAACCCCGGATTTGCTGAGGAGACAGTATTTCATGGGATAAATTCAGAGTGAGGTCCCACATTGGTGTGGTGATCCAAATTTTTGCCAGAATAGGCTTGATGTGCCTTTCAACGTAGGATTGCAGTGCTAATGCCAAGCTGTACAAATGACGGACTTCCCCATAATATATTAAAACACTGACCTTGTTCCACAAGTGAAATGGTTCTTTGGTCAATAGCCGTATTTTCCAGGGCAATGTTGGGATGTTCACTGAGAAGGCAACACAAATTGTGTTTCTTGTTAAAATGGGGCCCAAAGTCCGTAGGAATCTTTTTCCATTCTCACTGTTTGGTACAAGGAGACCGACCCAGTTCCATCCGAAATGGTGGAGCACCTTGGCAATTCCCCAATACAAGTAATCTTCTTTGGGGACCGTCCGGTATATGAACGGGAAATGGCTTTTATCATTCAGAGTTTCAGACACAAAACCATAACTGACCTAGTAAGAAAAAGATAGACTAGAATAGGCTAGACTAGACTCACAGCTTCTGGAGGCAGGTTGTTCCACTGATTAAAAGTTCCACTGTCAGGAAATTTCTCTTTAGTTCTAGGTTGCTTCTCTCCTTGATTAGTTTCCATCCATTGCTTCTTGTCCTGCCTAGCCTAGCCTAGCCTAGCCTAGCCTAGCCTAGCCTAGCCTAGAACAGAACAGAACAGAACAGAACAGAACAGAACAGAACAGAACAGAATAGAATAACAGAGTTGGAAGGGACCTTGAAGGTCTTCTAGTCCAACACCCTGCTCAAGCAAAAAAAAAACTTATACTATTTCAGACAAATGGCTGTCCAATCTCTTCTTAATAACTTTCGGTGTTGGAGCATTCACAACTTCTGAAGGCAAGTGGTTCCACTGGTTAATTGTTCTAACTTTCAGGAAATTTGTCCTTAGCTCTATGTTGCTTCTCTCCTTGATTAGTTTCCATCGATTGCTTCTTGTGCTTCCCTCAGGTACTTTGGAGAATAGCTTGACTCCCTCTTCTTTGTGGCAACCCCTGAGATATTGGAACACTGCTATCATGTCACTCCTACTCCTTCTTTTCATTAAACTAGACATACCCAATTCCAGCAACCGTTCTTTATGTTTTAGCCTCCAGTTCCCTGATCATCTTTGTTGCACTTCTCTGTACTATTTCTAGAGTCTCAACATCTTTTCTTACATTGTGGGTGACCAAAACTGGATGCAATATCCCAAGTGTGGCCTTACCAAGACATTATAAAGTCAACACTTTATGTGATCTTGAGACTATCCCTCTGTTAATGCTGTCTAGAACTTTGTTGACTTTTTTGGCAGCTGCAGCACACTGCTGGCTCATATTTAAGTGATTGTCCACTTGTTGTTTCAATGATCCTGGCATATTCCCAGACTTTTCTCCCCATCTCCATTCGTACCTGTGGCATTTTGTAGAGGCTCAACATAGTGGAAATCTGCTCGGAAATGTCAGACTCAGTCCCTTCAATCACAGCCAGCAGCCTCTTCTCTCTTCCACAAATGTAGTTTGGAACATTTGCCTGTCCGGTGGAGAGCAAGTCTGTCAGGCCATCAGCAGTCAGCACTGGATCATAATAGTTCTCGTAGATTTCATAACCCAGGGTGACATTTGGCAAAACCTGGGGATTCAGGTTGATCTCACGGATGGCAAAAAGAAAGGACAGAAGGTACCAGTTTGCATTATAACCTTTGCTTCAAAAGAAAACAAAGCCAACATACCCACAGCCACCTTTAATATTCATTCAGTAGTTTAACAATTCATGCACTCAAGCACAGGTTGGCTGCCAGATCCATTCTAACTCTATCCTTGCTACTATTACTAGAAGCAATAATTATAATACATATGAAGAACTGTTGCAGGAACTGGGTATGGCCAGTCAAGAGAAAAGAAGGACTAGGGGAGACATGATAGCAGAATAGAATAGAATAGAATAGAATAGAATAGAATAGAATAGAATAGAATAGAATAGAATAGAATAGAATAGAATAGAATAGAATAGAATCTGGAAGGGACCTTGGAGGTCTTCTAGTCCAACCCCTTGCTCAAGCAGGAGAACCTCTACCATTTCATGAAGACGGGGTCAGTTTATTTTCTAAAGCACCAGAAGGCAAGATAAGAAACAATGGATGGAAACTAATCAAGGAGAGAAGCAACATGGAATTAAGGAGCAACTTCCTAACAGTGAGAACAATTCACCAGTGGAACCACTTGCCTCCAGAAGTTGTGGGTGCTCTATGACTGGAGGCTTTTAAGAAGAGACTGGACAGTCATTTGTCTGCAATGGTATAGGGTCTCCTTGAACAGGGGGCTGGACTAGGAAAACTCCAAGGTCCATTCCAGCTCTATTCTGATTGATTGATTAATTGATTGACTGATACAATTTCAGCCTTTTCTTTGCAGATGAAAATTGGTAAAATAAATGAAGGATTTTCCTTGAGCATTGTTCATGGTGGAGGGAAAATTGGGGTGCATCTGACAACAGGTTCCATGCAAAATAGTACAAAATCCACCCCAGAGATCTACTTACAAAACTGATTGGTTAAAGAGAGGCTCCCGGAAGGTTGCTATAGCCCTCCAGATTGATCTCAGAGACACAATTCCACCAATATAGAGGTCTCCTGGGCGGTAAAAATTGAACACCCCATTTTGATCCTTGCTGAAATCAAGGGGACATTTTCTCCAAGCAGCTGCACTGGGCAATAGAAGCAGAAGCAGGAGAAGGAGCAGCAGCTTAGCTCTTATGGTAGCCCTCAGAAGCATTTCAGGGAGCAGTTGGACTAGAAGACCTCCAAGGTCCCTTCCAACTCTTTTCTTCTGTTCTGTTCTGCCTTCAAAAGAGAGAGAAAGTCTAACCACAACTTCCCAGGATGGTGGGGAGTTAATTCTGCACCTCAAGTGGTTGCACGTCACTCTGAACACATTGGCTCCAGAGGAATCATGTATTTGGCATCTGGCTTTCCAGGCAAGATTTATCGAGATGTTGCAGGAGGTTGCTTGCCACATTCAGGGATTCAGGGATGATGAAACTCCCTTGAGGATTAGAGGAAAGAAAGACCATGATTTTCGCAATTACAATGTAGAGCGCATCTATTATGCCAGTTTGGTCTAGTGGTAAAGGCACCAGGCTAGAAAGCAGGAGACCGTGGGTTCAAATCCTACCTTAGGGATGAAAACCAGCTGGGTGACTTTGGGCCAGTCTCTCTCTCTCAGTCCAATCCACCTCACAGGGTTGTTGTTGTGTGAAAAGGGGGGGAAGTGTGTTGTGTATATATGCCGCCTGAGTTATTTGTAAAAAATAAATTAGGGATACAAATAAATAAATACATATTATAGGATAGGATAGGATAGGATAGAATAGAATAGAATAGAATAGAAGCTGGAAGGGACCTTGGAGGTCTTCTAGTCCAACCTCCTACTCAGCCAGGAAACCCTATAGCATTTGAGAAAAATAGTTGTCCAATCTCTTCTTAAAAACTTCCAGCATTCACAACTTCTGGAGGCAAGTCATTGCACTGGTTAATTGTTCTAACTGTCAGGAAATTTCTTCTTAGTTCTAGGTTGCTTCTCTCCTTGATGAGTTTCAATCCATTGCTTCTTGTCCTGACCTCAGGTGGTTTGGAGAATAGCTTGACTCCCTCTTCTTTGTAGCAACCCCTGAGATATTGGAACACTGCTATCATGTCTCTTCTAGTTCTTCTTTTCAATAAAATAGACATACCCAATTCCAGCAACCGTTCTTTGTATGTTTTAGCCTCCAGTCCCCTGATCATCTTTGTTGCTCTTCTCTGCACTCTTTCTAGAGTCTCAACATCTTGTGACTTCAAAAGCAGGTCCAGGAGGGAAGAAGATATGTTTCTGAAATCTCACACATTTGACCCATGTCCTTTGAGGCAAATCTGGTCTCCTCTATACCAAAGTTTGTGGATACATTTGGGTAAAGCAGGAATCCAGGTGATATCCTTCAAGCTGATTTACATTCCGATGCCTGGTGCTCTGCAGAATCTTATTTAATGCTCTCATTTCTTCCTTACGCTTAGCTTCTTCCAGAGAAATCCTTCTAAGTGTCTTGAGTGACCTTGAGTTAGATCTATTGCCTGCGCCTAATTTTAGGCACCTGAATGGCAGATCTAAGAGAAATTCTACCAACTTCAGTTGGAATCAGGAAATCTTCTGGAGGGCCAGACAGAGACTGGCATGGGCAAAAAATGCCTACTGATGGCCTAGGACAGGTAAAGGTCCACATGATTTTTTAATCCCATTTTTTATTTATAAAATAAAATATAAAATAAGCCAAACTACATTTTTCTTAGAGAATATTTGTAGCTCAGGATTGAAATGAGGGGTCCCTGGTTCTCTCTGAGCTTGGTGATTTTCTTAACAAACTAAGTAACATCATCAGTGCACAAACACTTAGCTCCATACAGGTAGTCCTTGGCTTTTGACCATAACTGAGCTCCAAATTTCCATTGCTAAGCTAGACAGTTATTGAGTTTTGGCCCATTTTTACAACCTTCCTTGCCACCATTGTTAAGTGAATCACTGCAGTTGTTAAGTCACTAATTGGGTTGTTAAGTGAATCTGGCTTCCTCATCATCATTGTTTGTCTGAAGGTCGCAAAAGGGGATCACATGACCCTGGAATACTGCAACCATCATAAATATGAACCAATTGCCAAGCATCCAAATCCTCTAGAGCAGGGGTAGGCAGCCTTGGATCTTTTATGACTTGTGGACTTGAACACCCAGAATTCCTGAGTCAGCATGGCTAGTTCAAGAATTCTGGGTATTGAAGTCCACAAGTCATAAAAGAGCCAAGGTTGCCTGCCCCTGCTCTAGAGGAATGTTTTTCAATCATGGCAACCTTAGATTTTGTGGAACTTCAACTCCCAAAATTCCTCAGCCACCATGAGGAATTCTGGGGACTGAAGTCCATTTATTTTACCATTATGAAAGTTGAAGAATACTGCTCTAGATGCTTGGGGTACTTCTCTGTAAGTAAATAACAACTATGGTAGCCAAATATCCCAGTATTTAAGCTTTCTTTAGCATTTGTTTGTTTGGTTTGTTTGTTTGTTTATTTATAGCCATAGTGGCACAATGGTTAAAATGCAGTATTTCAGGCTGGAAGGATATCGGAGGTCTTGCAGTCCAACCCCCTGCTCATGGCAGGAGCCTCATACCTTTCCAGTCAAATGGTTGTCCAGTTTATTTTTTAAAACCTCCAGTGATGGAGCACACACAACTATGGGAGGCAAGCTGTTCCACTGATTAATTGTTCTGTCAGAAATCCCAAAGGTGCTTTTTCAGGAGGCAACTAGACTTTCTAGTTTGTCTTTGAAAATGTTTCGCTTCTCATCCAAGAAGCTTGGACTAGATGGTGGGGAATGGAAGGATTTATATTTCTTGCAGACAGCTGGTTATTTGCATTCTTTTAGAGCAGGCATGTCAAACTGCCGGCCTGCGGGCCGGATGCGTCACGCCGAAACCGCGCCCACCCCATTGCTGGCAATGGGGAAAAAGTCGTGTGACGTCGCGAGTTGGACATGCCTGTTTTAGAGGGTCATTGGGGTCATCTGGAGGATTACCTGTCTCATCAGGGTCACTTGAGTCATGCAAATGGATGTGGAGCCTTCTTGGAACTGTTGAATGGGCTGTTGTAAACTGGTGATGAGAGCAGGACACCTCCTCCTCACCCCAAAAAGAAAATACCTTGGCAAATACAGGAAGAACCCAATACAAACTAGTCTGACTCAGTGGCAGGCTGAGGATAAATAAACAAACACTTAACACACACTGGCTACAAAATATCACATCAAAACCACAGGAATGCAGAACCGGCTAACAGCAATTAGTATTGACAGGATTAGAATAGAAACACTAAAAAGTACACAACAATAAAATAATTACACCGGATCCCTCCTGGAGCAAAAATTAACACTTTTTAGACAGAATTGATAAAGGAATTAACCCAACAATAGACACTGACCAACAAATCAGAAAAGACAAATTTTAAACTCACCAATCAGAAATGACAATTTTGGAAACCATGAAAGGGTATAAGAACTCATGTTTGAAGACCATTCTGTCTAGCTAGCCGGAGATTCATGCTGAATTGTCACTCAACTTTAAACCGTGATTAAACCTCTCTTTCCAGTAGCTGGCTTCACGTTCTATTTGTTCTCCTCTGTGCTGCCTGGGAGAATCCCGGCAGCACAGAGCCTGAACGGGGGAATTCCTCCCAACACTGGAGATAGATGATGTTGTATCCCTTCCCCTGTTTAAACAGCTCTCTCTCTCAACTGGACCTTTACTTTACTTTTAGCTGGCATTTGGAGACGGAGTGTTTTGCAGTCAGGCACACTGCTGAGCTGCAGTGTCTGCTTGTTTAGGGGGCGCAGTGGTTAGAATGCAGTACTGCAGGCTACTTCTGCCGACTGCCAGCTGCCAGCAGTTCAATTCTCAATGGCTGATTAATCATTTCCTGCTTCTCCCTGGTCTATTTCTCTTTTTGGGAAGGAAGAATATGTATTTGTCAGGGGTGGGAGTTTTTCCCCAGCTACTTGGAAAATATAGGTTCTTTCCCAAGTGATAGCACAGTGGTTAGAATGCAGCTTTGCAGGCAAACTCTGCCCACTGCCAGCAGTTTGATCCTGACAGGCTTAAGGTTGTCTCAGCCTTCCATCCTTCCGAGGTTGGTAAAATGAGGACTCAGATTATTGGGGGCAATATGCTGAGTCTGTAAACCGCTTAGAGAGGGCTGTAAAGCACTATGAAGCAGTATATAAGTCTAAATGCTATTGCCATTGCTAATTGAAATACTAATCTCTTGGTGGAAAGGATTCCCCCCCCCTATTTAACAAAGAAAGCCTAAGCTCAGCCAGGAATACAGGTCATCTGATTAATTTGGTGTTTCCTGCTGGATCTTAATTCTTGAGTTCAGTCCATTCTAATTGTGATTTTTTAAAGTTTTTGCCGTGATTGAGTGCCAAGACTGTATGGCAGGACAATATAATTTCTTCCAAAAGGCATTAGCGAGTTAAATTTCAGCAGATAAGCAGAGTATCAAGGATAAGTCACCCTCCTCCTCCTCCTCCCCCTCCCCACAAATCCAGAGCTGACTTTAGGATGGAGGAATGACAAATGTTTGGCAGGCTGATTTGACTGGATGAAATTTTGTGATTAATTTCTTTTTCTAGTTCATCACAAGATACTTTCTCTTCTGAGAAAAACGTAGACTGGATCAATCCCTAATGGTTCAACCTCCCTTCTAAATCAGAGAATCTCTTTGGATGGAATTCCTAAAGACCCCTGGGGTTGGACTTCAACCAAAACCCCCGATTCAACCATGGTTTCAACATTAGGTGGGGAAAATTACTTGGGATCTAAGGAAGAAAACCTTTGACCTTGGACTTTGTAACTCTGGAATTCCGGATTCCTGTCCTGTGCTGCATGGGTAAAAAGTGCATTTAAAAAAGGAAGAATGAAGCTACAAGACTGAAACTTTATATAAAAACAATTCTGGAGATTAGTCCTTAAAAGAATGAAAACCAAAAGAGACCTTTATTCAAGAAATTGCATGATGACAGCAAAGCTGAGATTGCCCATCCGTGGCTTAAAACTGGCATGGTGTTTTTTTTATCATCCCAAGAGTTGAGGCAGTCAGAAAACTAAATAAAAAAGAACTGAAAGTGAGGGTGAAGGTCGTTCTGCAAGCTTGTGGGTTGGTTTCCAAACATTTCATTACCAGGCTAAATAACATTTAAAAATTAAACATCTGTTTGAATATGGTTAAAGAAATAGAAAGATTTTGGATATAAATGAATTTTAGTTTAAGAGGGATGAGCCCCTCAAGTTACATAGCATTTTTCCTTTCGTTTTTTGACATGAGAAATATAAAAATGTTGGGATGGTTTATATAAAGGAAATGTTTTAGATACTTAAGTGTACTTGATCTTGAGAAATCTTCAATGGATAAAAATGTTTTGAATAGACCTAAAAGATTAGATAATTGGATTTAGTAAATGGAACATTTAAAGATTAAACATGTTTGAATATGGTTTAAAAGAAGAGAAAAATTCTGGATATAAATGTACTAGTCCTTAAAAGAATGAAAACCAAAAGAGACCTTTATTCAAGAAATTGCTTGAAGACAGCAAAGCTGAGATAACCCATCCATGGCTTAAAACTGGCATGGTGTTTTTTTATCATCCCAAGAATTGAGGAAGCCAGAAGACTAAATAAAAGAGAACTGAAAATGAGGGTGAAGGTCATTCTCCGAGCTTGTGGGTTGGTTTCCGAACATTTCATTACCAGGCTAGGTAACGTCTCCAGCGGAGTTTAGGGGATGTCAGGGTTAAGTGTTCTTGTTTATAAGGCTTCAGGTGTGGGTGTGTCAACAGAGGGTCTTGTGATGGATTTTTTTTTTTTAAATATATTTTATTGGGTTTTTATGGGGGTGGAAGGGTTACATCAAGGTGCTTAGGAAACACCGTGGAGGTGGGTATATCAAACATCCAAAAGAACAATCACAGATATATAGCTCAAATTAATTCATTGAAAATTCCCTCTCTAATTCCTTCATAGTCTTGCATATTCAAATTAATACATTTCTAAATAAACTTCAAACAATCCTATCAAATATCAATCACATTTCAATTATAGAAATCCAAGTCCTGTTTTTAAGCTTTACTAATTTACAGTTACCATATTCCAATTAGCCTTAAATAGACATATTATTAACACTTCGGGTGTCCCTTTTTAACATAATGATTATATCTAAAATGAGTATATTATTCCCGCAGTAACATTCTTATGTTTTCTTCATTAATGCCATTTCTTCTCTTGTCACCAATCCCTCTTATTCTTCTTCTATTACAAAATAATTATCTTATTTAAAATAAAAATATCAAACCAACAAATAAATTTCTATCTGATTTAAATATATATTCTATCAATTCATCTATGTCTATAAAAAATCTTTTTAACCCAGTAGATAAAGTTTACCTCTCCAGTAATTATCATATCTAAAACAAAGTATTATTACAAAGGATATCCTCTTACAAAATTCACGTACTCCGTTAGTTATTAAATCAGTCAAAAACTCAAAAGCCTTTTTAAACCCATTAAATGAAACTTTAAAATACATTTTTAAATCTAACTCTAGGTTTCTTTCTGTGCCATACCGGTTTCCATAATAAAATTCCTGCATCATCAAGCCACAATATTAGAAAGTCAGTATTCCTCAACGCTTCAAATTGGTCAAAGTTCTCTTTCCTTTCTTCTAGTAGCCTTTGGATGATAGAAGCCGTTTTATTCCATGTTATAGTTACTAGTTGTTTATCCACATTATCACAATTTCCAATAACTTGTATCTGAGTGTCAGTCTCTGTTGATGTTGATACTTCAGGCATCTCAGTTAAAGTTATTCTTTGATCATCAAGCTTCTCCATAGATTGCATTTGGGGTTGTATAAAGTTAATTTGTTCCTTAGTTTCCACAATTTCTCTCGGTGTAGTTTCATAGTTGAGTTGTAGACATGGTTCCTCTTTAGGTTGTACATATTGCTCACTAGTCTCTTTAGCGCCAATCTGCTCCTTCTCCAGTTTTTCGGCCTATAACTTGATCCGTCAAAGTTTGGAAGTAAGAGTTCATATCCTCCGTGGCTTCCAAGATTTTTTCCAGTATAAGCTCATAGTCCAGCTGTGTGTTAAGTTCCATGTCAGTGGTGAAAAGATCTTTTAATCTTTTAGTGAAGGCTCTATTTCGTAGAAGTCAACAAATATTCACCTCCAATTCTCAGTAGACCAAATCACCACACAGCTGTTTCAGTTATCTTACTCTTATCATCTTTTGAAGGTCAGAGCCATCCTCCAGCAATGAAAAAAATATACAGTTGCAGTAACACTTTTCGTCACAAGATGTCCTCAGCAGGCTATAAGGTCTTTCTTTCTTTCCAAGTTAATAGATTTTTTGTTTTTTACGTTAAAAATATGAAGAAAGGCCTCTCCAAAATAGTAGACGCGTAGTTATGATAGTAATAATCAAGAATATAAATATTTGCAGGCCCCCTCAGTATTCCAGAAATTGAATAGTCAATAAAAAATTAACTGGTTTATTTTTTTTTCAATTCCCAAAGCTGTTTTTCCCAAGTGCCCAAACGCTGCTCCCTCACAGCAGGGAAGTAATTCAAATACAAAAGCTTTTTACAGGAGAGTAATTAGGGAAAGAAGGGGGAGGAAAGGTCTCACCCGGATTCTCCACGGGGGTTCTTTATGCTTAGTTGTTCTTCTGGCTTTCGGCTGGTGCAGCAAAGTGATCGTCCATTTTACTGGCCGATCTTTTCTCCGACGGCCCTAAGGAGCTGGCTCGGACTGAGGAAGGAGCTGCCGCCCTTCCCCAGTCAAACGAGGGCCTCCTCAACGGTGGTCGCCTCTCCAGGGCGACTTTCGACCCGATTAAGGGTCTATCGGCGGAGGGAAAACAGCCGGTGGGAGAGACGGATCCCTCCGTGCGACTGTGTGTGCCGTGATCCGGAACCGGAACCTTGTGATGGATTTTGAGATGGGGAGGTTACATCAGGTCAGGGTCATTGGGAGGTGAACGTCTGGAGAGCTTACATGGGTTGGTTGAGAGTCGGTGCTCCCTCTAGTTGGCCGTGTGGTTGATTTGGATTCTGAGGAGTTCATAGGCTGGTTGTAGGTCAATGGGCCCATTGATGGAATTGCTCCACATCACAAGACCCATCACAAGCTTCTCACTGATGACTCACAACTGACCCATCACAAGAACAGAATAGAGTAGAGCAGAGCAGAGCAGAGTGGAATGGAATAGAATCTGGAGGGGACCTTGGAGGTCTTCTAGTCAAGCAGGAGAACCTATACCATCTCAGACAAGTGACTTTCCAGTCTCTTCTTAAAAACCTCCAGTGATGGAGTGGCCACGATTTCTGAAGGCAAGCTGTTCCACTGGTTAATTGTCCTCACTGTTAGGAACTTTCTCCTTAATTCCAGGTTGCTTCTCTCTTTGATCAGTTTCCAACCATTGTTTCTTGTCCTGCCCTCTGGTGCTTTGGAGAATAATTTGACCCCTTCTTCTTTGTGGCAGCCTCTCAAATACTGGAATACTGTTATCATGTCACCACTATTTCTTTTTTTTAGACTAGCAAAACCCAAGTCCTGCAGCTGTTCTTCATATGTTTTAGTCTCCAGTTCATTGATCATCTTAGTTGCTCTTCTCTGACCCTCTCTTGACACACCCACACCTGAAGCCATTATAAATACTTAACCCTGACATCCCCTAAACTCCATTGAAAATGTTACCTGGCCTGGTAACGAAATATTCAAAAACCAACCCACAAGCTCAGAGAACAAACCTTCACCCTCATCCTACACCCAAGCTACAGATATTCGCCATTATTACAGAACTGAAAGTGTTGACAGCCTTGTAATTAATGTTCAATGATGGAGATGTAAATTAAGCGGCAAAAGGAGCAAAGTCAAAGGCCAGAGTCATTGTTATGTAACTATGTTAGGTGCTTCTAGTGGCCAATACATTGAGAGATGCAAAAAGCGAAGGGGTTCCAAACTGGGTCTTCCAAGAAAAATTATATTCGGGGTTCTGTATGGACAAATGTTCGACATTACTCAAAAAAATCAATTGTAGTTATTTTTCTCCACTCTTCAGAATCGTCGTTCCTTCTTATCTTCCCTTCATTCCCTAACATTTCATTTCTCCACAGTAATAAATAGCTCAAATGTCCCAAATTTTTGACAATTTGTTTATACCGTTCTACTGTTTCTTTTTATGCATTTCCCTCAAGTGACTTTTTCTGTGCTCATAAAGGGACTGATGTTGAGTAAACCCCTTTCCACCAGACAAATCTATGATTTTTCCCAGTGTGGATCCTTTGATGGGAAGTGAGAGAACTTGACACAGTGAAACATCTTCCACACTCTGAGCATTTATACGGTTTCTCCCCAGTGTGGATTCTGTTATGTACAATATATTGATGTTTTTGTCTGAAGCTTTTTGCACAGTTCTTGCATTTGTAGGGTTTCTCCCCTGTGTGGATCATTTTGTGAGTTGTTAGAGAACTTAAAACTGTGAAGCTCTTTCCACACTCCGGGCATTTATATGGTTTCTCGCCTGTGTGAATCCTATTATGGGAAGTGAGGGAACGTGACGTAGTGAAACATCTTCCACACTCCGAGCAATTATACGGTTTCTCCCCAGTGTGGATTCTGTTATGTACAATATATTGATATTTTCGTCTGAAGTTTTTTGCACAGTTCTTGCATTTGTAGGGTTTCTCCCCAGTGTGGATCATTTTGTGAGCAGTAAGAGAACTTGAAGCTCTGAAGCCCTTTCCACACTCTGAGCATTTATATGGTTTCTCTCCAGTGTGAATCCTATTGTGGTAAATGAGGTTTCGTCGAAAACGGAAGCTCTTTCCGCATTCTTTGCATTCGTACGGTTTCTCTCCTGTGTGGATCCACCAGACAAATCTACGATTTTTCCCAGTATGGATCCTTTGATGGGAAGTGAGGGAACTTGACACAGTGAAACGTCTTCCACACTCTAAGCATTTATACGGTTTCTCCCCAGTGTGGATTCTGTTATGTACAATATATTGATGTTTTTGTCTGAAGCTTTTTGCACAGTTCTTGCATTTGTAGGGTTTCTCCCCGGTGTGGATCATTTTGTGAGCAGTAAGAGAACTTGAAGCTCTGAAGCTCTTTCCACACTCCGGGCATTTATATGGTTTTTCACCGGTGTGGATTCTTTTATGGGAAATGAGGGAACTTGAATTAGTGAACTGTTTTCCACACTCCGTACATTTATATGGTTTCTCTCCAGTGTGGTTTCGGTTATGTACAGTATACTGATATTTTTGACTGAAGTTCTTTCCACACTGGGGACATTTATATGGTTTCTCGCCTGTGTGAATCCTAAAATGGGAAGTGAGGCTTTGTGGAAAACGGAAGCTCTTTCCGCATTGCTTGCATTTGTACGGTTTTTCTCCTGTGTGGATCCTTTTATGGGAAGTAAGATAACTTGAGTCTCTGAAGCTTTTTCCGCACTCCAGGCATTTATATGGTTTCTCTCCTTGTATTCTCTTAGGCAAAGTAACCGAGAAGATCCTTCGGAAACGTTTTCCACGTTCATTTTGTTTCTCTATCGTGTGGCTTCTGCAACAGTCGTATAATCCTGATTCATCTGCGGGTATTTTTCCACACTCTGGCCAAGCCTCTTTTTCTGGCTGATCATCTTTGTCTGAGAAGTCACTGACAGCTACATATCGTAAAGTAGAGCATTTCTCTAGCTCCCCCTTTAATTGTTTTTCCTCGGAACTTTGCTTTCCAAAAAATGTCTCTGCATCTTTCATTCTGCCTTTTGGCAATGGTGCTGCTACTTCTTGGCCAGAACCCATCATCTCCCATTCATCACCTGCTTGGAGCAGAAAAAAAGGAAAGTTGACATAAAGTGAGGATCAAGCCCTCCCATTGTTGCATCCTATTGTTGCATCTCTTATTTGAACATTAACCAAAATTAAGCCCCACCCTCCCAAGTCATCTTCCTT